>MU271149.1:707282-1444717 GCA_021432605.1 Coniochaeta sp. PMI_546 | reverse complement strand
GGCTTGGCTTTCTTGGCTAATGTTGGAGTCATAATATGTATGCGATGGCAGGCAGCTAACCTGAAGGCCAATCTCGCTTCCAAATAGATGCACCACTCGCGTTCCTAACAGACCTATCTTATGGTCAATCGTGCGTGTCATAGTATGGGGGTATCCAAAGACAGGAGAAGACAGATGACAGAATATCTAGTGAAAGACAACAGGAAAATATGATGCACGTACCTTTATGAGCCTCACAGACTGATCCCGCTGAACCAGCTCATTCCCAGCTCTGCCCCCCCTTTAACGTGAAAGCGCATGAGATGACCGCCAATGCAAGTTACATCTCCGTATAAGCCAAGTTCATACCGACAAAAGTACAAGCCCCAAAGGAGAAAGCCGCGAGATACCGATCGAGGTCGTCGTTGTCCGAGTCGAGCTAGCCACACGCCTTGAACAGAGATCTTGGACTACCACCTGGGTTGGCCCAGTTCGAATAATAGGCGGCTCGTTATTTCGACCTATATTCCGCTTGCAACTCCTCCAGCCTAACGGGCAAAACGTCCTGAACTTCGTAGTACCATCGCCAGCACCGAGTCACCGCTGCCAACTATGGTCACGGGATCCTGGCGATCGGGTGGAAGAGCAGCCTGTATGTTTCCTGCTCTGGAAGTGTTGTGTTGGCGACAAGGACAGTCGCGGCCACTCCGGTGAACGACCGTCCCCAAGTAAGTGTGTTGCCGACCTCGTCACTCCGGCCAGAATTGACCATCTATGCCAGTAGTGCGCAGTCTCATCGTGTGTAATGGTCGGGGTGTATGATACAAATGTTGACCTTCCACGTGTGGTAGAGTAGTCGATCCGATGCGTGAAATTGTCTCATATGCGAACACGCTTGGTCTATACACACTTTCTCGATGCTATACGCCGAAGTGTTACACACAGCATCTGTACTACCACCCAATTACGCAGAAACCAGCTTTACAAGCCAAGATGCTTGTATGTATTGAACAACTGAGCAGCCAGAGTTGCCTTGCAGACTACTACAGCATATAGCATCGTGATGGTACTACTCAGTCAAAACTGCAGATGAAGCTTATACGAATACTACGGATGAGGTTCAATGTCAAAATCCTAGTGCCGGACTCCCGGGCTTTCAGCATATAGATGAGTTGAGGCAACTCTTCATAGTTCTTCGGGCCAGCCTATTTCCATTGGCTTCGTACGAAAGAATGCAGTAATTAATCCCAGTTCAACTATATCGCGTTAAACGGCACGCGCTTTTGCCATTGATATGCTCCTCTTTCTCAGTCAAATGCAGGTGTCTTTGCTCGAATTCTAGCCCCATACTTCCACAGTAAAAACGGTGGGATGATGCCGGCAGCAATTCCAACAAGTGCTATGGTGGTGTTCCCCCAGCCATAGCCCAGAGATTTGTAGAGACTAGGAGCGAACAACGGGAACAAGAAGGCGGCCAGACTCCGACCAAACTGCGTGGCCGAGAGAGCACTACTGGTGAAGTCCGCGTAGACGTCTATGACATAGGCCTGGACAGGCATTCCGGAGACCTGAAGTCCAAACGTGAAGATAAACGCCCCGATATCAACCACGATCCAGTGGACGTGGTATTGAGCAGCCCAGCCAAACATGACAAGACCAAGGGATCCTAAGGCGGCGCCAGGATATGTCAGGGGCAGTCTGGCCTCGGGTTCGTGTCTGCCATTTCTTTTGATCGTACGTCGGTAAAGCATATCCATTAGTCGACCACCGAGTTGCGAGCCCACTATTTCACCCAAGGCACAGGCAATATAGTGTAGGCCACCGAGCTCTATTGAGAGGTTGTACTGCGACATGACCACGTCGGCAAAGCTTGATAGAACGACATATAAAAGACCATAGTTGATCGCTGAGATGACAGATGTGAGTTGAATGATGCGGTGGAACGCCAGCAAGCGTAATGGGCGACCAAATGCGCGACTCAGGACGGCTGTCAAGGACAGCTCGCGATCAAGACGCTCTTCTAGTGTCATATACTTTTTCAAAATGTCCGTGGTTAGCAAGAGTGTTCCAATCTGTGAGAGGATGAAACTCACCTGCTTGTCGCCCGTTTCGCGACCTAGTCGAGAGGCACGTCGCCTCAGTATAACGGTGGCGGATGTCTCGTGGAACGTGAAGAAACAGATGATAATCGAGACGCCCTGGAAGATGGATGTCGCCCAGAACATCCATCGCCAGTCGGCGCGAGCCGTTATGACGCCCCCTATGATGGGTCCGACGGCGACAGCGATCAGAGGAATAGCCAGGTATGTTCCCAAGGATTTGCCTCGCTGCTCCGGGGGCCAGACGTCACCCAACACTCCTCCCCCAAGAGAGTAGATTGCGCTCGCGCCTAGGCCCGTAAACAGGCGTGACACGATGAGAATCTCTTTCGTCGTTGCAAAGCCGCACGCCAGATTCCAAGCCACGAACCAAATGTTGGAAGTATGTAGGACTACCTGTCTCCCGTACATTTCAGATAGGGGACCGATGACAATGGGACCGAAGGCGGTGGCGAGAAGGTAAATGGATAGAGATAATGCTGACTGGGTCGGAGACATGTTCAGTTCGGCAGCGATAACGGGTAGAGCGGGTGCCATGATCGTAGACACCACGATTCGGTTGAATCCAGTTGCAGAAAGAATGTTGGTGACGACCCATTTTCGACGGTTGGGCCATTGGATAGGGTTGTCCTTGTCGTATGGCTCAGCAAAAGCGACGATGTAAGGATCTGATGGATCGCTTTTAATTTCGTGGGACACGATTGTCGGTCTCTCAGGATCCTGTTGCAGCTCCATGGAGACCATGGTAGGAGGTCAGGTAACAGTGTGGTTCCCTGTTACGTCCTGTCGATCTTGTGGCTCTCTATGACCCAGGCGACCGATGTTTTGGAAAGTATTTTAAGCGAGTGAACGGGTAGTCAAGTCTGATGAACTGGTAGGGACTTCGAGGGTGTTATAACTCAGAAGCAGGACCTTCGAATTAACCTACAATCCGGGAAGTGGTGTAGCTCAGTGGTTAAGGGCGTTGCAAGTTTCTTTACGTCCTAGTTCGTGTAGCACCTGGTACTGCGATGACCGCTTAAGCCGCAACTCGGAGCGTGGGTTCGACTCACTGGACGAGTAACATGTGGGCACGGGGGCAACTTTTTTTTTCCCTAGTAAACTCCGAGAATAAATAATACTTCTCAAGATGTGTATAAGGCCAAAGTGCTAATGGAGGGCTGACAGTCGGCAGCCACAACTTAGTTGAAAAATTATCTTTGGATCTGATAAGATGATCTTGATCTGATAACTCAGCTTCTCTTATATATATCTTGAGTCTAATTTGGGGGCTAATTCCCTCGAGTCACAACGCCCTGCGCATGTCATACAGCACGCTAGTGTGCTCTAGGCAGGCATGAGCTGTCGGATCTCCACTTTACAGGATCCTACAGACTCCACTGTCGAGCTCACTCCCAGTCGAGAGGCTTCACAAGATTAGATCATTACTCCGAACGGAATACGCGCGTAATACGCGGAGAACTATCACCAAGGTAGCTGTTATCCGACGCCCTGGGCCTGAGGCAATGGTGGCGCCCACAACGCCGTAGGACTGACGCAGATCCTTGATGTTTTCTTCGCGCAGATGTGCCCACAGCTAGTGACCATGTTTCTCGCCAAAAATCTTACGGCTAGAAACTTTCTGGAGCTTACTTGAACATCTCAACATATCAATACAGATGGAGATGACTAAACAGACACTCTCAATTTGGGCGGCACCACCGTCGCTCATTCAATCTCATCTCTCACCACCGACTAGGCCAGTCAAGATCATACCCATTGCCCTTCTCAAGGGACCGCTTCCAGGCCTCCCTCCGGTTACAGCGCGCCAACCAGGCATTGAGCTTGGGATATTCTCCCAGATCGACATATTTGCATTGCGCAGTCATGTCAACCCCGAAACGCAGCACAATATCTGCCCGTGATGGCACATCCCCGCCCATAAACCACTCACGGTCCCCAAGTTCAGCCTCGAGAACCTGAAATACAGCTTTGATGTCCGGGTCCAGCACGAGACCGTCGGCTTTCCTACGGACCATGTTCAGCACCGGGCGGACGAAGAAGGGCGCCAGCGAGCTCATGCCGTGGAACATGAGCTTGGATCCCACCTTGTTCACGATGTCGCCGGCGATGCCGACGAGCTGTTCCTCTCGGACGGCATCGTCGGTGGTTTCGGGATGATAGATGCGGTGCCCGTTGTCGTAGGTCTCGCGGAGGTACAGCACTATAGCTGGCAGCTGCGTGAGGACGCGGCCGTCGGCTTTGATGAGCTGCGGGGCCTTGCCTTGCGGATGCGTCTCTTTGAGTGCGGCTGGTGCTAGGCCCGGACGGAGGTATTTACGAATGTCGTACTGCATTCCGATTTCTTCAAGCGCCCAGATGACCATCTGCGAGGACGAATGCTGGAGTAACGGTCAATGGAACGTTGTGTCTGTCTGCACATGACGAACACTGGGCACAAACCTGGAGGTGAATCAGAGTTGGCCTACCGCGCTGGGTCATCGTCTCAAGTCAATGCTTCGCTTGGTGGGTGGAGATATCAGTCTGACAATGTATGCCAAGTTGCTAGAGCTGCGACACGATGAGAGTAATGGAAACAACGGTTCATAGTCATCTGGTTGATTCTGTCTTAGGTATGTTGGAGGTCGTCATAAGTCTGCGAGCATTAGACCTAGTTATGGTAGGGGTCAAGATCTTTTACAGCCCCCAACTTCCAAGACTGAGCTCCCGATAAGCTGTGCCGCTCGAAACTCTGGCAGTGCTTACTGTGGCGGCCGCTTTGATCACCGGCTCCGTAATCAGAAGGATTCTTGTGTCATAAGCATCCTGGCCGCAAAGTCTGGGGTTATAGAGTATATGACCTGTTACTGTGGGGTCCTCGATTATATTGACGGCTTGGGAGACAGAAACATCATGTATAGGACAAGGTATGCAACTGGTGATTACTTTGTTAACAGTTTGTCTATACTCACATCTTGTTCTCCAGGGAATCGATCCTTGTTTGGTAAGAGACATACATCAGAAATTGAGGCTCCTAGCTCCTCTTGCTGGGACCCTGAGTCATCTGTGGGAGATGGTAGTGAATTATGACGAGAAGAGGATATCTTAGTAACAACAGGTATGATAGAGTTACATTAAGCGGTTATGCGTACTCGTAAAGCGACGATCGTCTGCCAGGCCGCCCGACGTTTTGCACTGATACTCACATTTAAGGTGCTAGACCTACAAAGTTCCTTGCTTTGATGTTTCTTGAAGAGGGATTTTCTTGTCTTATCGGGCGTTGGAAACACGAATTTCTTGTCCGAAGCTGTCTGCGAAAGAACGAAAACAGTCGACGATATGCTTGATACTCATCTGTGGTGGAGCGAGTCGCTAGACTTAACCACCCCTAACGCGCGAAACGATGAAAACATCAGATTCCTATGAGCTCGTAAGCATCAAACATTGCAATCATCCGAAAATGAGCAGACACTCACGTTCCTCAGACCATATGAAGCCAGCGTCTTGTCTGTACGACGCCAGTCAGCGGACATACTCAGATCTTCCCTGTAGCTGCGGTCCGCAAACTTACCACTCTGAAGCTCCTTCTTGGCAAAAAGAAGACGCAGTGTTTCGGCTTGATAGCCTCTCTCCTGGGCTATGCGCTGCATAAGTGCATCTACCGTCCAGGTGGTGGGAACGTTGGTCAAGTTGAAGTTTGCGCCGCTGATCATATTCGTGAAGAACAGTGTCTTGAACACTGTGCCGGAGCCCTCTCTCTTCGGCGTGACGGAGCGGCAGTAGGTCAGCTCGTCCCCCTGATAGTATTCAGTACGTGTGCGCTTCAAACATATATGGTTGTGACCCTCACATTGGCAACGTTGAAAGATTCCAAAGTGGCATTGTCTATGAATGATTAGTCCATTTATGCGCGCACGTAACTTTGGACTCATTGCCGCAGGAAACAAGGAGAGGACTAACCGTCCTTCAGAGATGTCTCAGCAAAGTAGAGGTTTAGCTCTTCCCAAGCATCCAGGCCTATCTCTTCAGCTAGAGCTTCTTTAAGCTCCCGTACCGTGTTGGAGGAGGTCACCGGCCGAATTGCCGTGGGGTGTGCGACACCAGCTTCTTGGACTCTGATCACCTCTTCGTCCCATGAATCTGACGAGCTGGAACTAGCACCAGTGTCGAGACCAGGAGGGGAACTTGCACGAGAGCTAGCCATCGTTCACTGGTGTTGGATGCAGTCGATCCTTCGTATGGAGTGCGCAAACTTCAGGGAAGATATGAGAGATTGATCCCCTAGTCTAGGGTCTATCTGGCGACCAATG
The DNA here is from genome assembly GCA_021432605.1 of Coniochaeta sp. PMI_546. Lineage (NCBI taxonomy): Eukaryota > Fungi > Ascomycota > Sordariomycetes > Coniochaetales > Coniochaetaceae > Coniochaeta > Coniochaeta sp. PMI_546. The sequence continues at coordinate 1,438,350 of MU271149.1, read as the reverse complement.
GACTTTTTGCTTCATATGACTTGGCCTGCGCCCAAGCCCGAGCAATGAATAGATGACCGACGGCGAGCCAGCCAAGGCAGATTCTCGGAGTCAGATAGCACGCTATTCGTCGCTCAATCGCAGAGCCTGCTGCATGTTCGCGATGGTGAAACATGCAGATAAACATGTGAAATGCTGATAACTGCTGCACCGTCCAATCCGACGTCGGTCATCCAGACCAGCCAGGCGGCCCAACAAGAGACTAACGTGTGTAGGAGGCCCCTACCTATCAGCAATTGAGGCCGATTTAATATGCCTTGGGAATTCTCCCAGTGCATTGCCAAAAATAGTTGGGCAGCTTCGGCAACAGGCAGCCTAACCTGTGATAGTGGCGCTTTCTGCACTTTTGCCCGAAACGTATTTGTGTGATGTATGTGTACGCCCCCCATCGGCCGTCGAAATTTTGCGCAGCTCATAACCATTTCCGAGTGACGGCGACAGCAGCGGCACAGGCAACCTCTCCGGCTATAGAAGTAATGTTATCTTTACCGACGAATATGAGCCTGACGCTCGACCAAGACGAAATCAACTCTTTTATCGCCGTCGGCGTCGTCAACTATGCGTTCTCTACTCCGTTCAGTGGGATTTTACGGTGCCTCTCCTGTGAATTAATGTCCCAGCCTACACAGAAATCCGACTTTTGGAAGTCAGGTGTCTCTTGTCCTAACGGACACTCCCAGGAGATTGAAGTTGCTGCGGCATCAGAATCTGTGGTCGAGTTTGGCATTTGCTCAGATTGTGAGATGGGGTTTGTGTTCCGAGTAGGTGACAGGGAACTACCGTGCAATGCTGAAGGTTGCAGGAGGGCTCTGAGAATGAATACACAAGCGGTGACGGAAAGAGTTCATCACGTAGATATACTGTGGTGCGTACGCCCGTAGCTGCGGATATAATCCTATGACGACAGATGACTCTCGGCAGGATCAGTTCTGACTGACGTGTCTCCCCTATAGTCGATTCCTCTCCCTCCAAGAAGAGACCAAGAAGGTCGACTGCACAGTATGTTACGATGAGATGTCACTCAAGCTCGTGGACCAAGCATCGGACATGGATCCCCCGACGGAATCATGCAATCATGACAGGAACGTCTGTGACAGCTGTCTGAGAGTGTCATATGAGACCGCCATAGCAAGCGGTAACAGCAAACTGACGTGCCCTGATCCCGAATGCAGAGCAGCCGTCCCGCTAGAACGTGTTCGGCATGTGGTCTCGAAGAAGAGTTTTAGGGTGTGAGTAATTAACTAATTGCTTTCATTCGGCGATGAGCACTAAACTCACTCCCCTCAGATACGTCAAAAAGTTGTCGATGCGGACAGTATCGAGGGAGCCGAACTTTCGATTTTGCTCTTGTGGCCGTGGACAAGTCCACTCTCCAGGCGGTATGTATTGCATGGACAATGTGATATCGAGAGGCGTGGGGGCCAAGATTCTGTAACTGATTTTGTGCTGATCGGAGTCGCAGAAAGCAACCCGGAGTTCCAGTGTGTTGGCTGTAAGAGAGTCCATTGCTTTCTATGTCCAGACACCCGGTTCACCGGCGATGTATGCGAACACCTTCAGGAGATCAAGGCGACCAGACGAGAGATGGCTGAACAAGCCATCCGAAGAGAGACGGAGAAGATTCCCGAGACCCTGCGAGAGATCAACCGTAGAACAAAGATGTGTCCTCGTGCTGGCTGCCGCTCTCGCATCGAGCGGAATGGCGGGTGTGCGCACTTCAAATGCCAGAACTGCGAGACAGAGTTCTGCTGGGCTTGCAAGGTTATCTGGCCCTCGGGACAGGCGTTGCACCTTGACACGTGCCGTTTGAGCCCGAGGAGAACTGTGGCAAAGTCAGCGCTTGATACGTCGAACTATACTCGTGGGTGGGACGTGGATGAAGGCTACGACACGTCACTAGACAACGGCCTCGGTATACCTACATATTATCTGTAGGGAAGTCACTTGTGACCATTGGAAGAGGTCAAGTGCTCGACACCATTTTATCCCTACAGCACCACAGGGCTTGAATCGCAGTGTAGCCGCAAGCATGCGCAGTCTGTAGCTAGAAGTTAGCCAATGAACACATCAAGCTGATAGCCGTCGGCGAACCTTGAAATACTCAACAAGAGCCGTTGTGAGTAATGCTTCGTCATCTTCTCCAGTGATCCAAAGACCAAACCGCGACGTCGCAGTGGCCTACCAATCCAAAGCCTTCTTCTCCTTCGCACTAGCCATAGTCTTGGAATCCCCCATGGTCTCCCCTGCAACATCGTCACCCACCCTGACAACGCCCTCGTCTCCACTCAGCACCTCCAGATCAATCCCCCACCTCCTTGCTTCCACTCCAAGCACGCCTTCCCATTTCCTCACCAACGGATGCGCACCCGCAACATCAGCAAAGACTATCTCCTCCTCGGCCTTCGCTCCGCCACTCGCAGGAGCGACCTCGTACCGCCAGACGCCTTCGTCATCCCAATACTCCGGCCCGAAGATTGAAACCACGCCCAACTCCCTCTTCGCATCCTCCAACAACTTCCTCAGTCCATCGTCAGAGGGCACAGCCCCAGCGAGACCCTCGATGACCCCCAGCACCCGCCCCGCTCGAGCCCCGATGACGGCTCCGAGACCGAACCCTTCGTCGAACCCCGCCTGCGCGCTCGCGGCTTTGGCGGCCGTTATGCCGTCGCGGTAGCCCGCTGTTGCGTGTTTTTGCTGTAGGCGTGGAATGTCCGAGGGATGGTGGGACGGCGTGTGATGGCTGGGAAAGACGGAGGGTGATGAGGGAGCTGAGTCGCCCCACACGTCATCTAGGGCGTCGTTGTCATGCGGGAGGTGTTCATGAGGAGACGGAGAACGTGAGTTTGAGCCGGCCATTGAGTTGAATATATCTGGGTCCGAGGTTGTTCTGAGGAGCATCTTGTGAGTGAGTTGTTTGTGGTGAGGTGATAATTGGCGCTGTGTCTGAGGTTGAGTTTAGGAGTTTAGAGTTTGAGCTTGTGGCAGCTTTAGCTGTCCTCTTAGGGGTCCTGATTGGATGGCGACGTTGTGATAAGCTTTCTGGCCCGCTGCGGGGCCGCTGAGTCAGTGCTCTGTTTCCTCCGTTGCCAACTGAATGCTCTGAACTGAATTAGGCCTTGTACAGTACCTATTCCTTTTTGAAATTTTGTGTTCTAGATGTTGAGTGCATCTATAGCTTCTGTTGTTTAGTATTTTCGGTCTTTGGGACTGTTCTTTCGTCAACACTCCTTCTACTTTTCAGCTCTCATCACTCAATCGTCCAGTAGATAGTGAATATGCCTTGCCTCTTCATCCTCCGGGATGCGGTAGTCTCGTGGACCACTAGTGGACCGTTCATCCTCTTAACTCCATCAGGAAATGGTCTCGCCGCTCTCCTCCGCTGCCTAATGGCACCTCAGTAGGAGGAAACACAGCCACACATAGGGATGCCCGCGTCACATCGAGTGCTGTGCACGCTTGGGCTATCCCATAAGTGTCACCGGCCTCTCCTCGTGGATTGAAGTTTTATGGAATCGACGATACTCAGCGCTTCGACCTGGCTGACCATGACATCTTATCCTTATCAGCCTTTGAAGCTTCCCCTCGAAACGAGGATTCTTACCTTGTATCCCGGTAAATATGATGAAGATCTGCAATGCGGCCTCTCACACATGGAGATCGAGGCGAGTGAGCCCTACGACTGTCTCAGCTACTGCTGGAGTAAGAGCGTGACCTGCGAGCCCGACATGGATCTCAAAGTCATGTTGGGCCCCGACCCGGACTCGGAGGATGAAGAACCCAGTGTCGTCAGAGTCGGCGACTTGCTCGGCGATCCGCGCTTCGAGTTCGTCTACATCCGCAAGGGCGGCGTGCTCCCGAATGCCAAGATATACTGCGACAACGTGGAAGTGACGATTGGCGGTGAACTATTCCGGGCGCTCAGACGGGTGCGAACGGAATTGACAGAACCTCTGAGGATATGGGTGGATGCTCTATGCATCAACCAGGCTGACGTCGCCGAGCGTAACGAGCACGTCAAGATGATGGGCAAGATCTACACCAACGCGGCGATGGTACGCATCTGGCTTGGAGAAAGTGGGGGTCACGAGCGGAGGGCATTTCATGCCTTTGGAGAGCTGCGAAAGATTATCAATGAGGAATCAGAGCGGCTTGATGGTGCGAGTCGCAACAGAGTCCAGGAGATCCTAATATCGCATCCGCAGTGGTATGCGATCGAGTGGGATGCTATAGCTCAATTCATTGGCCGCGCTTGGGTATGTGCTCCTCTCATTGTGACTGCCAGTCCGTCGTTGACAGCTACAAAAGTTTGAACGCATATGGGTCGTCCAGGAAATAGCGAATGCAAAGGACGCCGTGCTCTACGCCGGCCCTGCCAAAATGTCATGGCATTCGTTGTTCTCCCTGATCTCCACGCTTAGAATATACTCGATGGATCAAGTCATCCCTCACCCTTTCGCCTCCAAGACGATCGGGATCATGGGAGATCTTCGCAAGGATCGAATCAAAGGTGAGCTCAATATTGAACTCCTGGACCTTCTCGAGCAACTGCGGCATTTCAAGAGCACAGATCCGAGGGATAAACTATACGGACTCGTCGGTCTCCTGAACCCAGACGATGTGGTGGAAGCAGACTACGCCAAGAGCTCCGAGCAGGTCTTCACAGACATAGCCGTCCAACACCTGCAAAGCGGTTCTCTCAACATCTTGTGTCACTGCGTCGAATCCAGCCACCCAAAGTCCCTTGACCTCCCCTCGTGGGTCCCGGACTGGACGCGGCCGGGCTGGGCCGAACCTCTCCGCATCCGCGGCCTGAAATGCACCGCAGCGGGCCCGACCAAGCCTCAGCTGCTGATCGACACCACAAAAGGCGAGCTTCGCCTAAAAGGACGTCTCCTCGACACCGTCAGTGAAATAGACGATAAAACCAAAATCCCAGCCTACTCCTTCAACCCGGACTGGACAGACGCCGACGAAACCGACCCAAAGGTCAAGACCAAGGCGCACTACATGAAGTCCCAGGAGCACATGCACGAGCAGTGGGAGAACATGCTCAGTCTCGCGTGGCCGTGCAACGAGCTGTTCACCATGGAGTCGTACGAGAACATGTGGCGGACCTTCATGTGCAACCGCACGCGGGAGAACGAGCCTCTGGACGCCGACTACGGGTGTGCCTGGGAGGAGGTGCTGGCGACGCTCGCTGCTATCGTCTCGCCTGACGAGCCGCCGCTCTTGGGGCTCATGAGGCCTCCCTTCGTGCATTTAAAATATCATATTGCACGGATGGCCATTGGGCTTGGGACGTCGCCCGACGCCACGACTGTCAGGAGCGCGCACTTGAGATGGTGCTACCATCGGCGCTTTTATGAGTCTGAGGCTGGGAGGTACGGCTGGGCTGTGGACGGGGCGATGCCCGGGGATAGGGTTGCTGTGTTCTACGGCTGTGACTACCCGTTCATGATCCGTGATGCGGGCGATGGCAAATATCGCATTGTCGGGGATTGCTACATTCATGGGCTCATGGACGGGGATGCGCTTGGTGAGGAGTTTGAAGAACAGGAGTTCATCCTTGTCTAGATTCAATTTATTACTTCGTTATTGCTATTATTTTATCGTCACTCATATGTTCGTTAACGACATTTACACACGTTGCCGCCATGCATCACTCCCCGGTTGCGGTACGACGACGCCTACCTCTTCTTGCCGACAACATCCACCAACTCCGTCTTGGGCTGCAAATAAGGCACAATACTATTCCTCACCAAGGTCCGCTGCTCAAAAGCATACGCCAGCCCGATCAGCTTCTCCTCGCTGAATCGCTCAGCAAAGAAACTGATCCCGAACGGCACGTTTGGCGCCGTCGCGTTCAGGGTCCCGATGCCGTTCTTCACAACCGTCGTGTTGGCGGGGTACTTGCCCAACGGCACCGTCACGATGGGCGACCCGAGCCGCGCGGGGACAGTAGACGAGAACGCCGTGGGGACGACCAGGGCATCAAGGCTGTAGTTGGCCAGGGCGCCCGTGATGCCCTGCGGACCCGCGAGGTACAGCTGCTCCGTGTAGTTGGCCCAGAACTCGGGCGAGGTGTTGTCGAACCCCAGATCGAGGGCCTCCTGCCAGATGGCGGTGTCGCGCAGCTCCGGGGACCACTGCTCGAGCGGGAAGCCCTGGGTGAAGTTCTGCAGCTCGGCGAGGGAGGTGATGTTGTTCGGGTTGTAGGAGAGGGAGGCGAAGTACCGCGCCACTCCGACTACGAAGTCGGCGTCCAGGACGATGCCTTCGGTGTTGGCGTGGTAGTCCGAGTCCCCGAACCCCGGGAAGGTGATGTTGTCGACTACCGTGGCGCCTGCGGCGCGGAGGACGTCCAGGGCTGCGTTGAAGACGGGGATGATGGGTTCCAGCGGGTCGCCGGCTTGCAGAGCCATCAGATTGCGTGGCACGCCGATGCGCTTGCCTTTTAGGGCGAAGTAGTCGCAGGCTGCGACATAATCGGGGACCTTGCCGCAGGGGATGGCTGAGGTGTAGTTATCGTTCACGTCAGGACCAGCGATGGCGGAGAGGATGTAGGCTGCGTCCTTGACCGTGCGAGCCATCGGCCCGACCGTGTCTTGGTGCTCCGAAATAGGAATGACAAGATACCGGGAGGTCAACCCAACAGAAGGCTTGATACCGACGAGGTTGTTGACGTCTGAAGGAGAGACAATCGAGCCATCGGTCTCGGTGCCTAGAGCAGCTAGGGCAAGACCAAGTGAGCTAGCCACGCCGCTGCCAGACGAAGAGCCGCTCGGATCTTGGCCTGGATAGTAGGCCGCCTCCGTTTGTCCGCCCAGTGCAGACCATCCGTTACTCGTGTTGTAGCTGCGATAATTGGCCCACTGCGAGAGGTTCGTCTTGCCGAGGAGGATAGCTCCGGCCTTCCTCAACTTGGCAGCGACGGTGGCATCACCGGGCACCTTGGCGCCAGCCAATGCGTAAGAGCCAGCAGTGTTGTCCATCTTGTCCATCGTTGCGATGTTGTTCTTTATGAGGATGGGGATACCGTGGAGGGGCCCGTAGCTGGTGCCGTTTGCCCTGGCGGCATCCAGTTCCTCTGCAATGGCCAGAGCATCCGGGTTCAGTTGCGTAACCATGCGTAAAGTCGAGTTGACTTCATTAATCCGAGCGACATATGCGTTGACGAGGTCGACACTCGTGAAGAGCCCCGACTCCAGGCCTTTGGCCAAGTCCTCAAGAGTTGCCTCGATCAGGGGTGGGAAAGGCGTTCCACCAATGGCCGTGCTTGAATTGGAACATACTTGCGCAGAGGCGAAGATGTCTTGTCCCAAGTAAGCAGCAGTCCCGGCCAAGGCCAGGATCCTGCAGATGATGCCCCTCATCGTAGCAGCAGCAGTGATATTACTGCTGGACGACTCAAAAACTAGTAGAGGAGGAGACCGCAAATTTGATGGTGGACCTGTCTTCACCAGGAGCAGAACGATGAATATCAACAATGGCAACAAGAGATGGCGAAGGACGGGAAGTGGACGCGTACTTATCCTCCGACCCGGCGGTGATGACCCGTCTGGGCAGGGGTCGGGATGCGATGCTATCGCAGATTTACCCATTGTTCCTGGTTCCTGGCTTTCTTCCCGGTATCCAGTCCGAACAGTATGCCGATCGTCAGCTGCGTGGAGTCCGGCAGTTTGCTCTGCCCGTACTAACGTCGCCGACCGGGAATACTGCCACAAGATGGCTGGAGTCAATTGAAGTTCATGTGTGATGTCGTCGTCGACTTCTCTAGCGGTTGTTCCACCTTCCGGATCTGGACGAATGAGAGGGACAAGGCGAATTGTGGCAGGGCATCTTATCTGCCACGCGGGGTGAGACTCAGAGTGCCGTTGACTGTTACACACCAACTTCAGTCATCCAGCATCACCTCATATCTTTGGTCGCTTGTGATTTTGTTACTTAAGCGTTACCACAGTCCTGCGGAGGCCTTTCTGAGACGCCTTTGCTCGAGATTGGAGCTCTACGAAACTTCGGTTCTGGAGTCGAAAATTTGCAAGCTCGAGAGCTAAGGCGCGCCGCATCGTCATACCCAAACATTGGGAGTGTGCCTCGATAAGATGCCATTACCAGTCCAGAGTCCCGGGACAAATAATCCCGACAAATGACGCTGCACCTTGTCCGACCGTCGCGAATGATGCCATCACCTTGATTCGGTCAGACTGACTTTCGCCGCCGGTTGTCTCTCAAGCATCAGATGCCTCTCGTTGTACGCTGATACCAGCGAGAGTTGATACTGTCGGCCCTGACACTTCGCCCGTCGGTTGAGCGTTAAATCTGTGCTCTCTGCCTTTCAGATGTTCCTTGCTAACCGATCCTAGGATTGACGGAGCCTGATATCGGGAAATGACATAAATGCTGCGAAATGCCAGTCGAGCTGAGCATATCAGCCATGAGCATGACCTAGTCGCTCCGTTCCTTCTTATCATACTAATGCACGCAGATAGCGTGAACCAAGAAAGCTCTGTGACATAGCATCGATAGCTCCTACAGTTGTCGGTGGAAGCTGTGGAGGTTTTGCGTCACGTACAGTACCTCTTCAGTGCAAAGGATTAGACTAGACGGTCTCGGTTCAACCACCATCAACAAGCTGGATGCGGCACTCGAAATGGGAGATATCATGGCTCTGAAAATCCAACGAGGCAGTAAGCTGGCAGATCTGCCAGTCCCAGACCTGTAGCCCGCCTGCCCCGTACAAGAGTCATGAAGAGAGGCGATCCCGAAGTTCCGTGATTTTCGACGCGATGCGGACAGCCAGCAGATGGCGAAGAGCCATGAAGGTGGTTTCTTCGGCGGACTAGCGTGAGGTTGCGCTCAGGGGTGCAATCCTTGGCCGGGTGAGGCGTAGCACACCCTGCTGCAGTATTTCGAGATGAAGGCGGCTGCCACTCGTGAGGGATAGTTGAGTACTGGTGACCGCGTACTTGACCAAGTGCTCTTGTTCAGAAGACAGACGGAGACATGCCCATAAATGTCGTTCAATCGAGGAGATCCAGAGAGAAACGGAGCTTGATCTCGAGATTTTCTAGCACAGTCCCCTTGTATCGATCTCGAGTCAACGCGGCGAGTCACACTTGTGACTATCCGCTTGCTTGGGAATCCGGGTCCTGGGAGAGTAGATATAGTTCTGGTGCAAGCCGGAAGACGCTCCGATCGTGAGCCCAGAAATGTTCCAAGCAGTATTGTGGAGAACAATTGATGTTCAAAGTGGGACCCTCGGATGCAGGGTCCCAATTTCATCTTGTCAGCCAAATAGTCCGAATAATCTCCTATAACATCACAAAACACGACCACGACACCATACCTCACCCTTCGCAGCTGTCCAGCCTTAAAAGAAGACGACCATGATGCCAGCTGTATATAGTTGACTACCCGCGACTTGACTCACCCGACAGGCGCGTATCCGCGCCTCCAGCCCTCGGGCACCATGCGCGGGCTACTCTCGAGGCGCCTCACCGGCGCCCTCATCTTGTTCACCACCTTCCTCCTCCTCGGCTACATCGCAACACGCATCTACTTCTTCGTGCACATCTTCATGCCCCATTCTGGCATCGCCCTGACGCAAGAAGAGGTCGAGCTCGCCCACAACACCACCACCCCGGACCCACGACCGCAGGTCATCCCCAAACTAATCCACCAAATCTTCCACAACTGGCGCGACCCGACCGACGACACCCTGCCCTCGGACTGGGAGTCCGTCCGCCAGACATGCATCTCCCTCAACCCGGGCTGGGAATACAGGCTCTGGACCAGCTCCACCTCTCGCACCTTCATCGCCACCGAGTACCCCTGGTTCCTGCCCACCTACGACGGCTTCTCCTACCCGGTCCAGAGGATCGACGCCCTCCGCTACTTCCTCATGCTGCACTACGGCGGCATCTACATCGACCTCGACAACGGCTGCAGGGCCCCGCTCGAGCCCCTGCTCTACTACCCGACCTGGGTCACGGACGGCGGCAAGGGCGCCCTGAGCAACAACATCCTCGCCGCCGCCCCGGGCCATCCGTTCTGGCAGCTCCTGACGGACTCCATCATACCCTACGCCTGGCACTACCCGCTGCCCTACCTGGCTGTCAGCTATGCCACGGGACAGTGGTTCGAGACCGCCATATGGGAGGAGTATCACAGAAATCTGCCCGAGGGCGAGCCGCCGCTTACGAGGATCATGATGGACATGGACCCCGGCGCGGCGAGGTGGGTGTTCTTCAGCCAGGAGAGGGGCGGGACGTGGAACCAGTGGGACAATGGGCTGTTCAAGTGGATCGGCGATCATGTGCTGTTAATGTTGCTGTACGTCGGCTTGATCTTGGGGAGCATATGGGGTCTGGGTTTTCTGGCGCTCAAACTTGCGAGACGTCTTTGGCGGATACGGAGGGGGTATCGGCGGCTGAATAGGGGGAAGCCTGACCGGCCGGACGAAGAGATGGAGTTAAGGTGATAGTAATGATGTTTTTTTTTGCATAGCGTTTGAGGGACGATATACTCGCGATTATGGTGTACAAGAACTGATACATCTGCTGTTCGGGTATGTCTTTGGGCCGGGTTGGACCGGCGTTGATTGTACGATGGATCTAGCATTTAGAGTTAGACACAGGCAGGATCACTGGAACTAGGGTTTCCAACAGGAACCACACGGAGAGGCTCGTTCATGGCGCCAGCGAGTGGTAATGGACGCTTTTTGCATTCCGTTTTAGCCAGCCATGTGCCTCGAAGGCCGCCCGGTAATATACAGAAGACATTGCCTGCCCCGGAGCACCAACCGTCACTCAATTCGCTCCCGCGCTTGCTTGCAAACAGATCAATCTACCAGCTGATGCAACTCGATCTCCACTCTTGCTCTCCTATCGCTGCCCAGCCAGGCGCCTGGCCTGTACCTCTCCAAGAGCCTTGGTTCCGCTGAGAACAGTGACAGCTCCGACGACGGCGATGACGGGGAGGACCTGGAAGAGGTTCCAGGTGCTGTAGTAGAGGAAGAAGACGAATTCCATGGCAACAATGGAGCCAAGGAAGGCGGCGTGCGACAGAGGAGCCTTTCCGAGGGCCGTCGCGAGATGGTCGAGGTTGGCGCCGAGGGAGAACCACTGGATTGCACGTCGAGTTAGTCTAACCATTGCAGAAGGATAATCCATTTCTCAAGACACTGCACTTACGCCAAGGAACAGAGCCGGCACGGTAGCCACGACTGCCAGCGCAAAGACCAGGGAGATGATCTTGGGCGGGCTCTTGGGGTCCGCCTTGAAGATGTGATGGATCTCGGGCTGCTTGCCGTAGCGGATCGGTTTCTCGTAGGCAGGCGCCGGCACGTTAGGGTCGAGCTGGACGGCGAGGTCGAAGAGATGCGAGTTCAGGCCCTGTGCCGAGCCGAAAGAACCGATGACGATGGAGGCTTGGAGGGGCTTCGTTGCGAGGAGGAGCTGGACGGGGATGTCCTTCTGAGACTGTGGGCTGGTTAGCTTTGGACATTGTGTGATGTGGTGCGGCACAGTGACACGAACGATCTGGCCGACTGCCTTGCCGGTATCCTTGGTCGTCAGTGGGAAAGGTGCCTCGAGTCCCGAGTCGACGTCCTTGAGGACCACGAAGGCCTGGTGCGGGCGCTTGCCCTTGCCATTGTCCTTCGCCGTGAGGGTGATCTTGATGGTATCCGAGTTGCCGAAAGTGACTGGCTTCGAGAGAGGCTTCTTGGGGTTGAGCCTAGCAGCTGTGTCAGCAACTACGTTTCAAGAAAATAACTTGGAGTGATTGAGGACAGCTTACTTCTCCTTCAATCCGTCGCCGGCTTTTTTGGAGACAACGGCGACAGTTCCCTCGTCGAAGCTCCACGATGATGCTGCCTCAGCAACACCAGCTGCCAAAAGCAGAGCTGCAGAAAGGAGCGACTTGGAGAAATGCATCGTTGCTGTGGCGTGGTTGTTGCGCTGCTGTGGGAGGTGCAACAACGGTAATTGTTGCAAGACGAGGCTGAAGCTTGCGACAGTCCAAAGAACACTTGTTCCTGGCAGATCCACGCCAAGACAGATTACGTGGGGAAAAGCTCTGAAACCCCGAGCTTGGACCAGTCTGTCGCGCTACAGGCCGCATTAACGGACGGCAGCAGCATGGAACGGGAAGATGGCCGAGCGGTCTAAGGCGCTACGTTCAGGTTGAGATCCAATTCTGGGTGCACATCCCGACTCGTAGTCTCGAAAGGGGCGTGGGTTCGAATCCCACTCTTCTCATTGTTTTGGTTTTGTCTCAATATTGACTCTTTTGCTGATTAATCACAGACAACAATGAGAGTACATGCGGAAATCTGTCTTGTTCTCTCAAAACTGGCATTGTTTAAACGTGACACGCAGACAGTTCATTTATTTTTCCCCCTAATCGTCTGTCCAGTGTGGCGTCCTTTGCACAACTGCTAAAAATTTCCTACATGGTGGACCGACTGATTGACACACCAGCTTACTAGGGGCGAGGACATAACTGGCACCACACAACACAGCAAAACTGTTACAATCGTCAAAACGGTACTCTCGCAACGGAGAGCCATGCCCGCTACCAGAATTGAACTGGCGACCTCATCATGTCCTGGTTGTCCAGGGGTTACTAGTGATGCGCTCTACCACTGAGCTAAGCGGGCCACGATGGAGACAAATGCATATGCTTCCGTGGTGCTGGAGGCGGTCGGCGCGCCATATGAATGTAGGGAGGCAGGGAGGGTATTTCTGATGCACTACGACTCGTGTGGTCTCCAATTCATGGATCTGGATGATCCCGCATGTGCACATGGTGGTCCACTACGGGTACGGTGAGTGGGTGTGGTTGGAGGAAGAAAGTGGAAGTATCGGACGTAACTTTATACTTCGTGCTCGTTACCATGTCCATGAGAAGGCAACAGGGAGAAACACGTGGTTATTCGCATGAGAAAGGTATACTACACGTGGATATCATGAGTTGTCGGACGTCTGTCGGCGATCGAGGTACTGTATACACAGTAGCCTGAGTAGGGTGACACCTGACACCGAGGGTCTCTGGCTGCTTATTCAGCCATTGGATGCAGGGCTCTCGATCTTGGACCCCTGCAGCGGATCTGAAAATGTTCGACGGCTGTCCCCGATCGTCTGCGATGACAAGCCGGGTCCGAAATTTGGAATCGTTCCTCCACAGTCGCGTCAAAAAAACGATTAGAAATCCCGCCTTTTTAGTCTTGCGCCGGACTCGATGAAAACCCCGTGCATATAGACATATTTAAGAAAGTTAACCGGCTATTCTTGCAAGCTGTTGTCACCACAAAACCGCCACGCTGTTTTCCTCAAAGTTTAGACACACCCTTCGCGCCGGCGCATCTGGTCTCTCAGTCGCCGCGATAGCAACCGCTTTCAAGCAAAACACAACCCGCCCCAGCGAGCTCCAGTCCCTTGGGAAGAGGAGCATGCATAGCAAAATCGTCATCATCGGCTCCGGCCCGGCCGCCCACACGGCGGCCGTCTACCTGGCCCGCGCCGAAGTGAAGCGTAAGCAGCAATCAAGTCCTGGACAGACTTAACCATGCAAAAGCTAACAGTTTTCTCCGTCTGCAGCCGTTCTGTACGAGGGCTTCATGGCCAACGGCATCGCTGCCGGCGGTCAGCTCACAACCACAACCGACGTCGAGAACTTCCCCGGCTTCCCCGACGGCATAATGGGCCAGGAGCTCATGGAGCGCATGCGGAAACAGTCCGAGCGCTTCGGCACCGAAATCATATCTGAGACGGTCGCGAAACTCGACGTCACTTCGCGGCCCTTCAAGTACTCGACCGAGTGGAACCCAGAGGAGGAGCATACGGCCGACGCGGTCATCATTGCCACCGGCGCATCCGCGAAAAGATTGGGACTGCTTGGCGAGGACAAGTACTGGCAGAACGGTATCTCGGCTTGCGCCGTGTGCGACGGTGCCGTGCCGATCTACCGCAACAAGCCCTTGGTCGTCATCGGCGGAGGTGATTCCGCAGCAGAGGAGGCTATGTTCCTGACCAAGTACGGAAGCCACGTCACCGTGCTTGTCCGGAAAGACAAGCTGAGGGCGAGCACCATCATGGCGAGGAGGTTGCTCAACAGCCCCAAGGTTACCGTCCGGTTCAACACTGTTGGCGTGGAGGTCAAGGGCGATGATAAGGGACTGATGAGCCACATGGTCATAAAGAACGTCGTCACAGGCGAGCAAGAGACGCTGGATGCAAACGGTCTGTTCTACGCCATTGGCCACGAGCCTGCGACTACCCTTGTACGGGGACAGGTCGACACGGATGCGGAGGGATATATCTTGACCAAGCCTGGCACCACACTCACGAGCGTTGAGGGTGTGTTTGCTGCTGGCGACGTCCAAGATAAGCGGTATAGGCAAGCTATCACCAGCGCAGGTAAGTTCCCGTGGCTACCCCTGTCAACCAAGCATGTCACTAACGCTTTCGACAGGATCTGGATGCATGGCTGCCCTAGAAGCGGAGAAGTACCTAGAATCACTAGAGGACCTGCCGGAGTCCGAGGTAGACGCCAAGAAGGGCAATCTGTAGAGCGGTGTGCTTCATTGATAGACAAGATTTAGCAACAATGCATATAGACGAGCGTCATGCCGTTTGACCCAAGATTGAGGATCAAGACCAATTCTGGTATGCCAACTCACCGAGTGGCGTTCCTGTTGCACCTTCCCGGACGTTTGCTCCGATACCGTCGCATGTCCCTGTCACCATTCTCTCACCCTTTGTTCTTTCTCAAGTGAGCTGAGGAAGGTGAATACGAAACCCAAAAGCCTGCCTTCCCCGCCTCCTGCTTGGCTATATAAGCACCTCTTTTCCCACCACCTCTCTTCCTTTCTTCCCTTCTTAACATCCTGCTTGGTTCACCAACAAATACTCCCGGTACTTTGCTCTCACCGCCAATCACTGCAACTTCTTTCAACTGCCTTGCACACAGACAAAATGTCCGGCAAAGAATACTCCTACAAGAGCTCCGGCACCAACAGCCAGGTCAGTATTTGAGCGACCCAGCTTGAGTATTCGTAACTAAGTAAACGCCACAGGGCAACCACTACTGCGCCAGAGACTATGGCAGCGGTGCGGCTAATTCCAACTCATACCACTACTCCAACTCGTAAGCAGCATCTCACCTTTGCCCGCCTTGTTACCCCAATGCACAAAGTCGTTTGGCCCTCCGAATCAGCACTAATAGCTAAACAACTCGCAGCGACGGCTCATACTACTATTCCAACCCCAACGGAAGCACCTACTACAATAATGGTGCCGGTAGTGCGACGTACACCCCGCCCAGCGGAGGTAACTCTTCCTCCACATCCGGAAGCAGCAGCGGTGGCTCTGGCGGCTCTGGCTCACAGAAGTGAGTGGTCGGTTAGGAAACAGTGCTAGGGTGGACAACATGGCTGTGAGGACCACAAAAGGAGGGTGTTCATGCTGGAGAAAATGCGATCGGTCTGCTTCAAGAGGCTGTCTCGCCGTCTCCGGGCCGTAGCTTAGACATGGCATTAGCACAGAGTAATGAACAGGCCTTCATAAATCCACTTCTGACGACGGACGGTAATCTCATTCACCACAACCGGCTAGACTTAGTGGTCGGTTTCTTTTGCCTTCAACAGTGAGTACATTATTACAAGTGATGGAAGGGGATATATGCAAACAGAGCTGAACCCCGGTATCAGGGTTATGCCAAGCTGTTCTGAAGTTCAGACGACTGGCACCGAGGCGTCTGAGACATAGTATATGCAGCCCCCGGTACTCTGACAACCGATGTCAAGTCAACTGAGTTTGAGCTCCAGCTCCGTTGAAAAGTTAAATCCCCGCATAGCTTGTGCTGGGTTGCTGGCCATTGCTATAACAAACACCGTGTCCCAAGCTGACTCCAACTTATTCTTTATCTTCTTCATCGTCGTCGTGAGTCCATACCCTGTGAGCGCATGCTTGGCAGTCGACGCCACTACTCTACCACCTAGACTCCCTACCAACAGAATCAATGTCGGGCAGAGGCTTTGCCTACGAGAGCCACGGCACCAACCGAGATGTAAGAGCGCCCAGCTCATCAAGGACAGGCTGAGCCAGGATCTTGTTGACATTGACATGACAGGGGAACCACTACTACACGAGAGACTACGGACCCAGCGCCGCAAACCAAAACTCGTATCACTACTCCAACAGGTAAATAAGCATACGCCCATCAGTCCTCAAGCAATGTCCTACAGGCTGAGGCATACCTCGCACGACGGATAACTGACAGCCACTAGTGACGGTTCCTATTACTACTCAAATCCAGACGGCAGCACCTACTACAATGATGGGAGAGGAGGCGCCGTCTATACTAGACCACCCAGCTACAGCATGTCTAACGGGAAGGCTTCCTGCAACGACGGCGACGGAGGCGCGGCAGACACTCTAGTCAGTTACGGTACCCCGAACGGAGACACCCAAAGCAATAAGGATCATGGAGGCGCAGCAGACTATCCAGCCAGCTACAGCAATAACAGCAACAATACCTACATCAATATTGCGGTGTATAACTCACGGAGCAGTGGCAACAGCTCTTCCAGCTCCGGGACTGGTAGCACGTTTCGCACTTCGGGCAGCACCAGCGGCTCCGGTAGTTTGGGGATTGGAAAATGAATAAATTCGTGTTTGACGGGCAGCTGCCAGTCTGGGGAAGACACGGGACTGGACACATTTCAGCTGGCAAGGACCCTCGAAGGGGCGAGGTCAGAGGAACAAGGTCTACAATAGGGGTTAGGGCGCTACTCCGGGCCTCTTCTTCGAGAATTTTGCTTCGTATCACATCACGTTCTCGATCGGCTTGATTAGACTTCTCGATTATTCACTTGTTCGTGTTGAAGAGGCAAGAGGCATCAAACATTCAATATGTCCTAGCCAGTATCTTGTTTCCGAGACTCGTAGATCGGGGTCTATTTGATCGTCGAAAGCACCTCTCCTGGCACCATATCGTCCAGTCCTGAAATCACGGCTCTCGGAACGCTACCAAGATACAGTCAGTGAGAAGTCCTCGTGAACGCAAGGCGGTGATTCTATACCCACCGGGAGACTTGGGTCGTTCAGCTCTGCCGAAGAGCTTTGCCCAGAGGGACCTCCAGGATTCCGACTTCGGCGTAACAAGCCGCTCGTATCCGCCAAACATCATCTCCTCCCCGGGTGTCATGAATGTGCATAGTTTCTCGGTGGGAAGCGAAAGATGTGCCGTCAACTCCTGCTCTGTTGCGAAAGGCTCTGCGCAATTTACGCAGCTGTTGGCGGACTGGCGGTGAAAAATTGCGATGTGCTGTCTAAACAGGCCATCTTATTAGACACGGCGTCATGCGGCTTGGAGAGCGCAGGAGCCAGGATCTTACTTGACGTCCTGTATCGTCCGGAAAGATGATCTGGCGCATTCCAGGTAGTCATTTTCGTTGAAGTGGTCCGGGTTGAACTTTCGGTAAGGGCAGCTGTATCCTTGAGGAGGAGGCTGCCTCGCAGATCTGGTGCTCATCGTGAGGTATTGAAAATTAGGCTCGAGTTACGGATGTTGTTGTTTCTGAGTTTGACTTGAGCTTGGCTTGGGCGAGAGGGTCAAGGCGGCAGGAGAGGTGAAGGCCAGCGCTATATATACCAATTTCACAATGGGTGGCTACCGGCTGCTTGTTGAATCACGGTAGTTTTGTTCCAAATATCGCCCATCTCCGATTGTTCAATCCTTGGTTGTTCTGGCTGTCTGTTTGATTAGGAGTTGGCACTCACTGATTGAGTCGGCACATTCACACAGCGAACCTGGCATTGTGTTCTAGAAAGGCATGTGAGAGAAGGGGTGTTTAGCATGACTAGATCCTCCTCAAATGCGCCTTAGATTTCATTATATCTTACTGCTTCCAGCAGGTTCTATTCACTGAAACCAATGGCCGTACGTCACTGGGGCTTGATGGTCATGTCATCAGACTTTCGATTCTGTCTATCAGTAAGGCTATTCTTGCTCTATGTTACACGCATAGCCCCTATTCCAAAATTCAATGATCAATGTCGCCCTCCCTCCGGCCGAGATCAAATCTCTAGATCCTTCCAAAAGTATTACAAGTGTCTGTGCCTCATCGCCATGTCATCAAGTCGAAGCCTAGATCTAATATCCTTCTACTCTGGAGCTCGGAATCCTGGGTCACACCGTCAGCTCTAGCTTCCGTATACTCTTGATATTATGGTTTTCGTTACCGGGGGACATTGGCTGATCCGCATAAGGGGTGTGTCCGAAAATTCGCGCCCAAAGATGTTGCCACGACTCAGCAACAAGCGGGTCCATCTCCCGCCGGCCAGGTATCGTCGGCGCCGGATGACCGTCATTACAGTGACCGCGCGTGGCGTAGAAATGCAGGCTTGCTGCACGTACGTCGCTGAGGGGGGTACCGCACAAGTGGCACACGTGACTACCATTGTGGTATGTCGCGATATGAGTCCTAGACGTAAGTATGAGCCGACTTTGTCCCGAGTGTGGTCAGCATTGAGGAGGGAATGACTGCATCTTACTTCAGAGCTCCCATCGTCGGGAAGGCCGTGTGTGCACACGTTGGGTACTCCTCGACAGTGAAGAGATGCGGGTAGCATTTACGGTACGGGCAGCCATATCCTTCGGGAGGAGGCGTCTCCTCTTGGTGCCCCTGGCCTAGAGTTTCCGACATTATGATGTTTTTGAGAACCTCGCGAACGACAATGGAATTGGTGTTAGGAATATCTGGTGGTTGTGGCAAAGGGTAGTGGCCTGCCTGGGAGATGGAGAGTTACATTTTATAAGTCTGCGAATATGAAGACGACAATTGGACTGCTTGATCCAGTAGGGTTCTGAATCAAGTACCACACATTGTCCGTCTTGTAGATCGTCGTCGACGGTACTCGCTAAGTCGATGTTTATTACTAGCTCTCGATTTCCGACGAGCCAGAGCCATAAGCTACAGTTCATCCCGTTGAGAGCACGGCAAGCGGCACACTCACGCAGAGTCCCTCAAATCGAGAAGTAGCTCATCTAGGGGACTCACGCAGAGTACGCCATTTGCGACTCACGAAGCTCGCCTAGAGACACTCATTCGATCCCACCGCACGCGTTTTGGGCAAAGAGATCTGCTAAGAATGGCAACCAGCCCAGATAACCAGCAGCTGGAATTGATCGAGCGTCACTGAGCGGCCTGAACGCGAGGGCTGTATCAGAGACAACACTTGATGGACAGTGTCAAACGCTAGCCTCAGGGGATGGGCAGCTGGGACTGACTATCGAAGACCGCGTGGAAATTGAGAGTGGTTTGAATGATTTGGTATCTCAACTGAAATCAATCGTACTTGACCGTGGATTGTGAGCAAGAGCATTACGTCCACATTTCATTGCAATCCTAAACATGTATCCGCTACAACATGTCCATTCCATGATTTTCAGATCCCTCCAACCGACAGTGGGCTACAAGTGGAAAGAGCATTCAAAGAACAATGGGCCCATCACCATACGTCACTGCTAGATAGTACGTTTGTTCTTTGTCATTATGACCAGTTGTGTAGACTCTGACCATGAAATGTGATACTATCCATTTATAAAGCAGTTCAATGTGCGTGCCCAGTCCGATCTTGCTGTCATAACAGGCAAACCCATTGTTCAACTCATCTTCACACGGGAACCATCACTGCCATCCAAATAGGGATCAGTATAGTTCTCCGACAAGCAAATCGCGATATTATACCGATGTCTCGCGAACCCAATAACTCCCATAGTGACGGCACAGAGTCCGAAGATGCCGACTCTGAACGTGTCAACTCGGATAGTGCCAACTCCAAGGCTCCGACCACGGGCGGATCCGCCTCCGCACTAGCCTCTGGTCATGGTGGACCGTCTATTGCATCAAGAGTACCAGGTTGGTTGCCAAGCATAGCTCAAGGAGACACGGCAGAGCGCCGTTCAACTCATGGGTACAGCTGCCCCTACCGCAAACGCAACCCTGACCGATTCAACGAACAAGATTACCCGGACTGCGCTCTCGCTGGATTCGAGGATATGGAGGACCTCCTGTAGGCTATCACCAATCTTCAGCTGCCGTAAGCAAAGCTCCAGGCAGAGTGGCTGACGTGGTGTGTACTGGCAGGTGTCATATCAAGTTTACCCATGCGCGCAAATTCACTTTCTGTTTCCGATGCCGTCAAGATTTCCGCACCGAGGATGCTTTGCGTGCACATATTCGACGCGAGGATTGGTGTGAAATCAGCCACCGTGACCTCGATGTCGAGGATGGCATCGGGGACGGCGTATTGGAGGACGACGTTCTGGCATGGGATGAGCTGTGGACGAGACTCTTCCCGGATCAGGAAGACACAAATCAACCGCGTTCTCCGGGTGAGTAAATGAGATCAGGCTGTCATTGATTGGGGAGACTCTAGCTAATTGTACCACAGCCTTCAGAGAACCGGGAAGCTCGACCGCAGACACAGATATGGGCGAAGCAGACGGGGAGGACAGAAACATGGACTCGGACATGGAACCGACATGGAAAACTGAGGATTGGAAGACATAAATAGACCTGGGAGACATCTGACATGGGCAACACGATGACAGACTTGGCCTCAGAGTGATAGAGGAATGCAACATTGAAGTCCGAGGCTTGGTGCCGGGGGATTAGCATAGCGCCTGGATCTCCAAGACATCACGTAGTAGAGAAGAAGCGCTGTCAAACATCTTTCTTCCCAGCTCACTAAGCCTCCTGCTATTGTCAGTGACGAATGCTCCTTCTCCTGCTTAGACTACCTTAGGTAGTGACACGGATGAAGTCGGCTTCGTAACCCAGGACCGTTCCGAGGCCCGCCATTGGATTAAGAAACGTTCTTCCGGAAGTGGGGTATCTGCCGGGAAGCTCCCGGCGACAAGAAGCCGATGCCTCGAACAGATGCCGAACCGCCCCGCCGGAAGCCCCGCATTTCCACCTGCCTTAGCCTCTGGACTCTAGTTGTCTTTTGGGTCCATTTGACGTCGAAGTTGGGAACTCTCGCCGCTGGCTTGATCTGCAGCTTCTGTCGGAGTCCCATTGTAGCCTCCTACTGTTAGGACAGTCAGTGGTAGAGGTTGTTGATCACAAAGCATACGCGCAGGATCACAAAACAGGGTTACAGTGCCTTCGCATCACGGACGAGAATCGACACCCTCGACGTTTCGGACTTTGTAAAAGCTTCCAGTACAAGTCGGCAACCAAACCAACGCCAAGGTACCGCTGCAGCCCCCAAGGTAAGCTAAATCATGCCCACTTCCCGCCATGCGGGGATCTGCTCTGCCCTTTTTGGAGAGCGGTTGGTAATCCCGGTTGGTGATAACTCCGATATGGGGTAAAAGTCCTGGCCATGCGGGTAGCGATCCACGCGTATATGACCAAAGACGCTCATCATCGATTCCACTTGCGCGAGGCGTTGATGGGACCTTCTCTCTCCCTCTACTCCTTCACATTCCCAGCACCTTGACTGACTTCCTAGAATTAAAAAGCTCTCCGAGGCAGGAGAGAAATTTGAAAGTGTCAGGACAAAAGCAACAGCAAGGATGGTTTCCGACAACAATGAAGCCGGCCAGGCAAATGGCGCCAGCTACTCTGTTCCTTTCTTCATTAACGGCGAAGAGATCCACCCAGCGAAGAAGTTCGACGTGACCTCGCCAGCTACCCTCAAGGTCGTCCACCAGTGCGGCGCTGCAACAAGCACCGAGGTGCAAGCAGCGGTCGATGCGGCAGCCAAGGCTTTCCTGACATGGCGGAGGGCACTCCCGAAGACGCGCAGGGACATCTTTCTCAAGGCCGCTGAGATCATGGAGAAGAGGAGGGCGGAACTCGTCGGTTACATGATGGCCGAGACGGGTGCGTCAGAAGGATGGGCGCAGTTCAACATCAACGTAGCAAAGGATCTGATCATCGATGTCGCCGGTCGCATTGCGGGACTCGAGGGATCCTTCCCTGCGACCGAGGATGAGAACACAGGTGCTCTGGTTCTCAGGGAGCCGTTCGGTGTGATTCTGGCGATTGCTCCTTGGTAAGCGCTTTACTACTTCCTACCTCGATATGATCTAAGCAGTCCGGGACTAACAGTGTTCAGGAACGCACCGTACATCCTCGGCGCGCGCTCAGTCATCTTCCCCATCGCCGCAGGCAACACAGCCGTCCTCAAAGCTTCCGAACTCAGCCCCCGGGTGATGTGGGCCATCTGCTCCGTCTTCCATGAAGCCGGTCTGCCGGCCGGCGTGCTGAACATGCTCGTCCACGAGCCTTCGGCCGCGGCCGAGATCACGAGGAGCCTGATCGCCAACCCGGTGATCAAGAAGATTAACTTCACCGGCAGCACGCCGGTGGGGCGCATCATCGGCAAGCTCGCGGGCGAGCACCTGAAGCCCGTCCTCCTCGAGCTGGGCGGCAAGGCGCCGGCCATCGTGTGGGAGGACGCGGACCTGGACAACGCGGCCAAGTGGTGCGCGATCGGCGCCTTCTTCAACTCGGGCCAGGTGTGCATGTCGACCGAGCGGATCCTCGTGCACAAGAAGGTGCGGGCCGCGTTCGAGGAGAAGTTCAAGGGGGCGATCGACCAGATCTTCGGGGGCGACCAGGACGCGCCGGTGCTGATCCATGCGCCGTCCGTGGAGAAGAACAAGAAACTCATGCGGGACGCTATATCCAAGGGTGCCAAGGTGGTGTACGGCAGTGTTGACGTGGAGGAGTCTACCAAGACGCGCATGCGGCCGATTGTCATCTCTGGGGTCAACGAGGACATGGATATCTACCAGACGGAGAGCTTCGGACCGACAGTCTCGCTGTTCGATATCGAGACGGAGGAAGAGGCACTGAGGATTGCGAACGACACCGAGTACGGTCTCACATCAGCCGTCTTCACCGAGGACCTGAGGAGGGGATTGAGGTTTGCGAAGGAGATAGAGACTGGGGCGGTGCATATCAACAGCATGACTATCCACGATGAGAGCGCCCTGCCACATGGTGGTGCCAAGTCGAGCGGCTATGGAAGGTTCAACGCCATCGGACTCCATGAGTGGGTGAGGACGAAGACGGTTACATTCAAGTACTAGTCAGAAGTGTAGAGATTATGATGGTTGTTGCCCGAGGGAAATATGAGTTTTGAATAAAGTTTCAACATCGGTTCTGTCAACTTATCGCTCGTCTTACCGTTGTGTTGTCCGTATTCGCTGATCTGATGGACTAATTTGATATAGGATACACTAAGATGCTGACGTGTAAGCGCATGTGCAGCGGTTTGCCTCTAGCAGAGCTTGTACGGGCTCTTATAATCTTGATCATGACATGATTAGAGTCCAGACATTTGGCACACGAGAAAGATGCCGCAATTCTAGCACCTCGTCTGTATGTGATGACAGGAGATACCATTTCTCAACACGCAAGGCAATGTTGAGGGACGGAAGGAACTCCGTGTGTCGCTTTCCTAATCAGCATGAACCACAAAAGGTGGGGCACATGTGAAAGGTACCGCGGTACTGCAGAGTACCTTAAGCCCCAGACGTGGACCGAGCTTCCTGCGACGCCACAAGCTGGAGCTGCTCCCTCGAATTCAACCTCGGCTCTTTCCCTCCATGACACCACTCCTGTTGCCGAGCACTTGCAGCAACGCTCTAGTTTGGATTCGCCAGTGTCCAGACTCGGGTGATAGATCACAACCCCTACGATGCATGTACGACCTTCGTGAGCATACCAAATGCTTCCCTCCCCAACATGAGCAACAGCACCTTCGCGCAAGCGCAGCAGCGCCTTGCCGCCCGCCGCCAAGCTCGCGATGCCGAAGCCCAAGCCGCTCTCGCCGCGCAACAATCCGCCTCGCAGCTGCGCGCACGCATAGCAGCCACGCAGTCCCCCCTACTACGCCGACTAGGGAACTCGACCCTGTCTCTCTGGGACACCATCTCCTCCCGCGAAGGCACCCGCCCCGCCTTCCGCGTCGGCCAAGTCGACGCCGAGTTGCTGGATGAAGAGCTGGTAAGCCTACTACAAGGGCAGGTCGGCGATGCCCTAAAGTACTTTGGCGGAGTCGGCGGACAGGGCAGCACGATAAAGGATGACTGGGAGGCGGAGATACTGCTCGCGCTGCGGGCTGTGCTGTTCAAGCTTACGATATGGGACCACGACGCGACCTACGGTGCTGCGCTGCAGAATTTGAAATACACTGATGCGAGACGAGATGGGTCCGTGTTGGTAGCGCCGAGCAAATGGCAGAAATCTATTTACGGCATGGTCACAGTCGGTGGGAGATATGCATGGACCAAGTGGGAGAATTGGTTGCTGGATCAGGATAACGGATTTGACGAGCCGAACCCAACTGTGCAAAAGCTGTCACGGCTTTCGTCGACGGTCTCGACTGTGCATGCAGCGGCGGCATTTGGATCGTTCCTTGTCTTCCTTCTACACGGGCGCTACAGGACCCTCTTGGACAGGATACTGCGGATGAGGTTGGCGCCGCCCACCAGCCAAGTCAGCAGGGAAGTCTCGTTCGAGTATCTAAACAGGCAGCTCGTCTGGCACGCATTCACGGAATTCTTACTCTTCGTCTTACCCCTTGTCGGGATCAACAGGTGGCGGAGGTGGCTTACCCGAACATGGAGGAAGACGAAAGATATCATGAGCACGGGCGCAGATCGCGACGACGGCGAGAAGAAAGGCGAATACGCATTTCTACCGGAACGGACATGTGCTATATGCTACCAGGACCAGAACTCGGCGACGAGTGAGAACGAGATCCTTGCCGCGGCAGCTGGCGGTGCCGGGGGGGTTGTCGGCTCGGCACAGACGGATATCACGAACCCTTACGAGGCGATACCGTGCGGATGTGTTTACTGCTTCGTCTGCCTCGCCACGCGGATAGAGCGCGAGGAAGGCGAGGGCTGGACGTGTCTCCGCTGCGGCGAGACGGTCAAGGAGTGTAGGCCGTGGAACGGCGATGTGCTCGAGTCTCCGAAGAAGTCGCCCAAGACGAAGACGGTTGGCTTCGCGGAAGATGTCAAGAGCTCGACTTCCGAGTACGGAGAGGGTGAAGAGAGCTCGAAGGTGCTTGTCGAGGTGCCAGAGGAGAGCACGGTCGATCTGGCTGCGGAAAGCAGAGATCTCGACCGGAACTCGTCCAGTGACTCGGACTCGGAGGCGTACGAGGAAGAGGAAGACGAGATAGGCGAGGATATGGCAGAATAGTCTGTTGCAGACGAGATCCTGCAACAGGTGCTCGAGGTGCCTTGCGACAAGATATATGATATACCGCGTATTGTCGCCTGGAGAGTATAGGCCGGTATTTGCTCGGATGAGCGGAGTTCGCTCTTGGTTAAGGTTCACGATTCCATGCATGCAGTGTAGTTTTTATCTCTGAGCATCATACTATTTCAAGAAATCTCCTTGCACGTCAGAAGTGTACCTGAATTTAATTCGAAGCTGGTGTGGTGAGACAACCATCTGAAGCGTGTTAACCCCAGGTGCATCCCTGTAAGATTGGTACCTGAACGGCCCGTGTGCCCACCTGCCACCCACTAACGACTCCACTACAGCAGCGGGTATCTCGGGTCCCTGCATTTCAACCCAACTTCATCATCTTCCTCCGTCATCGAGCGATCCTGCCATCCACCTGTACATACAATCAGGCACCGCTCGACAGTCAAACACGCACGTCAAGGTCATGAGAAGGCGCTAAGAGGAGCTAAGCCGAGCGACGGCCTTCTGCTCTTCTTTGATCCGTTGCGACACCTACGCGAATCAGGCCCCATCGGCGCGGCGGAACGATAGACGGCGGGTGCTCTTCGCGATGCCCAACTTTTTCTCATTCCAACAAGGCTCCGAAACCAACCAAGCACGTCTGAATGCCGCCGAAGCCTCCCCTCTCCTCGGCCGATTCCGCGCCGTTCCGCGCCCGCAACAACCAGGACCCTCTGGACTCTCGCCTCGACGGTCACGGTCGACTAGCGCAGCGCAGCTCAGCCTACTGTCGGCGGGTTACCGTGGTAGTGTGCACATCGGTTATGGTGCACTCCTGACAGCCGAACTAGAAGACCAGGAAGATGACGACACCGACGACGAGGCCGAATACTATGCCGACGATGGGCGGTGGGCAAGACTTGCCTGGTGGAGCAGGAGGCTCTGGAAGAGGGCGGAGGACACGTTCGTCACGCCCAAAGCCGTAGTTGTCAAGAGGCTAGTGGATGTCTGGTGGACGAGGTGGACTGTTCTAGTCGTGTTTCCGGCACTGATGGCCGTGGCATGGTGTGCCATCCCGTTCCCGCAGTACCCGTTGCCGGACGACAACGACGATGCTCCAGACGATCCCCATAACCCCGGACACGTCGGGCACCGAGTGCCCGCACACGGAGAGCCGCGAGTTCAAGTCAACTTCTGGTTCTTCCTCTTCGTATACTACGGCTTCTACAACTTCACTGCCTTGATGTGGATAACCAAAGTCTTTAACCTCTACAGCCTCAACTGGTGGCCGCAGTCCCTGGGCTTTCCCGTCACTATCACCGCCATTGCCGTGCTCTCGCTCGCTGCACCGATACCGATATACCTCATCCCCGAAACCCGCTGGCTTACGGTTCACAACACCGCTTGGATCTCCTGGACCTTCGTCATCATGGCCATACCCGTCCTCACCGCCTTCGGCATCCTAACGACCAATGAGCGGCACCTCGGCCTCCGTCATAGCCTCTCCGAAACGCAACGCATCTTTACATCCTCTTGGTGGACAGGCGACCCCGACACCATCTCCCGCCGCGAATCGCGCCGCCGAGCAGGCCTCAACAGCGGCTCGTTCGATCCGAACCTGGACCCATCCGCCCTAACCTTCGACGAGTCGACCCGTCCCGTCTCCCTCCCCGTGAGGCTGCGACGGCGATGGCTGCCCGCATCCTTCGTCCGCTTCGTGTGGTTCTGCATCGCCCTCTTCGTCGGTCTCCTCGCGTACGTGATAGGAGAAGCCTACGCCGAGATCTACCTCCGCACCCTACCGCACAACAACCTCGAGACCATAGTCTACGTCTACGGCTGGATCCTGACAGTCTACCTCCTCGACGGCCTGACGGGCTGGATCCTGGGCGGCAACGAAGGCGAGAGGGTGGGCAGCTACCCGCTCAGCTGGATCTTCAAGCTGTACTTCATGCTGACCTACCACACCTACGTCCGCGCCCTGTACGCCCGGCTCCGCAGCCCGAGCCAGTTCATCCTCCTGCAGGTGCTCTCCAGCACGAGCCTGATCATCGTCACGCCCCTGCTCATGTCCGCCCCGCTGCACTGGTTCCTCGCCGTCACGGGCCTGAACGGCCAGACCTACGGCTCCTACCAGAAGATGTGCGTGCGCAACGTCTTCATCCGCTTCCTGGCCGAGAACGCCAGCATGCTCGCCTTCCTGGGCAGCGTGGTGGTGCTGCACTTCGGCGCGAACAAGGACGTCTACCCGTACTTCGCCTTTGACGACGACGAGGGTACCGGCGACGACGTGTACAACTTTGGGCTGACTTTCTATGCCTCGTCTATCACCTGGGCGTGCGAGCTGGTGGCGAGTTTCGTGGTGGCGGGATTGATTCAGTGGATCTATGGTGTCAGCGTTGTCACCGAGGGCAAGCTGGATCTGGCGGTGTGGCCGGAGCTGCTGCCAACTAGCGTTGCGGTCATGTTGCATGTGTTGCAGAACATGATCTTCTCGATTATTAGGCTGCAGTTCCGGTGAGGGTCATTGACGATAACGAGAGGAGAGGAGCATTCCGACGAGCAAGCGAGCGAGAGGTGGACCTTGAAAGATTTGTTTATGGTCCTGGCGCAAGATTGGGGTTAGTTCATACCGGTGCCACGTCGGACCTAGGACATCTTTCGGAGGACAAACGCCTTAGTTGATTGAGCGCAGGATGGAAGGGGTGTTGCTGTTCAGGTCACATTATGCAAGACACCCCCTGCTCACATGGCATAGAGAAGTCGCAAGAGAAGTTGGACTAAGCGAGCATGATACCCCCTTATTCTACACGGTTTTCTAGATTAGACATATATAGCTTTGCGGTTTATCACACTAATGTTAATACTAAACGTCCCTGAAGTATATCGAGACATGAAGCATCGTTACTGGGCAAATCAGATTTGGGTCATACAATACCATTAATTATCAGCCAAAACCACCTCGTTTTATCCAGAACGTATCCGGCCTCAACTCCTCGATTTCCGCAGTTATTTCCATTGTATACAATTGCCTACTATTTCGGCTTCTTACTCAACGTCTCCGGCCGTCTTCTTCACTACTCGTCCGCTTCGAGTCCGAATTGAGGATGCGCATCACCGGCAGGATCACCACCCCGAGCCGTGGGTTCCACATTCTACGCCGGACAAGAGACAGCTCGGGGCCGTACTATTCTTGCCGCTAAGGACGCTCCTCTCGAAGATGTAGAAAATGTTGAATTGGCTTGATACAGATCTGTAGGCATATCTGCATGCAGGGCGCGCAAAGTGAGTCTGCCAGGGCCGTCAAGGTCCCAAAGTGGGTGGCAGGAAGCTTTGGCAGCTGGCGGAGCGAAAATACAGCCCAGTAAATTTTATCCACAGAGGCGGCCCGTAAAGCCGGCGCAGGTCCCCAAGGCTCCGTAATTAAGCCTTCGACGCCTGCTTGGGCCCCTCGCCACCCTCTTGGGGCGTGAACCTGTTCAGGTGCTACGGGCACCGAGCATGAAGCGGGATTCATGAAACGCTCGTGACCGCCGCGTCAGTATGAGGAACGTAATGAATCCGACCAGTTGCTCGGTTCTCTCCCTTCTCTATGCGGCTGCTGTGTCACATGTTTTAGAGCGCTGCTGCTGTGCCACGTATCGGCGGTTAGCCGTGTGTGCGATTCGCTGAGTCCTTTCCCAACTAAGGTAGTTACTGTACCTTATCCCGTCGCAAACCCAACGCTGTTAGCCCAAGGCGAGCTCAATCAACAGTGTCAGTTACCTTAACCTG
The DNA here is from genome assembly GCA_021432605.1 of Coniochaeta sp. PMI_546. Lineage (NCBI taxonomy): Eukaryota > Fungi > Ascomycota > Sordariomycetes > Coniochaetales > Coniochaetaceae > Coniochaeta > Coniochaeta sp. PMI_546. The sequence continues at coordinate 1,409,306 of MU271149.1, read as the reverse complement.
AGTTTCGTGGGAAGGGTTAGGGTCCACGGTGCTTCAGGGGTTAAGTCACACCAATGTGGGGTTCGGGCGGGACGGCCCGCGCCGCTCGCCTCGCGACGCTCGAGTCCTTTCACACGACTTGAGTGATCGAGTCCTTTCACACGACTTGAGTGATCTCCCAGGTTGACATTCCAGGGTGGTGTATGGAGAGATATCTCTATCGTGCCTGTCCCTTGTTTCTGATATGAGACTAGTCGAGATGCCCCCCCACCGCCGACAGGACAGGCACGCGAGTCCTCTAGGGCGAACGTGCCAGACGTGTTTGGCGTGCATGTCCCTGTACTATGCCTAATCAGGCAGATCAAGGCATTTCCACACAGTTCAGGAATCTAGAAATGTAGAAAAGTTAGTCTTCCAAGTCACATACTAGGTATATAAGCTAAAAAGTGGTGAGAAGGTGTGGTATTTTTGATCTTGAGAGCGCCATCTTCTGCCCAGGTGTGGAGTCCATGTCCCGTCCTTAGTCCTTCCCTCGTAGCTGAAGTCCCCCAAGGTCCTGCCCACGTGGCCTTCCTCGACCTTCTTGTTCTCTTAAACCCTTGAACCGTGATCCCCATGTCACTAGCCCCCGTCCTTCCGTTGTTCCTCCCACCCGGAGCTCAAGCTCGGTCCAGCCATCAACAACATCCCCCGATCTCATTATGTACTTGTTGTTTCCACAGCCTCCAAGGCGCACATCCCACAATTCATACAGACCACCGAATCGCCATAATCACTGTCAGCACGAAAGGCATAGCCAGCACCCAACCCGCGAGCACCTTGCCCCCGACGGGCTGGAAATCTCTCTCGGCACCGTTCTGGGGAAGCCATGTCCAGCTGGATATCCGGCGCGATGCGAAACGCCACACGCCAGGTCGAATTATTCTCTTGTTCAAGATGTGCGCGACTCCGATATATGCCCGTACGTATACCAAGAGGAGTAGCAGGCGGACGCCGAACCACCGCCAGTCTGCTTCGTCCGCGAGATTCCGGAAGCAGGGGACTATCACCCAGGTAAGGACCGGAACGTGGAGCAGCCAATACGTGGCTTCGTCTGAGCTCGTTTTGAAGTTCTTCTCTTTGGCCGACTCACGCCCTCGTCGTTTTGAGGAAAGCATGTCACAGCCGGCCAGCAGGGTCAACCACATCAGCGGGGGCTGCCAAAATTGCCATGGGTGTGACGGGAGTTGTTCGTTGATAGAATCCAGGATCATCGAGCCGAAATGGTATAGAATCCCGAGTACGGTTGGCCAGATAAGGAAGACCTCGCAGGGAATGGAGAACAGCCCTCGCGATGGTAGGAGGGGGTAGATGAGCAGTGGTGTGATAGCCCAGGCGGTTGACGGACTGCTATGGACGGTCCAGAAATCCAGAGTAGATGTGTTGAGAAAGAGGATGAAGGTGCTCAGTGTAATACACGCCGAGACCACCTGGACAAGAACTTCTTTCGGTCTGGTATAACTGATTATTTTGTGAATTCTGGTATCCGGGTTGTATTGTTGATGAGATTTATTGTCGGTGAACATTGGCAGTTTTGCAGCTGCCATAATGGAGGCAAGAGCTGAGGCGGCGGCAAGCAATTTCCTAAGGTTGGCTTCTTTGATGTCGGGAATTGCTGATGTTGAAAAGGTCTTGCTGGTGTCGGCAAACTTGATGTTGAAAAATGCTGGTGGTGAAGACTGAGGAACGGAAGTTTTGGTCGGAGGGAAAGGGAATAAAATTATAGGCTCTGACCGCGCGAGCTGCTGGATTTTGTACCCCTCCGGACTCCGCAGCGTTGGTCATTAACGTTACCTAAGGTACCTTAGGTATCTGGTAACCTTAAGTAGAAGGCAGGGAAACTATATCTGACTCCTTGGTTCTGTCCTTCCCAGTGAAACCTAATCTCCTGGGTTGAAGCCGTGGTCTTTCTCTGACTGCCAGGGGGATATTTATTTACCAAGGCATATGAGGTGTCCTTGACTCCGAGTGCCTGAGTGCTTCTATGCAGCACATGTAAGCTTCGGATGGTCCACGGGTTCCAGATAGCTGCTGGAGCGTACCACCTATAGTAAGATGGAGACATCATCAAGAGGACTTGCCTTCTAATATGTGTAACGCGATGACGGCTGCCCCTTCACGAGAGCAATAGCTCTTTCCATGTTGACAATGGAACTCGACCAGAGATAAATAACCTCCCTACAGTGCCATTCGCTCGAATCTTCTCCTTTTCTTCTCCCTATAACCGACCTACGATCTCGATCCAACAGCCTACTATAGCGTTATTCTCCATACTTTACCATATGGGCTGCCGCCTCGGGGCCTCAGCGCGTTTTTGTGTTTTTTCTATACTCCGTTGTCTGTTGGATCTCTTGCCGCCGTTTGCAGCCAAAGGTATCTTTGCTGCCCTGGGTAAGTATCTCCCTCTTGGACTTCTCCTCTTGTACCATGGCAAGGAACCCGGCAAATGGGCACTCGATTTCGGTCTATGGATAGTCTGCGCCGTCCTGACCTCCCATGTCGAACATTGGTACAAGAGGAAGTACCCGACTTGGTACTCGAAGTTGCAAGAGGTGCTTCACCCTCCGGATAGATCAGCAGCGACAATACACCCTCTCCATGGCCCCGTACCTCTGATCGCCCTGCCACCCATTCCTCATCATGCGCCTTTGACGGGGATCACGTACGAGGGCTAGGCAATCCACTAGAGGCCATCTGCTGATCGAGTTCGCGTTACGGCATGCTAAGACATCTGGCAATTCTCCACTGCAAACGGTATGGTTGACAACGCCTAGCACTCCTCCTGGTCCACGGAGGTGCCAGCTAGGCACCAACCACGACAAGGCCCAGCACGCCTCCTGTTACTCGGAGGGCCAGCTGGGCACCCAATCATTTCGACTTTATCGGGCCCCCGGCCCGACGTGGACATCAACATAGTCAGGCCCGATTCCTCGACAACCACCGGGGCACCCAATCATTTCGACTTTACTGGGCTTCGCGCGGAGAGAACAACAGCGCGCCAGTTCCAGGTCCTTGGGCAGCCAGCTAGGGACTCAACCTCGTCGACTTCATTTGGGTCTTGACCGCCCTGATCACAGACCTCGTTCACCAGCAACAGTCCTCAGTGCACTGAGTACCGGTCCAGGCAGGTCGACGCAATGCTGCTTCTGCCGGCGGATTTTGCCCACATGCGTCGGACTTCTTTACCACGAGTGTCGGATCTCTAATTGAGCGCAGCCTGGGCTCGAAGGGGCTCACGGCCGCTACGAGATACAATATTGTATCTCGGCATCGAAGCTTCCGAGGAGGATCATCCAAACGCCGTGGCACCTCAACGACTTTGCAGCCGTCCGACTTCGATGTAGTGGCGGTAGTGGCGGCGAGGAAGTAGAGAGGGAGGATATTATATCTCGACACGAGTCAGAGCAACACCACAGCTTCAAAGCCAGGAACACACCGGGAAGGCTGAAGCAAGGATCGGATATACGAAGGTGGGCTCTCCTGCTTCAGGTTTTGACGTGCTTCCTACTGCACCAATGCCAGCGAGTCAACGTGGCAGCTGGCAGTCCTTCATCCGAGCCGTTTTGACGCGCCTGCTACCCCAAGCCCATAATGCATGCTGGATGGACACGTCGGCCATTTAAACGGGGCGCAGTCTTATCGTGAATTGCATGTGTCACGGATACACCAAAACGGGGTGGCCGCATACAGCGAGAGCTGTCGAGATCTGAGGCTGCCATTTTTGGACCTCCAAGATCCAGTAGGCAATATTTATGATCGCCAGACTAGTACTCGGGTGGGTGACCACCGGGGAATCCCTGGTGTTGTACGTTTTGTCCTTTTTTGCCTCGCGCCTTTGAAGTCGTTAGTGTAGGACTCTTGCCTGTTGGTAACTCCTTGTCACATCCACTTGCTAAAAAGATATCCCGGATCGTAAGCTGCCTTGGCTGTCCGTCAATCAGGGAGATACCTCTCCTTCACCCAGAAAGTCGCTCCGCCTCGATTTCGCTGCGAAGGGATCCGAACCAAGCTCCAAATAGGAAACGGAGCTCGAGTCATGTCCTACCCACCGTGCCCGATCTGGATCCCGCACATGTGGCAGATGCAACATGGAGCCAGAAGCAGGTGTGCGTCATCACAAGTATTCCTACAGTCTAGGTGCCGGAGTGGTTAACGGGCGGCCCTGCTATCTCGCAGTTCAGGCCGTGTCTTCGGACGCGCAGGTTCGAATCCTGTCCTCGACGATTTCTTTTGCGGAAATCACTTTTGCTTCTTGCTGCCCGCTTAGGAAGAGCTCAGCTTAGAGAAGGATAAGTGTAAGTCCATTGTCCTGGTGGCACCGACTCTTCAGCACGCACGCACTACGAATGCTTCCGACGAATTCACTTGATCGAAGTTGTCGTCTGGAAGAAATCAAGGATACTCTATCAAAGCTTCATACCCTGATCTTGATTCGACAGGTCGTTGTCCTGTGACAGTGCACCTCGGAACACAACTGCGAAGGGTTGAACCGCCACGCTGGAACTTTGATATGTGTACCTCGAATGTGATATGCCGAAGATGGGACCCTACTTCGGGGCCGGAATTGCAGCCAGAGACTTTGCGATCAGGCCTACTCGATCGGCTATAATGATATCCACTCCAGCTTCGGCCTGAATCTATCGTATCAGGAACATGTCAGCAGTCTCCCCCGTTATGCTCTCTCCCCATCCAACACCCGGGACTTACCTTGACATTCTCCGGCACATTATTGAGCGTTCCATATGTAGCGCACAGCAACCCCCTGTTCTTCACATACCCAACCAGCCGCGGACAAAGCAGCATCGGCTCGCATGCAAAGACCACGCCGGCGAGATTCCATTTCTGCGCAAATCGCACCGCGACTTGCACGCTTGCGGCGCGACGTTCCATGTCCGACATTGGGACCTTGCCGGCGTTCGTGATGAAGAACACAGGATAGGCCTTCTGCTTTACAGAGAGTAGCATGCAAATCTCGGGCGTGAAGGACGAGAGGATGATTGGCCGATGCCCGCCGTGGTGATGGATTGCCTTTAGGGCGACGTCAACGAAGGTGTTCAGATCAATTCCGATCGGGGCGACGCCTGCGGCTGTAGCTTCATGGAGGCGAGGGTACTCTGTCACTCGTTAGTTCCCCACTAGGTCGTGGACTTGATTATGGTGAGGGGACAAACTGATCTCAATGTCCATGCCGACATGTTCTGGTACCTGGACAAGAAGCTCTCTGAGCGTGGCGAACGAGTCCTGGATGAAATCACCACGAGTATTAGGCTTGAACCCCTTCAGCTTGAAGTCGACGGTGTGCTTCATCCTGTCTCGGATCTGAATTGCCCCGGCTTCGAAATGGCGGCCTCCGGAACGGGACCGTTGTCTGCTTGGCTCAATATCGCGAGCATGGACCGGCCCGAGGACTGATAAGGGGTTGCCGTGGGGGGACTGGATGTTGCTGGCGTACATGAACTGGTCCAGCGTTAGGTCGTGAACGGGAACATCCGTCCCCGATTCGCTTAGCGAGAAGTCGTGGAAGATCACTGCCTCGTGGTCTTTTGTGACTTGGACGTCAAACTCCACAAACGATGCGCCAAGCTTGGCTGCTGAGACGAAGGACTCGACTGTGTTCTCGCCGATTTGGAGGTACTTATGCGTCTTCAGGTTCTGTCCCAGGCCTCTGTGGCCGATCAGGCCTGGTGGATCACCAGCTTTGCGTGTAATGTCTACCTTACGAGGAGTCTGCAAGTGTGGAAAGTGGTTCGCGACCAGGAACGTGAAAGTCACAGTGCCTGCCACGGCCATGGTATCCCTGTTGAGAATAGGAATTGTCTGCTCTCGGATGAGGCTCTGGCGTCCGGCGCCCAATTGCCTGTTATTGCCCTCTAACAGAGCAGTACCACTGCCCACCATAATGTCCTGCCCTACGGCTCCTTGGCGGATAATCCTGAACACTAGTCGTGGCTCGACTGCGGCAGGGATAGGGAAGACAAACGGCTCGTTGATCTGGTCATCTAATATGGGCAGTCGGACAACTCGGGGCTGAGCCGTAGTTCCCGGCGCTGAAACCTCCAAAGTGTACGCCACTCCGTCGTAACTTCCAGGTGTATATACTGAAGAGCAGTAGGACAGGTTGACTTCGGTCACCACATCGTGCACACGCTCGGTACCCAGAGTGGCGATGATGATTCTCTCGCCTTCAGCGCAATGGAGCCTCGGTTGGGCGATCCTCCGTGCTGGAACTCGTACAGGTCCATCGGTCATATCATGTAGCCCGGAGGGCTCGAACAGGTTTGCAACGGCGAGATGACCATTGAGTGCTGCGTGCTCCTTTGCAGTCCAGCCAAGGTGGTCAGTCCTAATTTGACTGCAGCCACCAAAATCGAGAAGACGCTTGACAACGTCATACTTGCCCCAAGCGCATGCGTGGAACAAAGGAGTCCAACCTCTCTCGTCGGCAAATTCGTATTCGACGTTTTCGGGCCCATGGTCTGTCTTATATATCCGTGATAGAATGGAGTCCTGGAACAGAAATGACGTGGCTTCGGTATAGCCTGCTTGAACAGCTACAGTAAGTGCTGCGTGACAACCGGCATACACGCCTGTCAATCTAATCAGATGAGTGAAAACGTCTTCGTCTACGTTCTCGACCTTGATTCGATTCATCAGCGCCATAGGGACTAGCTCCCGTGCAATCTGAGCAAGTCCCCCCTCTTCGTAGGAAATCCCACGAATGGCATACTCATCTCGAATAGTGCATACCATATCGGCCACAGTCTTAGGGTGGTCTGCCATAACAGCCATATGTAGTGGCGTCAATCCTTCAATGTCTGTTGATTCTAGCACTTCCGAGCCTAAGTCTCGCCTCAAGCGTCGGGACCAGTCCGCGATTTGAGATGCAACCAAGGTCTGAGGGGCGTCCGATACGGCATTTGCATGATTATCGGGCTCATGTGGCAAGAACATGCTGCAGAATCCATTGCCGGGCACATCATACATAGCGGCGTAGTGGCCCGGCAGTCGACCAAGACGGTCTTCCGTCAGGAGCATTTCAGGGAGTTGTCGTGTACATGCATTCAGAATATCCCTTAGAGGCTGAAGCGTTATCGCGGCGTGATGTTGCCGATGAGGCATTGCCTCGCGGCTGGTGTCCGCCTTCTGTCTTCGGCCCATTGTCAGAATTGCCCATTTGACCACTTGGTGCTCGATGAGAAACCCCTCGGGTGAGGATAATAGGTTGCAAATTTCCTTGGCCTGCTCAGGCCTAAGCATGACTGAGAACCTCAACAGGTCGGCAGCTAGAGCTTGCAGCTTTCTTTCGGATAGCTTGGACACATGACCCTGGAAACCCAGTGCCTTAATGACGAAGTTAAAGTCGCCTCTCTGCACGGCTTGGATGACCTCGTCGGTGACTGGCACGGACCAAGGACGTGGAAGAAAAGCTCGGGCGAGATACAAGGACGTCCCTCTTCCTCGCCGCGGAGAAGCAAGACCGTCCGTGACATCAGTGATCAACACTCTGAGCCGTTCGAGGCCTCGAGAGAGTTCGTTCTTCCATTCTTCCCGCAGGGATTGCCATCGAGAGCCAATGTTGCGGTAAGACGCGCTGTCTACTTGTTCGCGTCGCCCAAGCTTTTCGATTATTCTGTCCACTGCATCGGTATTGACCCTTACGAACCAGTGAAGCTTTCTCCAGTCTTGTTGGAACTCCTGGAAAGCCTCAAGGAGCAGCGTCAGCTCGAATGGACAAATCTGCGCGGCATCTGGGATTCTTGAAGACGCAACGTCCAAGCCGAACAAGTCGCATAGTTCTGACTCTGAGGTGCGCAAGATCTCTATTCGTAACGTAAAGAACGACTCCAACATCTGCAGACTGTCTTGCAACTTGTCATAGACTTTAAGCCCTGCATTTGTGTCAGCATCTGTAAAATCAAGGACTAGTAATCCTAAATCCTACCATCCTTCCGATGCTTGGCTAGCTGCTTCAGTAGGTTGTAGTCAACATATCGCCGGTGCCATTCTGGTGTAATACGCCGATGGAAGTTATACCCGAACCTCATGTTGCGGACGCGATGCTTCGGCTATCCTTGATCGTAGGCGAAACTCAGAGACGAGGACTCTGTCATTCAAGGGGCAAATGTCGTCACTGCTTGCACACGCTGAAGCATCTATCGTCCTCCCAGGACTTCAGGATCAAACACAGTTTCGAAGGTTCCAAACCATAGTTGCTGGACATGAGGTCCCTCTCTGATAACCATGAACTAAGAGCCAAACACGACAACGATAACTGCCGAAGGCGGGATGTTGGTCAACCTTGACGTCAGGAGGCAGGCAGTTACCTTGAATTGGAGAAAAGTAGAGAGCCACCTGTATCAATTCTTCTTACATTTCTAACCCACCGCCAATTGACATCATCAGGTAGGGGTTCTGGCTCCATTTTTTCCTTTGTGTCCGATATTATTGCGATTCGACGCCCTCTTTGTCAGACGTGTGTTCTGAGAGCTTGAATCCAGGAACTCCGAATGGCGTAGCATGTCAGGGACCATGGGTTGTGCGGGGCTAGTTCAGGGACGAGCCGCTGATCTAATGTCTCGATCGCACTAGAGCTTTAGGGCCAACCCCACTCTTGCTTTGCCCCTGGACTTGAGGTTGTGTCTGATCCCCTAAGGATACTGACTTTTGCCCTGAGTGTACGGGCGATTTCCAATATGCCAGGCATCACGGAGAAACTATCATCGTGTTTGACGAGCTACTGAGCTTCGTGACATGGTGAGTGTATCGCCACCAGGGTGGTAACACCAAGTTGAACTGTAGTTAGGAAGGGAGGATTCTATTGGCACCTTGGTCAAAGTCAACATTCTTGCCAATACAACAAGAAGGGGAATACGTGGCGGACATGGTTGCATAGGGAAGCCCGTCTATTAACTCTATACTCCGACATCAAACTACCGTCTATGCCTGGTTGTCTTACCTGTGTACCTTGATTACTGATCTATGCTTGTTTGTGGAGCTATGTTCCATGCCATTTTACTTCCTTACCTTCTCTTGTCGTACACTTACCTTACCCCTGGTTTCGCTCACCGTATCGCAGGCCTGTACAGAGAAAAGACCTTTGTCAATGTTAGTCAGGGCTCGTACGGAGGCGGTGCCTCGCCATCCCTAACCGGACGATAAGCAGGGAACGGATCGACATCCCACTCGTTGCGCTTCCGGGGCGGAACCTGCCATCCTTCGTCGTCAACTTTGGGTTGCTGATAATGAGGGCGAGAGTTGTTGTTCCATCCCGCGATAGCGGGCGGAGGGTCGTCAAGGTCGCGAAGCATCGCTTGCTCCTCATCTGCGGGCAGTTCCCGTGGCGGGAAGACCCGTCCACGGTCCCTGGGGGTCCAAGGGGACATTGGGGATAGGAATCTGTGGTCCTGATATAACAGGGGATCATCCCGGCTCCTGCGCGCTTGCGCAGGGGAGGCAGCATCGTTGCGCGGAGAAGTCGCTCACCTGATATCGGAATGGATCGTTGAAGCTGGAATTCGTGGGTATCCGACGGGCAGGTGTACTCCCACTTGGGAACTCCTCAACTTCATATTGAAAGGGGTCAACCCGATTGCTAGCGGTTGCTCGAGTTCGGTCTACCCTTCTATCAGCTAATTGCGCCTCGTCGTCGAAATGGCCAACCTAGTATCTGAAGGGATCTACACCGCCGCTGGTGTAATTCCGAGGTGGAATTCCCCTGTTGTTGTCTGGGTGTGGTTCGTTATCGAATTCGTCCACCTGACACTCGAATGGGTTAGCGGTGGTGGTTGCCATCTGGATATACCTACCGCCGTCTGCCAGATAGTCATCACAACTAGTGTACGATCCGGATGGCATGGCTGGTGGAAACTAATATCAGGGTGCACCTCAAGTGGTGTAGATAGTGGTTGTCACGATGGATGTTGATAGGATGAAGGTAAGACTGTTGTTCGGTAAGAAAAGCTGAGATTAGACGTATGAAGATCATCTGCGGGCATCTTATGGGACAGGCAAGGAGCTTTAATGGTTCAGTGGATGCTATAGACGCATCATGCGCCTGAACAGACATCAATAAGCCGGACAGTGGTGAAAGCATGCCCTTGATAGGAACTGGCAACTGACAGATCGTACAAGGTCATTGTGGGTGAGTTCCTTGTCCTCGCGCATTGTCCTCGAATATCGAACTGATCGTCTCGGCAATGACAAGAGCATAGTCCAAAAAGGCTTCGAAGTTTGCGGACAACACTAGGCCAGAGGGTCTCGAATCGTCTTCCTTTGCCGTTGTCGACGACAAGCTTTTATCAGGGCCCGCTCAAGATATTGCGCAGTTATCCATTGTGGTAGATGTGTATATCTGGATTGAGGATGGGTTTGGGCAGAGTTCCTTAGAAGCAGCTCCAGGTTAGCCCAGTCACATTCCAAATCTTCTGTTGACTAAGACGCCTTGTCATGAGAAATTGACTCCAAAATTGGGCAAGATGGCCTTGGCCAGTGGGAGTCACTGGTGAGTATCTTCATCAGTACTGCAACTCATAGAAATCCAAGCATACACGAGACCTGAACTGGAGTCAGCCATTCTTGGGACATAACTTCCATCCGGCGTTGCAGGATGTCCCGGTTATGAGATTGCTGCCGATCCGAAAGAAGGCTCGAGAAGACTTGGTTGCGGTCGACATCCTCGATTCAACATCCACGTAGAATATCCTATAGCCCTGATTTGAGACTGTCGCATTGATTCTCTACCTCCGTGTGTGCTTCTATAGTCTCCGACCCCTGACTGTTCGATCTCTGGGCGGACCATCTGAGAGTCCTGTAGCTCCACGGCGTGTCTTCGTAGGACACTTGTTGTAGCGCACAGAAGGATATGTCTTAGACCCGACGACGTTATTACGTCTACTGAATCGATTCTTCCTAGCGCTGTTGACCAGTGTCGACTAGGTCTAAACACAAATGTGCGGGTAGTTCGTTGATTCGGGCTATGTAGGCACACACCTCTGTGTTGATGAAGTCAAATGCCAACCTGTAATAGATAGGCACATGTAATGACAAGTTGTCTCCCACGCAAGAACATTCACGTTTCAATTTCCGTAGACTAGATAGTGAAAGAAGTCAACGTTTCTCTCCGTCGGCGGGCCGGAGGCAACCGGAGATCCTGCCGACAACATCGATCTAGATTGCGGCGCTGATATCAGATAGACATACTGCGCATAGTATGCAGGCCGTGAATCTCGGAGAGATACATGGAAGATATGCTACGCTAATGCAGCAGATCTTGTATCTGGACGCTGCAGTATGGCTTACTGCCTTTCATGTGAAGAGGGGGGCCAAGATGGGCTGCTGCAAGATGCGGCATGCAGTCGTTGGACAGGGCGAGTCGATAGGTGATCAACTTACACCTTTAGCTATGATTGATGTGCATTTGCGCTGTAGCCTAAGTCCCAGGGGCCTAACAAAGGAGGATTAAAATTTCCAGCATGGCGATCCAATGTTGTTCTCGGCGGATGTTCTCAAGCAAAGCGAAGCGTATGGAGCATAAGCTATTTGCTGGGGAATATCCGCTGCCAATGTAGGTGCGAATCGCGAAACGGTTACCCTATACTGCGCGAATTCAGAGGTGACTTACGCGGCTTCTCATCTTTCAGTCGCTGGCTGACGGGCCTGGTGGTGTTGTCAGGGTGCAACATCTGCGCAAGCAGATGTGCTCAGCAGCGAAGCGGCTTGTCAAAATCATGACGGCTTGCCCGAGTCCCAAATCAGGCAGCGTTATCTCAAGGTATCCAGCTCGGTGCGTGCTGGAAGTACGGCCCGGCAGAGCACATTGCCTCTCTTCGTCTGATGGCGAAGAGTCAATCTAAGTCAGAGCTGGTCTTTGGGCATCTCCGGTACGAGCCTTAACTGAGATACGATTTCGTGCAGCTGTGAAGGTAAATCGACCTTGCAGTACGCATAGTTTGCTCAAGTTTTTGGGACGATTATTAGTCTCTCACTGGATCAGTACAAGGCAGCTCGTCTGCTTCGTACACATGTTGTGTAATACAGGTCGAAGACAGGAACACCGGCCTCGGCAAAGAAGTACGCCTGCTTGGCTGTGGTAAGGTCCAGATGTTGGGATAAATGATTACGCCACTGGTGTGCCGTTAAATGCAATTACCTGTGTTAAGCAGCCGTGCGTGGGGGTTGTAGGCGTGTGTCTGTACCACGAGTTGATATGATTCGACCTGGGCCTGAGATATTTGCTGACATGCCTATTGACGGTGTGAAATGGTGTTCACCAGGGCTTGGATGGCTGTACTTCGCCAAGCGGACAGTGCTTGCACTCTGTTGGTCTAACCGAAACACCAAGACCCTCTATATTGCTCCGAGGCGAGTGAATTGATGCATTCCGACTCGTTCGTCTCGTAGAGGGCAGCACTCGTTTCTGTTGGGGCACTGAAACAAGAAGAAAAGGAGGAGCCGTGTGAACGTTCGAGGCAATAACCATTACGTCTGGATAGCCGGGTGTCGGAAGCACCGCAAAGTGTCGACTGAGCAGGCATCGGCGTGACGCCATCTGGTTAGACAGACCACCCAGCATTCGTAATTGGACATGTGCGAAGTCGAACCGTGCCTGTGTTGCGGTGGGGGTTTGGGGCCTTCAAGTCCAAGGTTGTGGTCTGATGGGCCGCCTGAATTGGCCGACTGTTAATTGGGGCCGCAGGTTTTGTTGACGTCTTGATAAAGTGCTGTGGGCTTACGTCTTCAGGAAGAGGAAGGTGACATATGGTGTGTTTCTGCCGAGCGATTGCTTCAACGCTCTGTGCCTTAGGTATTCTTAGGGCGGAGGGTCTCGGACGAGACTTCAAAGGTCAGATAGATGCCCAACGTACATTAGCTGTGAGCACCAAGGTACACCTACGTACTAGCTTGACGCCTACTAGACTGACGCCTGACAGAGCCCTCAGAACGCCATCTTCCTTGCAAATCCGGGGAAGGAGGCTGGCGAAAAGATAGGCCCCTGTTCCCTTGCACCGCGGAAAGATTGCCCAGCTCTGGTAAAGCAAGGCAAGAGCTCACGCCAATCGCAACTTGGTCGGTGTTTTCTGGAAGCCTTACGGAACACAATGCTTTTGGGAAGGGGCTGCAGCAGTGTGCAGCTGCAGCTACATCTACATGTACATATACAGTACATTTACATGATGCATGCAGCAGCAGGATCGGACTTCAGCCCATACTGGGCCTGATTGTGAATATTAAGACTAGGTATATGACATCAGAGCCTTGAGTAGCTATCACTCTGGGATTGCATGTTTGTCAACTCCAGCGTCTTTCAAATCGTAAATCGCCCCGTGTCCAAAACGCCTCGAGTCAGGAGCGTGCCAAGATAACTGTGTTGTTGTATCTGTAGTGTACTGAGCGCGTCTGAAGAAATGCCCCGCTATCGCAACCTGTTTAAAGTGGGTGCAGGCTTAGCTTGCACTATTCGGGAGAGTGGCATGGTGGGGTAATGGGTTTTCATCTTTATCCCACCAGTCCACCTGCCTCGTCGACGGTTTACCATTTGCTATTACACCGCCATGCTATCCGGGTGACAATGACAAGCCCGGTCCAGGATCGATCTGGACCACTCTTATGCATGAGACCACGCTTCTTGACATGTCTCGGAAGTGACAGAAGCGAGGACGACGAAACGTCGAAGAAAGCCCTCAGCGCACTGTGTTCTCCGCAAGCGATAGCGGTGAGCCTGGATTATGCGTTTCCTACTTCAGGAGGGAAAATGCGATTTCAGGCAGGAGTGCGGCTAGCAACCTCCAGCAGGACTGGGTTGGGGGGAGTGTGCAGATAAGCTGAAGTAAGGTAGTACAGGTAAGCTAGTCCCTCCGTGTTATCTCTGCGTCGCCAGTAATGGCGGAATGGCGGTATCAGCCTTGGAAAAGTAAGCCCCAGAGCGCGTGAACGATGGTGACAAGACCCCTCGACACCACACCATCTTGCTCCCGAATCTCCATTTACGTGTAGTGTAGAGGATCGGTGTGGCCCGAGAGAGAAAACCTGAACCGTGAATTTGACGGGACCCCACTCCCAACCGTCTTAGCTTCTGACTCTTATCCTGACAAGGGGCCGATTGCACCGATTGCTTTTTTTTTTCTCATCCAAAGTTGCGCACCGTATCCGAACACTCCTGCCTTCTCGACGTTGTTTTCTCCCTTCACAACGTACACCCAAGCCTTTCGTGCTCACACCCCTCTCCAAACAAAGCAAGTGCCTTGCCTGTGGCACCAACCTTCTCTACTTTACTATCTTAGATTACGAGAGAGCCTTTTCTCCCTCTCCTCTCCTCCCTCCCCTCTTCCCTCCCCAACATGACCTCAACCTCCAGCCAGTCCACGCCGCAGGTCTCGACCAGCTCCGAACAGCCAGCTGCCCTCACCACATCCGAAGCCGCTATCCTGGCCAGCAGCAAGGCTAGCACACAAGATGCCTCGGGACGACAGCCCGCCTCCTCCACCGCCAGTGCCTCCGAACTCGCCAGTACAAAGATAAACCTGCTTGCCGCCCTTCGTCGCTTTCCCGACTTCCCAATCCCCGGCATCAACTTCATCGACATCCTGCCCATCTTTCAAGATCCCGCCACCCACAAGGCCCTTCTCCGCGCTCTCGAGCTTCAAGTTCTTGAGTTCGGCGTCAAGCCCGATGTCGTAGTAGGCCTGGACGCTCGTGGCTTCCTCTTCGGGCCCCAGCTTGCCCTGCAGCTCGGCGCAAGCTTTGTCCCTGTGCGCAAGCAGGGCAAGCTCCCCGGACCTTGTGTGACTGCCACGTACGAGAAGGAGTATGGTCAGGATTTCTTCCAGATGCAAGAGGGTGCCATCAAGTCCGGCCAGAAGGTCTTGGTTGTGGACGATATCATCGCTACAGGTAAGACATCGAACTGCGGGACAAAATCTGTTATCTCCGTTATCGCTTCCGTACTATGGATTTTTATTTTATCGCATTGTTGTATTTTCCCGAGACCTCTCTCTCTCTGAGCTCAAACAGTCTGAACTTTAATATCTCGAGGAATACAAAGCTAACATACATGACTTAGGTGGATCCGCTGCTGCTGCTGGTTCGCTCGTGAAGCAGCTCGGAGGCGACCTCATGGGTTATCTCTTCATGCTTGAGATTCCATTCCTCAAGGGCCGCGACAAGCTTGACGGAGTGCCTACCGTCACCCTCCTCGAGACCGATGATTGAACATTCCGCTGCATATTATCTCGTCATTATTCTTACAACCTTTGCAAACGTCCAATGAAGGCAGGTATGATGAACACGCCTAATCTAGACTTTCGGGTCGATCGATCATGTGGTTGATACGGGAATATCGGCCTATGATCCACAATCGGTTCAGTCTGAGCAGGATTGAGTTTTCTGGTTTCTTGCTGTTGCTTTGGGATGACGCCCAACGGCCATGTCGTGGAGCAGCTTGTTTCCGCTCCACACTAATTCAACTGGTGGAGCTACGGCCATAATCTTTGCACTTCAAGGCGTTACGGATATCAAAAGGACTTGGGATGGTTTACAGGGCCTGGAGAGGGTGGCAGCATATAGACGTTGGGTTTGGGACAGGTCGATATCGCGTATCTCGCTATGGAGGGTCCGACCAAGATATCGGCAATTCGCTACTCTACATAGAGAATCCACACTGCTACTTGAGCGCAACCTCGTCCCGTTAACAAGCAGATATTGCAGATGTCTTTGCAAGAATAATGCAATCATCGATGAGAACCCAACAACTCATCCTGGCAGCCTAGGCTACTGGGTCCGACTACCCACCCCACCCATACCACGAACACAGGCAGATTTGCATTAGACAACTTGACTTTTCACAGTAAGTTGCGCCTCATCGAAAGGCTGAAGTGTGTTTGCGACAACTGTGTTGAAGACAGGTACCACCGACACTCCTGCGTACCATCTCTTCAAAGTCTCACTCTTCTGATGATCTTAGCTGCCCATGACCCTCACATGCCGTTATCCACGTGGCTAACAGATTCAGGGGGCTCAACACGGTATATTTTCCATATCGACACAAGCTGAATTCTCCAATTCGCAAGGCCGAGGGCAGAAGTGCCACAAGCAAGAGGGGGGAAACCCCGGCTTGCAGGCCTGAGAGGTGTACGGGTGATGTTGAGGACCACGACGAGGCCGGGTATTGCTTCGGAGTCCCTGCGAACGTCCCTGCAGCGGGTAATGGGTCATCACTACTGGGAAGATTGCTACTGCAAGGTAATATCTGAGCAGGTTTCTCACCGCGTCGAGGCGTGGAAGACTACGCAAAGGGCAGTATACTAATGTGCTTCCCAGCGTATTACAGATGTACAGCGGACTCGGAAATGCTAGAAGCCGAGGAAGATACAGATCTACCGTCTTAGCCTCCCTACAACAACCGTGTTCGACATCCTAGAAAGGCCGGCTTTTCTCGTTCGTTCCTGCTGGTACAATTTCTTTCCCCAGGATGTATGGGCCTCGGACTCGAAGTGGACTTCCAGTCAGACTCAGAAGATGGGCTTGAAGATGACAGCGAGGTTTCTGGAGGTGAGGACAACGAGAACCAAGACGAAGAGCAGTTTGAAGACATAAATGGAAGCCACAACGCGTCCGCAGATATATAAGCAATCGCGAACAGGGATAGCGAAGCTAGTTCCAAGGACCAGCAGAACCTTCTTCTGACATCTCGACTCGTTCGAGGAGGCACTGGGCGGGATTAACTGCGAGGATGTCTTCTGTATTGATCTTTTCGCGAAAATCAGACCTCCTGAAGCAGACCCTTATTGACGCCAGGCTCGAGAGAATCTAGCATCTCATGCTCGTACTTCGACCGAAACGGAACTACGGCTTCACCATCGAGGCAGACGACTCGGATAGAATCCTACCGAACTTCAAAACACTGCGACTCTTGGTAGAGCAAGCTCTTCTAGGGAAGGGCGAGCACTATACCGCCTGTATCGCTCCAACATCACGGAGTAACTGGGTCGCACATTTCAGACGCATGCTGGATGGAGTGTATTGGCGCAAGTTACCTGCCTCAGCTACACTGTTGCCTGACGTCGGCGGAACGCAGCAAATTTTGTCACTCTTGGAATGGTTGTCCCATCCTGAACAGCAAATCCGGACGAATATGAGCTATCGAATGTTCAAGAGGAGGGACATGGACAACTACTAGTCAGACACCGACCAGGGATTTCTGGTGCCCGGCTTACTATCATATTGGGAAGATCGCCGATTCTGTCAGGAGTTAGTACGCTTGTTAACTGGTTGTCTTGCGATGCTGGAGCAAGGCGGAGGAAGCACAGAACCCAAGGCATCTAATGATCGATGTCCTTCTACATGATGAAAGCATCACTGAACGTGTTGCTTACACTGGTGTGCAGTAGAAGGGACAATGAGATTAGACCAGACAGTTATTCTCCCGAACCCACTGGCTTCATGAAATGTAAGGCAGGAACCACATAAATCCTTGCAGGGACCTTTTCTACCCTCGAACATGATGATTCGCGATTTCAGACCTCGCCAAATCCAGGCTGAATAGTAAATTCTCTAGAGTTCCATCACTGGAAATGCGCCCTTCACATTGACATGGGGATGGGGCAAATCCGCCCGTGGCAATGACGCTTAAATCCGAAATGTTAGCGTGAAGGCGCGCGAAACGAAATACAATAGGAGAGAAAAAATAAAACAAAAAGATATTAAAAACGACGCGGTAGCATCCTTAGAGCTGTGTAGAACAGACAATCTCTGGTGAATATCTGGAAAAGAATGGTACCTTTATCATCCTCCGAGCGCGAAGGGCATACACTCTGGAGCATCTGCTGACATCGCTACCCAGGCATCTACAGCGCGCACAGTAGCTCGGTACCAGCACGACGCCGCATTGCGCGAGCTGGTAACGAGCGTCGTCTCCTGGCATCCCCTGACTACTCTAGGGGAAGCAGAGCGCAGTCTCTTCAAAACCGTGCTAGACACCAGCGACGGAGCCGTCGCGACCAAGGAGACCATATTCCACCCCCAAGGGGGCGGCCAGCCCTCTGACCGCGGCACCATTACAGCAGAGGACAACCCCGACCTCCAACTAGACGTGAACCTAGTCCGCAAGCTTCCTAACGGTCGCATCCTCCACGCCGGCTGCCGCGCAGGCACGTGCTCAGCAACGTCCGAGACCGCTGCACCACTCTTCCAGGAATCCCAGTCCGTCATCCTCAAGATCGACAACGCGACCAGGAATTACCACTCCCGCCTGCACACGGCAGGCCATCTGGCCAGCATCGCCGTCCGCAAGCTGGAGGGCGTGATCGGCGCCGTGACAGAGCTGAAAGCGAACCACGCCCCCGGCAGCGCGTGGGTCGAGTTCGGCGGCTCGATAGCGGGCGAGCACAAGGATGCCATCCAGGCCAAGGTGGACGAGCTGGTCGCCTCCGACGTGCCCGTGCACGTGCGGTGGTGGGACGCGCAGACCGTCAAGGAGAGGTGCATGTCTGGGCTCGACGGAGTGGCCGACCTGCCCGAGGGGGAGGACTTGTTTCGCGTCGTGGAGGTGGAGGGCCTGGGCGCTTATCCGTGCGGTGGCACGCATTTGCCCACCACTGGGAATGTAGGGAAGGTGGTGATTCGGAAGATCAGTAGGGCAAAGGGGAAGAGCAAGGTCTCGTATGACGTCGAGCCGGGGAAGGAGGAGAGTGGATGAGAGAGATTCTTGTCGCTGCCTAGGTAGCATGGGTTAGATCATTTTTCACGTTGAGAGGAGTATGCAAAATTGGTGGCGAGCCATAGTCTAGAGACATAGACAGATACAGATATAGTGATAGAGACAATACGAGCGAGCTCCGGAGTTCGGAGCAGTATTTTCATTCTCATGTACACAGAGGTCATACATGCTATGTACAGGAAGCGGGACGCCTCCCTTTCTGGAAGCCCTCCCCTCCTCATGAATACTAGAAAGACTAGGAAATTCGTGACTATATATTCTCTCCAGCATCACCATCATCAACAATCAGGTTCCTCACCCTCACACCTTGGCTCTCAACATAGTACCTCCTCGTAATCCCAACTTGGTCTGCCATGGCAAGTTGATGATAAGCCAAATCTCCTCCACCCACCATAACCATTGCTATAGGGTTTCTCCGGAGTACACCCTTAGGCGTCCGCTGCGGCTCCTCCAGTAGCGGCCGGACAATATGACCCCGGCCGCCGGCGACTTCGGTGTAGCCCTTGTAGTCCGGGCCGATTTCCTCTTCATCCGAAACGATGACAACAAGCTGCAGTGAGCGGAAGTCCGGCACAAAGGCGGGAATGTTGGCTAGCTTTTCGCCGAACGAGCATCCACCACGCCGAATCACGATGACTTGGTGGTCGCGCGGCGCCTCGTCCGGGAGTGGCTCTGGTCCGCAGGCATCGCCGGCCGCGTATACGGTCATCCACGGAAAGACAGTCGGTGGTACGGGACCGAACTCAGGCACGTGTAGCCCTGGCGGTACTTCGATGGAAGGTAGAGGCGCCGCCCCCGGTCCGGTAGGCATCACAGCGGTCTGATTGATGACGAGGTTGTAGGGCAGCTCGACTGGCAGAGCAGTCATACCCGGACCAGGAGTTGCGACTGGCGGAAGCTGCAGGTCGAGGGACGAGATGACCTGTTTTAGAATGGACTTGACAAGCGAGCCGAGCTCATTCACGCGGGATGTTGTAGAGTGGTTGGCCGAGTCGTTGAATGACTCTATTGCGAGAGCAGCAACCGAGTCCTCGTCGGGCGTGTACTCAGAATTGTAGTCACTAGGAGTCTCGTCTTCGGTGTCATTGTGGCTCTTGGACACGTCGATGCGGTGAAGATGTTGCAACTTGATGATCACAGGGTCTCGCACGAGGTTGAACCTCTGATCCGAGACCTCGGCCAAGATGGACCGGTCCATGACGACAAACTCGTCACGACCAAGCGGAACGCCGTTCACTTTGTTGAGGCGCCACGAGGGATCCTCGCCTTCTTCAAGACCGAAGACCATCTTCAGACCGGAGAGGCTGGTGACCCGAATCCGATCTGGGCTCAGCCGCTCCAAGTTCTGCGATCCAAGCATGAAGTTGAAGGCGCTACCGCCAACCGTTTGGCCGCCTGTATTGGCGAATTCGAGTGTCATTTCCACCGGGCTGTAGACTTTCGAGCAAATGCCGTCATTTGGAAGTAGTTCGGCGGGAAGCGTCCAAGGGAATAAGGTATGATTAGACCTTGCCAGATGCTGGCTCGTAAGTGGATTGCCAGAAATAGCTTTTACGTTATAGTTGGGCGTCATATGTAAATCAAGAAGTCGAGCAGCATGGTAAATATCTGGCCGTGCAGCGGTGGCAGAATATGTAAGAGGGTGAGGCTTAGGGGGCAGTGGACAGGTGGTGGTGAAGTCTTCCTCTTCCTCGTCATCGTCATACGTGGCGAGCTCCTTGCTTTTCGCTTCTGGCGAGATGTGCGATTTGACTGGCTTCTTTGGCGTGTGTAGTCTTCGTGGTATGATAAGGGGATGGCCCTCCGTGGTGAATACGTAAGCAGAATCCAGTGAGTTCAATGGATGGAGGTCGTCGAACAGCAGATACATGTACTTAGCAGTCTCTCCGAGGAAGAAGCTTTCCATCCGGTCTGACTTCTCGCCGTCGAGGACGTTCTGAAGACCAGCCCACCCGCACGGGGTCCAGCAACGTCTAGTAATATCACGAAGAACCATCTCGCCGACGTAAAGATACCATGGATCCTTCGTAGCGCGATATAGATGATAAGTGGATTCGATGAACTCGGGCCGCAGCGGCCACCACCCGAGTCCACCTTCCACACCCTTGTCTTTCAATGACCAACGCTCGGGCAGTGCGGAGTATTTCGTCCAGATAGCAGTATAGAGCAGGTTGGTCTCGATCGCTTCCTCAACCTCACCAGCAATGGTAAGAAGACCCGCGTAGAATGCTCCCAGACTATCGATCCAGTTTGACGCAAAGGAACCGGTCCAGAGATTAACATTGACGTAGTGAGGATGGTCTTTGGCGGTATACAGGTGGCGCTTTACCGCGGCATGGGCATGATGCCATGCCCGAAGAAATGTATCAGGCGAGTTTTCTTCGTCACTCAATGGCGGAAAGAGACTGTTTGGATCTAGCCAGTGCTCTCCTATGTCTGTCCTGTACGACGTACGATTCGGCAAGTCGTGCCCGGACAGTAAGATATGAGTCTTGAGAGCATACTCAAAGAAACTGTCAGCGCCAGCACCTATCACAGAGTAGGCACCAATCCACTGGCCGTGCTCGGCGTCGACTCCAGCGCCGATAAGACCGATCTGGCTCTTCCTCGACCAGACGGCCCAGAATGCTCGTTTGGCGAGCTGCTCAAACCTTGTGTCACCGGTCAACCTGCTCAGCACCGTGAACTCGAGTACGAGAGACCCTGCACCGGCACTGCACGTCTCTGTGATCTCAGGAGCTCCATCAGAGCCAACATAAGAGTCATAGACTTCATGCAGTGGCGAGTTTGCGTAGAAGGGTATGCCGTGTTTGAGGTTGACTCGAGGGTATGGCATCCCGGTGGTGGTGTAGAACGCCGGTAGAAGCCTTTGTGCCAGATCAAGGGCCAGCCGAAGCAGTTGGCCGTCGTATCTGAGGCCATTTGGCCAAGCAATGGGTCGCTCCTCAAGAGAACCGCCGCTCCCCTTTGGTGGACTGTAGCCACTGATGGGCAACTCCCCGATGGCAAATAGATGGGCACTCAAGAGCCCTCCGACACCACGAATGACTGTTTCAAAGACCTGGACTTTGCTGTCCACGTCAAATCCCCTGCCACGTAGGCCTTGTCCTGATTGTCCAGGGCGCCCGTCGCCATACTGTTCTACTAACGCAGCCACGCCGTCCTGGAAATCTCGCAACGCTTTGGGCCCCGTGCCACGAGTATCAGGGGGTGCAGATGCAAGAATGGCAAGGGTAGACAAGCTGTCGATGAGCGTTAAGGAGTAATTGCCTAGGACATCGTTGAGTGCCACATTGTTCGGATTCTGAGCATCTCGACTTAATGGAACACATGATACTGGTCGTAACTGCAGATGGACAATAGGGTTAGAATGGCTTTCGCAAGATAAGCGTAACGGATCCGAGGCTGTTGAGACATTGTGTGTAACGTACCTCATCCTCAGGAAACGCAATGTTCATGTAGTTGTCATAGCCATGATAGAACATCTCGACCGTCTCCTGTCGAAGCTGGGCGATGCGGCCTGGCCGCATCGCCAGTACATCCGCAGGCCATAACGACAACAGAAGCAGGGTCAGAAGGAGCCAAGCGTTGATCGGAAGGCATGCGCGGCGATGAGAAACAAGCGCCTCTTCGTGTTCGAAGCTCGAGATGCGCCTGGAGCCGTGACCAACCGATGAGCACCGGCCCATGGCTAGTGGCATCCATGGATCACCGGATCCTAAAAATGGAGTACTGCATGCGTCGCATGTGGTCAAGCAAGGGATGAGACCGTAAGGAGAAACGGAAACTCGTTCTTTCTCTTGTTGCTCGCGGGCGGCAAGTGCAGCTACCTTAAGGTAGTTTCGTCTTACAAAGTTGCGATGTTGTCATCTTTCGGACGACTTCCGTTCAACAAGCCACTTGCCCACATTGTGGCGGGGCACCAAAGTCCATTTTGGGCTAGTGCATACCTTAATTGCCCCTGTCACAAAGGATAATGTGGGGCGATTGTGGCTCCTGCACAGGCGGTGGTACAGTAGGTTCAACCCATGAAAGAACCACGACGCCATCAGAGTGCCATGTGATGATGGGAGCGGAAGACACGCCGGCATACTTGACGGATACGAACTTTCCTCCGGTAAGGCTGGAGGTAAGGGATGCACAATGTCGACAGGAACCCTATTTTTACTTCAAGCCATGGTCCTCGTCACGGTCCGTACCTACATTTCCCGATGTGACGTCGACTCAGCTTTCACATCGACAACACTATGTACGTTCAAATGCCAACGACGACCGCTCGTTTGGCACTTCTGAAACAAGGGCCCGTACCTGCTGACGCATCTTCGATCATTCCCTGCTGTTCACAAGGACGACAATTCCTACTGACGTATACTCATCAGAGGCAAGGCGCTTCCTGCTGGCCAAAACCTAGGAATGTATACTGGCATATGCTTTGTAGGCTCCATTGCAACGCACCCATGTCTGTCGAGCGGTCATTTCCCGTCTCCAGGCTTGTAAATCGAGCGTGGCCGACTTTCTCCATTGGATGAAGGCATGACGGCGGCGTGAAAAGGCTGTATGTATTCGACATTACACGAACACATGCGCTGGACTCGATCATGGGTGCAATACGCGGTGCTTGGCTCCAGCAAGGCTATCCTTCATGGTCAAGCTCATGCAAAGGAGACCAAAGGATTTGTCTTGAACGTTCAAGACAGTCTTCAAGATTACCAAGCGTCGAGTCGGAGACATGGTGATGGCCTGACTCAGTTCTCCCGGAACTGGCGACCAATGACCGGTGGGCCGTCTCGGTCGCCTTCGATGCACTCATTTTCCTCAGATATTGCCGAAATATCATCGACAGTCGTCAGAAGCCAGGGAGAAGCTCACAATGGTCGATGATGGGTGTGGTTAACGCGTGACACTGTGGCACAGATCTTCAGCATTCCCTTGGTTGACAAAGTACTCAGTACTTCTCAGAATACTCTGATCTGAACGGCCCGTACATGGTACATGCCCGAGTCTCTAAAGTTTGTCTGTTGGTCGACTGCAGATGGACTCGCCTGCCAGTCTGTGGACATCAAGATTCCATTCTCTGGCTCAAACACATGCCCCCCTCCGTAGACAGCGCATCCTGACCATCGCTCTGTAGATCGGTACAGGCAGGCCCTTGTTTCGAGCACGTCACGCTAAGACTTATTCTCCGCCATCAGCCTTGATCGAGAAGGTGCCAGACATCAGCTTAGCCAGTCTGCATGACCTTTTCGATCAAAGCTCAGTTTTGCGCTAATGAAATGTTTGCTCTCTAAACCAACAGTGACGTTTCTCTCTACCGTATCGAGTGATCACTGGTCACTGATCAATGCAAGGAGACCCCCGCTAGTGGCAGGGTACTTTCTATGCCTAGCCTCTGTTAGTCAAGAAAGTCTGTTGCACAAGCTGTATTCGTGGAGCTGCCTATAAGTCGCTTTCGGCCGTTATGCTTCGCTAGCTTCTTAACCGTGTCGGCGATACGAGTTGTCCACCTCCTGGATACTCAGGGGTGTCATGGACCTATCTCATCTTTACACTCGTTAAGCGGACACTATTGACGAGCCTGCAAGCATGTTCAGTCACGCGAACTCGCAAATGCATGTGATCGAATGCGGCTGCAGTCTGGCTCTACCTAGGAGTATCCTAGCAACCAAAGTACGGCGTTATGGTCAGGGTCCGCCAACAGACCTGGACGAACAGACGAGGTGGCTCCGAAGTTGACGTTGCCACGTTGCTTCCCGCCTCGAACTTCTCTCGTTTCCATTGCTGATGAGCTTCCGCGGCGCAGTTGGTAGGGAGCCTCAGTACGATTCAGGGGGTTGTCCCCGAAGGAAGGCCGGGGACTTCTTTGAACAAGCTTAAAACTTGCCGGCAATTATGGAGGAGCTGCTGGATGTGATCCAATATTTACCGGTGGTCGGGAAGGTGCAGTCTCAAGCCTATCATTGGTGTACCGTTCCTGTTGCGCATTTTCTGGGACTAAAACCGACCGCTCGACCGATCACATCGTCATCCGTAAGGGAGCCACCTAGGTGAAGTCATTATACCTTGGGACTCTTCGTCGTCAAAATTCGACGGCAGTCCAGATCTATCGTAGACGCGACCCCTCGACACCAATCACTATACTCGGTCCCGGAACGGTCCCTACGGACATCCCGGTCATAATCGTAGTGCATAACACCTTACAAAGAGTCTTGACCAAGTACTCTACGGCACTCTCCCGACATAACTGCTTTAACGCGCCGATAGTACAATTTCGTCTGAACCAGACTGTCGGTGACGGGTTTCTCGTCTGAACAAAGCCCTGGACTGCGCGGCAGGTGGCTCAGTCACCGTTGAATTTAGGCCACCGGGACGAACGCGCGCTGCAATATCGAGAGAAACAGCCTATTTGTTGACTGTTCAACCCGGTGGTGGTTACTGTGGTTCCTCCCGGTGACCAATCTCAGACGCGCCTCAACCGTTGTTCCCCTCGTCTGATCACCGAGAATAGGGCTGGGATGGAGCGCGGAAGACAAGCGCACTGCATCCTTTCACGGGCACGTCCGCTCCCCTTGGACGGCATGGCACTTTTGTATCCTTGCAGACTTAGGCGATGGATGGCCTGAGCGGCAGGGTCTGCACTGAAAGTAGCCGCGATTCCGCAAGACACATTTGGCACGGGACCGGTGACAAGATCGCATCAGTTTGCTCGTCGCATGTAGTGTCATTCTCATTGTGTCAAATTGTGCGTGCGTCTCGGAGAGAGGGAGACCCAAACGTTAGACCAGATTGAACCCAAACAAACCTGAGCTTTCCGCCCTCCCTACAATTTCCCGCCATCCGGCAACTCTGCGTACATCAGACCCTGAAACAGAACAAACTACAGAACAAACTGACCTGTATCCAAGCACCGGGATTTGTCAGTTCTTCGCAGACATTTGACACAGCAACCCCATCAAATGCAAATATCAAGATTTGACATATCTCCTGCATTCATACACCCCCCTCCCCTCATCTCTTTCAGCTTAGGTGCAATGTCGTACCTCCTCAGTGTTTCAACATCTGCAGACCAGATCGACCGCGACTCAAGTGTAACCCCATCCACATCGTCCCAGTAGCCTAGCAACCGAGTAACTCCCCGTGCTCTTCCCATCTGTAACCAGCCAAGTGGCTCGGTGCAGAAAGCATGTCGTCACGGGATCAGCCACGTGTGTTCTACCTCCCTTCCCATCTCCCAGAGAATACGTCTATCCGCAACCCGGGCCGAAGGAGGCAGTGCTCGCGTCGACTTGCCGAACTACCACCCCCCCACAAACACTTGGCCGACCATTCTTTTGACGGGCGTGCATCTGGTGTATTCACGTCCCTACTGCCGCTGTGCATAAATTAGTACGAGATCCGGTCAGTGACCGGTATAGCCCTTGCATACTTCACGATTGCGCCAGGGGAGGCAGTGCTGACGCACCGGAAGGCAGCCGTCGCTCAGAATAGGATCATGAAATCGGGATAACCGGGCAAGAGGCATGACGTCGGACTGATCTATCTTTTCTTTGTCCCGGAGGGGCTTGGCCGCGAGGCACACTTGGTTCCCAAGGGCCCAGGGAGGGATGTTTGCTGCCTGGCTGGTGTATCGACTTTCGCGGTTTGACAGGGCAATACCTCAATATTGCGACGCGTGAGCTAATTGGGCGTCGTCTAAGAAGGTCGAGCTGCCAGATTGCTTGACTCGACGCGCAAGGCATCTGTGTCACGGCGGCACAAACGTGCGTAAATCCAGGTAGCCATCGATATTGCTTCGCGAGACTCTAGACGCATTCCGAGCTCCCTCGTTTCAGTGCGAAGAAGCTTCGTTCGGCATTGCATGCTATGGTATTGGTTTTCTCTAGCATCGCGAATATAAGAGTTAAGCTAGAAGGAGTGTGGCTCTGCCATAGCAACGGCGCTGCATGGCTCGAGTGGATATAGTAAAGAAAACAGACGGAAGAAAACATAACAAAAAGTGATATCTCTCACATCGCGCCTCTTTGCGCGATTCCCCATGAATTCCCCCTTTGCGAACTCCAACCCTACTGTCGGGACTTGCCCGTGATAGAAAAAGATCGGCTGGTAAAGGAGAGGCGCCGTTTGTAGAGTCCAAGCTCTGTTTTCCCCAATCCGTGGCTGCGTGAGCACATTATCTGATCTTTCCCCCAAGCCCAAGATGGTTCGTATTGTTGCGCGCAGCTAAGTGCTACATGCGTATTCCATTCAGCATGAGGTGCTCGACTGCCTGCTTGGCTACCCGGGTATTTTGGTGGTGTGACTGGTCCCTGTTGTCCTCGTTCCTTTGGTACGAGACGTCCATCATGTCCGGATCTGGTGACGAATCCTCCTGTTCAGGCTTGATTCTACTGACCACCTCCTCGATGTAGCTGTCCCGCTGGTCCGGGGTGTAGTTGGGAATCATGTCCTCCGAATCCTCGTTGTCGTGGTGGATAGGGGCATGCATAGCACCATGATGGAGCCCAAGTGCGTTGGTCCAGGTTTCACCCCCGTGTAAGAGCGACGGATTCTGCTGGGCTGCAGCCGCGCGTCTGCGGCGGGCGAGGCGTCTCCTCTTCCGGGTATTAGTCTTCTCGTCGATATTTGCCTCTTCATAACCCAAGTCGATGAGCTTGGCCTCGATGAGCTGTGGGGTCCAGCTCCAGCATTGCCCACCGCCGATCTGCTTCATGCGGTCCAGGATGGACTTATAACGTTCCTTTTCAACGTAGTCGAACGCTTCCTTGAGCCGCTCAATCTGAGTAGAGATGTTAGCGCTCGTTTGCTTTCTCGTGTGCAGGTCAGTGGAACGATTGCGGGATGAACACTCACTTCTTTCTCGGGCCAGATGGCATGTTTGGCAAAAGTCCGCGTGAGCCTCATCTGTAGTGTCGCTTTCTCTAGACGCTGGCCGTAGACTTCCTCGTATTTCCTACTGATTTCCTCCCACATACCCTTGCCTTTCATGCCAGACTTGACTAGATTTATGCGTGTTTCGAAGATGAACCGCGCATCGTCTTCGCACTTGTCACTCAGTACCACAGCTTCGGTTCCCTCGCCAAGGGACTCGGCGTCGTTGTCTTGGCCTAGTGCCCCCATGGCCCGCAAAGTTTGTTGAGCGAGTGGGCGTGAGGCGGGTCGTTTTTGCACAGAAGGTTCCTTCTTGACTCTCGGCTTTCGGCGCGAGGCGGTTGTCACGCGCTGCGACTGATATGGCGGCTGCCCAGGGTGGCCCATGGTCAGTACATCGGTATGCCGTAGGTCTTCTATCTCGCCCGCTCGTGGAGCCATCTGCATGCGGTAGTGGATTGGATCCGGGTGCGCTAGAATAGGAGCCGGGCCCGCACTCGTGGTCATCATGTGTGGATGCATATGTGACACCTGGCCGCCTGGTCCCCGAGCAAAGATTGATGGGTCAACCTGGTCCACTTCGTTGAAGTTTGGATAGTCACGGAAAGAATTGGACATATCCGACTCGTCGCACGACACCGTGTAATGGCCAAGGTAGGGGTTGCTGGGAGGCGGAACATCGTCCTTTGGCGACGGGTGCCCGTGCATGTGGTTAGGAGACTGTCTCATGTAGGGGGTCATGTTGATTTCAGTGGCGTGTGGGTGGACTGTCAGCGGAGAAGGAGACTGGCTTGAGGAGGATAGGTCGTAGGGAGGGTAGTACACGCCGGTAGATGTGCTTGGGGGAGTCGGCTGCTGAGCATTGCTGGAGGCCTGTGACCGATGGTATGCCCTCATGGTGCCTTTTGTTGATACTCTCTGGTGTATTGGTGGAGACCCGGCGCTAGATATTGGTGTTAAAAGACTGGCGTCTGCTGTCGCTGGGAAGTTGAAAGAAGAGACCTGTATCGTGGTGAGCGGACATAATGTCTTTGGTTCTTGTCCTGCATCGAAGAGGTATCGATTCGCAGGCGAATACAGTATGTCGCGTGTCAAACTTACCGTACTGAAAGGGGTCATCTCCTGGTAGGTAGCCGTAGTAGATTGAGGACCACCCGAGCCGGTACTCGTAATACTGTTTGGGTGAGGTGCGTTTAGGTACTTGGTTTTGGGCATGTCGATGTGGATCTGCATGCGATCTGGTTTGGGGACCTCTGAGTCCGACTCTGAGTTGTACTGGGCCTGGTCGACGAGGATATCGGCCAGTGCTATATGTTGATGCTTCCGTCTGTCTATGGACATTTAGTCGCGTCAATGGTGTAGCAAGCGACCGAGGGGCGAATGTGAGGAGAGTTATATGCTGGAAGTGATTCTCCCAATGTCTCTAGTATCCAGTCTGCCTCTGGCCTGCTAAAGTGGTCGGCAGAGGGCAGGGGTGGGGCAGGTAGGGAGAGGGCAGAAGAGAGCCTTACCAAGAGCACACGTTGAGGGGAGGTAGGGACTATTATACGACTGGGATATGTAGTTGTAAATGGTTGATTGTGGTGCGGTGGAGCCGGAAACGGGTGCGATGTGCCTGGGGGGATAAGGTAGGTAGAGTCTGTAGAACACCAGTATGTAGGTGGATACCCTGTTACTTGTTAAAACCGGTACAAGCCTCTTTCGATCTACCTTGACAAGCAGAAGGCCTCGGCACGGTCGACCAGTGCGGGCCCCTGCCTTGACTGGGGTGGAAAGGTATGTACCTCGTTGCATGAGCTAGCCGCCCGCGACTCTTGACTCTGCATACGATGATGGATATTGCAAGCGTTGCCGATGGTAGACGTGGCTGTTTTCCCTCTAGGGCTGCGGGTACAGAGAATGTTTAACGTCGTAATATTGTCAGGCCGGCTAGCAAGGAGGTAGGTCCAACAGGTGCGGGTCAGCTGCCTGGACTCTACCACCTCGTCTGTTGATATGACTGTCCGCCGTGGATTGTGAGGCGATGGAAAAGGCTGCCCTCGGTTTCTGGCCCCTGAAGGTGAGGAAGACCAATGCTCGATATACCTTGTTCTCTGTGGAAGACAGCCGTTGCGACCTACGAAGGGGATGATGGGAGGGAAGATATTGGGAAAGTGGACGAGAGAATGCGGGATGAGGCATAGATGACAGTTCCTGTCACGATGTCGAGAATCACGGATCTGAAGCCGCAATGAGACGAGACGAGGTGCTTTGAGGATGGTATTTGACTACGACGGTGACGGGCAGCGCCGGGGCCTTCGAGTCGTCGACAAACGAATGGGAGGGGGGAGCGGTGATTGCCATACAAAAGACATACTATCCAAGTACCTGGCAGGGTTGGGTCAGGTAGATCGGAGACTAAAAGAACGGACTAGGCATGTCTCTAGGGTATGATCTGGGTGCTGGTGATCTCCAGAGCAATTCCATAATATATTAATGCAGAGGAACAAGTGGCACCGTGGGTGTGGAGCCTGATACTTGACGGCAGGGAACCGGGGAAGCAGCAGATGGATGAGGCGGGATATCGGAGAGCCAGGCGTGTAGTGTGCTGGAGGGTGTTTTGGCACCGAACTACTGTGGTAAAGACAACCTGACAGGGCCAGGATCTATCGATCAGAATGTCGACAAGGGAGAAGCATGGAAACAAGGGGGTGTGGGGTTCTGGCGGGTGTGAAAAAAGAACGTACACAGGTAGCCACCAGGGGTCTGTGAAAGGAAAAGGCATCCATCAGACGATGCATATCCTTGCCCAGACTGTGAGTGGACGTTACGGTTCTCCAAAGACGTAGTTCAAACGGTTCGGAGCCCCGTCATGTACAAAGTACCTAAGGTAGGGTACATCCCTTCCGTCCTACATCACCATCATGCCCACAACACTACCTACAGATGAGGGGAGTACTGGACGTGTTTCGTCAAGTGGACAGCTCAAGGGCTCATCGGTGAAATTCCTTCATGAACAACGCTACCGAGCACCACCCTGTTCGAGACTTCGAGTTGTCTAGACTTCACGGCGGTAGCATCTCAGACGATCGTCCGCACCAACCGTAAGCGGATAGCCGCCGCGGTTGCATCATCCATATGGACTACCACCCCCATTTTGTGGATGTTTATTTCTTCCTCTCTTTTTTTTTGTGACTGAAAATGGCAGCGGAAAGGATGAGCCACAGACAAAGACGGGGCGAGGGCCGCGGGTCGGCCGACCCCGCGTGCGTTGAAGAGGCCGAGCCTGGCCACGGAAATGTAGCCAGGCAGCCGCAGTTTCTTGGTGCTTCACGGCCATAATGGATAATTTTGCAAACCACAAATCGCAATTGGCATGAAGTTCTCTTCCATTACCCGGAAAGAAGCGTGTAGCACATTGCAGCGATGCTCGCACCAGAATAATTCAAATTAGAGAAGATCGGTTCGCTGGAAATGCAGGATGGCCATCTTGGATGGGCCAGCGCCGATGGTGTGGATGAAACACGCAGCGCCACGTCCATTCCCAGGCGTTCCCTGAATGCCTGTGATTGACAGGAAAACGGTGGATTATGGAATGCGACAGTATGGCATGGGTATCCAATGGTGAGAGGTACCTCAGCTAATCGTGTTATGATGGCAAACAGGGAAACTGAGGGTTGCGGCAGCCTTTTCATTGCTGATTGCGATGGTGAAGTATTTTGAAGATATCTAGATTGGCGGACAGGATGAAGTCGACCCCAGCTTGGAGACCGATCCTTGGGGACGGTCAAGTAGCGGAAGGTGCATCTTTGATGGGCAGTGACAGCACGCATGATCGCACATTTGTCAGTTATAGGCCGCATTGCGCATCGAAACGAACAGCAGTACAAATAGCGAGCAGGGAACCGTGGTAAAACTGCCAGCCAAGCCCATCATCCCAGGTAGATCTGTTTGCTCTTATGGTGCGGGAGTGTGCGGAGACCACGGCTCGGTGCGGAGATCTGCCAAATCTCGTCGACGGCAGACATCTGACAATTAAGAGCAGATCGCAGACAGGATGACAGTTATTCTTTCGGCATCAATCCTGTACTTCGTCTCGACCAAGACGGTCGTCCCCACAGTGGCACTCCCCCTCAGTCGCTCCAGAGGTTCAAGGAAAGAGAGAGAAAGCATGTGAGTTATTTTGAGAAGCAATGCAATCTTATCATCGTCAATCTTAACAGAACCGGCAACGCTAAAAGCGCAGAGGGGCAGAGTAACGTTTGATGGCAGAGATCGAAGTGCGGAAGAAACGCGAGCTGTCAAGGAAAACAGCGGGGCATCCTCGAGTCAATTCGCATGGAGCAAGCGGGTCCAGAAGCGCCAATCAGAAGTGTTACCATTCAGTCGGGTCGCTCTTACCGTTTCTAGCAACCCACTAACGTTATTCTGCCTGGTCCTGTCTTGACCCGCCTTGTAGCTTTTGCTAAGCCTGTTAGTGGGCTTATTGAATCGCGAGCAGATTTGGTGTGACTGCCCCTCGCCCGCCTAACAGTGTGAAGCGTCCGAGAAGTCACTTCTTCAGACTCCGTAAAGCGCGCTTACCTGAGGCTCTTATTGGCTGCATGACGATCGCTCGCAGCAACAACTCGCTCCACAGCCAACAGCACCAGGGACGGGGAGAGTAACGGGGAGGTTCCGGGACAGGTCGCAATACATCGTGTCAGCGGGGGTTTAATGAGTTCACTACGCCCATTGTAGTATCTACGACCTCCTGCTATGACCAATACAGCATCGCGTGTTGAGCTTTCTTTTACACATTGCACTCGACTTCTGCTTGAACATGTGGAAGATCAATTGCATCATAGGTTAGCTTTGCACAATTTGATCTGAGACATCTGCCACCTTTCCCTGTTCGACCACCCAAGCCGGGCTGGCTGTGCCACCCTTGCCTCACTCTCGAGGCTTTCTTCCCTAATTGGACCACGTCAAGCCTCTTTGATCGGTTCTGCGACTTCTTCTGGTCCGTCACTGCGGCAGCTCCCTTTCCGGCCGATGCATCACGGTTGCTTCTGGCGTCTGCCCCCAAAAATGACGACCCATCCTTTCTTCTCCAGGCATGTAATCGTCATTTTGGATGGCAACCAGAATGCACAATCGCGGAACAGCAGCGCGTCGAAAAAGAAAACTACTCCACATTGTCACATCTCTCATCGGCATTCCCAACCCGTCGACCGACTCCGAGCTTGAGCCGATGACACCTCACAAACCAAGAGCTCAACAACTAGCCTGATAGGGCCGGCCAGTCGGCTGCAGCCTCTGGAGTTTGAGATACTGCAGCGAAGCGCCCGACTCGCATTTTTCGGGACCATCGATTGGCCCTTGCTGCTTCTAGAGCCTCAAGGGGGCCCAAACTGCAAAGACACGCGAATGCACACTTCTTTTCTCCATCAGCCGCGTCTATCTCACGGCTTCTTCACTGCAACTCGATCGCATCAGCTCATATGACCCACGCCACCCCGGACTAGAGACATGTTGTTGGCAACAAAGAGGAGAAGTAGGTCGCCAACAAACGATCTCAACTAACGGGCTGGCACTGTTAAGCGCTCCCGCAACACCAGGGCTGCAGAGTCCGCTGGCGCGACTGTTACTTACAGAAGGGCCTTGCAGGATGCGGCGCCCTGTCCTCTTTGCAGATCTCCCTCGGCAGCCGAGCTGAGCCGTTGTCAGACCTCCTCAAGTCGGGCTAGTAAGCAACGTGTGGACAATGGTTTACCGCGACGTACCGATGACTGGATTGGCATTAGTGACGATGCCTACGAGGTAACCTCTCCCAGACTCTTGGGTCCGTCCATCAAATTGCACAATGCTTTAAGCGCCGTACTGCTCGTCTACGGTTCTTGACACAGTTCATGGTCATGTAATTTGGCTAGACTGCCATCACAATCCCCTGGTAACCGGGAGGTGCGGCACGTAGAAAAAAACGGCCGACGTGATTTCCTGTCCTACACGGCCGTTAGCTCTCCCAAGGTGCCCCTTGCGTCGGTACGAGATGCAGAAACCAAGCTATGTCGTTGACTGTGCCGTGCACACGAGCATAACTTGCAGCGGGACTGGATCCCCGTTTGCAACTGCTCATACATAACGTACAGCGAGCACTCACGTCTGGCGTGTGATGCTACAGTACAGATCCGGATAGAGGTACCTCGTACTCGCCTTCACTAGAGCAGGTCGTGTCAATCGTCGTGGTTTATCTTCCCTGCCAAGCTCCAACGTCTTGTTCTTTAGACGCCTGGCGCATTGCTGTGCTTCTTGCGCTTGCACTTGCATCACTAGGTTCTACTAATTTCGGGAATTTTCATGCCCTATAGTAAATGCAAGCCGGTGGCACAAACAGACAAAGCTCACCAAACTTGTGGCTTTCTGAATGCAATACCATAGAGAACATATGGTGGTCGCATGCGTCCCTGCTGGAAACTGACTCCCGCAAAGAACAGTTCATCATAGTTGGCTCCTAACTACGCTTGAGACGCTAACTGGTAACTTCGGCCGAGACCCTACTGGGAGAGTCAGAATATCTTGCTCCTGGCTGAATCGCAAACAAACAACCGAGCTTCTACTCTTGAACCACCGTGTCCCAGGCAGAGCTTTGTTTCACAACATCGTCATAAGAAATGTCTGCTCGGACTTTTGCACTGATGATGAGTGATATGTGTTTCAAGTCTCTAAGCTCCTTCACAAAAACCCAACTTTCCAGGTCCGGGCGGTTTTATTTTGATGTCATGCGCGAAAGTACCGGGACCGCATGTGGAGGCGACGGTCCCGACCTGCCCGCCGCCGTGATGATCCTGCGAAAGACTCTGGATCGGGATATCGATGTTCACACTCGGCTAGGCGGGAGTCATCTCCTCAACTTACCTCCGCTGTTCCACTTGCCACTCGCCTCCAACTGCTGCCCTCCCCCTCAACCGGCATGTACGTGACCAGTTGGGGAAACAACGGCCACACACCATACTGGTGCGGCAAAACGGTCAAGTTTCCACTAGTACCAACGGTCCATACCGATACCGCATCTGCCCATCGACACCATGGCACTCGCAGGTGGACACGGTGAAAACTGCCTGAACTCTACCCTCCTTCTTGCCAACAGCCGTTCAGCATCGCCATTGGTGTTCGAATAGCTCTGCCGGTGGGTATCTCAACCCCGTCGCTCACCGGTTCGTGTAATCGACCGTAGGGAGCACTGGTTAGAGTCCCGCATGAAATAGGGCGGCCTGTTGGCTCGTAAACGCCAATACTGCCTTCTCATCAACCGGTGCTGGGGCGTCTCGCCAATGGAAGTCCAGCACACTAGTGTTTCTGCTCCTCAAAGGTAAGCACGTCAAGGGGGTTCTTGTGTGCTTTTGCCACGCCTGCATGCTTCGTTCGTGTCATCCCCTCAGGTAGTGGACAGATGCCACTGCACGATACCAGGGTAGGCACGTCCTCTCTTCTTCCGTTGGACAGATGGAAATGCATGCCCTATGTCAGGGGTTAGAAAGGTACGATGGTGGATGGGCTGAACAGGATGTGCGCCACATCGCGCCCTTGCCCAGCTTCCACAACGGGCAGACAGTACGGCATCTGAGCAGACACCTTGATTCGAAGCGGGCCAGCAGCCCCCTGCAGCCCTCCCCTACCTGCACTAGACATTGATTGTGTGCAAGTAGCTTAAGTGACTTTGCTGTCCGTCAAAATACCGCACTAACGGCAGTTCGTCGGTGTGTGTGTCTTGCATGGACGAGATTGTGTGGTCGTGTGAACGCGGTTGCACACATACCTCCAACATCCGTACTCGCTGCTTCAGGTCTACTACTCCCTGTTCCTAGCAAGAACATCGCCAAGGAGACAGACAACTGAGTATGAGGCTCCCACATGTGCGAGGTCCATCGTTGGCGAGGTGAGAAGTCACCGTCGCTCCACTCCTGTACAGCCAGGTTTGCCAGCCTAGAGATACCCTGCCTTTGCACGCGGCCGGGACCGGCGAACACACCGTGACACTCTAGCATCCCGAAACTATGATATTCAGCCGAATAGCCCCTTAGTCGTTATGAGTCCTCAATTGACCAGACCGTAAGGAGCATCATCACCGGCAAGGCAGGGCGGCCACTACTTCGGCGGCCAGCTCCGGGTCACTCCGTCATTCGACGGGCAACGATGAGGTAGCAATAGGCAAAAAGCAGCAAAAAGGAGATACTTCGTCTCATGTGACGAAACGAAGAAAGTCTGTGTTTCTTCTAGAGACGCATTCAGACTACACGTCGTTGACTGGATCACCGAACATATGGTGGGGCTGTATTCAGTGCGGGCCGCATTGGGGGCCGGCCATTTTGGTGAACTCCGCCTCACATGCCTGGCCCGTTGTGCCGGCCCGGGATACTGCCGTGTCGACTCTTGCCTCGTCTCCGCAACATCGGCGACAGAGCACAGCCTCTTTCCCCTTTGACGGTTCGGAATTTGCAGTGCAATTATCCAGACTTCCTCATTTGTCTCCTGTGTAGTTGCACAGCCTTGTCCGAGCGATGGCTGGCGCCGACGCTACTGCCTGGTCGTCTGGTGCCGGCCGTCGATTTCTGGATAGCTGAGGCAGATCAGGCAGTCGACATCATCCGCAAATGGACTTGCAGACGGACTCCAGCGGTTTGGTTCATGATCTCGGTATTGCGGCCACTGAGAACGTGGGAGCACTCTCTCGCAGGGCGAAGAAAGCATGTGAAGTTCTATAGCTCCCGTCTGTTATTGCCGATCTGCCTGTTGCCTCCTATCTAGTGCGTCGATACATTCCCAGAGAGTTCACGGTACATCCGCAGACCTTCGAAGGGACTTCTGTCATGAGTATCCCCAGAGATGCCCAGAGAACGACGGTCACGGCCATGACGGCGCTTTCCGCGGCCATGGGCACGCCCTAGTTCTTGCGCCTGTCCTCGGACGAGATGTTCTCCTACGCATCATCTGCCTTGCGTTACATCATGACCGTTACGCTAATGGCTATCACCAGAATTTATTGGTGCTCTCACGACCACCGGCCAGGCTCAACGTTGGCCTAGTAGCCCCGGGCAGGCCAGCTCGCTGCAGTGCCAGATACCAACAACCATATCTACGCGCCGAGCCGACGACCGGCCTCCCGGGTCACGCGAGCCGGTGTGTCGCGAACGTGGAAGAAAAGTCGCTACCAGTGACGTGCGGTGCTGATGGAGAGAACAGGAGACTAGATGCTAAGTGCTGTTTCATCTTAAGTCGTCCAACAACATAGCTTACCATCTTAGACACAAGTATGCCTTTCCAATCCTACAGTTGGAAACACCGTGTCCCCATCTCGTCACAATCGACTACGAGCCGTGCCGTAGGAATGGGGCTGCCAGAATGCACCAACACCGTCTTCACAATACTAACTGCGATCCGCGGCTGCGAGGGACACTGGCGCGCTCAAAGAAGTGCCAGAACGACATCTGTTAGCCAGGGTGTCATTTCTAAGGTAGTTCATTTGCAGAAACAACACGAGTCAAGCAACCTCATCTCCCGTCTTGCGGCTTGAAGGCCGCAATGTGGTATTTCCTTAGAGTGCCTTCTGTTTGCGGTAGTTTGTGATCAATAGCGCAAAGAACAAAAAGCAAACTTGCTTGCCTCGCGTGACCCTTTGCTGCAACGCACCTCCTCTCCATCACGCTTGTGGCGGACGCTAAGCATGTCAAGAGGTGCGATGCGTATCACAATAATAGAATGGAGGCGTCAAGCTACCGAACCAAATCATTCCATCATTGCTTCCAGAAGGTTGCTGTTCCGCAACAGGGTATATCGTCCTCGGAGTGACCGCGAGTCGATCATGCAAGCGCCCATGATATGCTTGACGTCGAATCGAGTTTGACCTATGTGAAGACACCTCAAACTTGCGGATACGAGATCCGGTGATATTCGAGACTGACACACCAAGCGAAAACACACGAAGGAGCTCGTCCAGATACCCCAACCAAGGGCCGTCCACCTCAGATGCGGCAGGTAACCGACCTCCAGCTTTTCTCCGGGATGCATCTCGGCACCGAGGAATTGAAGTCACACAACTAGGGACAAGAATTATATCCATCGTAGGCGAAGGCACAGACCTGATTGGGAGACAGAGATTCGAAAACTGCAATGTCCTATCGCTTCGACTGTTGTGCGACAAGCAATAATTATATTTGATGTTTGCACACATCTGAAACGCGCTCTCGCCTAGCCATTTGTGCCACCACCTTGACATGTTCGCATGCCATAAAAGCAAGGTAAAAATGTAAATGGGTATTCGCCGTGGCATCGCCTGTGCTTCAAACAATCTGACAGTGTGAGCCAGTCCAGCCCGATCCCATCCACCCCACGCATGCTTCGCCAAACATGCCCTTCTCCCACAGGTTGGGCTTCATTCGGCCCTTTTGGTTTTTTTTTTTTGCTCTCATCATCTCATCCCATCCGAAACTCCTCGACGCATGGTCAGATCTCCTAGGATCCCTCAAGCGGTGGTACGAAGGCGTAGTTGAAGTCCAGCAGTCCATCCAGCATCCAGTGTTGGGGATCCCAAACATCGTAACTATTATCATAATTCATTCCCAGCACAGAGCTCCCTTGTCCGTTACCTGCCAGCCCGCTGGCGGCACTCGGTGTAAGCGCGCCGTTGGACGTGGCAATGTTCATACTCGGCGCCATGTTGTGGTTCGGCGGCATCAGCGTGCTATCCAAATGAGTAGAGGACGCTGATGATTCATTAGCCGAATCAGGATTTGTAGGTTGTTTGAGGGCTACCAAGGGATATTTTCTTAGCTTAGAGCTGGATACAAGAAACTTCGGGTCCGACTTACCATCGAGTGTACCGCGACCCCTAGCTTGATATTCTTCTCTCCAGTGCCAGATCGAGTCGAACACGAGACTCATGCTATGTCGACACCGGACCTTGAGTTGGAGGCTGTCGTCGATATCGGCGTTGTCGTCCCCGTGGAAAGAGCCTCGACTGCTATTGTCCATACGGGCACCGTTCCATATCTGCACCATGAGCTCCGCAAGGCGCCAGTTCAAGTCGTTCTGGACCACACTGGTTGTTCTGATGGCCTGGACCGTCCGATGGAAGAGAGTCCGGCCACGATCAAAATCGACAGACTTGGCAAAGAATGACCTTAAAAGCTTGAGCAGGGCGAACCCTGCAGCTACCAGCATCTGCTGGATGTAGTTCGTTGCATAGGTGAGGAAATATTCCCCTCCTATCCGGCCATCGCCGTACTTCGAGTCACCATCAAGTATATAGTCAAGGAAACTGACGGTCGCGCGCCAGAGGCCCATGAGATCGTCCATATATCCAGGCGTCGTACTGGAGTCGAAGAATCCGGCAAGCCGCAGGTGAAGGCCCGCTGCTCTGAGATGCAGGATCACGAATGGCGGCAAGTTTTGTGAGAGAATGGAGGCTTGAAGCTCGCCAAACTCTCTGCGGTACACCCTCATGAGCATGGCCCGATGTTCGTCACCAGCGACGCCTCTCGGATCACTCGCGTTACTGTACATCTCTTTTGAGACCTTGTCACAGAACCGCTCAATCTGCAATCTTGCTTCCAGCTCCGGCGTCAGTGCCAAAGGACCTGAATCGCCTGGACGTACAGCCAGAGTCCAGTCGTATAGCGTTGAGGCTGGCTGCCCATATCCTGTGCCGATCGTCTGCGCAACGATGTTGCAGACAGCCCACGTCTTCACTCTGTCGTGCAACTGCTCTGTGTTTAGGTCCAAGGCAACCCGAGAGAAGTCGTTGATGTGATTTGGCCGGTGAAGGCCAATGCCAGTCGCTGTCTTCATCATCACCCCGCCGAGTATGTGTGTAGGGTCCGAGGCCGATGTGCTTGTGGGAAGAGGCCATGTACATAAAAGGCACATAGCCTTGACAGCATAGTAACTCTGTGGAACGTCGCCAATGGTTTGCCATAGTAGCCTTGTCAAGGGGCCGGATAGCTGTGTGAGGAATGTAGGATCAGCGGCGTAGCGACGAGCAGCCACCGATATTATGGCCCAGTACAGCAGGTTCAGTTGCTGATAGTACTGGTCAGGGGTCTGAGAGGGGTTAAGGAATGGCAAGAATGGGTGATAGTATGTGAAGAACTCCTCGAACAACTGGCGTTCGGCTTCCTCTGTGAGTCTGATGTCTTCTAATTCCCGAGCAATGCGAGGCATGGCGTAGGAACCACCGCGCTTTAGATGTAGTAGCGAAGAAACGGCCTCGTCCGAGCCCATCAGGGACGGGTTCCTGGTGTGTGTGTAAACGCTGTTGACGACGGGAGAATGCAGCTGCGAGTGGCCGTCATCTTCAGGCTCCTCGAAGACAAAGC
The DNA here is from genome assembly GCA_021432605.1 of Coniochaeta sp. PMI_546. NCBI lineage: Eukaryota > Fungi > Ascomycota > Sordariomycetes > Coniochaetales > Coniochaetaceae > Coniochaeta > Coniochaeta sp. PMI_546. Next base: position 1,369,379 of record MU271149.1, on the reverse strand, counting down.
CCTGCGCCTTTGCGCTGTGCACGGCGCGGCGAAGCTTGTCGATCTCTTTCTCCATCTCTGCATGCTTGGAGCGCTTTCCAACGCGTTTGAAGTTGGACTCGATCTTACAATCGAGCTTGAGGCGGTTGCACCTCGAGCAGCTCTGGAAGGGTTCTTGTACGACATCGCATCGCAACTATCGATTGAACACGATATAATTAGCTCATTGTCCAGGCAATCGGTGATTTACACAAGTCAAAACCAGGATTTGGTTGTTGAACGCGACAAGCGTAGGTGGTGGTGGTTGGTGATACGGCATGACTCACTTTTTGCTGGCGACACTCGTTACAAGCCCTCTTTACGCCGGGTTGTCTCTTCCTGTCATGATGCTCGCCAATGTCATTCTCATCGCCAATACTGCCCGGACTGCTGTCGATGGCGCTGACGACGCCTCCGGCACTCCTCTTCCTCTTTAGACCCCCATTTGCGGCGCCTATGCTGCGAATGCTCACAGGGCTGGTCGGGCTTAGCGAAGCCGCCCCTCCGGGTCCGACAAGTGCGGGACTATCCATGTACGGGTAGCGGGGAAGGGGAGGTGATATGCAGAGGGCGGGCTTCCGGCACGCTCCTGTTTCTTCCGGCGGCAGCACAGATGTCCCGTGTTAGCGAGCAATGGACGGCTGCTTAAGACTTGGTGGTCCGGTCTCGCGGTGTCTTGGTTGTGTGAGTTGACAGCAAGAGAGCGAAGGGAAATCCGATCTGCGGAGTGCGGGGAAAAATGCGATGGCGCAAAAACGGGCGAGGTGCGAATTCTGCCTTTTGCGGTGAACTAGGCAACTGGCGGGAATGAGCATGAGGGCCTCTGATTGGTTGAGAGGGATTCTGTAGTGGGGCATTTGTGGGTACTGGGACCCTTCGAATCTCGGGCGGATCTAGAGATCTTCAAGGGTCGATCCTGCCTTCGGAGGTGAATATGGATTCGACGTCTGGGAAGTCTCTCACCTGTCTTGTACTGTGATATAGATTGGTTTTGACTGGCTCTCCTTAGTGGAGCTTCATCAGGCTCTGCTTTCACTGTACTGAGAACTTTATCAAATTTTCACAATCAATACCGAGCACGCTCGATCACCTTCAGCTCGAGGATCATCACGGAGGGCCGCTGCATGATGGCATCGACTGCAACGAATGTGTCTTCCTCAAGGGCTCTGATACGCGGCTCGCTGAGATCGCCTGAGCCAAGACAGCACGATCCGTCCATGTCCTATGCCGTAGTGACTAGAATGAAGGGCGAGGTCGCCTTCGAACAACCTGGAGCTAGGAAGCCGTCGTGTATGGAATCTCCATCGAGAGTCAATCGCAGTCCAGAAGCTTACTCAGACAGCCCCTATGCCATATTCCGAATTCTCGTCTACCTCTGTTGCTCAGCCGTTCGTAGATCCGACAGGTGTGTTTGAGCATCTGAGCCAAAAGCCTGGCGCTCCATGACTGCTGCCCTTTTTTTGATACAATAAGTGCCTTGCGATCGTCCTGAGGGAGCGACGACTAAGGCTCTGGCAGTGGGATGCAAAGCAGGAGTACTATACGAGGGAAGTTCCAGCTGCGAAGTGGTCGCACATTCACGCAGGGGACATAACCCAACAGCTCTTGGACGTTGTAGTCATGGCTGATGCCCAAAAATGCACAACAGGCAATGGCCTCGACTTGCCTCACGTATCTCCGCTTCGTTTCTTTCGGAAGCTCTGATATTGGCCCGATCTACGCAAATGAGTACGAGCACAGGATGAAACACGTGGACAACGCGCTTGACCACTACCCTTTTCTCGCATAAGCCACCATATTTTGGTTTCGACAGAAACAATTAAGAAGTAGCGTTCATTGCTTTACCGTTTCTTCTCGATCACAAACTCGTCTCTTCAACTGTTCGCATTACCCCTTGGTATCGTTTCGAGGCTTAGTCGGTGTGAGGTTGATGTGAACTGCTTGGACCGGGTGGGAACCTTCCAACTTACGTTGATTCACACCTTTACATCATCCCGTTTTCGAAGGGCACGACGCAGTCATGAAAGCACTTCTGCAGGGTGACAGACCCAATGCCACTTTGAGAAGCAGGATACGACCAGGCGGAGGGCTCGAAGCAGATCACACTGCGCTGGGTATGGAAGAATAACATTAGTGAGTCCGACTTTTCGTCCTTTCACACAGGTCTAGATCTGATACAAGGGGATGCACAGGATTGTCTACTCGGTGAACCTATTCGGCGAACGTCATCTCTTCATAGCGGTGGCCTCTTCATACCGATTTAGTCAAGTTCCTTCTAGGATTTAGACGTCTAGTCAACCCGTGAAACCTAACATTCAAGATCTTCATGGCAGGACCTATCTCTCGAAAGCTGCCTCCTCGACGCATATGACTGTCGCCAGGCTTCCTTGCACTGGCGAAGGCAGATCCAAGCACACAGGCCTACGACACCGGTCTTGCGAACTGCCTTGCGCAACCATGCAGGTAACTAAGGTAGTCCTGCCTGCGAGCGCATCGACCCAAATCGTCGACGAAGCATTCGTAAAATCGCTCCAAGACTCTGAAAAGATCAAATCCAACCTCCAAGATGCTGCAATACTCACGTCCTGTCCGCAGCTATAAATCAAGGCCACCAAGCATTCATAAGCATAGTTCTTCTGTGTGAGGAGGTGAAAAATGATATGCAAAGGTCGTCACATTGTTACGGTCATGGGAAAGAAGCCGAGGCTTTAGTGTTAGTGCCCTGGAAACAGCTCCGCGATAGTAATGAACATAGGTCATAACAATGCATGACTATAGCCAAGTACATCCGACCTGCTCAATCACAGGAACTCAAAAATTAACTAATATCGATGAGATGAGGAAGATTTGCCTTAGAGGAAGCACATTTAAGCTTTTAGCATGGAGCTCAGTCAAGTGATCAGATGCTCCGCTCGCATGACCTCGCCTCGGTTCCACGCAACCCCAACTCCACTTCAACTGTCGATTGATCAATCAACCGACAAAGTCAAGCCATAACGTGAAATATCTTTCTCTGTCTAGATTTGACTAAAGGAGAGAAGAGCAGTTACTTCCCTGAAAAATAACACCATCAACGATTAAAGGCATCACAATGGCCTCCATCCGCGGCGTGCAAGGCGCCACAGTCTTCAGCACCGGTATCCTCGCCGGCATCGCATTGTCTTTCTCATCAATAGGAGTAGCTCTCATCTTGGAATCGCCCACCAACCTCTCACTTCTTCGGCAGTGGTCTATTCTCCTCCGGTCTAGCCGACTGTTCTTCTCCGGCGTGGTGCCGGTCCTCGTGGGCATCCCGTACATCCTCCTCGCCTATACATCACGCGCTTCTGGCACCAGAGCGAAGCTGTATGTGTTAGCGGCTGCTCTCTGTCTCAGCCCAGGCCTCTATACTAAGTTAATCATGACGCCGACGGAGCGGGAGCTCGAAGAAAAGACGGCAGCCGTGAGTGTCATGGATGAGGCGGATGAGGTGCTCTTAAGGAAGGAGGAGACGACAAAGTATTTGGTTGATCACTGGGGCGTGCTAAATTTGGGGCGCGTCGGTATGGTTACTGGTGCTGGGTTGGCTGGGTTGGCGGCCTTGCTTGGTGGCCGTTGATGTCTTGTCGGGTGCGAAGTCAGATGGCTATGATGATTCTCTATGACCATAACAGTGAACGCTAATATCCGCCATGGTTCGCGTGGTAATTTAAGAGCACTGGAAAGGCCATTATACGTGCGAGGCCTCAAGTCGAACATGGACATGATATAAAGAAACGCAGCTATCAATTTTGTAAGACGAAGACGAGCTTTGCATTCTAAGAAAAGGACGGGGAAGATGGAAAGTGAAAGCAAGGAACGGACTTCAGACAGGAATCGAACGGACAGATCAGCCATTCGGTGTCCAGACATCTCTTCCGGGGGAAGGGGGCCCTATCATGTGGCGGTCCGCTCACCACGTCTGGAAGATCTCCCGGCCAATGCGCAGAACTTCCCGTCTCGAGTCACTCTCACGATTAGAGAATATACGGCGACAAGCGCTTTGCAAAACGACAAGAGAGGGCAATGTGAACGAAAATGTCCTCTACCACCAAAGACTCGCCCTTCTAGTAGACAGTTCGCCACAACTCCAGGCCTCATGTCCTGACCCACCGCTGCAACAGCCGAACCGAAACAGTCGCAGAGTCCAGCCTCACAGGCCTGCCACCCTTTGACTTGAACACCAAGACTCGATGCCATCCCCTATTCCATTCAAGTTTCGACCCCGTCCCTCTTAACAGGCGTAACCCGAACCCACATAGGCTTCTTCTCGTAAAGCATAAACACCTTCTGATGCGCCCAGTTGGAACTCTCAGGCATAAGCTCAATATCAAAATTCCACAACAACCGCGTCAGAATCAGCCGTGTCTCCATGATAGCCAGGCTGCGACCAAGACAGTTCCGATTGCCAATACTAAACGGCTGGAACGCAGCCTTGTTGTCATCCTTGTACCGCTCAGCGGCGGCAGCGTCATCCTCCAGCCACCTCTCGGGCACAAATTCGTACGCATCCCGGAAGTTCTTGCTGTTGTGGTAGCAAGCCCAGTGCGGGACATGCACGGCCACCCCGCCAGTCACGAAGTGCCCGTCGATCATGGCGCCTTCAGGACGGGTCACGCGGGAGATGCCTACAGGCAGCGGAGGGTGGCTCCGAAGTCCTTCGTTGATGACGGCTAGGAGGTAGGACGAGCGCGAGACGGACTGGAAGTTGATGTCTGACTCGCGTGGGAAGGTTGCGCGAATCTCATGTGTTAGACGACTGAGAGCTCGTGGTGTGACGAGAAGGTGGTAGAAAAGTGCCGCCATGAGGGTAGCAGAGGTCTCGGAGCCGGCCATGATGAGGATGTTGGAGTCAGCATATAGTTCCGGCTCGGAGATGCCGGTGCCGTCGAGTTTCTGCTTGGATCCGATGGCCGTCTGGCTAAGAATCTGTGACATAAAGTCGGGCCGCTGGGTTTGACGCTCAAGTCGGCCGTTGACCTTGGCTTTGGTGAAGGCGATGTGGTCAAGGGCTTCGTTCTTGACACGCTTCGGGACGAGGAGGGTGATAAAGGTTCCAATGGCGCCGAGGGTAATCATGATCTGTCCGTACATCATCATCTTCAGGCGGCTGAAGACGAAGGCAATCCAAGGGTGAAACTTGGCTTCCTGGAGACAGCCAAACGGCTCGCCAAAGGTCAGGTCGCCGATTAGGTCGAACGTAGTGTAGTTTAGCCATGCCCAGAGGTCAACGGGTTCGTCTTTGCGCTCTGTCAGCCGCTGCACCAGCAGGTCGACGTACTGGCGGATGAGCGGCTCCTGGTCGCGGAGGGACTTGTCAGAGAACGCGGGGCTCAGGACCTTGCGGTGGCGGGCATGTTGGGTAGCGTCACCGACCCAGAGGAGGCTAAGGGCGCCGAAGAAGTCCTTCTCGTGCACGCCGTAGGCTTCCGCGGTCGGTAGTGGGTAGCCGCCCCTGTTACCGTAGATGTCGGACCAGGCCTTGGCAGAGATGAATGTGACTTCATTGGGGGCTATACGCACGACAGGCCCATACTTCTCGTGCAACTCGGTAATGGTCCAGACGATCGTACCTTTCATCTGCTCTTTTACCTTCATCATGTCGAAGGCTGCGTAGAGTTTGGGACCAGGAATGCCGGCCAACGGGTGGAAATAGACATTGTAGATGAAGTAGTAGGCAGGCAGGAGGATACACTAATCAATGTGAGTTTGGGTTCTGATATGAAGCCCTGCCACGAGCGGTCAGGGGCAGATGCTCGGACTTCCAAGAAACGCTTACAAAAGCCACTATTGCAAGAGCCACATTCGTAATGGTCAGATTGTTGAGAAATCCCCCCCAAAGCTTCGATGAGGCCATCTTGTACGCTGATACAGATGCCTTCGTGTGACGAAGGCTACTAATTGGCGATGCTATACACGGTTGTGAATCCGGCCACAGTAGCTGAGAAGAGTTGAGACGAAGATAGGATGATGGGGCAGGGCAGAGAGGAAATATCCTGCTTTTCACCGCACAACGGAGTATTAGCGACACCCCTGCCTCCGGAAGGTCTGATGAGCTGTCATGTATGGGACGAGACGCAGCTTTTGCTCCATAGTGGCAGGTCCTTGCAGCACCACACACGGCGAATTGCTGTCGAAGCTGAGTTCCGTCTGTCTTTCTCCGTGAATCCCGAGAAAGCGGATAGGATGCCTGCAGCTAGTCGCTGATAGAAGTAAAGGATCCGGACGAACCAAGCACAGGCAGCACGCCGCACAACTTTCCGCTCCACGGGGACGTCACATCCATTTTGTGTTCACGGCGGACGGAGGACAAGGTTGCATCAACCCCTCCGACGGACAACGGTGCGGCTCCCCATTGAGGAGAAGCGTCCTGCAACTCGTGCTTCCACCGTGGTCCGGCTCATCAACGTGGGCGAATCATGTTGACGCGTCTCGCTGCAACTGTTGATCCTGCGTCAAGTTCAGATATCATTATGTACGAAGATGTAGATGGATAATGCAGCACTATGCAGACATTTTCATCACGGGAGAACGATGTTGGTGGCAATGATTGCACGAGACAGACAGGACGAGCTAAGTGAGCCTGTTTGCTTCAAAGTAAACGGCTTGGTTGAAGGAAGTTGGATTTGGCATCGCCCAGAGATATGGGGATATGTGGTGCTCAGTCCCTTATCTCAGATAAGGCTAAGACCACCCCAGGCTGAAAGATCCACACCCTCAGTACCCCTCCAACACAAGACCCACCAGAGCTTCACCACCCAACCACCAACGAACCCGAGCGATCGTGCCACTAGACTCTAGACATAGTAGCTTTTGGTACACGCGGTACAATACAGAACTCGATACCTTCTATCGTGGACTTGGCTCTCCTCTGTGGAGTCGGCGGTGATGAACTTCGCTGTGGAAGTGCCAGGCGAGGCGGCTCCGTTGAGTCTCCAGGAGTTGGTGCGCGCCTTGCAGGCCGCTCAGTCGTCCACCAACAACGCCGAGAGACAGGCTGCTGGCCAACAACTAACAGAATGGTACTCCCACAAGGACTTCCTCTCTTCTCTACAGGTAGGTCATATAGTCGGTTGGTCGGACTGCCGGTTCTAACATGAAAACCACACAGACTATCTTCCTCGACAAATCTATACCGCAAGACATCCGATATCTCGCAATTCTCCACCTCAAGAACGGCGTCGACAAGTACTGGAGACAGTCTTCCTCTAAGAATGCGCTACTGCCACAAGAAAAGGAATTCATCCGATCGAGGCTCTTCCAGGGCTCCGTTGATGAGGAACACCCCCCCTTCGTGCTTCACAATGCACTTCTCGTCGCCAAGGTTGTTAGGATCGACTACCCCCAAAACTGGCCCGATGCCGTATCTACTTTAACAAACATAATAAGGGCCACGAGCACTGGAATCCAGCAACAGCTCCTGGGTGCTTTGACCGTCCTGCTTCACGTCGTCAAAGAGCTGAGCACGGCTCGGTTACGCCGGTCACAGACATCACTCCAATCTGTAACACCCGAGTTGGTTCAGTTGCTCGGAGAGATCTACATCGAGAAGACGGCGTACTGGGTAGAATTTTTGACCAAAGGCCGCGGCGATGAGGACGATGCGGATCTCGCCATGCAGGACAGCCTGACCGCTCTGAAAATCTTGCGCCGCCTTCTCAGCGCAGGCTACGAGAGGCCACACAGTGACACCATGGTGCAACAATTTTGGGGTATCTCGCAAACTCAGTTTGATCAGTTCCTGGTATATGTGAGGGCCGACTCCCCAATCCCTTTTCCTTATCAAGATGTGGTAGGGAAACATCTACTCCAGTTCACCAAACTGCACATACAGATGGCAGATTCACATCCGGCCAGTTTTGCTCTTCTGCCAAACTCGCTGCCACTTGTGCGTGCCTACTGGGGCCTGGTTGCCGATTTCGCCGATGTTTTCGAGAAGTCTGGGGGCATCAAACAGACCACGAGTCAGGGGCTCGACGGGCCCAAGTCGAAGATGGAAGGCCCTCTTCAAGAGAGGCTTGCTCTAAAAGGCCTTTTATTGCTCAGGAGTTGCATCGCGATAGTATTCCGACCTGCACAGAGCTTCAAGTATAAGAGCGAAGAAATGAAGCGGGAAGAGCAAGAGGCTGTTGAGTTTTTGAGGGACAACTTGCTGACAAGCGACTTTGTGATTCAAGTCGTGAATGTTATCGTTACAAAGCTGTTTATCTTCAGGCAGTCCGATCTCGAGGCCTGGGAGGATAACCCCGAAGACTGGGAAGTACAGGAACGTGATCAAGGAGAGGCTTGGGAGTGGGAAGTCAGGCCCTGCTCGGAGCGTGTGTTTCTCGATCTCATCATACACTACAAGGACATACTGGCACAACCGCTTCTTACCTACTTCGACACTGTCACCAAAGTCGAGTCAACTATCGTGGAGAAGGAAGCTATCTATACAGCTATGGGCTGTGCTGCACCGACCATCCATGAGCTTTTCGATTTTGACAGCTTTCTCACCTCCACATTAGTCCGGGATGCGCAAATCCAAGACCCTTACGCAAAGCTTCTTCGTCGCCGAATTGCCATCTTGATCAGTCAGTGGGTTACGGTCAAGATAAATACTGCCAACAGGACGGTCGTCTACGACATATTCCGCCATTTCATGAACCCAGCTGACAAGATCAACGACGATGTGGTTCGCATCACCGCTGCTCGGCAGTTCAAGCTCGTTGCTGATGACTACGAGTTCAGCGGAGACGCTTTTCTCCCTTATGCCTCGGATATGTTCACAAATCTGATTGACTTGCTCAAGGAGACATCGAACGACGAGACTAAATTGGCAATACTAGAGACCATGCGCGTGATCGTCTCACGTATGGATAAGCATGTCTCACAGTTCGGCGATGGGATAATGTCTATTCTTCCGCAACTATGGGACCTTGCAGAAGGTGAAGAATACATGCTGAAGCAGTCCGTCTTGGCCATAACAACTGCCCTTGTCATGTCGATGAAGGAGGACTCACAGAAGTTCCAGAACTTGATGGTACCACTATTGCGAGAGGCCTTGAACCCGGAATCGGCTCTTCACCTCCACCTCTTAGAAGAATCTGTCGAATTGTGGAAATCCATCCTGCAAATGAGCAGTCCACCCCTCGTGGACGAGCTTAGGTCACTGGCTTCTTTAGCTCTTCCACTTCTCCAATACGACACAAATGTGTCCAAGGAGTGCTTGGAAATCGTCAGAGACTATATCATACTTTCGCCACAAGATCTCCTTAACGACGACTTGCGTCAGTCAGCCTTGAGAGAGTTGGCTGGCACTCTCAACTCCAAGAGCCGGGAACAGCTTGACGGAGGCACAAAAAGTATTGAGCTGCTCATTCGGCAAGCAGAGGCCTTGGGAGGAGCCCAAGGCGTTTCTGTCGTCTTTCAAGATATGACCGAGATACATCTTATCAGGAAGATTTTGTCAGACCTGTACAACGCTTTCCAGTCTAATCAGACCGTGGGCCCGAACAAGGTCTCTCGACGGATTAACACTGTCGTCGAGAAGAGCTATTTCGCCATCTTGGCACGTCTAGCACTCGCCGAGCCGGCGGCTTTCGTCGACAACCTAGCCAGGTTCTCGAATGACGCAGAATTTCCTCAGCCCTGGACATGGTTGCTGTCCGAGTGGTTCGCTAGCTTCGACTACCTGGCCGATCTCGAACGAGGAAAGCTCTCTTGCCTTGCCCTCACACGCCTGTGCGAGCTGCCAGGTCTTGTGCAAGAGCTGGTTCTGGAGAAGCTTCAGGACTTCCTGTCAATGTGGACGAGTGTGCGGACTGAATTGCGCTACGGAATGGACACGATTGACGGAGATTCCCTGGTCAGGACATCCCTAGCTCTCGAGCCCAACGAGTTCGAGACTCCTATCGACGTGGTTGAGAGAGCAATAGCTGCGGCCGACCCTGTGCACACTATCAACGCGCACGTATTCGTCAACACCACGCTGCAGGGTCTGGTGCAGAGGGCTGGCGGCCAGCAGAGGTTTGAGCAGGAGTGGCTTGTCAATATTGACAAAGATGTGCTAGCTGGATTCGAGGCGCTGAGCAAACCGCCCAATTTATCGTCGCCGTAGTCCGGCGGCCGTGCTGAAAAGGATACAGGCAGGACTCGACCGTGGAACGTTGGTCCAACTTCAGTTGGCACATGTACAAGGGAAACAAGTCCCTGCGAGACAAGGTCGCGGGAGATAAGTCCAGAGGACGCGGTCCAGCGAGACATTGTGTCCGATCCCGTGATTTTGGAATGGCTCGGAAAGATACCGTGAACCGTTAACTGTGCCGCCATCATCACAAGGTTGCGCTACAACAGCAGCAGCAAATGCGCTTCCTTTTTCATTTCTAAAGACCGTAAAAGCGCCCGGAAACCTCGCTTTGAGCATGCATGGTATGGTTCATGACTTAAGACGGAGGAGGCGCCTAGAGAAATGGCTCTACTTGACTCTCCCTAGTCGACTATGGTAGTCAATACGAAGAATTGCCTTGGTGATAGTTACTGGTGACAATCTGTACCATATATGCAAGACTTTGTTCCATATGCTTATATCTATCCATTTGTTCCGGATGTTTACCTGATCGTCCATATGAGCCTCGACGATTGGGAAGGCGCCAGGTGAATATTCGTCTCTCCCACTGCTCCTTCCCCATGGTCTTCTGTCTACACCAGGTCCGGCTCTATGATCCTCAATCGAAGTTCGTACTCCTACGCAAGTCTCACCTCATCAACTACCTTGTATATCTGACGATCGCCTTTATAACCGTCTATCTTTTACTCCTTGCAAATTCCCAAGAAGAATATCCCTACGCCACTGTTTCAGCCGTTGTAGCCTTGATTTTCTGCGCTCTACTGGTCCGTCCCAATGGACCGTCCGTCACAAGAGTCTCTCTTGAAAGAGGAATGGGAAAAGCCATCCGACAAACTCGAAGCTCAATATGATTACTTCCGCAAGTCCTTCAACTCGTACAGCGGCTACCAGGCCGACGAAAGCAATGACTTTGAGTCCATCAGCCTACTCGACAATGCGGAGCAGCGCCAACGCATGTCCACGGCACCGAACTGGTTCCGCCAGACGAAAAGCCATTACATCCTGTCCGCTGGCTGGTGGGAGGATGAATACTACTTTGCACTCATCTGTTGCGGCACAGCTATGGGACTGATCTTCCTCCTCCATCACTACGACCGGCAAGAGGTTCCTGAGCTCGCCTGGGGGCTCCAGCTCGACACTGTTATCATCGCCCTCGTCACGGTCGTTCGTGTCGCGCTAGGAGCAATAGTGGAGTCCAGTATCAGCCAAGGCGCCTGGATCTGGGTTTCCGAAGCTTCGCAGAAAAGGTCTGATCATCACGCTCGACTGGACGACTTCAAGCTATTTGACGAAGCATCAAGAGGTCTGTGGGGAAGTATATGTCTTATCTGGCGCATGAAATTCAGGCATATGGCATGTATCGGAGCCGCCATTGTAGTCCTTGTCCATGGATTTGAGACCTTCAGCCAGCAGATGGTTACTTTCGAGGAACGGCCACGACCCGCTGACAATGCCGCCGAGATCAGAAGTGTAGGACTACTATGTCCAACGCGGCTTCACTGGTGCCATAGTACCTGCTCTATCCACACGAGCTGCGGTATACAGTGGCATCATCGCAACCGATTTAGCTACTCTGACACCATCCTGCTACACAGCCAACTGCACCTGGCCGGTGTTTCCGACTCTTGGGACATGTGGTGAATGCGGATCAGTCTCAGTCAGCTCAACGTGCAATGAAACTACTCAAATGTGCACCTACTCTACTATATCAGGAACTTCTCTCGAACTTCCCATGCGCCCCGGTGACCAAGGCATCTCCAAAGTCTCACCTTCCAACGGCGTAAACCACCCTATGAACTCTACTGACCACGCCTACTTCTCCATCTTTGACATTCTCACGGTCACCAGCACGGGGACATCTATCAATACAACAGCAAACGAGTGTGCCCTCTGGTTCTGTCTCCACGCATACGACATTACCGTCAGCGAAGGCCAAACCAACTCCTCTCTAGTCGGCAGCTGGTCCACCACAGAACTCCAATACGGCAGTAGCACCCACGGCACCCGATATCGTTTTATCGACATCCCTGCTTCATTTAACATCAACAACAGCACCGCATACGCAGTCACGCAAGACGCCATCACAGTGCTCCGCGATTTCATGGCCAGCTTGACCTCCGGCACGGTCACTATCAACGCCAATGTGCTCGACTATTCATCAGACTGGATCGAGGCGATGTGGAACGCTACCTCCGACCTCGATTCCTGGATGGCAACCTTGACGCTAGCCCTGACCAACGAGGTCCGGCAACAAGGCACCGTCGATCCACGAGGGAGCAACTATCGCGGCTACGCTATGCAGCTTGCGCCCTTTGTTCGCGTGCAGTGGCTGTGGCTGATCTATCCTGGCATACTTATCATCGGGAGTCTGTATTTCCTCTCTCACACTATTGTGCGCGGCGCACACGACGGTGTCTCGGTGTGGAAGAGCGATGCGCTGCCGATGTTGTTCTGCAGGATTGATACCGGGATCCACGATCAGGTGAAAGACGGGATGGATGTGCCAAAGGGGCTGGAGGAGCGTGTTGGACATACGAGGATTGCGCTGTATAGGGGCGAGAAGGGGGAGTGGACTTTCCGGACTGTTAAGGATGGGCAGCAGTCTAGAGGATGGTTCGACCTGTAATTCTGTCGCTATGCGTACCCTCTGTCTTCCTCACTTCTGTATGTCCTAGAAGAGCAGTACCTGTGCGAATATGGATATTTCGAATATACTTCCCGTTGTGGACTATAAAGTGTCGTCGACTGCGGCCCACCCGCTGTAGTAGACGTGGATGTTCCCACAAATAGTGTACAGCTTATACACGATAAGATAGTTCTGGACGTCGTCTTTTTTTCACTATGATCATGCTCTTCGTCATCTTCCAGTCCATCAATGTCGATATTTACTCCTTTGAAGTCGTTCGTACTCGTATCATCATTTCGTAAGAATGACCGTCAACATTGTTCGTCAGAATCCAACCGTGATATTGACCCGCATGTCATTCATAAGTAACAGAAGGAATGGATCTTCACACTTCAACCCCACTGGGCCCCGAGGCCAGCCTTGCTTGAGGACCAAAGCTGATTCTCCTCGCCTAAATCAAGTTAGGCACTTCTCCGTCTCACTCACAGGACCTATGCAGATACAGCCGTGGCCGCCAAAGTCTGGACCATGTTCTGCAAGTCCCTGGAGTTCGTTTCCACAATCATGGTGATCATTTGTATCGGTCACGAGTCTACTCCGCTCTGCTTGCCTCGTGGGAACTATGTTCGGCTGATGAGCTCTAAGTTCCAGGTCGCTTTAGCAGCGAACAGCAATGAATGACACTTCGTGGCAAGGGAGTTAGATACGATTTTCCATGGCTAAAATACTGAGCCTGATTTGAACCTACACTGCCTGTCTACAATACCTGAATGTCCCCCTTGATATGCTGGGGTACTCGCATCCAACTTGGATTTCATCATCACTTGGCTTGAGGGAGAGCGCTCGACTAGCTCGGTCGGCGCTGAGACAGCCGGTTTGCTTGTGTTCATCCTACACTATCAGCGTAGACAAGAATGATCGGTGACTTCGTGTCAGCGGCACAGCAAGGGATGGTCATGCCAGGTCAGTGAATGACAAGCAACGCACCGAACAGAATACAGCAAGAAAGCGGTACGTAGAGATCGCTAACTTCAGGGTGCACACGAGTTCACTGGCACACCTTCCCAGGACAAGCTGAGCGTAGTGGTCATGGGACAAAGTCCACACGATTGCGTAGTAGTACGAACAATTCCCAGGATGGGTTCTCACCATAAGGACATTGAAGTGATGGCCATAGCCTACAGAGCCGAGAAGCACAGCACAGCCAAATCGAAGCGCGCAGTGGGCCCGCGCCGCCTGGTCTAGGATATATCTATAGTATTGCCGTAGGCTGCCCGTTACTCAAGGCAATGGCAACGGCTTTGTCGTCCTTCCCTCTCGGTAACAGTACTTCACGGGCAGTACACACGAGAGCGCCTCGACTCGACCTAAGATCCACATCATTAGATATGGCTTTCATATCAGGTTTTCGGAGTGCTCGTGTCGCCTTTCGCGTTCGTTTCTGGTCTAGTCTTGCATAGTCTCTCGCCCTCGCGAACACGACTTGAAACTTTTTGGGGGGTGGATGCTTGATAGTAAGGGAACTCATTCATTGTGGTGGATGCTAGTGATTCATTGGTGATCACGTGACTGAGACGATGAATCAGCGAGAATTACAGCCGAAATGCCGCGGGAAAAGGATTACCGAGGTGGATGCCGGCTAACTCCACAAACAGCCGGGAGAGTTAACCGATGTCATAGAATGAGCTTACTTAGCAAAGGGAGCGTATCGCGTATAGAGCACGTACGGCGGAGGCTACCCACCGATATATTTGAGAGAGTTGACAGTGGATGAGATCCAACCCGTAGTGCTAGAACAGATGATCTGATATTGATGGACCCTTTTCGCAAAAGTCAAACAGCTTGCAGGTACTTGCCCGGAGAATGTTCCGTGTCGTGCCCAGTCGCTGAATGGTCCATCCTCCATGCTTGTCGAGTCATGTAGGAGATCGAGCGGTGGAGTCCCTGTCATCCCCGCCCCCATACTCCATACTTTCGCGTGCCTGGGCCACCTATAGGCCCTCTAGCTCTAAACTACCCCAGACGGGGTCAACACACCAAAGGATACCCCCACACCACTTACAAGATTCCCCAACTTCTCGGGACCCCTCAGTCTTGTATTTTTCATCTCAGATCCTCGTTCCTCTCTCGCGCTGTGTATCTTGCTGGTATACCCAAGTTGACGTACTGAGATCATGGCTTCAACTACTGTCGTCACTGAGACAGCGGATCCAAAGCCCAAGAGCTCTAACAAGATCCGCAAACGAGCCGCCAAGGCATGTCTGTCATGTCGGGCAAGGAAGGTGCGATGTGACGTCTCGCAGAGAGGCAGACCGTGTATGAACTGCTATCTGGATAGCGAGACGTGTGTGGTCACTGGACGTGCTTCGAGGTTGTGAGTTAGACAACTTTACACCCGTGAGATGCACGATGACTAACGCGTAACGTCAGTCGCAGGCAGCGAGACAACAACGAGAACGCTCAAGTCTCCTACCCACCATATGCCCAGGAGATCAGGACCAACCCAACAGCAGAGGAGATCGTTAAGTCCAGGACCATCGGCCAGCCAGTTCCAGACAGCACCAACAGCCTACCTACCCCCGAGAGCCATAATCATGTCCATAGGCATGACTCCATCATCGCCCCTTCTCCTCAAGCGAGTGCTGAAGCACCTACGCCACAGTCAACTTCAAGGCCATCACAGACTAGCCAAACTCCGCAATATATCGCTCCAAATATTCAGGCTGGTGGAGTGCCTAGCCAGCAATTCAGTTCCAGCACCTCGATGGACCCCTGGACTGCGCAGCAACTGCCACAGCTCACCTCCGACATTGTATACTCGTACTATCCCTTCCTGAACATCAGCAACCTGTCGCACATCCTTCCGCAAGATGTCAATTACCTCGAGTCCCAGGGCTGCTTCCGTGTGCCGACGCGAGCGGTGCTGGATGAGTTTGTCCAGCAATACTTCCTTCACGTCCATCCACTCCTTCCCCTCTTTAACGAGGGCGACTTCTGGGACGTGTACTGCCAGCATGCGTCATCTGGCTCCGTCCCGCAACAACGGATCTCTTTGCTCGTGTTTCAGTCCATGATCTTTGCCACCTGCAATGTAAGTCACCCCGGGAACCACATGTCACCAGGGCATCACTGACGATATACAGTTCGTCTCGCGCAACAGTATAAAAGCGCTCGGCTACCCCAGCATCCGTACCGCCAGAGCAGCCATGTACAGACGCGCCAAGCTCCTCTACGACTTTGAGAGCGAGTCGTCACCCATCTGCATCGCCCAGTCCGCCCTCCTCCTCTCCTTTTGGTCCCCGGTCTCCAGCTCCGGTATCCGGAAAGCCAACTCGACCTGGCTGACAATCGCCATCCAGCACGCCAAGGTCGCCGAGGCGCACCACTACTCCTCCTTTGGTTCTCACCCCACGCTCAACATCAACAGCAACGATGGCAGCAGTAAGACGCCAAGCACCACCCAGCTAAAGCGCCAGAATACACTCAAGCGTCTGTGGTGGTGCTGCATCATCCGCGATCGGATCCTGGCACTCTGTGTGAGACGAAGCATCCAGATTACCCGTGCGCACTTCGACCTCGACGCCAACAGCCCGCTGGGGTCAGCCGACCTGGCGGACGAGATCAACAGGTCAAAAGTGTACAACGCTGACACGAAGCGGGCATTGATCGACATCATGTCGCAGCTAATCGATTTGTGCGTCTTGCTGACTGATATGCTCATCCTCGTGTACCCGCTGGATGATACACCCGGTTGGGGACGGCCGATGAAGCCTGAGGATCAGGGGCGGGTGAAAGAAGGTAAGATTGCGCTAAGGAGGTGGTATAAGGGAGCCACTCTCAAGTTTCCCATGTTTGGGGGCGGGGCGGGGCGGGCGACCGATATTGCTGGAGGCAGTGGGAGGAGGGAGTATCGGCATGATTCGGTTATACTTTACACGAATCTGATGTATATGTATTACCAGTAAGTCGGTTCTGTTGCTCTATGGTTGAATCATGGATCAAGCTAACGATGGAAACAGCTCCGGAAGGGTGGCTCTTTGTCACCACGAGGTCCTCCACCTCGCTCTTGCGTCCACACACGGTTCAGTGGATGGTCCGGGTCGAGACGTGTCGACCATCTACGAGAATAGGCACGAGCTACAGGATGCCGCCACTGGTGTGACCGAGTGTCTGAAGGAGCTCATTCAACTGCGTCTTGCGCGTTGGCTACCCATCAGCGCGGTAGCATGCACCGCGCTGCCTCTTGTACTTCACATTCTAGATGTCAAACTCTCCTCACCACGGCCGGGAACGACAACCACAGACGGACAGAATAGTCAGACGGCTCTCAAGCAGCATCGACTAAATGTTCTGATCGAAGCGATGAAGACGTATCAGCCGCAGTATGATGGTGTGGACTGGGTGAGCGAGACCATCAGGCATATTGTGAACCTGGCCCAACTGGACGGGGTTCAACCAAACGGATCGGAAGGAAGTAATTCTTCGACCAACAATAACGAGACGGGTGAAAGCAGCAATGGAAACGGGAAGATACAGGACTGGACAGACATCCTCACAAGCCACCCGAGCTTGTACCTCCGTCTCGCTCTAACAATGGACTTGTCGCTGAGCAAAGACCGACTGCCAGAAGAAGGGGACTTCCCCGCAAGCCTACGCGGTCTCTTGACCGGCGCCTCAGCCAACAGCCCCATGCGCGTCCTGCTCGGCGCCAACAAGCAGCAGCCAGAACGGCCGCAGCAGCAGCATCTCCGTCCTGTACCAGGTTCCATGTCTTCACTACCGCCGCAACTGCAACGGTCGAAACAAGGCCGGGCGCAGCAGCCACGCGCCGTCGCGCCGCTGCACACAATGAGGCAGTGGCTCGAGACAGACAGGGCGTTTAATTATGGCATCGCAAGCGGCATCGACATGGACCTCGACGAGCCGCAGTCTGGTGGTCTGCCGGCCGGCGCGGGCTACTCGGAGTCCGACGCCGGATCGCAGGAATCGTACGACTGCTCATCGACAGACGAGCACCATCACGAGCACCATCACCATCAACTGCGAGCGGAGGCAGAGCAGCAGCAGCAGCAGCAGGAGTCCTTCTTCCAACCCTTCACGGTTGAAGAGATGGATGTGCTGGAAGCGCACGTCCTAGACGCGTTCACGCTGCAAAACGAGAGTCCTCCAAGCTCTGAGGGGGTCGTTGAGCACGCGATGGAGATCTTTGGGGAGGCGCTTGGTGCTGATGCTGTTAGCGAGTGGTTCCAGCAGACACGGAAGGGGGATGGTGGGGTACAGGGAGGGGAAAAGGACGATATTGAGACTGCTCGGGTGTTAATGGATGCTATTAGGGAGCAGGAGGTTGGTGCTTAATGTTATGAATGGGGTGACGGTTGAAGACGCGGACGAGGGCTTGGATTCGATCTTGAACCTCGGGTGATGGACGATAGCGTCAAGTGTGGGCTCGAAGCTTTTCTCCATTGTTCTGAATGACACGCTTTCTCTGTCCGTTGACGCGAGACTTCTTCACATGTTTGCCCACTTAGACCCAGTGAAGGGCTCGGACATAGGAATACCGAAAGCGTGAAGGTTCATTCCCGATGCATACCGGAGACGGGACAACCTGGAAAAGATCTGTGGGGACTGTTGTTGTCGTAACGTTTTGCACGGAAATAATCCGGAAAGCCAGGTCCCACATATTTCGAACTAAATTGGAAGGTAAGGCAAGGAAGCTGGGAAGGTACCTTACCTTATCTTGACCCATTTTACACGAACTGACAGTTCAAGCTCACAGCAGGTCACCACCGTCAAGCTTGATGTCAATGAGGTACAACATTTCCAAGTTCCATGTTCCATTTAATTTTTCTTTGGTCCGTCTGATCGCACAGTGTTGACGTTTGCAAAGTGTACCTTCCACGTTGAAGTACCTTACTATACCTGGTAGGCAGTACTTTCTCTGGACGCAACACTATCACCAACCTCAAGTTATGGAACACCAGTTCAAGTTGAAGTTAAGGTTCAATGTCAATACATCATTGAAAAAGGTCCACCATATCTCAGCATCGTTCATTCCTTGACGACCATAGGACGTCCTGTGGAAACACATGCCCACGCCCCATACACCTCGCTTCGCACCTCTTTCTCCGGGTTAGTGCACCACAGTACATGTACACGTATGTCACTCAAGTCTCATCCTACCTTGATGTCGCATTCCTCTTTTGCTTTTTCGCTCCGATGTTTGAAGATGCCATTTGTCAAACCCATTTGTTTGCTCTCCACCTGCAAGCCTCACGGCGGCAAGACCTGGTCGATAGTCATGTGACTGCGGTGTCCACAGATTGACTGTGACAATGACCCCGGTCCGCTCATGCGAGATTTGGAGACGTCTTCCGAATACTCCGATCTGAGTGGCCGGCTCCATGGGAATTCTTGGCGGTGCCGAACTGTCGGGTCCAAATCGCCGCCCTGGTTGGCTGCCACCGGACTCTCCGACACGAACTACCACAACGGAGTCACTCAGCTCTTCATTCCGGCCCACCGCTCAATCTTTTCCGCCATCCCATTCCCCGCCCAATTTCACAAATTTAGCTTCTCCTTCCAGGCCACAAATAGTCACTGCGCTTTCTCCATGTCAAGTTCAAGGGACGGCGGCACTGCCCGGATCCCCGACCCTGACCATCCGTGTAAGGGAGGGTGAACGTCAAAGCCCCGTCAGGGGACAGCCTAACAGCCCCATTCTCATGCAGTCGCCCTTTGACAGGTGACGGTTTGCTGCCGCGTTCAATCAAGTCCCTGCCTGGTCTTTTGGCCCTTAGCCATGAAAAGTTAAGGGTTGGCTGCCGCATAGAGGGATCGCCAGCAGGATCGGTATGCGCTGTCATATCTCTCCTGCCGAAGAACGACTTCAATGTCATTGAATGCAGCCCTCATGGCGTGCAGCGAACAGCCGCCATAGGAGCTAAAAAGTCGCGGACTGGAGATCTTAAGCGCCTTGATTTCCCCTTGCACGTAGTCCGCTCTGTTCATATGAGCTGCATGGGTACGCAGGGGGTGACCTCGAACAGCTGTCACATTCTGATACGTATTCTTGAGTTCTCGACACCTCCACGACGTCTCTCTGTGGAGACCCCCAAAAACTAAGGCAAGCCCACACGTCAACTCTTTCTTTTTCCTGTGATGGCGCGCCTTGCTTTTGGTTTTCACACGGGTCGACGCCGCGGAGATTGAGAGATAGTACAACGTCGTCGTCATTCTTCCCGTCCTCTACCTGCAATCGCGGCACAGCAAGCATAGGAACAGGAATTTAAATGTGGTCCATTCTCCTGCATCCATCTTGCCGCAATGAGTGTCATCGAGTGCCGCATCTATGTCGCCTGATATCCCCAAATGCGCAGTTTCAGGCCTGCGTGGAGCTCATCAGTACTTATATCAGTGCCCTGCCACTAGAAGAATCTAGAACAACGTTCTGGTGGCCACAAAACTTTCTGAATCGACACGAAAAATATTGCCTTTGTCTGCGATTCTCACGTCATAGAATAGTAGTAAATCGGAAATAGAAGAGTCCCAAGGAGCGTTTGCCAAAAGAGGGGAAAGCACCCCCTGGCATAGGTGACCGTTGAGTGCGTTATTGTGCCGCTGCTCCGTCAGATGATTGTTTGCGACATTATCTGGCTAAGTTTATGCCAAAACTCAACCCCGGCAGTGTTCCAACACAAGAAAGAACCTGGAGAGGTCCATTATTCGCTTCAAACAAGATCAAGTTGAGGCGGCCGACGAGATCAAGCAGTAGCGGTCTGCCATACCGAACCGAACGAACCAACGGTCCAAGAGCTGAGTCCGCGCTAACCAATTCAAAGAGCAAGCCGTGAATGTTTTCCACTGCTGGCCGCCTTCTCTGTCTCTTCCCAAGTGCAGCTACGCGCCTGAGATGCCAACCGCCACCAGCCATCACTGATGAGTACTGCGCCTGTCAAGGTGCCCTGTTGTTCCCAGGTCATTCGTCTCCAAGCCACGATACGTTCACTGCACATTGTACAGTACCATCTTGCTGACCCGACAGTTCGGTACCCCCTCATGTAGAGCCTGAATGTCCAGTCGCGGCGCGAACATTGGCTAGACCCTGCTGCCAACACCTCTCCCAAGCCATTCTAGGGAGCAGTCCCCAGATCAGCCTACGACAGTGTCGCCAATTTCTTTTCCTTCTTTCTCGCTGGATCCATCTCGCTGGTCCCGAAGTTTGCTGTTCCAACCAACTGCATATAATTCTTCTCAGATATTAGACACCTTGGGGAAGCACGCGCCCGCTTGACAGCATGATAAATCACCGACCGACCACATCTCCCTAAGACTAGTATCCCTTCTCTTGTCTCTTCTCTAGTCATCTCTGGATCTATGTCTCAGGATGCATGGAGTAGTAGATATCTCAGCTCCTGGTGTTTCCGGCCCTCAACATCTTCTCATACCGGAGTCCTGCTCGGCTCGATCTCCCTACGAGACTTCGACCGACGTCTTCCTTACATTGCCGCCGTTGACTTTGAACGCAATTGAGCGTTACTGTTCGAAAACAAACAGTGACACTCAGTGGTTCGCCACGTCAGGCATTCCATCGCCCCCAAGCTCGGATAGTTCACAGAACTACACTAGCCAGGAACGGAGCGCTGTGGCCCATGATAGCACTGTCTCGTTGCCAGTGGGACACCAAAAAACTCCTTACCCGCTTCCTGGATCGTGGACTTCGCCGATGTCCTACGCTACGGCGTCATCTCAAAACATGACTGAGCCGCCCGCATACGATATGTCTTTCGCTTCTTTGGCTATTAGGCCAGGTGGTCAGCGACAACTTCAACAGCAACAAAACTTCTACGCTCCACAATATGGTGGTCCGGTTATGCCTGCCTCATCCTCGCTACTGGGGCCACAGATTGCTCAAGCACCAAATCACACTCCTCCCAGAGGCACATTAACGTACCAACCTCTACTGCCTCCCATCGCTCCGGGTGCCCATGACTACGCACCAACGCCGTATGGCCACAACGTTCAACTGTCAGCAGGGGTTCCTTTCCTCCCTGCTCCGGGTGCTTTTACCTGGCAGTCGTCATTCTACTCTCAACCTTACATCCAGTCTCGGTTGTGGGAACAGCAATCTCTGATCAGCAGATCGACTAGGCCAACAACGATTCTCGGCACCCTACCTCGAGAGGCATGGGAGAGAGTCTTCCAGTACCTTGACTATGCAGACCGCTTACGTCTTCAGAGCGTCAATAAGTTCTGGGCAGAGTCCCTCAAGGCCCTAGACAAACGCATCAAGGAGAACCCAAGCGACGCTGACTTCGCCGACATGCATTCCTTGGTACTACAAGCCGAAAACTACCGCAAGCACTGGGCTCCGAGCATGGCAGCCGAGTGCAAGACGCACCGTGGGCGGCCACGAAATGGCGCACGCAATGCTCGCACCCCGCCAGACGCAACCAAAGAGGAAGAAGAAAGCAAAGGCAGGAGGGCCTCGATGGGATCTATCGGAAAGCTAGGGTGCTACCACTGCTTCACCGTCCGACCCCCCGACAAGTTTTGCCTCAAGACGGACGAGGACGATGCAAACATTCATGGCAGTAATGAAGACAATGACAACCAACCGAAGACTGTCGGCACAGGGCCGGCACCTCGGCGGTACTGTCTCGATTGCGGGATCAAGAAGGGCTATCACCCACCCAACAAATACCTTGAGCGAAAATGGGGCATCGAGGTCTGGATTTGCTGCGGCGCGTACTACGACCACGGCGTCATGAACTGCCCCACGTGCAAACGCGGGTGTCCGCTCACGCCCGTCACTAAGACGTCGAGGAACAGTGGGAAGCGGTCGTCGCCGATGCCTCCTCCTCCTTCTCGGCCGCGGAAGCAGCAGCGGACTGCGGCGATTGACCCACTTGGACAAGGACGGTCTATCGGGTATCCTCAACAATACCTACAAGACCACAATCCACAGTCGTGGTGCTGAAGTTTGTCTTCTGTCCAAGGTGTCTACGCTTCAAAAGGCATAGTACCTGGACTCTAGTGGCAGCTCAGCAAGTTTCGATCATTCATCATTCTTCTGTTATCGGGCGTTGTTTTATTGTCTTCCTGGCGTATAGGATCTTCGAAACTCGGTATCTGGGGGTCGGCCGACTGGAGTATACGGAGCATCTTGGCGGCGTAGGAGTTTGGACATGCGTACTGTTTCTAGACAGACAACCCATGTATTTCCATGCTTGACATATGATACCCTGGCTGTGGTGGTTTGATTTGTACTAAACCTGCTGAACATTATTCTCTGCAAAATTATATGGTTGTATTTCTGTCTTAGAGTATCGCCCGGCTCTCTTCACTGGTCGAGTAAGGAAAATGAATGTTCACCACGGCCACATCCACGGCACCAGTCTGACGCCAGTCTGACAGACGTGGTCGCCGGGGCCGTGTCCTGAACAGACGTGCTGCAAGAAATTGTCTGCTGCGCCGCCTCTTGATGGACATAGATTGAGAACAGAGTAAGACATGATAGCCCCTCAACTTGCTTTGCAGGCGACCATGCACTGGTGAATGCGCGATCAAACCAACAGCCCCTAACTCCTGAACCGGCTATGCCACCAGTCGCGAAATTGGGGCAGCCGCGCGCAACCACAGGCCGCTGTCCAAGACCAAGAGCTGTAAACTACTATAACTCGAGTCTGCCAGGCCACCGGCGGCTATTACTCCATCAAAGTGCGGCAGTGTGGTCTGACCATTGCTCCAAGATCTCCAACAGCCAGGGCATTCGCAGCCGGTGCAACGAGGCAGACTTCAACGATCTGGTGAGCTCTGGAGTCTCTCATCCTGATTCAACATATGCAGGGTAAATGACAACTTGAATCACCTTGTGGTTCAATGTACGTTCAACAGCCGCCAACATATCTCCTCCTCAGGGCTTCACCACTCCTGATGTTAGAGTCAACTCTTCCACCCAGCAGCACCCACACGTAGATCAAACTGCCGGTGTGATTTTGAACTGCACGGATTCCTCAGATGCTGGTCATGGCAGAAGAATGATTCCAAGTAAGTCACTATCTAATACATAGGCATAATCAAGTACTACAAGCAGCGATACGTCTCAGCCCAGGCTTCTACTGCCGCAGCCGAATGTTGGTTCGACTGCTCCCCCAATGTCTCACTGCATCATAATCTACGATGTCGACTTGCAGACACTCGACACAGATTCGACGGAAAAGCGGATGTATGTGCCTTGGTATCGCACGTTCTAGAAAGTGGTAAAGTGGTGTCTGGGTGGGTGGCGGTGGGACGACACTGGAAATCGTCTGTCAGCATCCACTACCACTGAAGGCGCTTTTCAAAACAATGTGCAGATCACTGAGCTACTTTACTGTACATTCAAACGTCTCTTCAATGAAGAGATGCTGTACTCAGGGTTGCCCTCGCATCGTTAACTGCTGCGATTATCATGAATGACTATGTCTATGCAAGGACTATACAAGGACATCCGCAATGACGAGTGAAAGAAGAATATACTCAACTCTTTGACGAGTTTTTAAGTTTGGAGGAAAAAACACGTCTCGCAGCAAAGCTAAGGTACCTACCCAAGGTACATGAAGGCCCCAAGATAAGACACCTCATTCATGACAACTACGATACGTCACCTCAAAACGGACTTATTTGAAAAACGCTCTCTTCACATAAACGGAAGTATGGCCCACGTCGCATTCCTGAGATGAGGCATTCATGCAAAGTTGCGCCGAAGTGTGACGTTATCACTACAAAGAGGTCGGCGACTAAACCGCACATTCGGTACGGCTCGTTATTGGTCCAGGGCAATGCCACTCAGACGTTGTGGAAATGGAAAGATGATCGTTCTGTGACGCAAGATTCTATCGTCGAATTTCTAACAGGAAAAAGAAATATAATTCTATTACTCAAACTTTGTGTCCTCATATTTAAGCTTTTGGACTATTCTGATCCTGGCCGAGAGAGAGAACAGGGACAGAGACAAAGAATTAACTGTGATTATGAGGAGGCGCTGAAGTTCAAACACTAGTTTCGTGGCAAACACTGAACTTGGTGCGGATACACACACTGACACGGGTCTGTGTGCGCTGAATCTTGGTGTCTGTAGCGAATCGAACTCCCTTACCGTTGCTAGACGCGGCTATGCTCGATGCACCAGCCAGGCCGGTGGTTGGACTGTTTGCTTCTCGTCAACAGTGAACTACACGTGTACCTTTTTCAGAAGGAAGAGCGCCAGCATCTCGGGATGTCAAGGCGGGCCGTGCTCTGTGTCTCACTCACGGTCCCGATCAACCAGCTTTCGGAGCCTTTCGTCGCTTCCCCCAGGCCGAGATGCGCTGGTCGAATGGGATATTCCCACAGCACACCCTCAGACGCCCACCATTTCTGACCGCTAAGCGCCACAGTGATACCATCCCTTGTGCTGAATCAAGTGCTGGTTGCTAGGAGCGGAGCGAAAGTTCCTTGCTTTCCTCGATCTCGATCTGCCAAAACGTCGTCCGTTCCAAGATAATTGGTCGAGATGGTGGGGACAATCAGACCTCAACGCTCTCTGGCCACGTGCGATTGAGTCCAATGACCATTGTCTTCTTCACGCATGACATTTGAACTGAATGTAGTCAATGCTGACCGTTCATGGGCTCGGGACTTAATGGTTCAGTTGTTGTTTTCAATGGGCCGAAGTGTAACATTTTGACCGTACAAGGGGTATCTAGCAAGTTTTTCGGTTATCGAGAGCCGTCCACGAAGAAATCTTTCATCGCTATCTAGATTCAGTAAAATGGTTCCAAGGAAACCACTGGTAGCCAGAGTAACTCGAGTATGAAGCATAACGACATAGCCCATTTCTAGTCTTGCTGCAAGAGCTCAAATTCTGACCCAGTATTCGTCCCGGATCTGGCGGCTCTTGTGCCGTGGTGTTCGGGCTCCACTCAATTACGGACTACATCCTAGGCCGGCCATAGCCGGAGTTCGGAGTCTCAACGGTGATATGTTCTTGTCGACGAGCTCGCCGATATAGTAGAGAGATTCGTTGTGACAAACTGCATACTTATCACAGAGCATTTTACATGCGCCTATCGTGTCATCAAAATTTGGAAAACCCCTTTTGATCCCCTTTTCCCTGTGTCCCTTTTTTCTGAGCACCATTTTCGACATATCTTTCCTTCGTCCTCAAGGACGCACAACTTCCAGAGGCCAGCTCCGTAATAGCTCCATCATCCACATCCAATCAAATTTCTACTATTTTCTTCCGACTTCTTTATGTCATGTCTCACGATCCATTCTTAGACCGCTGTGACGGTAACAACATCAGGTCCCTGCGGTGTCGTAGCTGTCACAGTGACAGTCGGCAGCACTGTCAAGATACCGGAACTGATGTATACCGTAACCGTCGTGTCAATGACCGTGACAACTTCAGGTACGGGTTGTTGTGGAGGGCTCGTCACAGTGACAACCGCTGGCACCGACGCCTCGGGAGAGTTTGTTACCGTCACCACAACAGGTGCTGGTGATTCGGAACCCGTCATTGTTACGGTCTGGACCGAGAGTGAGGGGGTGGTGGGGGATGACAACGGGATTGGAACCGTTATTGTGGGCGTAATCGATGGCCAAGGAGATGTAATAGTGATGATATGGACAGAATACGAAGACGTAGAGGTAGGACTCCACGGAACGGTCACGGTCCTGATGCCATGAACCGATGAACCCGTCGATCCAGACAATGGAGGTGCAACGCTGGAGTGCTCGACTGTTGTGCTTGTATGAGGTGCGAAGAAGACCGTAGTCGACGTTCTCGAGCTGGTGCTGTTGCTGAGAAACTCTCGATCGATGTTGTTGATGGGCTCTACGGCCAGTTTCTCCGGCATTCTGCGAACATCCCCTGCTGGAGAAAAAGGTAGAGTAGAGACTAGCCCTACAGCAATATGCAGCAGGAGGGTTCGAAGGTTCTGATGAAGCATGTTGAGAAGTGGGATGCAGAACTCTTTCCAGAAATTGGTTAAGAACTGAGTATGGCTGGTAATGATGAGTTAGAGCGTTTATATCTCTTCTCATCTCCAGATCTTAAGTCAGAGAGCTGCCTGAAACCAAGTCATGACGCGGTCCCTGGAACTCCACAAGAGCCGCGAGGTATGACGGAGACGTAGTTGTTCAACTCAGGCCCATGACCGGCAGCTCAAAACAACTCAGTCATACTTTTGCATGCTCCAAGGTGCAAGGTGCGACATAACGGAGACTTGGCAGCGGACATTATCGCGTGTCTACATGTCCGCCAAAGTTGTCCACTCGGAAGCACTGCCTTCTACCCAACTGGGAATCACAGGATGTTCTCCATGGAATCAGAGATAGTCAAACATGCCGAGGTCAAACGAAACGTCACACACAAGAGTTACAAAACAGGATGACGCACCATATCTGTCACAGAGAACGTACAGTAACGTAGCACTTCTCAAGTCTCGAGGGTCAGCGCTGCTCTTCCAGTACATGCAGCTTTCAACACGGTCTCCTTCACAAATAGCACCGTGCTATCGGCTGTGCTGATATTCAGTTGACGAGCGGTCATGAGGTACTGAAGCGTTTTTCACCCAAGTTGAACTGGGAAAAGTGGTCCGCAGGCTGCGGAACGCAATCGGCGCTCAGGACAACTGCGATGAACTCGACGGTAGTATCAGATACCCCGAGCATTGATGTCAGACTACTGACAATACGAAGATAGCACGCCTGGAAATTACGTAGAGGATTGATGCTTATTGTCGCCTTAGCGGTATCTAGTCTGCTAAGTCGTCCTGATCGGAGACTATGTAGTATGTATGGACCGTAGCTCTCGTGACCGCTGGACAAGACTCAATGCATAGGCTCTTCTGCCTAAGCCACTCGGAGCGATTCACGCCTGTGAGACACGGGAATGTGTGAACTAACTCGGACAGAAAGTATACCGACATCTCACAGGAGCTGTGCTGTTGTAACTATGATACCTCACGGAAGCCACGCCACCTAATCTCACCTGTCAACCACCAACCGGGACACATAGCACTGCATCGAGGTAGAGTTTGCAGACTTGAGCAACCTCAAGTGGAGTAATCATTGGATGAGCTAAACAGTAGACATACCCCTGTGGCAAATACTACCTAGGGAGAGCAGAGACTATGGAGGTAGTGCATTGACAATGCTTGAGCGGCAACAGCTCATTTTCACAACTTGCACTTGTACACCGAGATGTAACTGTGGGTGCGCATGAGACCCGTCGAGGTTATGGCGCTGTTCACGACCAAATCCGCATCGGTTTGCCGAAGGAAATGGGTTCCGACAGCTATCGATCTATGGGACAAAGTGTAAAGACAAAGCTTAATAATACCAATGCTATGCCACTCCCAAGACACGTGTAACGCCACGTTGAAACCTTGAACCGACATGACACCAAGACCGCCGACCCTCTTCCTCGCCGGTTCATCTTTACATGAAACCCGGCTTCCCGTCGACAGTCTTTCCGAACCTCGTAACCAGTACACAAGATGGTAATCCAACTTCTGGACGCGGGAGGTCGAGATGATTGATGTTATAGATTTCTATTGCTAAACGACAAACTAGGCGTGTGACTCCTTTGGACAGCTAGCCCTCCCGCAAGAGTGCGACTCTGGTGATGGGTCTTGTATAGCAGATAATTATGACTGGAATAGGTGTTGGCCTGAGGAAACACGACTTCCCGAGCATCAGTTATCTCTTTCAGATGCCGAAAGGTTGTTGAATGTTGATGTTGAAAATGATGTGGATGAAAGGCCACCAGCCATGGCATTGCAGTTACATTTCACCGATGTTTCATCTACCCAGGATTATACCTTACGAAGGAGGCACGCATAATCATCGTGGTAGGAATAGAAGCCAGTTGAAGAAAGGTGCCGGGACCTTGGGCGGGACATCATGATTGGGAGGTTCCACTTTAGACTGAGAGACCAGGAATATGCCTGAAAGAACTCTGCAAAGGGGGCCAGTCTAGTCTAGGACTCGACTACCGTGAAGTGTCAGGAGGGTTAGCACGCGGGGATAAGTTAAGAGAGTCGTCGGAGCAGCGGTAACATATGCCGTGAGGCATGGAGATTTCCTCATCCGTTTACGGGGTCATCTTTCAGTCGAGCTTGTCATGGTCACCGTAATTCCTGAGGGAGAGTTGTATCATCAAGAAAGTTTGGGCGACTGGTAAGGAGGTAGTCGCCAAAGGAGCCCTTAGGTGCGAGACTAATGATTCATTGATCGTGAAATTCACATAACAAGCTAGCTGTCCACTGCAAACAATCTGACGTAGATGAGGGACTCACGATTAGCTGTTACCTCCGAGCTGAGTCCGCG
Source organism: Coniochaeta sp. PMI_546 (assembly GCA_021432605.1). NCBI lineage: Eukaryota > Fungi > Ascomycota > Sordariomycetes > Coniochaetales > Coniochaetaceae > Coniochaeta > Coniochaeta sp. PMI_546. Next base: position 1,340,256 of record MU271149.1, on the reverse strand, counting down.
CCCAGGATCAAGAAGAGACAAAGAGAATCCAGAAAGATAGATGAGGGGAGCCATTGATACGTGATCATTAACTTTCAAGGTCGGTGAAGATGACCGGTTCAAAGACCGGCCCCTTCTCATATGCAGTCACGTGTGTTAGATGCAAGTACCCGATGTAAAAGTCGAAAAAACTCAATATGAATCAAGTCAGTCAAGGGATCTTCTCAAGAGTCATTCAAGATGGCAAAGTGAGGTTACATACCGGAAAAACGAGATAGAGATGGTGATGAAAATGATCTCGATGCGATGGCCAAGCGTCTCAGCCAGGCCGGTGAGAGGAATGTGAACTCGATCCCGAGGACAGTTCGACTATCCCTACCATAGGATCAGCAGTGCGTGACTTGATGAAAACCATGTTCGTGAACCACGAGTGATGTAGCATGCCTGAAAACAGAGCATTGCTATATCGGCGATTGGAAAAGGGGCAATATAGATAAGGGTGAAATTGGAATCCAAACGGCCCTGGAATGGCTGCACGCTGGGGAAGATGGTACCGTGGGACCTTGAAAAATACAAGACCTTTAATGGCTGACGACTGAGGAATAGGTCAGGACATGCCAGATCATCAACCGTGGTCATTCTCCAACCCAGAAAAGAGCCCACACCAGCGGCATTAGCCAGATTCTGTAACGGCCAAGACACGACACAATCTCCTGCCAAATTTGGTGTTGCCCAACGTGCTAGCAGGTTTCTACCATCAGGTAGGCTCATTATTTGCCTAACTTCGCCTTCAATGCACCTGTCAATTCTCGCGGACGTGAGGAGGCAACTCAAGGTACCTTACTTCATTGCTCATCCACCACAGAACTCTGAAAGACAAACGCCATCCGTCTCAGCACTTCTGGACTTCTAACTATCGAGCCTTTCACCTGATCCAGTCTAAAGTGACTAGATCTCTGAAAAGGTTTCTCCAAAGAACAAGAGAGAAGAATTGTTCCATTTGGTACCTGCGCGCTCATTGGCATCTGCTGCGACTTCTGGTCGTCGCCCGCACCGGATATAGAATGCAACTATGAAACTATGACATCTGCCTGAATTCGGGTGCTCTGTCTTGATGATAGTGTCATGCTGTCCAGATGATTTTCAACCAATATTCCTTGACCCTCGAAATCCTGCCGCTATATGGGTTTTTGTCTAACGAAGATTAAGTTCACCAGGGCGACGAAACTTCCTGGAAGTCAGCTTCGGTACTAGTAAAGTATCTTGTCGGAGTCTTCGGCCAAACTTCAATTCGAAAAATACAGAGGCAGTCTCGGGGCATTCTCGATGACCATTTCTCACCATTGGCTGCACCAAGTGAGCGATCAAGAAAGGCGGTGCTCACCACGGGTTGGTCCAGTTTCCATCACCTCGCAATGTCTTCATGATGGACTCGACTTCCTTGTCGGTCAGAGAATCACACCCTCCGCACTTGCAGCGGAACCCGAAGCCTCGAAGAAGCTGCTCTGGTCGGCCGCCATAACAGATGGTAAGCTCGGTTCCTTTTGGAACGTTTTTCGAGACCGTGAACGTGATCTTTGCGTCACCTCTGCCATTGATCACATAGTTGACATTTCGAATTGGCAAGCATGCGTGGTTGAAGCGCGACGCAACCGAGTAAATGGCGACACCTTTTGGCAATTGGAACCTGTATGTCAATGTCAGCCATCATTTATTTTTTACGCTTTCGAAGGAGCGCATCAGACAACAAACAAAACCAGCTGCAGTGTCAGCACTTGCTAACACCTACAAGTGGTCAACAAAGCGTACAACAGCAGAATAAGCGCGAACAACGATCAGCAGTACCACAACAGCAATAAAGACGCCGTTCCCGGGTGGAAATCACAATTCCGATGCTGCCTCTCCGGACCCCAGGGCTTGCGTGATCACACTCAGACTCTCCACCTCTTTTGTTGTACCAAGAACGTCAAGCTCTCAACAGACGCTCACCAGTTCCCAGCTTGCATCTTTGGCCAGATATTCGAACACGAAGGTTAACCCAGCTGGTCATAACCATCCAAGGCTAAGGGTGACCAGATCTTGGTGGAGGCTGATCCACAGCAACACATGCCTGGCATCAAGGACCCAGTATCTGGTACATCAAAATCGACACACATATTCGCCGACAATGACACTGAGTCATACTTCTCAACCAAGCGTTCCCAAGATCTAGGGACAGATCAAGCATGGTAGATGCAGCCAGAGGATGTGCAGCACCGGACAAGACCTGATAGGCAAAAGGGTTAGGGTTGACCCCTATTCCCCACGTCTTTGTGCTCAGCGCGCGTCAACTCATGTCACGCTTCCTCAGAAGAAGCTCGATGGCGAACTCGCGAGGCGACGAATGCGGGTTGTATGTGCACCTGCCGTCGCTCCCGAACTGACTCGCGAAAATCTCAGGATGCATTCCAACGATTGCGAGTCTGTTTGACGCACGCGCTGCTGACAATTGCTTGATCTGATGATCATAGTCGGAATGCCACGTTGCCTCGTCAACACCAAAGGTTGCCTTCGGTCGAAAGAATAAGTGAGCGCAGTGGAAAGATATGTGTCGGGATTTGGCTTTCAGGAAGAGAATGCACAGAACAGCAGTCGACCTGAACGTTCATATCGGCGTTGGTTGCCACGGCCCACAAGAACGCGAAGAGAGCAGACGACTGAAAAGTGAGGGGCTTGAGCATTGCGACTTAGCTTTCCAACTCATCTGGACGCTCAGAGAGACCAGGCGCTGTCGATTTAGCCGAGGGTAGCGGAGCCTCAGTTGACCTTGCATCTTGGTCCATTCAGAGATGGCTTTCCAGGCTATCAGCATCGATTGAGCTGGATTGCTACCCATCACTCCGATTCAGAATCTGACAGTATTTGGTACATGCATACGCTGGATGTACAGGCCGATGTTCGGTGTGAGATTGTTTTGGGGCGCGTGCTCCATCGATCTGAACTTGTCGGCCGAGTGGTATTGCTTTGGATAGGCTGGCAGGTATTCTGCCGGCTTGCTTGGTATCTGAAAGGCTGGCGGCCGAGGGACAATGAATGTTCGCTGAACTTTTGGCATTTGAGGCAGAATGCCATTGCTCTGAGCGGCTCAGCTGGCAATGGTCCTCCTTTCCTCCCATATCGCGCATCATGTCCGATACAGATAATGCATCAGGTGCGGCCCGCACAAGTGACACACGACGTTGAAGTCGGGAAGGTCTTATCAGATTTTGGCAGTCCACTCGTTTGCGCAGATGCGTGCTGTCGGTTAGAAATATGGGGAAGGTGCGAGAGATGAGAGAAGCACCCAGGGTTCGAGGGCAATGTGCGCCTCACCCAAGACGTGAACAAGATACAGGCAAGGCGGGAAAAAGCTTTCTTGAAACACAGCAATCCATCAACGAAGCAGGAACAGCAGCATTCCCAAAATCAAACACAAACAAAGTAAAAGGATCAACTTACGAATTGGCGCGACGAATTTTCTCGAGGACGTGTGCACTTGGATTGGTCGAAAACTTGTGGAGGGTATGGAGGAGCTCTCTATCTTCGTCGCTGAGAGAGTCGTACTTGTTCGAGATACCCCAGTTGTTGGTGTGCAGCAGTGGCATCTCCTCGAGGATCTTATCGCCGTATTCGAGGTCCTTGGCGGCAAAGACACCGAGTCCTCCAAGAGTCGACTTCTTGATGACGATGAAGTCGTTCTTCCACCAGATGCGCTCTTCAATTGCAGGCGTGATGGGCGGATCACGCGGGACCTTGCTGTCGTCGACGACGGTTCCAACGACGATCTCATCAACGATCTCATCGACGATCTCAGTGAGGTTATCACTGCCGCCGGCTGCGACAGCTCTATAGATTTTCGCGTCGACGATCTCATTGCGGCCAACATCGAGGTCCTCTCCCAAATCGGAATTCTTCACTCTTGGAAATGATGGGTCGTCTCCCTCAGCACCCTCTCCTGATAACGGGCCGCCCGTGCCGATATCTTCGGCGACCGCAACACCCTGATCGTCTGAAGCTTCAATTGCCCGACGGCTCTTAACAATAAGGCTATCGTCAGACTCGATGGACGTGTTGCCGTTCAACATCGGGCCCACAACGTACTTGCCGACGCTATCGAGCTTCAGGTTAGCCTCTTTCTCATTCGTGGCTCGAGCAATAACTTACTTCAAGTAGGAAAACTTGAAGAGCTCATCGTCTGCATTGGTATCGATCTCAGCAAGCTTCTGCTTCAGAGCTACCATGCTCTGGTCACGCTGCATTCCTGAGTCTTCGTTCTCCTTTCCCGGTCGATGATCAGTGTTAGGAGCAGCAGCAGCTTTATTCGTGTCAGACGAAGTCTGCTTGGGAGGGTCAGCCATCAAGAAGGCCAGGATCTCCTCCCGCGAGCTGAACATGGTCAGCCGGAGGGAAGGCCTGGTGTCTTCCACGGACTGTTCTACGCCCTCAACTTGGGCATAGTTGCGCAATGCAGTCTTAACTTGTTGGTCAGCCATGTTTTCCAAGTGCAGACGGGCTAGTTTGTATCTACCCACCTCGCGCACATGCGAGAGGCCATCACTTGCCACGCACTGAGTATCTGTGTATGACATCTTGCAAACCCTGTCGTCAAGCTTGCTGTGTTTGCGAGTTGGAACCACAGAGAAGTGCAGGACTCTGCTGACGCCTTGTTCCTCGGCGGTGCCTCTGAAATTAGAGGCTGGGTTGGTTCTGATTTCAAGCTGATAGCCTGCGAAGTATGAACCGAAGTGTATAAGACGGTTGAACTTGCCAACCTCTGGGATTCGAGTACCTCTCAATATATTGAGCGGCAAGAGCGGCCTCTGGACTATTTCAAGGCGGTGGATATGTTGAGCTGCCCAAAGTCAACAGCAAACTTGGGCTTGCTTTTGGCGAAGTGTAGGGAAGCAAGTGGTAGCAGGAACGAATTCTTTCCATTAAATAAAGATCCAGACTCAATTATTGGCACCTGATGTGACGTGCCTCAGGCGATAAGTCCGTATTCGTGAATTACTACGAAGCCTATTGTCATATGGTGACCTTTTTAGGAAGAAGTCGCACAAGCTTCGCGGAAGTCGCTCACTCAGCTCGCAACTTGACAATGACTGTTGATGAGTGTTTTCGGCTATTATCCTCGGTCGTACGAAGCAGAGAGAGGCTTTTGTGGTGACCTTGAACTGAGTAAAATCCCATATTTCGCTTTCTTTCAAGCTGGAGTTGAGCTGGGAGACGGATTGAAGATTCCATAGCATATGCCGATGCTACAGGGGCTAGACACCATATGTCGCTGCTCGTAGTTCCGGCTGAGCACGGTACGATGAGTAACGCCTTATGTCTGAGCTGAGTCGTCTTGGGACACAGCACGGTCGCTGGGCCAGGTAACATAAGGATTAAATAAGGAAGTAATTTAGTACGAGAAGACTTGGGAGCGATCGGATTGATCAATGCTTGCAACAAGAGACGGCGTAGGGGAAGTTGGGATAGCACATGTAGCATGTGTACCCCTTCTTCTTTGACCTGATGCATTACATGTAGAAGAACAGTCGCCGGGATCCGTGTAGACCACCATCAGCGGTTGGGTTGCATCGACAATGCTGAACAAGTCCACTACAATCACTCTTAGGCCATGATACCAGAAGGATTGCTGCTAGCTAGCTTTGTACCAAAGGTGCAACCGAGAAGTTGAGAGTGTTTGGCTTTCTACATGACTTTCATGCTAGGCTCTTTGGTTCCCTCGTCTCTCGTGTATCTTTGAAACTATGTCAGAAAGAGAATAAATAAAGACAGAAATTTGACGCAGGTGGATGAGTATCCAGAAGGACAAATGGGTCTACCATGAAACCAGAGTCTAAGAGCAACAACCAAAAGAATCAATGAGAACATGGAGCACGACTGTCATTCCTAGCTGTTCATCGGGAACTTTGAACCTCTAGGTTCATGTCGATATGACCATATAGACATAGCCTTACCCCTGGGTCCTTCTTAGCAGCGTCTTCGCAGAGATCCATGTTGTCCACTGTGAGACCTTTCACATTAATTATGTTGCTGAATCTCGTCTTCAGTAGGAAATGTGTATGATGAAATTCTGGTGTAGCAAGCTAGGCTTGTTCGCAGGTGCATCTTTCCGTGACCTTAATGGTCTACATGACCGAGAGACTTCACGCCTGTACTCATAGACTCAACATTATTTGTGTAGCTTCTGAACTCGACGACACCAAGTTGGATGAGGGATTTCGCATGACAGTTAGGAATTACTTATTCTGCACATCCACAGATAAGGCCGGCATTGAGAGCGGGATCTTTCTTCGCGACTGACTAACATAAACGCCCTGCACTTGTCATAATTTACGCTGAAGTGCTATCGGCGTTCAGCAGTGTTATCATCGAATGCTATCGGCGCCGTCTCAAGGCTGTCGATATCGTTGTCATGACGGCGCTGCGCCGAACCACTTTGCGATGCGGGGTTGACCTAGACATGTCAAGACTTATTAGACCTCGTCTTGTGTCTGCAAGTTACAATTAAACCTTGGCCAAGACCACAAACAACTATAAACTTGAGGTATGTATTATATTCACGGGAAATAGCTCGCGTAACTCACTAACTTCAATGTAGGTAGAGAGAAAGGCTTCATTGAGACAATGAAAGCTGCGTGTCTTTTGCCGTTCGGCATCATCGGCCCTTCTCTTGCATGGGAGTTTCCACGGATTGCCTTTGCTCCGCAGGATAATGCCCAGCACCGGTTCGCTCTGGGCGACAAAGATGATGTGGATATTATTACGGGCAGTCAGTTCAACGGCCTCAAGACGTTCGCGAACTTACCTTATGTCAACTGCTTCTCGGATGCGGAGGCCAAGGGCAAGAAGTACGACATTGCCATTATGGGCGCCCCTTTCGATACGTCTGTTACGGCCCGGCCCGGAGCTCGGTACGGCCCTGGCGGGATCCGGATCGGAAGCCAGAGAATGGGCGAGATCGGAGCTTGGAGTGTCTATACAGGTGCAGCCATTATCTTCCCAACCATCGGTAAGGGGACGATGCCTGACTGACCACTAGGCGAAAACATCTTGGATGACTGGGCAACAATCGTCGACTGCGGTGATGCGCCCTTGACATGGCTGGACAACAACGTCGCTTTTAAGCAGTTGGACAAATCTCACTTGGTCAGTCATTGTCCGTTATGGGAAGCTAGTACGTGGTTCTGATCATCATTCAAGGTCATATCCGGCCGAGAGGCCTCAAACTCAAGTGTGTCAAAGACACCTCGAATCCTGACTCTTGGTGGGGACCATGCCACGACGCTCTCAGCTCTGCGCTCAACATACCAGAGGTGGGGACCAGTATCAGTGATACACTTCGATTCTCATATCGGTAAGTGGTCCCTAGGATATCAGTAAGCCGTCTGCGGCACTTGGCTGATACAAGCAGATACCTGGGATCCCGATGTGCTCGGCGGTGGCATCTCCCACTATGCGTAAGCCAACTTTTGATCTCACCCCCCTACGAACATCACATACTAACAAGTTGGGAAAGGGGCATCAACCACGGTACCTTCCTCCACATAGCCCACGAAGAAGGCCTCATCCTCAACACCTCGATCCACGCCGGCATTCGCGCCCCCCTGATCCGCAAGAAAGGCGACATCAGGAACGACAAGCGCTGCGGCTTCGACATCATCACCGCCCGCGACCTGGACAAACTCGGGGCCGCAGGCATCATCTCCAAGATCAAGCAGCGCGTTGGCTCCTCCAAAGTCTACGTCAGCGTCGACGTCGACGTCATGGATCCGGCATTCGCTCCAGCGACCGGCACCGCCGAGCCAGGCGGCTGGACATCCCGCGAGCTACTGACCATCCTCGACGGACTGCGCGATCTGTCCGTGGTCGGCGCCGACGTCGTCGAGGTGGCGCCCATCTACGATAATCCCGGTGAGACGACGGTTCTGGTCGCAGCCGAGGTTGGAAGGTCGCTTCTTGCGCTGATGGTTGGGACTCCCGTGAAGTCAGTGGCGGACGCGAAGTAGTCCTGTGACGTTAGGTCCCAGCTTTGTTTGACAGGCAACATCGCACACATCACAAAAGGGTAGCATCTCAATCTCGAATCATGCATGGGTTTTCTCAATCCTAGGCCGAGGGCTAGAACACAGCTAAGTCTGCGCTAGTTAAAGTTATCAAACGCTGTAAACATCGCTATGCCCGCCGTAGTAGCACTCCTGAAGCGAGCGCTACGGTACTACCTGCTGAGGACCCTCTGGGTGCTCGGATGCGATACTTTCCACCTGGTCTAGAACTCGCTTCCAATTCTTAATTGCCAGCACGAGCAAGATGCGCTGCATCCTGTTACCCATAGACAGCCCGAGCATGTACAGAAGCCGTCCAAAGATTCCGGCAGTAGTGCCAAGGCATCCCAGCCTGCCTCTCATGGGACCATGTTGACACAACAGTTCATATAATTCAGCAACCTCCTCTGGGCTTAATACCAGACCCTCAACGGGGTCTTCGGCCCGTCCAGCGGCCAGAACTTGCACCGCATCGGTCACCACGGGTTGACTGCCGTCATTCTCCGCGCTTTGGGGCACATCCCCGTCCAAGTCCTCGACCTCCCAATAACCCGGTTCTTGCATCTAGCCATCGAGCGAGTCTGGGACCTCCCTATCAATAAATTCTCGTGCTTGCCCAGTATCCATACCTTGCTCCTCGTCACTGACGGATTGTTCATGACCTGCCACGGCCTCTTGACTCGTGTTGACCATGCCTTCGTCTCCACTATCACTCTCGGACTGCTGTGTAAGAGCGTCAGAGCTTTCGAATGTTTGCTGAGCTCCGGGCTCATTTTCTCTTGGGTCGTCCCTGCGAGAATGCACCCGGGCAGCTTCCTCGAGTGGAGCACATCCCCTCTACGGAATGCAGAAGTCGATCCAGCTCCCGAGATAGTCCAGGCGGTTATCGCGACGCTCCTCGTCCTTGTAGATCTTCTCGAACTCCTCAAAGTTCAGCCGGCCCCAGCCCCCGCGCGCCTTGGCCTCGTCTTCCGCTATCTGGCAGGATTTCCAGAGGTGGAGGCTCTGGCGGTCTATCAGCTCCCAAGGATGAAGCCTATCCGCGGCTTGCTTTTCCACGCCTTCCTCCACTTTCACTTTCTTGGCCTTAATTGTCTCGTCCGACGCACGGGCTTTGCCCTTATCTCGGGGCGCTTCCGCGAGCTTTTTGCCTTGGCTCGGCGGCGATGACGGTGGGGTTGCATCTGTGGCCGTGGATGGTGATGATGTGCGAGCGTCAGAGTCAGAGTTGGGCCGGAACTGTGGCATTGTGGGATCGCGGTATGGCTCATCGCTCTCCTGCGACTCAACTGCAGTGTGCAGCGGGTCGGTCGAAGCCACAGTCTCTGGAGATGCTTCAGTCGTCGCATCGTATATTTTGTCGATCTCCGCCAAAACTTCATCGTTAGCCTCGCCTTCCCGCTTGTCAAGTCCTGGATCGACCGCATAGCCGCTTTCGGCCAGTAACTCGTCAAGGCTCTTCTTGCGGAAGTCATCAAGGTCATCGTTCTCTGAGCCCTCATGTCCCTTCCACGGGTCTTTCACGTCCTCCCACTTGGTCCTTTCGATCAGTGCTTTATAGTGCTCACGTTGGGACTTGGTTAAAGCCGCCTGTAAGGCGCCGTCCTCCTTCTTCTTGAAAAGAATGTCCAGGAGTTCGTTATACGCCTGTTGGGTGACTTGGTAGAGGATCTCTTTGCCGGCGTCTCGTTCTGCGTCTGGGATTTCGATACCGCCCCATCGCTCGGGCACGCTTCGGGATGATGTCGACGGATTGGATCTGACGTCGTAGTCGTCAGTGTCCTCGGCGAATCTCACCTTCGATGATGCTCGCGAACGAGGAGATGGCGGCAAGTGTTGAGCGGACTTTGGCGTTTCCCAACTCGGGTCCTTGTGGCCAAGCGGGTCGTCGAAAGCGGGATCCCACCCTTCTGGTGGCACTGCGCCTTCCTCTTCGTCTAGGTAGAACTGTCGCCTTCTCCATCTTTCAAGTAGTTGATCCCGAACGAAAGCTCGATCCCGTTTGGCTTTTGCCACTTTACGACTGTGCTCCGCGAGCGCTCGTTGTGTCAGTTCAGATTGCTGGCCGCCATTAATGGCCGATCGCCACGTATTTACCGGCGGTGGCTCAAGTGAAGATTGTCCACCTTCGTCCACGGCATGCCCGGAAGCTGGTTGTTCAACACCGTTAGCAGTTCCGGGGCCATCTAGACCGTTGGGCGTAGCATGGTTATCGGCGTCTGGACCTCCCGTGTGAGTCCCGTCGGTGTCGTCGTTCGAGACGAATAGATCGTCGCCAGGCCTCAATTCCCCCGCCAGCAATGATGGCAATTCCTCAATTCCAACCGGTGGGTTAAGTAGCGCGGACCAATAGCGGGGAGATGCAGCGCCTTCGAGTTGAGCATAGGCTAGCATGTAAGAGTCCTCGGAGGGTGGAGACGAGCCTCCATTTTCATCATCTCCATGGTAATTAGGACGAGGTCCGCCATACCTGTTGTTCGGATGGAAGAGACTCGTCAGGATGGTGCTCCTGTCGGCCGTGTCAGGCTTGTCTTCGCTGACAACTCGGTTGAAGTTTCCGTTCACAGCCATGTCGCCATCACGCGGGACTTTGCCCTCCAACGGGCGACTTCCTCTGGCGGGAGGCACTCTGCCCTCGCGCCCAAAGAGACCGCTAAGTGGCTGCCTCCCGGTCACCAGTTGGTGGACCTCAGTGCTTCCCAAAACCTGGTCGTCGAGACCTTCTAGGATGTCCTTATGCATCTGTTTGTACAGGACATAATAAGCGCGGAAGATACGCAGAAAGTCCTTCCTCGTGACGTATCCATCTCGGTCCATGTCAAAGCCCTCAAAGATCCTCCTCAGCTTATCCTTCCTCTTGCGGTAGGATAAGCCATGCAGAAACTCAGAGAAGCCGATAAGGTCGTCGTTGTTGGTGTCATAAAAGGCAAACATGCGGTCGTGGATAAGGTTAGGTGCTGTATGTCGATAGCCACCGGAGGGTACGAGACACCGCTCGAAGGTCCTGCGATCCATGGCCAGGTACAACTCATCCGGGTCATCCCGCCACTCGGTATTGGCCATGAAGGTCCACTGCTCCCAGAAAGCCTCCAGCTCGGGCCGCTCAAAGCCAGTCTCCTTGGACAGCTTGGCCATGACACTCTTGGGTAGCTTCCGAATGCAATTCTCGGGATCGCCAGTATACCACACAGGTTGTGACTGCCTAGGTCCAAACGGCGGCGCAGGAATCTTGACTTTGTAGAAGATGTGCGTGTTGATGTGGTGGCCCTGCGACTCGCAGGTCTCGCAAAGGTCAAAGTCGGCACAGTTGGCGCAGCGGTAGCGGATGCCCCGTATGGGCACTATCCCACACGCATTGCACGCGCAACCCCTATGTACATATGCATTGCGGCGCGCGTTGTCCTCCGAGACTCGGAACAGGAGGCTCACGATATTCTGACCAGCTCGCTGTTGGGGCGCGCTCGCAGGATCGTTCCACCAGTCGTCTTCAACAGTATTCTGGTCCTCTGCGACGGTCTCGCCATCGCCGAGCGGAGCTATGGTATCGACATTCTCGTCGGTATGGGATTCGGCGCTAGTAGACGTGGCATCGGAAGGGGCGCGATCACGGAGGGATCTCCGGCGGCGGCGGATGGCGTTGCTTCTATGCAGTCGCCGGCTAGGATCTGGTCCTGAAAGCGCAGGGTCGTAGACATTGCGATACAGGATATAGCCTATGGAAGCTGTCGCTACAGCAGTGATGACGGCGATGGTAATGCGACGGGGCCTCAAGGTTGAGGCTGCAGAAGTTGTCCACTCCATAGCTGTGGCTGATGTTTGCATACCATGACTGCAAAAAGTATGTGTGATGAAGATGGACAGACAATAAGTGTTGAGAGTAGAAATGAGAGATCCTGATTCAAAGGAAGGTTGATTTGGCGATCTGGCGAGGCTGCCGGCTTACCAATGGCAAGAGGAGAGCTCTCTTGATCTCTTTCCCTTTTTCTTTGAGTTCTGAGCTCATCGTACCAGCCCAAGCTCCAACCGCCGCCAAAAAATTAGTGGAGAGCAAGCACAGGCCTGGAACTAGGTACCACAGTACGTGTACCTTAACTCACCTGACCACGCTCACCGATGCGACTCACCGAACCCGTTCACCTGTCCTCCCATGTCCGGCCCCACTGTACACGACTCCCCACGTCACCTCGGTGCACACTGTTGAAGGACGATCAGAGGATTGGCATACATTCATACTGATTTACAGTCTCGATATCGTTGAGGATGAGCCGCATACAAAGCGGTAGACTAATTATAACAAGATGATATCCCGTCAAGCATACGCGCCGACCCCTCACAGTTATGTACCCAACACCACGCTCTCCGCAACCATCAACCTCGACGAGGTGTGTTGATCCCCTTGCTCCTTCCTTCTGCCTTGGAAGAGCTGTTCTCACATTTTACTAGGAGGTGAAAATTGCAGAAACAAGAGCGGAACGGGATCTGCAGGACTCGTTAGCCGAGATATTTAGCATCATAGTCACCTTAGACGAGCTTGAGAAGGCCTTCTTGAAAGATGCCATTCCCGAAGCAGACTACACCGAGATCTGCGAGCGGTCTCTGAAGCAGTACAGGTCCATTCTCGCCGATGAGACTGTAGCAAAGGCATTTGTCGGACTCGAGGAATTCAAGGCGGAGTGGGACGTAGGTTCAATGCCATCCTCACCGCTGGCAACTACATATTGACTGCGGCACAGCTCGAGGTCCCACGCGCAACAGAGCGGATAAGGGTGGGCATGCCATCTACAGCCGTAACTGCATCTGCAGGCTCAGCACCTGCGCCATCCGCGACTGGCAATACAAGTGGTGCTCTGATCCTGGAGGCCACACAGGACTTCATCACGTTCCTCGATGCCTTACGGCTGGGCCTGTTGGCCAAGGATCAGCTCCATCCCTTGCTGACAGACGTCATACAATCGGTAAACAAGGTGACGGATAGGGATTTCGAGAATCGCGGCAAGATAGTACAGTGGCTCATCACGCTCAATCAGATGAAGGCCACAGAGGAGCTCAGGGAGGATCAGGCCCGTGAACTCGAATTAGATATCAACTCTGCATATCAAGGGTTTAAGGCGACTCTTTCATAGATCAATGAGAATTTGAAAGACGTTCAGAATCTCACAAGCTAGATCGTTAAATGAGGATCAGCACAATATCGAGACGGGCGAAGGAGCATGTAAGTAGAAGTACACCTGGATTGGTGTTGTCAGCAAAAGAAGCAACTAGGATACAAATTCCAGAGTTGCATCAAAATGGAGAGACGAATCAGGGTAACCTGCTACGATGATATAGTGAGCTGCAAGTAGGCGAACTGACACAATGGCTTATATGGGCTGGGTATGGCATGTCACAATGCTAACATCGTATACCTGATCCTCTACTAGGACCAACCTGATCTAAGTACTTCAGTAGGAGGGCAATCACACCGCTTCGCCCAGCCATGTTCGAGGAGGACGACCTCATTTTTTCCTTGCTTGACCAGTCAAGATAACTGAGCCTACTCTCAGCATGTACGGCATAAATTCCAGTCTCTTGATGGGAGCGATCACCCGTCTCTACACGAGAAACGTCCAAAAGCTTGGATACACAAACTCCTCCTCGAATATCCTCCTGACCTGCTCAAGCACAAACCTCTCCACCTTGCCCACATTCTTCAGACTCTGCTTGCCCCCTTCCCGCTGTCCAATCTCACTCTCAACCCGGATCTCCTGCAGCAGTCCTCCCATCTTTGTACTTTTCGACCCGCCCCCGCTACCTCCAGCCGGACGTCGCTCACCATCGACCTGCTCCTTATTCTCCTCTCCGCCGACAGCAGCAACCGCATCCTCAGGACTCAAGAAGCAGAAATGCGCCCTCTTCCGAATCTTAGCTAGCACTCCAACACCGTCAAACGTAAGCCCCGTGATGCTCAACCTGACCGGTATCCCCACGAAGCTCGGCATCGGGTAGTCCAGCAAGATATCCGCCGTAAGCAAGAGCTTCACATCCCCCGCATACCGTATCCTGAAGACAGCCTGCATATCTTCGATCCTCGGCTCCCGAAACCTCGGTTTCTGCCCGTCCTTCCCCTTCCCATCCCCATCCTCCCCACCCAAGCCCGGCGTCCGTTCCCTCTCCCCTCCCACCTCCTCCCCCTCCCCCTCACCAGCCTCCCTAGTCGGCGGCCTCGAAGTGCCCGCACTAGTCGGCGCCAGCGTGCTCACACTATGCTTCTCCCTCAGCACATGCGGCACCACACCAGGCGGACTGCCCACCTCGTCGCCCACGCTCAAAATGCTCCCCGAGCTCGGATGCCGTCCGTGTCCGCCCCCTCCACCACCACCCCTCCCCACCAGTCCCTGATGAAACAGCTCCGGACTACTCGCACTATGATGCATCTCCCCAAACAAATGCCCATGCCCCGCAGCCGCAGCCGCGAGCAGCGGCGTCTGCGTCCCGCTGGCGAACTGGCTGTGGAAATAATGCATATTCGTCGTCCCACCGGGGATACCGGGCGTCAGCGCCCCGAAGAACGGGCTCGGCAACTGCATCGGCACCTGCTGCCCCAGATCAGGCAGCGGCGGTCCCCCCCTCCCCGCTCCTCTGCCCCGAGGGATGTGGATGTGCGCTGGGTGATTGGCATGCCCGTGGCCATACCCGCCGCTCGAGCCGGCAGCTGCCCGGCGCCTGCGTTCCGCGGCCGCTCTCAGCTCGTCCGGCACCTGGAACTCCTCGTCGTCGCCCGAGTGCGCTTGGCCGTCCTCATCGCTGTCGTCGTCGTCGTCGTCATCCGAGTTCTTTTCGTAAAAGTCTGGCAGCGGGTCCGTGATGTCCTTGAGTTCCAACTCGGGCGGTACGCTGCCGAAGGAGAAGTCGTGCACCGTGACGGACTTGATGAAGCGCGGAAGCGGCACAGACTGGAACTTTGTGTGGATGAAGTCCCGGATCCGGTCGGCCAGCTCTTGGCCGTCCGGCCCCGCCGTGAGGGTCTCCCAGTTCAGCTCGATTGACATGATGGATCTAGTGGTGATTTGGTCATATGGGGTATCATTGATGCGGTTGAGATTGGTGAGCTTTGATGATTTGTGTGAATACAGTGGCTCATGTTTGGCGAATGCGCTGCAACTGGAGAGTCGTGGGATAGAGCCTAGAGTCTAGAGATGCGGCTGGATCCACTAAAAGCCAGTGGGCCGAGCATGTCGTTACAGGCAGATAGGGATTCATGTCAGCGAGTATGAGACGACTCAGTAACTTCACACGTAACGAATGCGATTTTAACAACATGCAAAGCGCTTGTTTGTAGTGATTGAGCCAAAAGGGTATATCATAATGATCGTAAATGAGTCTAGTCAATCGACGCCTTTTCCTCCCAAGAACTACACCGGGAATCAGGTTGCCCTGAGTTGATGCCCCGTCTTGACCGGGATAGTTTCCAATCCATGATGTCGTAAAGAGAGAATGATCTGGCGCTTCTTTCCCTTTGGCAGCGCTTTCCTATTCACATGTCGCTTTCGAATCGCGTCTTAGGCGTGACAGAAGCGACAGGTTGCGGCGCCCGGAACTGATGCCAACAATTCGGAGACTGGAGGATGTATCTGCGCAAAGAATGTTAGCAAGCCATTCATCAGCCCAAAGATCAAGAAATCAGAAACACACCTTGCCATGGCCTCCCTGAACCGCGATTTATACTCCTTCGGACTGGTAACCGTCGGCCTGTTCCTGCCACCTCCCGCAAACCCGCGATCCTTGATCCAGCTCTCCAGCCTCTTGTCCCAGGTATACGTCCTGATGCAGTCGATGATGCCCACCACCAGTTCCTTCCTCGCCTCGTCAACAGCAACCATGAGACTGTAGTCCATAACATTCTGCAGCGCCAAGAACAACGTGTCATTCCACACCGACACCCGCAACAAGCCCTTCGAGTGCTCCCGCGCGAAGAGCGGAGACTCGTAGATATATTCGACCATGTTCTCGTCGAGCAGCACCTCATTGTGTTCGCCAGTGCTCTGGATCTTGCGGTTACGCATCGAGCCCTTTAGGTCAAAAATCCGCGTAGGAGATCGATCATAGAAGAGGTTCTCCATCACCAGCAAGTCAAGCTTGATCTCGGTGTTGGTCAGCGGGTTCTTGATGATGACCTGGAAGAACCCCAGCATCTTCGCGATGACGCTCGGCAAGTCATGGAACAGCGTCTTGGCCATGATGTTGAAATAATCCGGAGCAAAGCGCAAGAAGGCAGACGTCTCGATAGGAGAGAGCGACTTCATCACCAGCCTATCATCGAGCGTCTTGAGAAACACAGACTTGGTCTTGCCACCTTTAGAATCCCACTTAAGACACCGGGACAGGGACTCGACGATGCGGTCTGCAACGCCGCATTTCTGCCTCATGGCGTCGAATTGCTCCGCAAAGAAGATCTTGCACATCATCTTGGCAGACCCTTCCGTGAACTGATACTTCAGATGTGTACCTGTGGGTCGGAGGAGACTCTTTTCGAGCTCACGCTCATCCAAGACAAATCTGTTGTTGTTCGTATCTCCATGCCGTGTCATCTCCAGACCATCGCTGCTTTCTTCGCTGGATCCGTTGTAGACCGACTTTTTCCAATTGCGTCTGATGTCGGCGAGCTTGACCTTGTAGTCCTCTGAGCTCAGCGCAAAGGCGATCAGAGAGCTGGGTTCGTCCTCTCTGACGATGATATCTGAGTTGATGAAAATGTGATCCGTGGCATTGAGAGGGTACTCCAGCTGCGGCCAACCGCTTGCTGACCGCTCCGCCCAGAACTTGGTGAGCATTGTCATTAGGCCCGCCTTTTGGTGTTTGGGAAGATCCAATGGAATCTCCTCGCTCGGACCGAGAGAATCAGCAATCTCTTTGACGTCTGGAAGTAGATCATCCAACAGCGACTGATCGGCATCACTAGCTGCCCCTTCGTCATCGGAATTAGCCTGGCTCTCATGTCGATGATCATCTGCCTCTCCTTCTGTAGCTGTTTCGTCAGCCTGAGAAGTTGGCACAGTTGTTGGCGAGATTAGTTCATGTTCTGAGGTCGCCTTCGATGTAGATGCCTCTGGGATTTCCCCGGCCTGGTTGGCCATCTCCAGTGACTTATTCTCGCTTTGCTCCCGGTCTAAGAGGTGGTCGTCATCCGAAGGACCCGGCTCCAGAACCGCCTGGTCTACATCGTTGTATACCTCAACGATTGCCTTGGTGGAGCTGCGAGGCAAGAAGGCGCGAGAGTAGTTCATCTTGGCAGCCCGTTGTTTGCGATCCTTCATCCTCTCCTTCTCGAACTCGCGGCTCAGCTGTTCGAAATGGCGCGCCAGAGTAGACACTTTGGTCTCCTTCTTCTTGTGTACATAGCGAGGAATCCCGGACGGGCCGGCTTTCCGGTTCTTCAGCGCGCTGAGCCCGATCCTATCGGCAAGCTTCTTGTCACTCCTGGTGGAACTGTCTGTCGAATTCCGCTGCAGCTCACTGAGGCCAGAGCCAGAATCTTGGAGTTTTGCCTCTTTAGCCAATTTGCTTATGCCTAGGCCGGACTGCGTTCTTGACAGCGTGCCTGCAGGCTGTGAGATGGCTCGTACAATGGGAGGAGAAATGGTCAATCCCGCCCTACGGGCTGATGCGTTACGCTCCGCCGCCCGGGGCCGCTCGTTCATAGCTTCAACACTAGTGCCCGCCTGTGCAATTTCCATTGACGTCGCCTGTGCTTCACGGCGTAACTGTGCGACTTTCTCTGACAGTGACATTTGCGGCGCAGCGGCAGGAGGCATAGCCTGTGTCAATAGAGGGGTCGCCAGTGGTGTGGGCGCAGCGCTCGTTTGTTCTGTGCTAGGGCCCTCCGACGATTCTCCTGTGGAATCGCGTCGGAGCAGAGACCGCTTGGCCAGCACTGGCGACGGTGGAGTAGCTAGATCCAAGGGCTCAACACGCTCGAGAACAATATCGGCCTCATCTACCGCGGCATTTAGTTTCGGGATTTCCGCGGCGGCGGAGACTTGAGCGGTTTCGGGGGCCAAAGAGACTGATCCGGCTTCACCCTCACATTGCTTCTGATTGTGCTTATCAGTCTGCTTGTCATCTGGCCTCTCGTCACCCTCGGAAATACTAGTCTGGGTGGTGACTGGGGTCGACCTGTCTTCCGATTCAGAGCCGCCAACCGAGGTACTACCGTCAGTTGTTGGCAAAGACTCTTTGGACTCGTTGTCAGTGAACATCTTCTTCAGTTGTAGGATTGTCAACTGTCTGACGTCCTTATCAGAGAGGAAGTCAGCCTCAAACTTGGCGAATGCCCCATCCCACTCTGCAACCTTTTCGAGCATTTCGCGAATAACGGCGTTGAGAGGAATAATCTCATAATACTTGGAGTTCATATAGGCTTGTTGTAATTGGCGGATCAGAGACGGCTGGTCGTCTTGAGCTTTCTTCACCAGTCTCTCCACCTCAGCCTTGCATGATTCGGTCTTCTCAGGTAGGACACTGTCGATGCGGATACTCTTGAGGCGAGTCTTGACAGAGTTCATAAACCGGTTCCAGCGCTCCTCAAACTTGACAAACAGCTCATTCTTCAGGCAAAGATCTTTATCGACTTTCCATGTTATACGCGTGCGCGGGACGATGATCTCCAAAAGATCGATAGGATCATAGTGGATGCGGACAGTGTTGCTCTTATAGTGAAAGTAGCGAATATGGTCCGTCTGGTGATCATGAGGGCACGCGGCAACCGGGTTCAAGTGTAACCCTTTGCACCAGAATGACAGCTCAAGGTATTTGCCGAATGAGTACTTCCATGCGCTGTGCGACATTGGCATGATGCCAATGTCCTTCTTGCAAAACTTGCAGTAGTTCCACATGAAGATCTCATTGCTGTCATGCACATCCATTCCGAGTGGCATCGGAGAGTCTTTCTCGACAAAGACAGTGATGCGAGCTTCATCGTGGACATACGTACGATGGTGTTGGAACAACGGCCGATCACATCCGTTTGCGCGGCAGATGATGTCCGCGGTCTCGCAAAGATCTTCAATGTACTGACCCAGCGTGCAATCAGGGTCGATATGACCATTTGAATCTGGGTGTTCGTCATAAAACCCGATGGCGACGAGGCCGGGCTCCGCACACGGGATCTTGGTCTCCGTGCAGATCAGGGAGTAAAGCACCACAATATTCTGGTGGGAGTAGGGGTCGAAGAGGTCGAGACTTCCCTTAATGTAGTTCTCCCACTGTTTGGTTTGGACCTGGTAGTTATGCAGGGCTTTATCGTACTCGGCATCGTGTACCGCATGGAGCACCTCCATGATGTGTCGCGGTGCCTTTTGGCCAATTTCGTGGACCATTTCTGGTTTGATGAGCTGGAAGCGCTGCGGCTTGGACTTCTCGCCATCCTCTTGTTCTTCCACAATGTCTTGGTCACGCAGGCGCTTAAGGTAGACCAAACGTCTCTCCTGTTCGCGAGCCCTCATGAGCAGATACGGCTGGGGAAATTTGACGAAGGGGGATGCGGAGAGAACCTTTGTCTTATACTTAGCGACCATGTCACTATAAAAGGTCGGCGCAGGCAGATCCTCCAAGCCCTGACTGTCACTGGATGGATGAGAGTGTGTTTCGTGCAACGAGACCATCCTCTTCGCCTCTGGACGAGCCTCCGGTGGACGAAGGTCCGCATTAATCGACGGCGCATCGCTATTTTGCGACGGATGCTCACTATCACCGCCATGGCTTTGACTGGTATGGGTTGTAACAGCGGGGGTACTCCCACTTTGGCTTGAGGGCAACTGATTATCTGACCTCTGGCTCTCTTCCGTGGTTAGCCGAGACGTCGACGGCGTCGTCGATGCAGCATCATCTAGCTCTGCTGGAACATGCACGAACTCGTCACGCATGAGACAGGATTCGAGCTTAAGGTTGTAGACGACGTATACCATGAACTCGGTGATACGCTTCATCCGGGCCAGCACCTGACTTGAGGCGCCCCGAAGGGCGATGGTGCAGCCGAGACTCCTCTCGCATTCGGAGATGAATATGTACGTTTTCTTCCTGCCTGGGATTTCGTTGTTAACGAACGTCTTGACTTCGAACGCTCCGCAAGTGCCGACTTGTACTGGCAGAGCCAGCATATCCAAGGAAGATATGATTTCGGTCTGAGCGATCCTGGAGACTGCTTCGATGACGGACGGCTTCACATTGTAGACGACGGCGATACCGGCTTCAGACAGGTATTGCAGAGCCACACCGGCGACCGTTTTCTCTGCCAACAGTACATGAGGTCGTAAAGCAAGTATGCGATTTACAACAACCCTCAAGAATTCCTTTTCCTGCTCAATCACGGGTTGCAAGCTCATAAAATGTTGTGAGTGTCGTTGGTACTCGATCGGGAAGGATATTAAAACAATCCGGGGGTTGCTGAATATTCGACGAGGCATACTCTTCAAGGCCAGATTCTTGGTGAATATCACCCCAGAGACGTAGGTGGTATCACCGGGCTTACCACCAGGGATCCTCTTCAGCTTGACATAGTGCCGGATGTCCATGTCATCGCCATTACGGATGTCAGGTTCGACATCGTCGGCACATCGGATCAGGATAGGCAGTAGTGCCTTTCCCCAAGCTGAGGGGTTGGGGATACCGCCATCTTCTAATAGTTGTTGGAACAGCTTCTTCACGTGGTTCAAGCTGGCGGGACCAAGCTCGACCTCGGGCGACCTGCGCTCCGGGGCTGAATCGTTGATTGACAATTTGGTGGGCTCGCCAGGACTATAGCTCTCGAAAATCGAGAGGGTATCGGTGGAGGCCGATGGGCCTTTGAAGACGCCTGACTTGGGTCGCGGAGAGCGCATGTGGTGTCCACTAGCACTGGCCGTGCTCAGATTCCTTCTCCTGGAAGGCCGCATATGGCCAGGTGGGAGGCTGCCATCATCTGGGCCTCGGCTTGTAAAGCTAATCCCACTTACGCTCTTCTCGCCTTGCCGGAACCGATGCTTTCTGTTTGCGTTCAGTAACGACCCAAAGTTTCCTTTATCGCGGTCAACGCTTGATGGCTGGAAATCGTTGCTTGCCATAGTGGCAAAGATGCTCATCTGTTCATCGCCGCTCGACTCGTCCGACATGTATGGGGCAAGCTCTGGATCAATGATGTTGTCGTCGTGAAACGCGGGCAATCTTGATTTGCGGCCCAGATCATCACCAGCTGGCCTCCGAAACGGCGCTCTCTCTTCAGGCGGAGATTTGAATCTCGTAAGGAAGCTGTGCTTGGATTGATGACGTTTATGCCCGGATGACTGTGGCCGGACAGATGCCAGCGACTTCAAAGATCGTGAGGAGCTAGGCCGACTCAGCTGCGGGGCATCAATCTCCAGGATGGCTGAATGCCTATGGGATTCCCCTAGACGTCGTGTAGCCGGAATGGCCATCATCGGAGTTGTGGTAGACCGCTGTTCATCGAGCTCATCATGCCTCTCGGCGATGCTCAGTTCGTCATCCGCTGTGGACTTGGGTGAACCCAGAGCACCTTTCGAGTGATTTGGGCGGAAGATAGCTGGAAGGTACGAGTCGTCTGCAGAGTCATCCGAGCCACTTTCATACCGGCGGTTGATAATGTTGAGGCATGTCTTGCAGACTCTCAAGGTGCCTGGCACACCGAACTTCTGGCCGGATATTATAGAAGTGCACTTGGAGTCGAATATGCAACCGCATGTCCGGCAATGGTGCTTGCGACGGAAAGCAGAGAAGGGCGTCCCGCAGAGAAAGCACTCCTTGCAGGTCTCATCTGCCATCCAGAACTCCTTGCTAAGGACCTGCTTCCGCATGAGTTCCAGTCTCGCGTTGACCATCTCGGGCGCGCCTTCATTCGTAGTGGTGCCCGGAATCTTCATGCCGCCAGAACGCAACTGCTCCGGGTTTTCCCCGAGGGTAAATGAGTTGTGATGTATTGAGGTGTGGGCTGAGGTGCTTATTGGGCTTGACTCGGCATTTCCTGTCTCCATTGAAGAGGACCTTGATTGTGTGTCGTAGCGAGAAGCAGACTGGCTTATCCTGTTAATCACAGCCGGTCTCTTTGTTAAGTCCCTTGAAGAAAGTCTGGAGCTTGCTGCAGAGGTTTGTATGTCTGCGGCGCCCCTCATCGGACTCATGGGCGTATCAGTACTACCGTCCAGGCTGACCGCGTCGTCCCGTCTCGACAAACCTTGTAACACTGGCGTCCGCTCAGACACGACTACGCTGTCGAGGCTGGTATTGCCTGAAAGACTGATGAGCGGTGATGTGTCAGACGGTTTGCTGATGCTTCGCCTTCCTGTGGAGCGACTGGTGGATTCGTCTCTGCTCACTCCACCTCTCGAAGTATCCCGTTCCTTGAACGCACTGACAGTAACGGGAGCCACCGAAGGCGTAGCCGCTGTAGGCATAGCCGCCTTTGCTATTTTGGGCATACTTTGCGTGCTAGCAGTTGTTGACTTTGAAGCGGTCATGGTGGTCGCAGACGACTTGGATGGCAATACTAAAGATCGAGAATCTCCAGCTCCGACAGCCGAGGACGTGTTACCAGATGTGTGGAGGTCAGATGAAATATGCGAGGCAAATGTCGAGCTTGTCGCACCACTCTCGCCGCGTAATAAAGGAGTGAGAGGTGGCTTGGAGCTTGTGGTTGTCGTGCTCGAACTCCTCTTCGATGCAGCATCTTGGAGGTCGCCATCTTCCCCTTCTTGCGAGGCATGCGGCTTGCCAGCAACACCAACAGCTTCTTTGAATCTGCTATAGAGGCCGCTAAGACCCTGTTGCACGAGCTCTCCAGCCGAGCTTCTGCTTTCGGCGGTCGGCAAACTCCCGGGCGCCGGCGTGAAATCATTAAATGTCGTTAATACATCGGACTGGCTAGCAGACGTCCGTATCTTGCCGAGCGCAAGAGCGAGCTGCTCCTTGTCTGCCTGGGAAGACACGGAGATGGAGGCTATAGAGTCACGGCGTGATCGGAGGTCTGTCGGGGAGGATAGAGTCGACGGTGATAGTGGAGGGTGTTTCGATGTGATGTTGTTCCTCGCCATGGCAGGCGACAAGCTTCGACAGTGAGCTTCCAGTGGCGTCAAGGTTGGTGTCGAGGTGACAGTACCATCTCACGAGAAACAAGATCGATAATTGTGTTCGATATCGGTTCTCAGAGCGGCGTAGCCATGTTTCGATGTTCGTATCTTCGTCTTCCTAGTCGTTGTAAGGCGGCAGAGGTGATGGTGGAACAAGTCATAACTAGATGCTTTCGAAAGCGCATGCATGAGTGTGTCAGGAGAAAGGCTTTTGAGACCAGTCCGAGACAGACACTGCTGACAGGATGGCGAGCATGTGGTGTTGAAGTGCAAGGTTGAGCGTGGGTTCACATGTCTCTCTGGTCTGGAAGCTATGGAGGGTATGACGAAGAACGGGCAGGAATCAAAACGGAGGCCGAACGGTTCATGCTTATAAACGTCTAGAAAACGGAAACATTTTTGTCAAACCTCCCATCCCAGTCACTTTTTCCACTAGAGTCTTTCACCTAAACAAAGTATGTAAAGTCTATGCAGCTCCTTAGGGGGAGGCAAGGGTCTCAACCGTACGCATTCCGAAATGCTTTGAGATAAGGTAAAGTGTCTGAATGTAGGTATTTACCTAAGGTAGGTGCCCGTGCAACATTTCCAGGTTGTGGACGACAAAACGGGTGGGACCTGATGCATGTTTTGGCGTTTTCTCCACGTTTTGAAGCTTGTCACCGTACTGATTGTGGGGTCTTTCCCCTTATCGATAAGACATTGATAGTCTCGCGCTACACTACCTTATGTAAGCAAACGCGTGTGGGTGGTCTGAACGCGTTGAAGCTCACTGAAGTAGGTGTTCACGACCTCATGCAAGTTCCCGTGCGATTTGAGGGAAAGAGGTGGTCAACATTCCTCGTACTCCGGACACTGCATCGCGTATGTGGCAGGAGGCGCCAAGCGGATTCGTTTCTGTTGGCGAGGAAGGTTGCCTTATATCTGCATCTCTTGCCACGTCCAGTTCCACATTATCGGCACTCTACCGCCTTCTCGGCCGGCAGATTGGGATGCAGGCGAGAACATGGCGCTTGTAGGGGATGGTTGCGGTGCCTTCCTCACCAGTGAAACCTTCATACACCACAAATACACGGTCATACCGAGCGATCAGCAAGAACTACTTGGCGGGCCAGATGCTTGGGATACCAAGGGAATACCCAACGTTCCGCCCAAGGTCCTTCAGCATGTGAAGGAGGCGTTTGCCCGGCGAAGGAAATCAGCTGATGATTCGGCGCAGACCACGCTCGTGGAGAGGAATTCTGGCAAGGTTAATGGACCATCACTTCAAGACCATGGACGTTCGCAACCGGTACACCTAGCGGACATGA
Source organism: Coniochaeta sp. PMI_546 (assembly GCA_021432605.1). Taxonomy (NCBI): domain Eukaryota; kingdom Fungi; phylum Ascomycota; class Sordariomycetes; order Coniochaetales; family Coniochaetaceae; genus Coniochaeta; species Coniochaeta sp. PMI_546. The sequence continues at coordinate 1,315,806 of MU271149.1, read as the reverse complement.
GGGACAAGCGAGGCCATGAGCACAGCGACGACGATAACGGCGAGCCAATCCCTTGGTCTTCTTCGCCAACCTATCACAAGCAAACACCTGTCATTCATGATGAGCTGCCTATGCTGCGTCCTAGTGATCTCCATTTGCGATCCTCGGCGCCGCGTGGTCCTGACAGTCTCCCTCCGCCACCTTCATCTTCGCCCCAAGTCGTCAACCCCCGTGTGGCGTCTTCACCAAGGCTCCCCGCGAGAAAAGCTTCTCCGCCTAGGGTCTCACAAACGCCTCCCCAGAAAGCGGCTCGTCCACCAGCTGTCAGCAAGCCGAAGGCCAGGAGTGCGCAGCAAGAGCCTCCGAGCAGTCTTACATCCGAGCCCGATCTCGAGTACCAACCACCCAGGGCCATAACAGATGTCGTAAGTTCCGTGAATCGAGTGCGCCGGTCTGCACAGCCGGCGCCGCCTGCGACTCGAGTCCTCCAATCAAGGCAGCCGCCGGCGCCGACTCCACCATCGGCGCAGGAGCCTGAGACCGTTCCATGTACTTGGAAAGAGCCAAGCAACCCGGAAAAACGTCAAGATGCCGCCGAGGAGCCTGCGAAAAAGCGGAGACGTGTCATGAAACTACCTCGATTCGAGAGCTCACCAGCGATAGTTCCCAACAACGCGGCGGCTCTATCTGGCGGCAGCCGGGCGCCTCTCGATGTCGGCTTTGATGACAGCGAGACGTCAACCCCATCTTCTTCGTCTTCTGTGAATACGAGACCTCCATCGAAGCCATATCTTGGCCCACACCTCGGACACGGACCGAAGGCGCTCCTCAAAGGCGAACTGGTTCCTGTCATCAAACCTCAAACCCCTATCACCCAATCAGGTGAGAAAGGATACGACAGCTCCCAACTCGACCAACCAGCTGAGCACGGCTCATTCAGCAGCTCTGCAAGGCTACCACCCAATGGCCCAGCCTCGCAGGCGCCGTTCGTGGCCTTTACCGCGGCATATCCTGACTATCGAGGTACCGTTAGGGACTTCGTCAGTGCCGCTATTTCCATCCAGCATCTCCAGAAAACGCGGTCGCTCGCCGAGTTTTTGTATGACGACTATATTCGCGTTTGGGCCCATCAATACCTAAATTACATGCGGGAATGCGTCAGAGAATACAGAAAGCCTCTACCCGCGATTCAGTGGTACAATGAGCATGTCCCTGGTCCCGAATACAACAAACGCATCTTCACCAAAGGGAACATCGCAGATATAACCAAGCATCATAGCACGGAAGCCGAGCTAGTTCGCAAAATATCCCGTGAGCATCGAGGACAGTCCGACAATGACGCTTCATCGGTGCTTGCGGCTACTTCTCCACCTCCTCCAGTGACTGCTAGGTCACCGTCGGGGTCCGAATACCTTCCTCAGGACGGTTCTCCGGCTAAGAGCTACATTGAATCATTATCAGCAGCGCCAGCAATACCATCCCCGGTTGCTGCAGCGTCAGGGCGTGGATCGTGGCCTCGGGGCGAGCCAGTGCGCAAGCAGCCAGTTCAACCCATACACACTTCCAAGGACAGCATGCACGGTATGCTTCGGCCAGACCAGATTGACAGAATCGAGCCACTGCGGTCCGTTCCCGGATACGTTATGACCCTGTCCCAGTCTGCGGCCAATGCTAGCAAGCGCGGCCATGACGAGACTGCATTGCGGCCGCCAGCACATCCGGAGGTCAAGGATGAGGAGGACGAACGTTTTCAGGCGCAGATACCTCTATCCAAGCCTAACAGTGACGCCAAGGACAAGCATGGTCCATTCCAAGACTCAGGGAGGCGGACTAATTACGAGGTCGACGTCGCACCCGAGCCCTCTAGAATTCCTAGTCGAAGACTGGATGCCAACAGTTTACATTCGTCACCGCCGGTCATGGAGCGGAAGACACGATCAGACGGGCCATCTCTGCGACTGCCGAACTCACAATCGCCCGCCTATGGCAATGCTCTGCCGCCTGCCACCGCAGCACCGGGACCATCCCCTTGGGTCTTGAAGGCGTACAAAGCTCAGGCGAGGAAACCATCTCCATCGCGGCCAAGGTCGCCATCGCCATCGTTCGGTGAAGTTCTGACACAACCTCCTGCGACGGCAGCCTCGTTCATCTCGGACTTTGCGAGGCCGGTAGAGAGCATCCCGGACACGGCCATCAAACCGCAAGATGTTCCGCATTTCAACCGCCGAACTCACATTCAGCCAGCTAGTAGCTCTGCTAGCAGGCCGGCGGCATCATTAGCTGACTCGGCGTCGAAGAGATTGAAAGGGAAGAAGTTGAGCAAGGCAGATCGGTTCAGAATGTTCGTGGAGAAGAGGCAGGCGTCGAGCTCAGCGCCCAGGAGCACCATCGAAGACTGAGGCGCGGATGGTGTTGGTTTGTTTATTTGTCAACAGTTGCTGCCTATTTGCATGCGGCTGGCAACATGATACCCCTTCTTGATTTCCCTTCTATAATTATCATAACGTGTCCAGATGAGCGTGAGGGGAAAGGAGGCTTTATGGCGTATGTTGTCTTGCCATGGCCCCTACCATATGCCTAGGTAGCTGCCCTCTAATCAAACACATATGAACACATATGTTTACAAAATGACGGCCAGTCCCGGCAGCTTGTCCCTCTAGAGTCTTACTTCCCACACTCTCGGCACGGGCATCTTGATCTCAGTCATCCTTGTTCAATCGCCCCTCTAACCGTCCCTCCTAGTGTTACATGTCTCCACACTCCATGGTGTGCTTGGCCCACGGCTGGGTGCGACGCGAGACAGTATGCGTCTCTCCGAGGGACATATGTCGTCCATTAGGCATCACACCCTCGCTTCTATCGTACTCTGACTCGATATTCTACTATCTCAACCTTACTCAGCCGTTCCCTCGGCAGCTCTCCTCCTCTCTTCCTCCTCGGGCGTCATGGTCCGTAGCTGCAGCGCATGTATTCCGCCCTCGCGAGCCATCTCGTCCTTGAGAAGCGAGTACACTAGCCTGTGGCGGGCGGGCTGCATCTTGGACTTGAAGGCGTCGGAGGTGATGATGACTCGGAAGTGCGTCTCGCGCGACGTGCTGCCGGCCATGGCCTTGTGGTGTGCGTGGAGGTGGGAGTCGTTGTGGATCTCCAGGCGGGAGGGTTGGAGGGCAGATGTTATCTATGGCAACGGTTAGCGACAATGTCGTAGGACTGCACATTTTCATGGCCAAGGTAATTGGAGTGTGAGTCAAGGTGCTATACCTTCTCCCGGATTGTGTCTTCTACGGGTGTTTGCGAAGCCATTGCGGAATATGGCCGGCGGGCTACTCTCGCGAGGCTGAGAGCTGACCTGCGCAGCATATGGGTAAGGCTGAGCGGGCGAATTGGCGTTGGGGGTTTTGAATCTGATGATTGAAGCTCAGGTTGGCATCCTTCGCAATGTTGAAATGCTGCCGAACAGCCAAATCAACCGACAGGAGCTTTGCCAGCTGTTGGGAAAGCACGTTCTGCTGGTCCCCACCATGGATGCGCGCCATGCGGACATGGGATGAAGTGTGGGGTTACAGCTGAGGACTTCCCCACGGCATCCAACGCTTGTCAGACCTCAGGTACCTTACGCACAGTCCACGTACCGCGGTACCTCGCCGCCAAGCCAACATCTGCATGCTAAGGTACGTACCGTCATCCCCCCGCCCCCCCGGTGGCTTGCCGCACCCATGCGCCATCACACGATCGGCGGACCCAACAGAAAAAAAACGACCGAGAAAAAAGATGCTGTTCCTGAAGCGCTAGAAGCTGAGAGCTCACAATTGCCGATGCTTGCTGCCCGTCGCCTCCGTCCCGGTAAAAGATAGGATGCACCGGACTCGGCATAGGTGCATCTTGGACGAATTGAACCCCGATTCCAGAACCCCTGTACTATATTAAATTCTTGTATCTGTTACATTTACCCTCCGCTGCGAGACGCGAGGCGGAAACCCCCCCCTCTTAATGTCTTGTTCGCCTTCCCTTCTCTCCATGTCTTTGGCTCCTGGCTTGCGGCGCATTCTGAGCAAAACAGGCTCATCTTCACGTTCCTTTCTGTGTTATACCGCTCCCTCGGCCTCTGTCAGACAGTCGTTCATTACCACGGCTCGTGTACCTAGCATTATCCCTTCCTATAGAATGGCGTCCACGCTGCCCAAGCTCCCTGTGTTCGAGGCCATTGCCCGGCATGACCCCAGCTCAACCGCCGTCATCCATTCAAACAGTGGGAGGACGTTTAAATACGGAGAGCTCCTAGGGGATGTCTGCAAGACGCGCAACCGCATATATGAAAAGGCCGGTAAGACGGACCTTGAAGGGGAGCGCATTGCATTCTTGGTGGAGAACAGCTACGACTATGTAGGTAAGCTATCTCATCGTAACCTCTTCCTGTCACGGGAGAAAGGATAACTAAGACTGACATTCTGCATAGTCACCTTATTAGCTGTGTTGGCAGCCAGGTCAATTGCTGTTCCTCTCTCGCCGGCCTTCCCCGCGCTAGAGCTTCAGTACATCCTGAACCACAGCGAGGCGTCCATGCTGCTATCATCAGCCAAGTTTGCGCCGCAAGCTAAGAAAGTGCTGAGCACCCAGCTGAATGAGAGGCCGGACCACCTTCAGCTACCGAAATTCCACGGAGGAGCCAGCCATGAGACTGTCACGCTGGAGGGCGCCGACCCAGGCGAGGCCGGCATGATGTTGTACACCTCGGGCACCACTAATCGACCCGTAAGCCTTTTCGCTTCCACCATGACACGGCGTATCCATACTAAGCAGGTGTTCAGAAAGGAGTTCTCCTCCCTCAATCCGTAATGACAGCCCAGGCGCACTCCCTAATCCACGCCTGGGAATACACCCCAAAAGACCACCTCCTGCACGTGCTCCCCCTGCACCACATCCACGGCACTATCAACGCGCTCTTCACCCCCCTATTCTCAGGGAGCACAATCGAGTTCCAGTTCCCCTTCAACGCCGACGCCGTGTGGCGCCGCTTCGCTGCCCCCTTCCTCACCCCCGACCAGGTCCCCGACCCGTCCTCCCCAAGAAAACCAATCACCTTCTTCACCGTCGTACCAACAGTCTACTCCCGCCTGCTATCGACGCACAAGCTCCTGGCCCCCGACCTGCAATCCGCCACCCGCCTCGCCATCTCCCCCCGCAACCTCCGCCTCGCCATCTCCGGCTCCGCCGCCCTCCCGACCCCGATCAAGCGCGCCTGGACCGACCTCTCCTCCGGCAACATCCTCCTGGAGCGCTTCGGCATGACCGAGGTCGGCATGGCCCTCTCCTGCGGCCTCTCTCCCGCCGACAGGGTGGACGGCTCCGTCGGCTGGCCCCTGCCGGGCGTCGAGGCCCGCCTGGTCGACATCGAGACCGACACCATCATCCCCCCCGGCCAGGAGGTCGACCCCGCCACCGGCCGCGAGCGGGCGGGCGAGATCCAGCTCCGCGGAGCCACCATCTTCAAGGAGTACTGGCGCAACCCGGAGGCCACTCGGAAGGAATTCGTCCCCGCCGCGGACGGCGGCAAGCCCTGGTTCAAGACGGGCGACGTGGCCGTCCGCCGCCCCGTGGCCGGGGCCGGGGAGAGCAACCTCCCGTCCCAGAGGGACTGGACGCGGGGCGACATGTACTTCATCCTCGGCCGGCGCAGCGCGGACATCATCAAGTCCGGCGGGGAGAAGGTCTCCGCCCTCGAGGTGGAGAGGGAGATGCTGGCCCTGCCGCAGGTGGCCGAGGTGGCCGTCCTGGCCGTGCCGTCCGGGAAGTGGGGGCAGAAGGTCGGGGCGGTGGTCATACTGGACAAGGAGAATGTGCCCGACGGACGGTGGAGTGCGCTCGACATGAGGAGGGCGCTGAAGTCGAGGCTGGTCAACTACAAGATCCCGCAGGTGTTGAGGGTGGTGGATCACATACCCCGGAATGCCATGGGGAAGATTAATAAGAAACTGTTGGTCAAGGAGATCTTCCAGGATGAGTTCAGCGGGGATGAGCTTTAGGGGACGGAGGAAGGCAGGAAGGAAGGGATATAGAGTGTAATACCATATTAGACATGTGAATCCCTCATGTTTGACGATACCTACCCATCTGTTGGGAAACAGCCCATGCTGGCTCGTAGCCCACGGAGGATCATGCCCTTAATTGACTTGTGTGTGGAAGGCCTCAGGTTTTGGCACATGTTCAAACACCCATAAAACGGAATATCTAGCAAGGATTTATTTTTTCTTTCATTGAATGTGTGCACGGTGTAATCCCTATTGTTACAATGTTCACAACAGAATAACTGGTCATCATCACCCCTGGTCTCAAGACATCGTTGCTAGTTCCAGCGCTTCGACTGGGGGACCCTCCGTCCACACGACTAGAAAGTCCAAAGCCGTTCCCCTCCTTGTACCCTGATCCCTAATGTTACGATATCGTGAACATAATACCTGCCAACGTGTATCCCTTTCTATTACCGACAATCCTGGTAATCGTGACAACAAAACCATCGCATCCTAACCACCCAACTATGTGGAGAGCGAACCGGACCAATTTGTCCGATAAGACACAGAAAGCCAAGTTGGGTCCAAACGCCAATCCCTTTGTACAAAGTTCAAAACATAGCAAAAGGCAATGACCGAAGTCAACTTGTCGTAACTCGGATCCGCATAAGCCATGTCGGGCTCATTTCGAATTCCCACGTATACTCAAACACAGTCAACCACTCCTCACACCAGCTGAGCATGTGTACTCAATCAAGCCCTCGTATTCCGGCGAACAATTTCCGCAAGACATCCTAATAGGCCTCCTCCGGGTTCTTCTTCCGCCTCAAGCTACCGAACCGGCGCTTAAGACCCTCGGCAAACTTGTTGCCCGTCGTGTTACGGCGACGAAGGTCCGAGTCCGTCGCATAAGCATCCCGGCTCTCGTGGGGCATAAGCGACGACGCTGGCCCGGCCTGCTCGTCGACGTGACTAATGCTGCGCTGGCGCACGTGCGCTCCGTGGTCCTTACGCGAGGAGCCGTTCGCGCGCGGCTGCATCTCGTACACCTGGCTGCCGCCTTCGCTGAGCGATCCCGCGCGCCGACGGAGCCTAGCCTTCTGCTCTTTGCGGTCGTGCTCAATGGTGTACGATGGCTCGCCCTTGCCCTTGAGATCATCGTCGCGATAACGCTGGTCAAGCTTCGTCAGTTCCTGGTTTGTGGCACGAGGGTGGTGCGGGTGGGTAGGATGTGGGTACTTACAATACCCTCGTAGCGCTTATAGGCGCCGCCAGGTGCATCACTCTCGCGCATCAGATCTGCGCCTTCTTCGTACTCCATCGTGCGTCCGCTCATGTCTCGCATTCCCGGGGGCACTACGGCGGTACCCTGCAAAGGCACGTGCTTGGTGAGTGAATCTTTGATGTATTCACGAGGGGTTGCCCTAATCGCCTCCTCGTTGCTGTCCTTCACTGCATCAAGAGGGGAATAGCGCTTCTTGGTATTGCGGCTGGCCAAGGTCGCGTCGTACGGGCCTTCATGGTGGTATGGCACATCAATAATACCACTGTGATCAAGGGTGTCGATCGTATCAGCTGGTTGCCTGTGGCGCGGGTTGTGGAGATGCGGAGCTCGCATTGCTGCACGCTGTTCTTGCTTGATGGTGTCGAGCGGGCGGTGAGACATGTCGCCAGGATATCTGGCATTGAGCGAGCCTGACCGTCGTAGGCCCTTGCCCTTGTCCGCGTCCATGTTTCTTGCGGCTGGAGACGCCATTGGAGAAGCTAGTGGAGAGGCCACGGGGGAAGCAACAATACTGCTGGGGCTGCGTGGACCCTTTTGGCTTGTTGGGGTCACAGGGCGGTTCCTGTTGGAAGTGACGCTGTTCTTGCGGGTAAGAATGGTACCCTGGTTCCAGCTCGTCTCGCGCGGATGTGCAGTGTGAACAGTCTTACTGCGATTCAGACTAGCACTGGGCGGAAACTCGCGACGAGGCCTGAAGTTGGACGTCGTGCGTGCCTCGTTTACACTCTGGCTTCTAACAAGAAAGTTGTGAAGGAGCTTTACGTCGTGCTCGGTGTCCTCGTCTGGCAGATTCCGGTGCCTTGATGTGTCGAATATAGCGGGGCTCGAAGGATGTGAGGGAGGTAGCTTAGGCCGGAAACGCGACTGGGTCGGGCTCGAAGATACCGGCGGAGTTGGTAACGGCTTGTAGCGATTGGGAGACTTCTTTACCTTTGTTGGTTTGGTTTGCACTGAGAGCGAGCGTTGGAGGCCGTTTGGGTTGCGAAAAGAACTTCCTGGACCACACTCTTGGCTGGGTTCGGGGCCGTGAAGAGGGTCGAGGATGTACTTCTTGGCCTGTTGTAATTGAAGAAAGATCCAGGTCAGTTGTGAGTTTGAGTATGAAAAGACATGACACGCGATGACTGCAAGATGGACCCTGAAGATATAAATACGAAAGCAGCCTCCACCGGAAGGACCGGTAGTTGGACAGCCTACGTAAGGCTGGTATGAAGCAAGGTACGACGGCCGGAAGCAGTGACGCAAGCAGCGACAGGGGTAGGGGCACAAAGTCAGGTCAAGCCACAGCCGCAGATCCACCGCGCTGGGCCAGGCTTAGGGCCTTCATCCAAAGAAAGCTTGATTCAATGCCAGGAACGTCCGCCAGGTATGTCCGCCAGGTATGAAATAATAAGGCACTCAAAATCACAATGATGATAAAATCTGCAATCGCAATCTACACTTGTAGCACATGCTCGACTTTCGGAATGGTGAAGACCAGGGCGCGCAATATCATTGAGAAGCGGTTCAAAGATTTCCCTCACTGAAGGACATGGCTGACGGGTGTGTAGTCGTTGTTTCCCGCACAAGGGTTTTGGTCTTTGCTCGGCGTTGTGATGTACGAGCGTAGAGATGAGAAAGCGGATCTTGACATACCCACTGTTTGTCCCCAACGACATCATCGTAGTCATCCATTCTGGGCGCCGCTTAGTCGTGCTAGACCTGCTTTAGTCCGTTATTTGCGCGCCGAGTCGGCCGCGGGTGCGAAGTTACAGTCTGAATAAACTGCGACAGGGCTGTAAGAGATGCGGTTCGCCGATGTTGAAAGTGAAGCTATCGAAGGAACCTGGTCGCGGCGGTGACGATGAAAGCGAACGATATGCGGCGCCGGCGACCAAGAAGTGAAAAGACGTGAATGTGAGAATAAAAGCGAAGTAAGAATTGCTGCTGTATAGCCGCCAAAATAAAGAGATGTACGGCTACTTTCGCTGAGTGAGAATGCGATGTATTCGGCGGTGGGGGGGTGAGATATTGATCAATTAAGAAGTCCGTCAAAGAGGGCGGCTCTACACCACACGTGAAGGTCTACACAAATACAGCAGCTCTGCAAACGCGGGGCAGGCGGGATCGCACAGCACCTACACTTATGCCTCTACGTGTAATGCAGCCAAAAGTCCGGCTGGTCGGCCCTGTGCGACGTCATGTTTGCTGGCATTTAGCCAGGACAGCCAGGGGTAACAGCACACCTCTGCAACGGTCTGCAGTGGCCTGCATTAGGCGGGAACTTCTTCAGCAAACCACTACACAGACTCGCTTCTTCAATTCGCCTCGTCTTCCTTGGTCTTTCTTCATCCACATCCATCCAGCCAGCCAGAAGCCTTGAGCTTATCAGCCCCTTGCTCAGTGCTTTCATCGCATAACTCACGAAAATTGCTTGTGCAAATAAATCTGCGTATGCACACACTTCACTTTGCCCACCGATGCTAAAGTGTGGTCATGGGAAAGGTACCGGTATGTGTTACACGTGTAGGTAGCTAAACCAAAGTTCGGCACTGAAAATAGCAACGATCTGCTCCAATCACACCCCTCCGGCCACGCCGCCGTGTCCGTCTCCCCGCGCTACCGGGACCAGATGACCCGCCCTAGCGCAGCCAAGCGGCACCCTAGACCCTGCATGGAAACATCTTCCAGCGTGACAATATCACAAGACTTGGACGTAAACCGCTATTCAGACAACAGAGATGCATGAGTGTACTATCTCAAACACAGAGAGACCGACACAAAAAGATGACATAAGATGGGCCTAGTAGACTACTCCTCCTCCGACTCGGAAGCCTCTCCCTCACCACCACCAGCCAAGAAGCGCAAACCTTCACACTCTTCCCCATCCACTGCCCCAGCTCCATCTCCATCTCATCCACCGTCCCTGTCCCAGCTCTCATCTACTTCCAACACCCTCCCTCCCCTCCCCTCAACCTTCCACGACCTATACGCCTCCACCGTCCGCCAAAGCACAACAGACGACCCAGCCCTCCACCAAGGCCGCCGCCGCCAGATCCCCCACGTGCCCGGCAACTGGCCCTCGCACATCTACATAGAGTGGCGGCCCTCACCCGCCCAACACGCCCTACTCACCTCCTTCCTCGCCAGGCTCCGATCCGAGCTCAAAGACGTCGTCGAGCTCACCGATTTCCTGACCAGCGATCTGGGGGCACCCTTACCTCTGCACGTCAGTCTATCCCGGCCATTTGTGCTCTCGACCGCGGAGAAGGATGAGTTTCTGGAGCAGGTCACGGATAAGATCCGGTCGGCCAGGATAGCGCCTTTCATGCTGAATTGCCAGGGCGGTGTGGAATGGCATCGAACGGCCGAGTCAAACCGCAGCTTTTTGGTCTTGAGGGTGAGAAGTCCTCTTGAGAGGCGCCGCTCGAGCTCCTTGCGAGACGAGCGCGAGGAGAAGGCCGGGGAAAAGAATGCGCCGCGCAATCATAATCCAGAGTTGACCGCCATCCTGGGAAGATGCAACGCCGCAGTTGCGGCCTACGGCCAGCCACGGCTGTACCAGTGGGCCGACGATGCGCGCATCGGAGACGCCTTCCATGTCTCGATCGCTTGGTCGTTTGCCGAGCCAGACCAGGGGCTCAGGAAGAAGACTGAAGAGGTCTTTGCCGATGCGGAATTTAGAGATGCTATCAGACAGACAGAGTTCGAGGTAGACGGCGTCAAGGCCAAGGTTGGCAACGTGGTGAATCACATCCCGCTCGCAAGAGAGCTTAGCAAGAGATCAAGGGGGCTGTTTGGAATCTAGCTCCGTTTCTGACGACTTCTTGACGACATGTCATGGATGTTGCCCGCGAGATACACAAAAGAAAAACACGGTCAGGCACACACGGTATATGGTCTTGTTATATAGTATATAATATCTTAGGTATGCAGCTGTATAGACAGACAGGGAAGGAAGCCAACGCCGCCCTATGAAGTACCGCCACAACTCCGAGACGTCCTGTCTTATAGGAGTCGAATGCACGAAACGAATCAAACAATATCCAAAGCTTTTTATAACCACCTGTTTAGAGCTCATCCAGGTCAGGGTGTTCCCACTTCCACGTCCGAGGAGGCACAGGCCGGCCGGAAAAGGCCTTCCAAGCCCTGTACATCTCTCCCCACGCGACATTGAGACTGCGGGGGAAATGTCAGTAGATACACACCACGAAGAAACGGAGCGGACGGGTATCTGAGACTTACACGTTGCGAGGGAAGTTGAACCAGCTCTGGAGCACCATCTTGTACGCCTTGATGACCTTGCCCAGCTCGCGATTGAAGGCCTCCCCGATCGATTCCTGCTCGTCGAAAGGACAACCCCCCTCGCCCTCGCCCTCACCATCTCCCTCGCCATCAACCCCCCTCTTCGCCTCCGGCACAATGACATGCCTAGGCTTCGTAGCCCAATCCGGCAACCCGGCCAATTTCGGCCTCTCCCTCTCCTCCTGCACCCCCTCCCCCTCGACCATGGCCCTGAACTTCTGGATCGCGCTCAGGCTGCTGGCCAGCCGCGCATACGTGTTGAAGAGCGCCACCAGCTCCGTCCTCTTAAGCACGGGAATCTCGGGGCTCCCATTGTCGAACTCGAACAGCACCTTGAGTGCCGTGCCGTAGCCGGCCGTCTGCAGCTTGCCCCACAGCCGGCACTTGTCGCAGCCCACGCAGTCCATCAGCCTCGACACGTTGCGGAACCGGTTCCGGAAGTCTTCCTTCAGGCTCGGCCCCTCGCCGTTCTTGAACATGAGGTTCTCGTCGAAGATCTGCGGCACGCTGGACGCCTGCTCCGCCACCGCCAGGACCTTGGCGCGGGTGGCCGCGTCTTCGGACGGGTCGCCGGTGCAGAAGGTGTATACGCCGGGCTCGGAGAGGTAAGGGCCCAGCTTGGCGATGGCCCGGGTGAGCAGGGCGTAGTTGAAGTAGAGGTTGCTGATCCGGTCCGGGAACTTGTGCAGCCTGTTGACGTAGCACGCCACATTGGGCTGCCACTGGCCAGTCGTCTGATTGAGAAAGTCCCAGCACAGATGGGTAGATATGCTAGCGTGCATGCCGGAGATGACCCGGTAAAAGACTCGCTTCTCAAGGCACTCGTCCTCGGCTTCCAGCCCCGTCTTGGCGACGAACGGCGTCAACGGGTTAGACTGACGCTGCTGTTCGAGAACGTGCTGTCGACCCGCGGCTTCCATGACGGCCTTGAAGTCCATCGCCGCCGGGCCCTTGGACTGCGGCTCGCTGCCGAGCGAGGCGGACGACGGGAAGGAGCTCTTCTGAAAGCAGTTCTCGCGGTAGATGGCGTCCCACACCTGCTTCGCGCCGTCGCCGGCGTAGCCGGTGAAGCGCTCCGGGTTGCGGAGCAGACTGACGTAGTCCCCCTTGGAGCTGGCGCTCTCGTCGTCGGGGACGCAGTAGTCTCGCTCGTCGCACTCGTCGTCGTATTCTACCACGCAACTCTCGCCGACACCCTCGCCGAGCCCGCCTTGGAGCGGGCGCATGGGCTTCTCTTTTTGTATTTTCCGGCCAGGGTGTTTGGCCAGAGGCCCTTCTAGCTTGCCAAGTTCGCTAGCCCGCCATACTTCGGGGATGTCTTCTTCGTTGTCTAGGGTCTCTACTGCGCAGGCAATGTTGCCGCACATGCCGTTCTCGTCGTCCCAAAACGGACATTTTTTGTTGAAGAGGTTCAGGCGGTAGTGGGAGAAGAAGTCAGTCGTCGAGGTGAGATCGTCGAGAGCCGGCTTGACGTTGCGATTTAGCCGCTCGAGGGTGGAGTAAGAGGCGCATGCATCACTGACGATGGCTTTGGGGGAGATCTGGTAAAAGGAGGCGTTAGAGGGGGTAACTTGGTATGTAGAAGGTGTAGCTGCTACAGCTGGACAGCTAGCTATAATGTGGCTAGGGAGGAGGCATAAGAGAAGAAAGGAGTCTGCGAGAGCGTACCACGCAAGCATCTTGAGAATCTGGTTGGTTCTGACATTGGATCCGCGGACTCCAGAGTGCGAATAGGGTCAGATAGAATAGACGTGAGGCCGACTTCATGGTCCGTACGTAGGAGGTCGCGGATGATTAATAGGATTTGGAAGATGCCAGAGTGTATAGAGTGCTCTTCGGCAGTTCGGGCGGCGGTCTGATCTGTCCCCAGGTTTCCAGTTGACCTTGTCTGAAACGGTATGTCGAGCGGCAGCAGCCAAGGTGCCAGTGTCCAGGTGTTCAATGCACAGGGTTGCCCAGTAAGGAAGTTGGCTAAAGTCTCACTGCACAACCAATTCTGCCGGGAAGGTGGGAATCTTCCAAATCGCTATATCGTAGATCTCTGATTCGAAAGTTTGGACGCACTGTTGTGGGGTTGCAGGCTGTTTATATGGTGACGATTTTGCTGACTTATTGAAGAGTTGGCGTTGAAGAAAGATGCGAAGTGGAAACTTTTTAAGAGAGCGACAAGATGGGAAATGAATAGGCAAGTCTAAGAATCAGAACAAAGGGGACGAGAAGGTTGAATCACTTGTTTCTTCTATCGGACCATTCTTATTAGATTTACGAGGAGTTACTGGATTCCGGACATTATTATGTGATCATCCTGCGGCTCACCGTCGATGTCAAAGTTGAAATGTGTCCAGAACTGTACACAGTAAGACGTTGAGGCGAAATCAGCAGATGCTAGCGAATCCTTGCGCCACTGCCTCGCCGGAACCAGCCGTGACTCGCGTGTCCAGAAATAGAGGAAACCACGATTGGTGAAGATACTGTGTTCTCTTCCTCTCGGATATATTATTTGCTCGTCTCGAAGAGCGTGCTTCCAGAGATGAAATAATGGATTGGATGCTTTTATATTCACGAGATGGGTGAGCAGAGCTTTTGGTATGGACTTGGAGGTGAATGACGAACGATCGTGGAAAAGGTAATAATGTACCGACATGGATGGACAAGATGGTATCAAGGCACCTTACGTAATGGAAGTTGAGATGTGGCTTCAGAGGCCGAGAGTGACTTTGAAAACGGAAGACCCACGTACTAGCCACATGAGTGGATTCCCGGAAAAGGTCCCTGCTCGCACCTGCCACAGAATGACGTTGTTGACCTCTCTACCCCGGTCGCAGCAGCCCACTTCACAAGCCAACTTCAACCAAGCTGTGACGAAGCTCCCTCTTCAATTCCTTCCACCAAGGCAACAGGCCACCTATTACCGTCACTGCAAAATCTCAGCTTCTGATCGACCAAGCTTTAAATACCGTCTTCCCTCGATATTTGACAGCTCCGACTCGTATATTCTCCTTTTCAACTCCCGATCCTTGATTGATTCTCGACTCGACACTGCGAGCTTCCCCTCATCTTCCACTTCAGCTGAACACACCGTAGCCCTCTTAGCTCCAGCCATCACAATGACGCTCTACTACACCTTGGTCTTCCTGCTCCTGGTGGCAGAGATGGCCTTGTTCATGCTCCTCATCGTTCCTCTTCCCTTTACTCTGCGGAGGAAGATGTTCACGTATGATTCCTCATTCCCAATCATCTGGCAAACACGTGCCCTTGCTGTGACACTTGCTGACCATCCAAAACAGCTTCATCTCCGAAAACCCTATAATAGCAAAATTACAATACGGGTTGAAGATAACCTTTATCTTCATCCTCATCCTCTTCATAGACAGCGTCAACCGCGTCTATCGCGTCCAGGTTGAGCTAGCCGCTGCGACCGAAGGAGGTCAGAATGGGTAGGTCACAACCACACGCTTTCCTAGTATACGCGACTCCATCATCAGCCGACAGCTAACCACCCCTTCCACCAAAGCAGGGCCGCCGTCATGGGCCACGAGCGTCTCGAGGTGCAAGCCCGCAAGTTCTACTCGCAGCGCAACATGTACCTCTGCGGCTTCACCCTCTTCCTCTCCCTGATCCTCAACCGCACCTACATCATGATCCTCGAGGTCCTCCGTCTCGAGGAGAAGATCAAGGTCTACGAGGGCACCACCTCAAAGGGCTCCAAGGAGAGCGCCAAGCTCGCCGCCGCCGGCGAGCCCGGCGAGATCGCCCGTCTCCGCAAGGCCCTCGCCGAGAAGGATCGCGATATCGAGACCCTCAAGAAGCAGGCTGCTGGTCTTCACAAGGAGTACAACGAGATGGGAGACCGTCTTGCTGCTTCTAACAGCAACGTCGACCCGACCCCCAAGAAGGATAAATGAATGTGAGGTGGTGATCTCGTATGGTGTTGGCAGATGGTGCAAAGTGCCCAGCGATGTCGTGAGAATGGTATGCCGAATCTGAACGGCTCGTGATTCCGGGGTAGATACCGTGGTAATGCATGGAATTGCGAGGAAAAGGGGAGAGGAGACAACAAAAGAGGTGTAAGAAGACATGACAATTGGAATTTGCAGTATTGAGGGTTTTCCTAGCTCCTGGTTCCTACGGGGCCTACTGGAGGTCTTCCATAGGCGCTTGATGATACGAGGAAAGGGTGTTATGGTTGTTTTCCTTGCGTATCCCATTTGGTAATCTGTGGCTAATGCCTGTGAGTCTAAAGTTCATCTCATATGGTCGAGTGATGGGAAATGACAATGAGGGTTCAAAGTTACGAAGTTGGCCGATCTATGTGACACCGAGTGCTCCATGGGGCATATAAAAACCTTGCACATTATCGCCAACTGTCTTATTAAACATTCCATACATGGTCTTTATGGTCTCTGTCGAGGACTTCGATTACGAGACGTGCTCGTTACTTTCCCTTCAAAGAAGTCAACCACATCGGAATAATCCCCTGATCGCTGCAGAAGGCGTTCGCTTATATATTGCAGACACATACCAACCGCATTTCTACCCGAATCGCGCCAAAACAACACCATGACCAGAGTTACTGGTACCATAACACGTCCCTTCAAGACCCTTCGACGGGCATGGAATGAGCACAGAGTCGGCGACGGGGCAGGACACCGGCAAGAGAGGGCATCGCCGCCCAACGAGATCCACGCCGAGGAGCCCGTCGATAACCACGACGATAAGCCGGCGGAAGAACCAGTCGAGCAGTCAATCAGATACCCAGACGCAGACTACGCCGAGGCGTGCAGGATCTTACACAAGCGAGACAGAAGTCAGGGGCTATGCGAGAAGTGCGAAAGGTGGCGCCGAGGGATCGAGGACATACATCGCAAGTACGAGGAACTGCGTAGGGAGCTGTCTGACGAAACAGCTCGGAGCACCAACGGAGGAGGAGAACGTACATCACCAGTGACACAGCCTTGGTCTCCATGGGGACAGGAGCACGAGCAGTACATCACGTAAGATATGATTATAAAAAGTAGCGACGAATTGCAAAAACGTACAACATCAGGGATTCCCCGGTGGTCACCCACCCGAGTACTAGTCTGACGATTACTGGCTTATCGATGGGAGAGCGGACGGGATCCCGAGTTTTCCAGCATCTATGGCCGTACGTGGAAGAACAGCGCTACACAGCCAACTATAAAGCATGTGATCCTGTGTAAAGGGCAGTACGGGAGAAGCATTTTTTTTGGCTTTGCTATGGCGCCGAGCAAGAAAACTTCAAGTTAAAATCATGATCAGCTTTTACAATGCTTGGTCTATGCGGGACCAGCAGGAGAAGGCGCAGAGGTACGCGATCGGACGAAGATACACCCTGGTGGGCAGAGATGCACATGAGTCGGTGACTTGATGGTTCGCGTAGTGGTGCTGGGACATAACAAGAGGGACTGGGTCGTGGTGAGAAATTGTGATATTCGAGCGAATGATTAATTGGGAGGGGAAAGCATGTTGAATACTGTGTTGCTGGTGCTGGAAATTTTGGACAATCGCCTTTGGTGTGACATCCAAGTGTGAGACAATAGTCGCGTTTCGATACACATACGAGGTCATATTCCTAGTTACTGGGTTGGTTAATTATGCTCACAGATTTTCAGGTGTGTGTAGACCTGGTTCACCTTCGGATTCCGATACATGGTCTGGCACAAGCAGCAGACTGTCTCCGGAGCCCTCCCTCCATCAACTTAGCTTCACATGCTGGGATGCCAGGGCAAGCCTCTATATCATGCCGAACCGATCCGGAAACAAGATGCCATTCGCCATGGCAAAGACCTGCCTCTCTGTCTCCGTCTCCGCATCCTCCTCATCCCAGGGGTAGAGTCCCATGGCCCGCAGCCCGTCCTCTCCCCCAGCCTCGCTGACATCCTGCACACCTGGTCGGCCGATGTGGTAGCTCTCGCCTTGATTAGACCCTCCACGGGCAAAATCCGGCGCGGGATTTCCCAGCAGGAACGCTTTCCTCTGTTGCGCTATGTATAACGCGTTGCTCTGCGTTAATGGACAGGCAGGGAGACATATCATCATGGTGCCGTCTCCCGGCACGGCCGTGTGTATCAGGTCCGGGTGCCATACGAGGTAATCTCCTGGTTCCAGGGCTGGTATGGAGACTAGGCTCTCACCAAGTCGTAGATGAGGGTGGAGGAGGTTATTGATCTCTTGGGCATAGCTGGGTAGTGCGCCGTGGAGAACAGAGTCTTGTTCGTCGGGTGGGATGAGGGTCCAATTCGTTTCTGAGAGAAAGGCCTCCCATTTGGCTGTTGCGCTCAATGATGTTTCGTCGTATACCGCCGTCCTGGGACTGAAAAAGGGTCGGAGTAGGAAGTAAGCTGTTGCATGCTTCAAGAGTGGCACAACTGCGAGCCCTGCCCCTTTTCTTCCATCTTCGACTTTTTGGGATATCGCCTGATCGAACTTCAACTCAGCACACTGTGACCCCCCGAGTGATAGCCAGCCTTGAAACATGCGAAACGTACTGCATCGACCTGCACCGCCGTACAGGTCCGGAGAGGCAAGTACACGTGTGGACGCATCCCACGGGTCATGACCCTCCCACCAACCTTCGAAGACGTAAGTATACGTCCTTGCCCGCCCGTAGCCATCAACCTCCCACCGCTCGACGCCTCCATTGTCAACTTGTGCGGTTGAGCAGGCCGCCCTGGCATGTTGCGTCCACGGATCGTGTATCGGGACTAACAGTCGGTCTGCGTAAGTCACGGGTGTAGTAGTTGCGACAAGAGGTGCCGGTACTGATGCAGGACCAGGTGACTGTGGACTCGGCGTGCGCCAGTGGGACATCGCAAACTTTTGTGCTACCAACACGTTAGGATGAGCCCGTGCTTGAACCTGTGCTGGGCTCCAGAATAGCTCATGAATATGGTGCTTATCATAATCGGAACCGGATGTTGAGATTCTCGTTTGCGAGTTGACCCAGAGATACTCGTCCACATCTTGCCTCCAAGACAAGGCTGTTTCTTTCGGGACAACGCCGCGTATGATGGCAACTCCTCTTTGCCGGAGCTTGGAAGAGAAATCCTCCCTGGATTCGCTGAAAGACGGTTCGCTGATATTCTCGAAGTCAATGGATGGTATTATCTCCGTGGCACTCATGGTGGATATCAAATCGATCTCGCTCTTCAATTCTCGTAACAACCTGTTCCATGAGGCCGCAATGGCATCCGCATTCCCAGACACAATCTTGCTCTTGATCTCGGCAAACCGCGGTTGCAGATGAATAGGTTCTCGTTGTGAGAAAGTCTCCATCATGAACTTGCCGGCCTCCCCTAGGAGGGAATCCGTCTTGGATTCACGCGGAGAGAGGGGTGGGGAGGGAAGCATGATGTATGCGGGAAGTTCTGGACTGCAGTTGTTGCGTTTGGCTGGAAGGAGAGAAGGAGAAAAGTGTACGGAAGAAGCAGACCGTCGCATGCCTGGTCAAGGAGCGTCGCACAGATAAACAACAAGGCCGGAGAGATCCCATCATTGTCTTACCTTGGTCACTCGCAGATGAAGACAGAATCACCCGCAGTTTTGCCATGATCCCCATGTATGTTCAGGACGCACACATGACGAAGAGGCACGGCAGGGTTCCTACTGTAAGCCCGGCTAATCCTCGGCAAGATCAATGTTGTAGGGGTATGGGGAGGGATGTAGTACGGTCTCTGTTGCCGGTTCCGCATGAAGGCCGATCGCAGCCACGGGCCGCCACGCCGGACCAAGAGGCGCGGGAGAAGTTCGCCAAACACGACCAATAGGAAAATTTATTGTAGTACCCAGATGTCGATTGCAAGGTTGCACACCGACGGATGGTCGTATATCTCGTCCTAGTGTCTTCGTTCCGGCACCGCACAGGAGCTGAATATCAGTGATGCATATTAAAACTTGTCCATTGCATTGTATAATGCATGTTGCGCTCCCTCGCCAATGCATTGAGCTTCGGTCCCGGTACTCATGTCTCCACTGCACCGGGTCTGATCCCGATTCGCGTGCATTAGGCTTCTTTTATTCTCTGGATCCGCTTCGAGCGCCTCTCAGGGACTGGCTTTGTCGTCTCGAGTTCTTCTTCGCCGGATATCGCCTTCCTCTTTGCCGGCAGTTGAGCTTTCTCTGCATGGTTACGCGTAGACTTAGGTGGCGGTGATACTTCTTTTCCCTTCGTGCCCTTTCCTGTCGACACATCTCCCTCTTGCTGCCTCATTATGGCAAAGGCGACTCTCTCAACGTCGACCGCCTTGACCTGCAGTCGTTTGCAGAGTTTGCGGGTCCTTTCGGACAGAGTCTGATACTCCTTTGCGTTATATTTGATGGTCTCTTTCTGTCCACTGCAACATAACCAGTAAAAAGCTTCATCAGCGAAGAAGATGACTCGTTCAGGATCGAGCACGGCAAGGAGCAACGAGGCTGTTGCCGGTCCTATGCCTTTGAGCTTTGTCAAGATGCCGAGTGCCGTAGCTACGTCAGCTTTGCGCCTGTAGGATTCCGATGCTTCCTTTACCGTCTGTTTGACCAAGTCTGGATCGTTAGACGAAACGAGCTTCATCAAAGTTGGTCGGAATTTGCCATGTCGGCTGGCAACGATGAGATTAGTTGGTTTTCGTGATAGCAGAATCATGGGTCATCAGGCGCAACATTCAACCTCGAGCAAAGTCGTTATGGCAACATGAAATGCTGAGAGTGCGTACAGACGGATGTAGTAAGACCGCTTCGTCCCATAGCGGGCCAAGGAAAGGCAAACTCACAGCTTCCAGCTCACGAGAGTCTTGACATCGTCCAGTTCCATTTGCTTCCGAGGCTTCTCACCGGAAAAGTCCGCTATGGCATCTCCATAGCGGTACTTGTCCAATTCTGCCAGGGTCTTGTCGCCCGGCTTTACTGGTTGCAGTCTTAGCCTTGTGTTCCCGGTAGTCCATTCCGGACGGCCTCGACTTACAAGCCCTCGACGCAGATATAGACTCAATGCAGTCCTCGTAACTGGCCAGATATGTAGCGAAGTCCTCTGCGGAGATTTTATCCGCAGACAGCGTGAGTCGGTTTCCCATTGCGGCTCTTCTGCGCGTGGCTCAAGGGTACGAGGTGGCAGTGCAGATATACCAAACAAGCGATGTTTCTGGCTCAATGCAGGGTCCCGCACGATCGGTTAGACGCGCCGTGACGGTGAAGAGAGATTAAGACTCTAGTTAGAGGTACATTCCAATGTTCGTGAAAAAGTAGCCAGATCGAGCAGGCGACGACACTCTTATTCAATGAATGGGTCGCAATCGTCAAGGATGAAGTCGTGGGGAAGACCAAATACAGTTGTGTTATCGATGGATTGTGCGAATACCGGGGACAGCAGCTCACGATCCACAAAGATCCTGGATAATCCACGCAAGATCTAAGCAACTGTAGTTGACGGTTTCGAAGCAGAAACAGGACCGGCAAGCTGTGAGGTGCCCGGTTGATGAAGTTTCCAGTCTCGTTGAAGCTGGAGGTTCCAGGTTGAACACGTCTTGGAACGAAACGGTCTAGTGCTTCATCAAACGGCCAGGACCGTCCCCAGTTTCGCGCCAGTCCCAGGGACACCTCGCTTTGCTGAAACAATTCCGTTTTCCAGACGCACGAATATTTGGATTCTGGGTACGACTTCGAAGTACCCAGGTAACAATTTGACAATTGTCTTGCACCTTGGAGACCTTGAAGAGTCACACCTACCACAGTTGAACGAGGTTGAGGATTCGTATGTCCCGTCAGGCTAACACGCATTGTAAAACGTGTATCACAGTTGGCGTAACGTGACGGCGAGGCCGCCTTAATCACGGGGCCCGATAAGGCGAATAAGGCGATCTGAATTTTCGTTCTAGGCTGCTGTCAGCCCCCTATGGCCCCCGTACGATTCACTCAGCTCAATGTCAGCCACTGATAAAAGCGGGACGGGTGCCCGTCGAGTCCCCGTCGATCCTGCGTCTCCGTTTGCTCCAAATAAATTATTTCCAAAACCTCGCTCGACATAAGGATCACCAAGCAAGCCACCAGACTACCTACCACCTTGTAACTACCCGCAACTTCCTACGCATTACTTCCAGCACATCAACAATGGGTGGCGGTAACGGAGCCAAGGCGGCGCAGAAGCGCGAGCGCAACGCAAAGGACGCCAAGGGCGGAGCGAAGTCCCAACTCAAAGTCAACGAGGCCGCAAAGTCGATCCAGTGCAAAGTCTGTTTCCAGACCTTCCTGTCGACGACTCGGGAGAAGGGGTAAGCTGATTCTTTCTCTACCACGGATCTTGCAACTCCTACTGACAGTGGAACAAACATAGCCTCACCGAGCATTGCGTGAATAAGCACAACAAGACGGTCGCAGAGTGCTTCCCCGGAGTCGAGGTCAAGCCTTAGGGGCTGATGTTCGAAAGTTTGGGACGAGCGAGGCGTACAGTTCAGGGACTCATGATGTTACGACAAGCCGAAGGCAAATATTAATGGATGGGGTCGATTATTTGAGGAGCATCGGCTGGAGGCGCACCTACATCATGTGCTTTTTAGATATTGGGGGAGACAAGGTCTCCTAGAGAAGAAGATGCAGGACGTAGAACACGCTTAGAGTCATTCATCTATCACCCAAATTCTTGACCTTCCATCAATGCGCCTCAACCGTCTTCGCAGCAGGCGCAATCCCCTTCGCCTCAGTGACACCCTCAGCCTTCCTCTTAGCCCTGGCCTGCTCCTCCCTAATCTCAGCCAGAATATCAGGATACCACCTCTCCCCAACATCGGGATGGCTCTTAACCCTGTTCCTCAGCGTCGCCTCGCCCAGCGTCTTCGCCGCGCCCCCAACGCGAAACGTGAACTCGACATCGTCCAACCGCCCCCCATTCCGCTCCAACACCTTCCTCCTCAGCTCCCTGACCTCCTCCGGCACATTGCCCACACCCACCGTCTCGAGCTCCTCAAACTCCGCATCCCCGCGGACCCCCTGGAAGAACGGGATGGAGAACCGCGCCCCCTGTCCAGCCGGCGGACTGAGCACCCGGTGCGTGGTACTCACGCACACCCCTTGCGTCAACGCCTCCAATCCCTGCCCGATAGCGACCACCAGCGTCCCCTCGATAGGCGGACAGTCGATCCAGTCGCCCCGGACATTCTGCACCTGCAGGCCCCTGTGCTGGCTGGCCTGCAGCAGGTAGCTAGTCAGCATACTGTCCTTGTGCGGCCCGACGCCCTGGTTCCCTCTCTTCCCGTCTCCGACATCGGGATATTTCACGATCTTGAGCTTGTGCTGCTGTCTCTCGGCGGGCTGGTCAAAGTACCGATCGAACGCGTCGGCGGGCAGGCCTATGGCCTCGGCGATGAGGGAGGTGAAGGCCAGCGACACGCGACCCATGCGCGACATGTACTCCGTGAACACGGGGCGGAACTTGGGCAGCACGGCGGGCGAGGGCCACTGGTTGGGGGCTAGGAGGTTGTGGTAGCGTGGTGCGTCCGGGGAGGGGACCGGGTGCTCGGTTGAGAGGTCGATCTGCTCGCGGTGGTCGACTGCGCCGGCTGTTATCTCTGCTGACAGGCGGCTGTAGCCCAGGAAGGAGGGGGCGTTCTTCATTTCGATTTTGAGCCTTGGGGTAGTTGATGATGGTTAGTAAAACTCCGTTTGTTTGTAGGTGAGAGGAGTGACTGGTGTTTTCCGGTCTCACTTTTCTTCCTCGGGTATGTCAAAGAAGGCTTTGCCCTCTCTGATAGTTTGCTTGAACAGCTCGTCTGGGATCCCGACATTCTTGAGGTACAAGAAGCCGACTTCTAGCAGTGCATGCCGGAGGTCGGCGAGGAAGGCAGGTTTGGTCGCTGGATCGTTGGCGAGGGCCATGTCCAGGATTGGGATCGAGGTGAACGACATCTTGAGCAGCGGATACTACAACACTTTGCAAACAAGATGTGAAGATCGGTGCAAGCGAATTGTTGTTGATGCCTTCAAACTTTGGTTGAAAGGCATTCCAATCTTCGAAGTTACTAGCAAGCGTGCCCGAACCCAATGACAGTCAAAGGGCGTACAAGGCTATGCAAGCACCACAGAGACGCCAGGACACAGGTAAGCAGGACTTGCAGGGTTTGATAACAGGTGATGGATATGGTATCTATTTAAAATCTTGCGTAGTCTGTTCCCTCAGACTGATATCGGGAATGTGGAAGCATGAAGTGAGGTCCATCAGCTCACTTCTCCACAAACTCAGAGCCATAATATGGCGTAATCTGTCGCCTGCAATAGCTATCGACCCTTGCCCCGCATTTCTGCACCGCGACCCGATGGTTGGCGTGATGTTAGCATATACATAGTACAGCAGTATATTCTATCCGATCACTTCTCTCGAGCAGCCAAAGCCGCACCTTTCCGCTCCGAGAAACCCGCGAGGCCGAGATCGGCGCCAAACCTGGACCGGGTTTGGACAGGCCGCAGCTCCATGTCGCGCGGGCTTCAGTTGAGCCCGAATCGGCGTATGACGACACGAACGCAATTGTCCTTGTGGCTCGGGAGCTTGCGCATGGCTGAGCAGCACTCAGCCGGTGGCCTCGATGCCCTTGCAATAATTTGCTTCAAGCGGAAGTGGTCGAGAGCGGCTTTGCGGAGAATAACCCTGCAACCTGGTAAAACAGGTCCTCGATCGGTGGCATAGCAAACGATGGTCCGGCATTGAAGATGTCGGCAAGATGTTGGGGAGCCACAACAGCTTGATGGATGTCGTAGTCATCCGCCTCATCATCAGCACCTGCATCTTGCATTTCCTCATCGCCGTCCTCCTCTTCCTCTTCAGCGTGGATGGCCAGTTCCATCTCATCCTCCGCAGGTGAGGTGACCTGATCCAGCTTCAGATCTTCCAGAGGTTTGGCCAATGTGGCGGCTTCGGTCCCCTCATTAGCGGACCATATCTGGGCGGCCGAGTCAACGACGATGAAGCCGGAAGACCGTGCCGCAGGCAGGAGAGCCGTGATGAGATGAGGAAAGTGCTGCACTAATTGAGGTGTATTCTCCTCGATAGAGAATATCGCCAACTCGGAAGCGGTCCCCTTGGTAGCCTTCTTCTGACCCGGCGCCAGGAGAGGGACAGCCAATGCAAAACTCCGAGAGCGTCGGTTGACAGCGAGCTGCGTCAGCTTCGTGGACTCATTGAACCTGTCACTTAGGTTCAGCCCGTAGCGCAGCTCGTCAGATACTATGTCGTAAACGGTAAGCTCATTCGAGAGCATCACCAGGCAGGACGCTATCGCCTTCAGCGCCCTGATCTCGCCAGTGAACATGCCGTGAATCCTGTCGCGGATCTCACCAGACTCCGTGTCAATGATGTAGACTACAGCATCTGATGGACCGCCATAGGCAGCAAATAGGATAGAGCCGTCCTCGGAGTAGTCGATGGCGCCTGCCATGTTGCTGTGTGCTTGAAGACCAATAACATCGTCCTCGGGTACGACATTCTCCCCGAGATGGACAATCTGAGAGCAGGACCAGCTCCAGAGCTCGTGACCCTCGGGACCAGTCGCAGCAAGACCGTCCCTCTGTCTTAGCCTCGGTGACCATACACGAACAATGCCGTCGCCGCCGATAGAGGCAAATTGAGTTGCTGTCGGGTTTGTGGCAAGGTCGAATATCGACTCCGGTTGAACTGTCCTATGGGCGTCATTGATCCGAGTCACCAGCTGCAGCGAGCCCGTGCCCTGGTTAACTTCCCAGAACTTGAGATAGATCTCTCGGCGCTCGCGGCAAAGATCGGCTAATGAACGAGACCCGTCTGTCAGTGCGTTGACATCCCTCTCCGGCGGCTGCCACTCGTCAACTGTGGCAAGCCAAGTGCCGTCATGGGAGTATGAAACCTGTGTCAGCATCGGCTCGATAATGGGATGTCCCTCGGACGTGATGTTGGCCTCTGTTGGGTTGGTTCGGGCCACAGCCTGTTTTGAGACGCTTTGTGAGGACTCGACATCGAAAATTTGGACGTAAGGGGCGGAGAGTGAGTTGCCGTCAGCGAGCATGGCCTGCTGTCCGTTGCCTACAGCGAGGGTAATCTGGGAGGGATTGGCAGGATTACTAGCTGCTGGTATGGACTGTGATATCTCCTCTGGAACCTCGTAAACCCTGTGGACGAGCAACTCTTTTGACTTTGTGTCGCTCAACACCACGGACTGAACCCCTGAGACGTAAGTAGTCGGCCTCATCTCGGCAGTAGAAAGAACCATGGTCGAATTATCGTCGAGGTGTACGGCATAAGACGAGCCTCGCGGGGAGACCACAATATTCTCGATAGTGGCACCGAGGTGAGGAAGAAAATCGGTCTTGCCGGTGTCAAGCTGCCAAAGCACCAGCACCTCTTCGGCTCCGCCAGAAATCAAGTAGTTGCCTGTGGTAATGTCAGCGACAGGTAGTTATCTCACACAGACATATATTCTCACCGTCATGGGACCACTTGACACTATGGACCGCCCGTCGGTGCCAGTGCTTTTTCACGGGCTGTAATGCAGTTCCTTTCCGGGGTGTCGCTGGCCCGGCGACAGGAGCTCTAGCCACCACGTCATAGAAGAGGAAGATCTTGCCTCGAGCGCAGCCGACGGCCAGATCAACAGGCTGTGGGCCACTTAGCTGCTTCTTCGTCGGTCGAGCTAGGCATCGAATATCCAAAGTTGTGATCATGTCTTCCACAGCAAATGAGAAGAAACCATACTCCAAGTCTGCAGGAGACTTAACAACCGCTGTCTTGGAGATCCGGTTGCCGACGTGTATGCTGTCCTTGCCCGCAACGACTATAACGGAAGCATTGTTTGCTGACCGTAGCAGGTGAGGGAAGTCGGAGCAGTTGTAGAGTAACGTCCCAGTCCCGGTCTTCAGGGTATTCCGGTTATAAGCACGGATCCTTCCACCACTGATTCCCGTCTTCTCCAAGACTAGAAGAACATCCTCGGTCGCCTTGCCCACAGGGATCGAGTCGACGGTCATATCGAGGATGGTGGATATGTGGTACGGCGCGTCCACTCCGGAGCCGTTCGTCCAATCGATACAGAATACACGGCCATCTGATGTAGCAACCCAGAGTTGATTTGGCGAGTCTTTGGAGAGCACTGTGGATACAATATGTTGGTCTTTGGAGCCATGCCCGGTCTCGTGGGAGGAGGGAAGTGTTATTCTCCGCACGAGGAGAGAGTCAGCGGTTGTGTATACTTGAATCGAGGTGTTGTATGTGAGGATCAGGTGGCTAAATCTCAGTTAGCGACCGACATATGACCATCTCCAGAGCGTCTTACACTTCGTCTACCGAGAAGACGGGATCTATGTCGAGCATCCTGCCGCCTATAGGCCTTGAGACATTCCATGCTGGAGGGAAACCAACAGCCTCGAGCCGTGCATTGGTATCACCCTGGCGCACCAGTTGAAGATTTGACGGGTCCGAGACTCCATTCGGAGTTATTATATCTGCAGGCTTCGGTATTGGAACGCTATCATCGTCCTTTTGGCGATTCTCCCCTGGAAGTAACTTTCGCTTCGACTTCTGCTTCTTACGATTGCGCCGTTCCTCCTCGGTCTCTGCCTTTTCTCTTTTCCTCTTGTTTGCCCTCTCAGAGTCGTCCTTTCGATCTCTTGCTGGGGCCATCGTGAGCTGGCGCAAGATTGGGTAACTCAAGGGAATCGTAAAGTTAAAAGTGTCTGCCAGCCCGACAACCGTTGAACTTTCTAATATCTCCAAGAAAGCTTCGAAAAAAGAATTTTGGCGGAGCAGTTGGGTACGTACCTGCACCAAGTGGGACAATATGTTATCGATAAGCTTATCCGGAATATTCATTCTCCTAATGGTCAAATTTTGGTGGAGCTGTTGCCTTTGAACTTCAAGATCCTCCATCCATTGTCGGCTTCAGCAATTTTGCCATCGTCGTCAAACTACGTTCTTTGCGACACCCAACAAGGGCATCTCTGTCACATCTCCCAAGTACTGCGACCGCGACGTGTGAATCATTCAGCCAAAATGATCATTCCCATACGGTGTTTTTCTTGCGGCAAGGCATGTTGGTCTGAGAGAGGTAATCGCGGGGCGCTTATGCTAACTGAATTTTAGGTCACGGGCGATCTCTGGGAGCGATACCTGAGGATGATTGAGGACGAGGGTATGCAAGAGGGGTATGTTAGGCTGATCGAATGTCATTGCATGAGCTGGTACTGACACTTGGTAGTGATGCCATGGACCGTCTGGGACTGAAACGCTACTGCTGCCGTCGCATGGTCATGACCCACGTTGATCTGATTGAGAAACTCCTCAAGTAAGTCCCTCCCTTTTGCGAAGTGGACAGACTCCTTCGTCCTTCGGTTGTGTTTCTAGCGTTAACGCATGGACAGGTATACTCCCGATGGACGGAACGAGAAGAAGATTGAGCTTCAACAGAAGGATCGCAACAACCAATGAAAAAACAAACAACACTCTGCATTTGCTCGGCGTCAGGCGCTTTGGAAGAATATGGCGGAAGGAGTTTAGGATTACTGGCATGGGACTAGCTGTGTAAATTGCCACGGTCCTTTTGTTTTTGGATGCAGACAAGGAAGGTCAAGCATCAGCATAGTTTTTCAATGACGCTGTGCCCTTCAAAACAGATCAGCAGACAGGCGCTGGCTCTCTGTGAAGACCTCAAGATTCCTCTCACGGCGTCCATCTAGCGTGAAGCTGCTTCGCGGAAGATGACAGAAAATGGTTCATCCTCGCTGTCGACGGCACCGTGCCCGAACATGACTCTTGCTACATGTGCGCTGAGTGTCGTTGGCGTTGAAATAAAGTTTGCCGGGTCTATAGATCGGAATGGAGGTTGTTGGTGCAGATCACGACAATGGTCAAGGCGGAAGGTCAGCTCTGCCACAATGAAGCTTTAATCGTTTAGTCTGATAGAGCATGTCGGCGTGGGTGTTCCCCATACATATGAGAGTGCGGCGTAGGAGGGCTTGTCGTTCAGTCGACGCGGTGACCAAATGCAAGCTATAGCTGCCTAGTGTATTACTTGCTCCTTCTAAAAAACGGACAAGCCGGAATCCTCGATCACGCGGCTGAGATGTTCATAGGAAAACATTTTGCTGATTGAGGATGCCTCAAGGAGAATGTAGTGAGCGTATATAAGAAGTTAATCCTATCAGACGGCAAGGGTGTAAGTAAGTGTCAGGATTATGCACCGCGAGGCGGCAATCGCAGGTAACAGAGCAGCACGCTTCGAATGCTCGAGAGTGAATTTGGGGAGGAAGTTGAGAGTACACATCGGTTAGGCAGACGGACATTTAGGGCTTTCATATGAGGTAGTGCTGAGGCAGCCTGCAGAAGAAGCACCGGCTGATACGGCGACCAGAGCATCTTGTCCAACTGAGAAGCCGCCAAACTGTTACGAACTAGTATATGAGAACTACACGAGGCGCATGGCAACAACAAATAGTAAGTAGGGGCACGCTGCACCAAGCACAAGGCTGACGGTAGGACGAAGTGAGGCTGCTCTCCAAGACTCGCGTTGAGCAGCAATCAGGGGGAACAGTCTCTCCAGCTAGATAATTCGAATCGCTCTCGGCAGCGATGAAGGACACTTCAATATCTTGAGTTACCTCGGTGTCTCTCATGCACTTTGTCTACCTTTTGCTAGACACAATCACGATACGCAGATGACTCTATTACCAACACAACCCAATAGTCCTGAAGCCCCTTAGCTATGATATCGTTACACAACCCGACGGGGGAAGTAGTGTGTTCTCTAACACGAAAGAAATAAGGCGTTACCATCGTTTCACATAGTCGGGCGTCTTGGTCCTTGGGTCGAAGGATCAGCCGTCAAAGGCCAATACCTTGGCAGCAGGCCACAAGGTCAGTTATCGTTGAGTCATCTGAACGAAGCATGAGCTCGCGCAACGACAGGGATAAGATCATGAGGGACGTTGGTTCATGTCAAACAGCCGCGGGAATTGGCAATCCCATCAGATATCATGGACAAACTGCATTGCATAAGCTCCTTGCCGGGAGGCTGGCACTTTACAGCCCAGGATCACCATGCATTCTCTGATACTCACGATACAGGGCATCCATAGCTCGAGCCAATCCGAATCAGCCCAAGTTCCAGCACCCATGTAAATAGTCGCGGCCTGGTCGGCGCCAATGTGCATCCTCAGAAGGAAGATCGCTTAGGCGTCACAACGCAGTTGAGCTAGAGTCGACATATGCATCAGCCAACCCACATGGAGATGCCAGATCATCCTGATATTGTGTCACTTTCAGGGCTCTGCAGCCTGAACTTGCGATCATGGCGCCGCTTGAACCATGCAACAACGCCCGACAGGACCAAGACAGGTTAGTCCCTCGGAGGCCCTTGAATGTTATTGGCTATAGCAGGCGCGACATCCGCAACCGAGCTCGCCAGAAGCCCAAGACCATGTTGGTGGCCGAAGGATTGCATTTATTGAAGGAAAAGTCGGGCGAGAAGAAGGAAGATGAGCATCCTTGAATGAGATATCGAACGGCATCGTAGCCGGGGAAGCTCCTAGTGTGTTTCTTGGTGTGACCGTCTGACAAGCGGTTGGCACGCTGATTGACGTGAGCACTTTCATAGTAGGAGCACGGCGTCAGGTGTGCATCATTGAATCATCGCGCGAAGTGTGTGTAACACCTGGACACAAATGGTTTGCCGAGAACTCAGACGCAGAGGATTGGCATCGCAGTAGGTGGATTCAGATTGTCGTGGTCAAATGTTCATCGCTAGCTAAGGTCTACCTTAGCTTTAGCCCCCACCCTCTACCTCTAGGCCCTACCTACCTTAGCTCGAGTCGGCGGAGTAACCTTGAATCTGGCTGTAACTTTCACCGCCTCATAGTACCCAGGACAGTGAACAGCAACAGCACGTAGAAACAGGTCCTAGTCGTCGTCACCATTCATTCCCCTTGAACTTTGGGCGACACACAGGACCGCCAGAAATCTATTGTCCCTGCTGTCTTCGACTCTTAGTACCATTGTAAAACAGTGAAACCACTGATACAAGCCGCGCTGGTGGGCCCCTCCAAGAGAGCTAATCCTAACTGAGACAGCGGGACCAGATTGTCGGGAACGTCCTTCGCGCCGTACCCGCAACCAGCATTCCAAGTTTGTAGTATTCCTGTACCACAAAGTACACACTTCAGGACAAAATTCGAAGTCGGGCATACTGTCTGTCTAAGATACCCGAATAATCACCTGGACGTCGGGTACTGTCGATCGGACAGCCAGCCTCAAGGAGCACCAATTTGGTCACCTTGATCAATCTACTCTGCTTGATGTTCTCGCAAGGAAGGTGGTGTCGGCCATGGCGTGACAAACCAAAAGCCATGTTACTGCATATTACCTTATCATTTCAATCTACGTACAGCAACGGGAGCTCTACCTACTTTTTTGCCCGAAAGGGCGTTTTGCAGCAGACGGCATTTCCCGGCAAATGGTATGTATCGTTTCTTCTAGCAGGGTGTATCTCGAACGCCCATGACATACATACATTGCACGAACAGGCTACAGACGAGGTTCACTTCCACATCAGGGCGTCGTGCTCGTGAATCTCTCGGCGATGTTACGTGCTAACAGAAACTGCTACAGTCTGGTTTCATCACTGCAACGGCCATTGATGCCTCACTAATGCTTGTCTAGTAGGGTCTTCAGGAGGCTGAGGCTGGGAGGAAAGGGTGATAGCTGCAATTATGTGGTCGGAAGAGACGGTGCGCTGGTGTGAAAAACATGTTGGGCCTGCCCCTCGAGGGAGCGCAGTCCTCACTATCACAGTACACAGCTTCAGCCGTCCAGCCACACAGACGGACGACGGGGACAGCCGTAGTAACACTTGTGCTACGGCTCAGCAATTTCCTCCGTGCCATCATTGGCTCTGTCACAAGAGTCAAGGTGGAAGAGCTTCCAAGGTTCACAATCCATCTCGCTCAACCCAAATGCTTTTTCGAAAAATGCTGCACTTCCGAATCAGCAAGGCTGGTTCGCATGCAAGACAGGCAGTCCTCCAGGACAACTGCAATTGGTGGATGCGAATGCCCCTCCCTGCCAGACTGGTTTGAGATGGGCTTGCAGGGGGGTACAGAAGGATGGATGCCGCTCCATCGTTGGATGAAGCGGGCCATTGGACCCTCGCCATGACTGGGCTGTTAAGCGCCCACGCCTGTCAAGCTCCTGCAGCTTCTTGATTCTACTGGCCAGATGCCAGCCGGGTGTGGGTGAAGGAAGAAAGACGTGCATCTGCAAGCTCAAGTGCTCTCACAAAGTCTCGACGCCTTTCTGCACTTCTAGTACGTGCATCGACTACTCGACGTCCTCGCATACTGCTCCCTCTGTGGCACGCCGCTTTCCCAACCCAAGCAGGCCAAGCACGTCGTCCACAATCCAACATATACTCGAAAGGGATTAGTGTCGACTCCAAACCAAACCTCCCCTCCAGACAACGGAGCAGAGAGCTTCCACGATCCCTGTCCGCCGAAACCCTTATGACTGTGTAGTGTATTTGTACTGGACTAGGGTAACAGGCCCCCTGTGGCTTGCTTCGATCTCTCTGCCACCGTTCTTATCCTTGCCAGCAGATCCGAAAGACGACCAACGGAACATTCATGACCATCTTTGGATCGCATACAAGAGCGCAAAAGATGTAATACCGTTGCACAAACTAGTTACACGCCAGTCGCAGTAGCGTTTGCGATCGATTGTACCGGTGTCTACTGTTCCTTTGACGGGCAGCTACTGTGGTAAGGTGACCTAAGGTAGCTCCTGTTAGCTCAGGTCGTTGGAGAAGTGCGCGACACAGCCGGTGGAGCTACCAGTGCATTTCCCGTTTGGCTGACCCGAACCATCCACCTTTCCCCTGTCCCTTGGTTACCTGCGGTACCCTGGTCTGATTGTCCCAAGCGACAAACCCCTCGGCCCTCGACCTCGTCGGCCAAATCATCGTCTCTTCCACAAACTACCACAGGCCTGTCAGGACAACCCCGATCAATAGCACATTCTCCGACCTTTTTACTCATGCGATAGGTTTCCAATCTAACTTCCTTACCCACGTCTTGGGACGTCGGATCATTCCCTCCACCACTGTGCATTCCACCTCTTTCCGTGTCGCAAGCCCATCCTCGCTCATCGGTCAGTTAGGCAGAGCCAACAGCCGCTTGTGCCCGCTTGCTATCTCCTCTTCAATCGTGACCTTTAAGGTAGCAGCTCCTACTGCCCGCTTGCCCACCCCTCCTTCCTGAGCTACACTTGCCTTTCTAGAGCAGAGTTCGGATTGTTTGTTGCAGCCAGGTGCACGCGCTTGAATCCTTACGCGGCCCTCTACTCAACCCTCCAAGTCGCATACCTTAATTGCGCCTCTCCTAAAATCCATCGGGAAGATTGAGATAGTGTCGAGACCCTTCTCCAGACCAGGCAGACTCGGACCGGCGATCGAGTAACTATCCATCCCTGGGACGCGAGGCTTCGAGGCTTCGCATCCTCAGAGAATCTCTGTCCATATCATCAGGCCAACGGCACTACCTCTAGGCGGACAATGGCTCTCGAAGCTCCATTGAGATCCTCAACCGATGGTATTCTCTCGTCCTACTCGCCGTTAGGAGACATGTCCGTGTCATCACCTGAGTCCACTTCTCTTCAGTCGCAATACATGGCCCGGTAGGTGTTCCAATATTTCCTACTTCGCACCCTTGCCAAGCTTGGTGGTTCCCAAGCCACTAATGTCGATCTAGGTCCTCCACTGGCTCTGATACCCAGTCTCTCCGCCCTAATTCCTTAATAAGATCCCACCCTGCCCACCTCATGAGTCCGAGCAGCGACATCGTCGGGCCTTCACCTGTTACATCAAATGGAACGGAGATAGAGGATGAAGCCACAGAGGAGACTGCCGAGCAGGCCAACCTAGACGCAGCTCCTCCTCCTCAGGTGACTACTCAAGATGCCGTTCGACCTTATGCATGGTATTGACCGATGATAGCTTTTTATGATAAAGACAAACATCCCCGACCATGTCCGCAAAAGTCTTCAGAGTGAGGAAGTTGTCTCTGTGATCCATGCGCCGCAAAGCTTTCAAAGTTGGGTATGGACACCAAACATCATCCGTGGTTTTGCTCATGCTAACACTTGCTGCTAGACATCACATGACGTCCAACAGAATAAGCAACCAAACTCCGTTCCTAGCACAGACGGTACCATAAGTCCTCCACCAAGCGAGCATTCTTCGAGGGTAAGCTCCACAGTGAATGTGTACCTCGAGAACACCTGCCTGACTTCCTCCAGACAAAGTCACCACCTAGCCGAGATCCTCCCCCAATCGCAACGAACGTGAGACCAAGATTCAGTATGGAAGCCCCTACGCCCCAGGCACAGAACTTGCCGGATGTCTTTTCCGATGGTGCAAGGATACGTACAAGCACTGCGAGCAGTCTTGGATGTGAGGATCACTGCTACCGGCGCCCTAATTATGGTCGCTAACAATCATGTAGTGATACCCGAGAGCACGGAAACAGAAGGAGAAGCGGACGTTGAGGATGACATTGACAGAGAAGACTATCGCACACCAGGTACCGGAGAAGATGCGGAAGTCCATGCTCTGAAAGCAGCACTGGAGGAGTGCTGGACCCTATGCAATACCTTGGCCAACTTAAGCTCGATCCACCGTGAGAGGGTGTTCAATAGTTCGGGCACACCGGACGCGCACGAAAAGGCCTGGAAGAGCTGCTGGAAGCTGTGCAAGCGGCTTTACAACAGTCGTGACGACGTCTCGGAATCGCTCAACATCCGTACGAACCTCGATTTGTGCCGCGACTTTTGCCAAGCCTTGTTCGATGTCCGCCAACGGAAGGGCGATGCGGCTGATTCCGTTCTTCGGGTCAGCTTCGAGCTAAACAATCAGTATGTTCTTTCTAATGCCCGTCGATGGCGAATCTGTTGCTGACTAGAACCCACAGTTTATATAGCGCTCAGGATAGCCGTCTCCTCCCAGAAGCCTTCCGAGAGCGGACACTCGACTTCTACATCACCCTGTGCCACCGTCTAATGAAGCAGCGCAGCGAGCTGGCAGAAGAAACTGACTCGCTGCTGCGCGCTTGTTGGACACTTGCGGAGATGCTCTTTAGCATACGACAGAGTAAGAGAGATGGAAAGGCGGCCGACGAGGAGCTTTTGGGCTCTGCCGTTCAGGCATGCTGGGAGCTATGCGACATATTCAGAGAGGGTTGGACACAAGTGAGGCCGGACAGGGGGACACCACGGCCGAGCCAAGTGAGCTTCTTCCAGGGAGGAAACGGCATCCCTTCAGAGACTGCTCGGTCTAGTGCCGGCAGCAGAACTTCATTGCACTCGAAGCGAGAAAGCCTAAGGAGCTTGTCCGAGCTTGATAGACCACCACGCAGAGAGCCTGTGGTCCCGGAGACACCGGTCACGGAATTCGAGGATACGCCAATATCACCCGAGAGCGCAAGCCCAACATTGCCGAATATCATGGTTCTTGGAACCAACCCAGACAATCGAAGCACTCAGGGAGGCCGTTGGTCTAGCAGTGCGTCGACCTACTCGGGGTACTCGCAGACCAGCACAAAAACCTCGAGTACGGCAACAACTGCAGTAGAGGATATCAATATCACACGTATCAAGACACTTGTTGTCAAAGCAGCGATGAATATCGGGTTCAACCGCGATGCTGCCGCTTCGGATGGGTCAGGAGGAACTACATCCCTCCAATCATTCGTCAAGAGTCTACCCACAGGCTCATTTGGATCCCTCCCAGCACATGCTACGCTTCTTCAGAATTACAAGAACCTTGTTCTGGCCGATTCGGCCTTTCGTACGTCCGGCGCGCTACCAGCACGAGGAAAGCGCACCACATCGACGGACGTGGCGAAGAGTGTGAGCTGGATGACACAGCACTCTGGACAATATGGATTTCTACGAGAGCTATTCAAGCTTGTCTTCGGCTTCCAACTAGAAGAAGCAGACAGCAGGAAGAACGTTAGCATTGCTGTCTGATCGGACAGCATATTCGGGTCCGTTTGTGGCCATTCTACAACCGACACCGCAAGGCCCTCAATTCCTCCCACTCAACCAACACCATCCCCCCGTGCCGCACCAATCTTACTACCACCTCCGCCTCTATACATACTACTATCTACCTTAAGTTTCCTCTGTTCTGGACACCATTTGACACCATTCTTTGTCCCCCTACCTAGAGCTTCCCCTGAATTGCCTTGTCTTTCTAGTTCTACAACTCAGATACCCATTACGGATGGATTTACCGCGGCGCTGGATGGCTTTTCCTACAAAACTTGATCATCACCATATAGGTACGGAGACAGGGGAAAGAAGAGCGCAAGCCATACTTAGCTACAGCCATCAACAAACTTTATCACGGATTTCTTGTTTTCCTTGGACACGACAGAGTTTGAAGTGACTGCCTTGAATGTTATCTATGTCCCAATGTCGTATGACCAAGACAACTGCCTCCTCAAACTGCTCGTTACGCTTTTCTTTTTGTGTGAGCAAGACCTTCCTCGCACACCTGATGCTTAGATATCCTCACATCCTTGTCCTGAATCCACCCAAAGCCTTCTTGTTTGGTTCTTTGTTGTTTGTTGCTTGGTCCAAGTCTGGTTTCCTGCGATGTCCAATCCTGGCAGGCTCATAGCAGCGACCAAGGTCGGTCAGTGTCTCTCCGGGCGACAAACTAGCCAACGACCACGCCATCTGACCATCAAGTCGTCCGCCGGTACCGTTGCCTTCTGTTGAGTCATTACATGTTGTCTGAGTATGTGTATGGCCAAACGACGGGAGACGCCACCGTGTATTCACAAACAGGGCAGGCACCAAGCACGCTCTGATTGACTGGCGGCTTGATTTTACCAGGTCTTATGGTCGCAGAAGGTATAAATATGTGTTGTTCCCTCCCAGTTACCCACTACTAAACTCTTACCAGACCGCCACACACTTTCTCGCAAGGCCCTGAAGCTCTCCGGAAGATCTTGGCATCTCCCTTTCTTCGCCTTCCTACTTCACAAGAACTGTGTTGTCTTATGACTACGGTGCCTTTGACAACTTCTGTAACACATCAAGTATCATATCGAGGGCCAGCGGCAAGTTACCGAAAGCCTTTCATATCTATGAACGGTTAATTTTGGCAAATTGTCGAATAAAGTCACCGGTGTATACCTTCCCACAGTACGCAGCCAGGCCCAGACGCCTATTGTTACCAGTACCAGATGCGCTGGCTCTCCAGCATTAGGCCTAGAGCGTGGGAATCGCTTTGCCTCACAAGAAGGAAGCTTGTCCACTCGAGATGGGGATGTGTTCTGGCATCTCGTTGAACACATCTGCCACCACCACCTCACTTTAACAAGGTGGCCGAGCCTGCTGAAAGTCTAACCATGCCGTGACTCAGCCATGCCTGTCGATGAGGGCACACGATTCGCCGAGCAAACAGATAAGCTACGAATGTCAAGACACCTTCGACGACCGCGACGACATTACGACACAGTATTTAAACAAGTTGCCCACGTTCACTTGACAGATCGTCACCAGTTACTCGTACAATAAAGCAGGCACCGAGATCCCACCATGATCTGCGAGGACTCCAAGCTTCTCGATGTCGACAAGTTCCATCGCTTGTGTCTCCTCTACGGTGCCCAGAACCAGAGATATATTGGGCATTGGCGGAACAGGGTTCAGTGTCTCGCTTTCGGACGAGCTGTGCCCTATCCCGACGCAGTTATACACTTAAAACGCCGAAATCATATTGAAGGATGTCAACAGTGACTTTTGATATTCATGCTTGCATGCGCTATTACAAGGCGGGACAGAATCGTCGTCATGAAAGATGGTCACGCCCCCAATCCTTCCCCCCCTGGTCCGGCCGAACCATCTCACACCCAGTGCCCAAGGGGCCGATACACTTCACAAGATCAGGCCGAGGGACCAGCTTGGGAGTTAGTGGCCGCTGCCGCCTTGGCTTCTGCCTCCTCCCTCTCAATACGCTCCATAGCATCGGCGAGACCGGCAAGGGAGAAGGAAGGCTCCTTCATTCTGCGAACCATATCCATAAGTGCGGCGACTGACGGAAAGGTAACACCACCATCCGCTTCATGGTGATGGGTTCCCTGGAAGGGGCATCCCTCGTGCGGTCCTTCCAGCCAGACGATTGGTTGTGCCCGAAATGTGATGGTGCGAACAGGCCCATTGACCTCTGGAGTTGGAGGACTACGATGCACACGCTCGCTCATGTCATTGTTGACATGCTTGGAGCTGTTAGCTGTCTTGTTACAAAGTGGCTGAGCTAGCACTTGATATAGGCTTGTACCACTGAGCTTGTACTTACATGTTCGTCGCTATGGTCGTCGCTATGAGACCCGAAGTTCTGCGAATCTCTAGACGCAGCAGTTGCTGTCAAGGAGAATGGCTGCACGCTTGGCTGGAAAGCTGGCCGGAGAGGCGACTGTACGACAGCCTCAACTTCCGCCTTGGTGGCCTGCTGATTCCCGTTGTCGTTGACGTGGCTGTGCGACGCGGCACGACTACCCCAGATAAGATTAGGAACACATACGACAGTGGGAGCATGTCAGAGATGTCTCGGTGTCTACATACCGAAAATCTGGATTCTCTCGATAGCGGTGCCTCACATATTTAACTTGTTCTGCCGACATTGTCGCAAGGCCCGCATAGCGGGAATTGAACAACTCCGAGATCTTGGACGCTGTCTGTTTCTGATTATCGAGCACGAACTGGATCTGCTCGTGGCTCCATTTCATCGAACCTTAGGTAGCTGACATATTGCCGAGACAAAGCGATTACTTGATCGGATGATAAACAGTGTCCAATGATTCGGAAGAACAAGGTGTGGTTCGAGAGGTGGCGACTGAGAAGATGAAGAAGGTAGAATCACCCAAATATTGCTCTTTATAGTTTCTGGGCGAAGTCATGGGTCCGTTCACCATGGGTGTCGAATTCACTCGAGGTCTACTTCCAGCAAACCCAGAATCCTGAGAAGTGAGTGAAAGGAAGTTACACAACACCGCTGACCTATCATTCACCGAGAGATCAGTGGCACGCCGAACAACCGGGGTCTAGTCCACAGGGAACTGATGGAAATCGATCCAGAAATCCTTTGTATTGTTCTGTCTCTCACGACGAGGCAAGAGACTCGTAACTCCGACACATCACTACCAATACAAGCGTAATATGATGACGATGACTACATGTCATATCCTTACAGACATCGGATCCAAAGCCACCTCGTCGTGCTTCCATCCATGCCCCCGGGCGAGGCAATCCTTGGGACTGTCCACGACTGGAGGCAGAAGGTTCCATGTTTGAATAGCCTCAGTGTTGTCAGTTCCCGGTGGCTTTTCTAGAATGGCATAGTAGGATGATCGCAACATTGTTCTCATGGCTGCTATGTCAAGGAGCGATCACCGGCAGGGTCCACTATCAAGAAACGCGTCTTACCCTACAAGCAACACCAGGTGACCCTTGACAGATATCGAAAGATATCAAACCAGCTCCATGTTGGGCCGACAAGATGCCTTGTATATGATGGCCCACACGAAGTTGTGGAACGTGGCCTGGCATACTTGGTTGAGTACACACGGGTGGCTCGGTGCATTGCCAGCACCGGCACATTGATGACGGCGGAGTCAAGTTCGTATCACTCCTAGCCGCGCAAGACATGCTGCAGAAGTTGCCGGACCGGCTAAGCAATCTGCCCAGAGCCTTTCAAGTCGGGTCGGCTTCTTGCACAGTTGTTAGTACACATTTTCCGATCTACAACTCCTCTGTTTTGTCTCATACTAAGGTCAAGGGTGCTAGGAGTGGCATCGATAGTATCTCACTGACATGGGCCTCATCAAGATGCCACGGGAAGTCAACCACTGTCCATTATTTTTGGTCTTGTACGCCGCAGATCTTCCTATCCTAATGATCAAAACTGTTCTCGCTCTCCTTTGCTATATCGTTCGATCGATTCCAGTCTACCAAATCGCCTGAATGCCATTATCGCGATCTGTAGTATACTTCAATGGTCAAACTCTCATCATCCGATGGTCGCGTCCATCCTTGGAAGCCTAATTGGAAGCTACATTTGCCCCAGCTGTCGTCTAGCATGCCAGGGCCAACTTTTAAGCTCCAAAGACTGATAGCTACTGTACCAGGTGCTGCGAAGAGTCCGGTTGAGCCCATGAAGGATCACGTCGTTTGCTGACAGCCGCTCATGAGGTCTGCCAACATCTTGAGTTAGATATTGCATCATAGATATGACAGAGTCAGATCAGGGTTGAGCAAACAACAAACCTCTTTTAGACGTCTTCTGTGACAGCTTTTACCTTCTTTGACTAGGATTACGGCGACAATAATAAATTTCGTTTGTATCCTCATGTTTAGAAGAATACCCGCATCAGCGATGATTCTGATTAGTATCACTGCAGACTTGATCTTATATACATTCTCAGATGTGTCTAGTCATCTTGCTGAGTGATACTTTACTTTGTATCAAAGGGGGCCTTCTCACATGCCAGGTGATTCATCTAGGTCTGCTCGATCTTTCGGAAGACTCTCCTGTTTCCAGCACTTAGCACGGATGTAACGACAATCATATATATATGCCCTAAAGTCTAAATGATAATCCACGTCCAAGGAGCGGTTTTCGAAGGGAGGAAGTAGAGGGAGGGTGTAAGAACTGTAGTTGCAGTCAGACAGTTGAAGTTGGAGTTGAGGTCGGCTATCATGTCGATCTCAGTGCTGGGCCTTGGAAAATAGAGAAACCAGTGCAATAACGCATGGTGTCAACGCGGTAGGACAAGACAACCCGCATGGACCCCCTACGGGGGCTGGGGGAACTTGTTCTGAACCGATTAGCACAAAACCACATGCCAGTAAGGATTTCTAGCAGGCACCACATTATATGTGCCTGCCGAATGCATCGTCAAAAGCCCTTGCTACCAAGGGTAGAGGACCTCACAAGCAGATATCTTGCTCAATACTTCTCAGGCAATGCTTCTAATAGGCCGTCATCACATCAGGCGGTCCGGCATCAATGGTAGCCCAGCGGTATACCGGCAGTCACAAGCAAGTCGTCGCGTTACGACTCCCAAACCAGATGTCATCTTCGACTCAATCAATACAAGTATTACATCAGGAAGATTTGCCAGAGGGAACTCAACGACATTATCGAGGGGTCATCGCTCTCAATTCACCGCATTTAATCTTCCTATTCGTCTACCAAGACCCTAACCTTTCTCCGCGCTCCTCACCGTCAGCTTGGTCCTCCACAGCCACCTCACTTCCATCCGAGCTTCCAGGAGCAGCTGATGGCTGGACCCCTCTACGCTTGGCAACCAACGCCTTCAACATGGTCGCCTGTAGCTCATTCATCGCAATCGTGTGCGCCCTGATGCTCTCCATCATTTCTTCAATGTACCTTGGTGGGGCAGAGGGCTGCAAGCGCCTCATCATCTGCATGACGGCGGCCGTCGAGGGGAAGGACACGGCGCCATTTTCTTCGTGCCTGTGCTGGGCGTTGAGCTCGCAGTTGTCGTGGGTCCCCTCGTGCCAAGTGCTTAGGACGGGGATGTAAGAGAAGTCCGGCTCTGGCATCAATGACCGAGGCTGAAAGCGGTTTGCTTGCCGGCTCTGTCTGGCCTGGGTCTCGAACGCCAGCATGGGAGATTGCGGATATCCACTCTGCCGGTACTGGCTTAGGTTCGGGTTGATATTGACGTTGGCGTTGGCCCCGAACGTGTTGGAGATGTGCTCAAGCGAGGCGTGTCCTGTGCTATCGTTCTCCGGCTGAACGATAGGCAACTGATGGTTGCTGTCATCGTTGAAGGTTTGACCCTGGTCGCGGGTCACGACTTGGCTCGACCTGCCCGGCATAGATGGGCTCGCGATCGGCGGCGTAGGGCCTAACGGCATCACGATATTGGGAGCACTGGCAAAGTGGTATGTCAGAAAAACATCAAGTAGGGGTGCTCAGTGCAGCGGTTGGGCATCACTTACCCCCAGTTCGGATCATTTCCGTATGAGGTACGGATGTACTTCACATGTTTGAGCTCCAATGTCCGGACACCCTCAAAATGACGGTTGAACTCCGCCATGATTTCCCGGTTCGAGTGGGTGCGGACCAGAGCCAGGACAAACCAAATCTGCTCCTCGGTGAAATTCCGTGGAGTTGTCCTCGGGTAATGCTTTCGGGCGGAAGGCCCCGAAGAAGACATTGTTGTAAGGGAATGGGGAGGCGACTTGATGGTGGTGTTCTTGACACAAACAACGTGTCTCTGGTACCAAACGTCCTCCTGGATATCGCGAGATCGACACTATTACTGTGCTTGCTACACAATCGTTTTTGTGCAGCAAAGATTGAAGAGTGGCTGAAAGTGAAAGGTTGACGCTTTAGAACGAGATCAAGAGACTTTATATAGGCTGGAGAGGAGAGCAGTCACTCGAAGTTCTCAAGTGAATCAGGTATTTAGTCCTGGCAAGGAGAACAGCAGACAATCTGGTGTGGCGCCTCGTACCTTCGATTTACCATCCTCGTGCTTCACTATTTGACAATATGGAAAAGAGCGGTAACTCGTACCATCAAGTCACCGTCTTCGTACTTCATGTACTCTTTCAGATCAGGGGGAGAAGGTGGCGCCCGAATGTTCTCATCACCATCCTCGTACATCAGTTCCTTGCTCGACTCTGGGAGAAAGGCTGGCTCACCCATCTGTGAGCTTACAATGGCACCCGCTAATCACCATATGGGCTTTACAGCGACAATCAGAGTATTGTCTCCTTGTGTCTCAGGGGAGCATAGGAATCTGGCAAGAAACATGACATTGGAGCATCCTTTCTAGGGTTACTCGTTGGAGAGATAATGGTCGACTTGTCCAGAGCTGAGCTGTATCAACTTGAATACGATATGTCTATAATACCGTGTCATCGTGCCTTGTTGATGTCATTAAGACAGATACCCAATTCATTGTATTCTTACCTTACTTGAATCAGCCGCTGATGATTGATTCAGTAAAGGAC
Source organism: Coniochaeta sp. PMI_546 (assembly GCA_021432605.1). Lineage (NCBI taxonomy): Eukaryota > Fungi > Ascomycota > Sordariomycetes > Coniochaetales > Coniochaetaceae > Coniochaeta > Coniochaeta sp. PMI_546. The sequence goes on along the minus strand of MU271149.1, from coordinate 1,273,205 downwards.
AATAGTCACTGAAAGAACACTCGAGCTATAGCGTTTAGTGGTTTATTGTTGTCTTCGGTACAAAGGCGCGGAATTACAAAGGAAAATGCAAGATATATGTGACTGAACACATGTTCACGTCACATGCATGTTGAGCTGATTGACCCTTGTGAAGCAAGAATGGCGATATCTATGGCCCAACTGTATGACAGTGATCCCTCTAATCGCTACCTGGCCAGAGGCTCTCTCGCTTCAGATGTCTCCTCCGTCGCCAAGTCTTGTCTTTTGAAGATGGCCCACCAACAGGTCACTTCTTGCCCCTCATCATCCTCGCCCCAGTCGTCCTGGCCTGTTGCCATACTTTCACCAACACATACAAGTGGTTGTCTTTGCCGAAGAAGTTGTTCTTGAAACATGGACTTGAGCTTCCGCGTGATCTCGTCTCTCAATGGAACCATGACCAAGACGCGTGCATGTGGACTCAGGGACAGCTGCTCATGTATGGCCCCGGCGAGCAGTGACGGATGATCATCATCGTACAGGGGATCAGCGACTATGACGAGCTGTAACAGAACCGTGATTTCTTCGTAAGCACATGCCCCGTGTATGATATCCATCCTTCGCGGTCTCCGCTTACCTGGTATTGATGAGGGACTTGAAACCTCTCATCGGTCTGGTCAGGGTCACCCCATGTCAGAGAAGCAGCATCCACACGACCGCCAAAAGCTTCCGCTATTGACCGGTTCGCGTCCACGTTATAAGCCAAATTCGGTATGATGGTAGGAAGGTCAGTTAGTATAACTGGAGCATGCCAGAAACAGGCGGCTGCCAGGCCCAAGAGGCCAGTACCAGATCCTAACTCCAAGATTTGCGTCTCTGGACGTCTCTGAGCACCTAGAATGTTCGATAGTTGATCCTTGGCAAACTGAGGCAGAAGTTTGGCGAGAACATAGGATGAACCCCATGTCTTCAGTCCAAGTGATTCCCCCGTGATGGGAGGTTCTCTAAGGGTCAAACTGAACGTACTTCCGTCCTCTTGTATGAAAGAAAACGATCTCGTGATTTCGCCCATGGCTACGTAGAGTTGTCAGTGTCTGTCAGGCGTCCTTTCATGAACACAGTTGTGGCTTAGCCTACCTGTCCGCCCACATCTCTCAGCAAGCCTCCGACTAGCCACAGTCCAGATTTCCTCGCGTTGATCATCATTATCGATCCATGCCAGACTGCTGCTGATAAGTGAAGAGAGAAACTGGTTTACTTCTCTTCGATCTCTCAACCCGACATTTTGTTCCCTAGCGGCATCCGCGCGAGGCACGTTGGACCCCCACACCGGAGGCTTAACTTCGAGCTTATCGAGACACTCGAAAAGCTCCTCAAAGTTAGGCTTCTGCCATAAATGCGGGAGCTCTTCACGCAGCACCGGCATCAGAGAGAAACGACCCGATGCTGGATCGCCAGGAGTACCCGAGCGACAGCGGAAACAGAGAGACGGATACTCAGAATTGTGCAGAGCTAGGACTTCAATTGGAATCCAACCAGGTATATATCGTAGACCGGTGGATAACAGCTACTAGCGACTTAGCACCCTCGATCTACTGTGCAGACTTCTTCAAGAGTGACGATCTATGGCCGCCGTCTTCGGTGGAGAGACAGATTTTGTGGGACATGGGATGGGCCATGCCGAATAGGGCATGTGGAGCCGCCGATGGGCCTGTCGATCTGCCGAATTTGGTCTCATTAACGCCCCTGATTCGCTGAGCGCGGGATAGGGCTGGGGAGCCTCACTTTTGACATGACCTCTGCTTAACTTCAGTTCCTACACGACACCAAGTTAGGTTGGTGATACTTGATAGTACATGTGTTTGCACAATTCCAAGTGAATTGTCAAGCTAGGCCAAACCTCGTTCCACTTTGCAGCCTCGACTACGGACACTTCTGTTAGGAATCCCATGTTGACGGGACAGCGCACCAAGCGATATCAAGGACGTGGCATTTGAAAATGATGTTGAGAGGGACAAACGGTCGTGAATATTGGTATGACTCATATCTGGACAGAGCTGCCGCTATTATCGTACCTCCCACCAGCGTACCGCAGAATACGCGAGTAGACGCGTGATGACTAGCTCAAACCTCACAGGCAGATGCAATGTAGAACTCAGTAGCCAGTCGGACATTCTCTGGCTCCCTGACACCCCCTGGAGATCTTGGAGGATACAAGTATTTCATGACATCAAAATCCGTGATTGACGCTTACTACATCCTAAGCTCGTCCCCAGCCATCATCACCACCATCACCTGTCTCCTGCTCTCCAGGTTGCGCCTCTTCCCACTCGCTTCCTTCATTGCCCGGCTGAAGGCCCGCCGTAGATTGACCGAAGGCGTTAGCCGGAGGCAAAGGCGTAGGATTTACGTCTCCCTGCCTTTCCATCACTGCTGTCTCCCTCAAACCTCGCTGGCTCCTTGTCTTCATATTCTGGCGCACCTGTGCTGGCCCTTTACCCTTCATGGACTCCGCCTTCTCCTCCTCATTGTCAAAATACAGAACGGGGTGTGTATTGGGATCTAACATGGCCGTCACCTCGCTGAGCTCCTCCACTAATAGTGTGCAGGCCATTCTCTCCATTTTAGCTCGGTAGACCAAGTCCAGCAGGCCCTCGCAATGCACCTCTGCCTTCCTGGCAGCCCATAGTCGGCGCTCGAGGACCCCACGATTTTGCTTAGCCAAGTTACTGTGTTCAACGTGGTTAGACCGGCGAGGATCGAGAACACCCTTGAGTGAGGACAGCCGGCCCTTGAACCTATCCGTCACTTCTTGGATTCTAGCCGCATCACCATGTCGGGCTATCATATCGCGCCAGAGCTTGTCAAGCGTGCCACTCGCGGCCCAAGAGGTGGTTTGACCTGCTTGCTGCTGGAACAATTGCTGATATTCCTCGTATAGGCTCTTGCAAGCGGAGAGAGCGTCAAAGAGGCGTTTTAGCGCTATTTCGACAGGGATGGCAATGTCATCTAATGATGCGGTTGATTCTCGTTGCACGGCACCCCCTGTGCCACCGACTCTCTTCTGTCTCCAAGTGGTAGGATCTGGCCGCTGCCGGTTGAGCGGCGGAGTGATGCGGGACGTGGAAGATCTGGCAGTGGACGGTGGTGCCGCGTAAGGCCACTGTCCATGTGAAGTCATGCGAGGTTGGAAAAGAGGAGCCTCCCAGGTTTCGATTTGCGGCATATTATGAGGATGACAGCGCGACGATGCCAACTTAGTGATCTCCGGGTGCGTCCATGGCCAAGTGAAGTCACTGCCTGCACCTCCCCCGCCTCCTCCGCCTCGCCGACAAGCATCGAGGTTGCGATATGCCATGCGGTCCTGCTAAGCGCCTCTTCAAGGCGTCTATTGCCTCTGTGAGTGACTGGACAACGACTGGTTCATGCTTCGACAGCAAGCTGCCTATATAGTCAACCACTCATTAGAGCTCCTTCATATGCATTGAACATGCTATCTCCTAGCACAAGCCAGAGGATGGAGCAAGCCGAATCTGGCGTGCTTTGAGCCATGCCTCGTGGAAAGTACCACAATCACATTGATCTCTGAATTTGATGTTTTCTTGCGCTTCCTCTCGATATAATCCCGGGTACGCGTGAGCTGTTCACAAACAGGAGCAAACACATCGTTTAGCTTCGCTTATGGACCATATCAAACCACAGCAAATAACGACTTCAGCACCAACAGCCGCATGTGACACCTGATAGCATCACCAAGAGAAAGGTAGCCAGTCAGGCAAGCTGTGTTAGCAAGCTGTGCAGTAGGAGCAACATCCAGCTCCTGAGCTGTACATGTATGTTTACTTGCAAACATGGCGAGTGCGATTTATTTGGTACGCTCAGGCAACACTTGTGCTTTACTTTGCCAACAAAAGGTTGTGGAATACTTCGAGAGTTGAGCTTGAGAATGTGATAAGGTGTTCATGTCAATGATCCCGGTACAGCTCTAGTAGATGGTCGTGACGCTGCGTGTTGGAACTTGAAAGGAGTTTGCAAGTGCCTATCTCATAGCCAACCGAATTGTTGGACTTCAAGCCGTCGTGATTGGTACCCGTTCAAGATTTAGAGAATCGACCCTTGTTTGTTTCACATCAGCTTGGGCGACTATTCTCTCTCTCTCTCTCCCTCACTTGCTGCTTTACAGCTTGCACAACTGAGCCCCCTCAGACGGTCCTGCTCGCAATCTTGAGGGCATCACAAACCCGCACCTCGGTCGCTTGGCATCTGCACTTGGCCGGACAAGCAGATTTCAGTCCAGCTGCTGTGTTAGCTCGTTGCTCGCACAACCGTAGCGAGAGCTCCACAGCCTAGAAGCACGAATCCTACGGAAAATGTCTTTCGTCTTGACTCACTTCGGAGATGAATTTATCTCTTTTCCCCTTCTCCCATCTCGCCACCACGATGTCTTACACCTCGACAGCTGGAAACTTCCCGCTGACAGCTGGAAGGGGATGTCTGTAACCAAACGTTGCATCGCCCGAGGCACCCACGATTAAAAAAGGCGGCAGGGCGGGCCACGAAAGCCCCCCATGGCCCATGCGTCGTGCTTCCCAGGGATGGTGGGGCACCCGCACAACCGAGCTCTGACGATTCACCCGATTTAGAACGGCACACGAAGAGCTGTTGCCCCACAACCTTTTTGGCTGTCGATCGTAAGAGAGAGAGAGAGAGACAATTCAAGAGCTGTGCGATGTATATCTACGTTGACCGAGGAAAGGGCAGGATTGGGAGGGGTAAGAAGAACTGAAGAATGGGGTACCAAATGAGCTTGCATGTCGGAATACTTCAGACAGCATGGCGGTGTTGCAGCTGTACGAAGGAGCGCGGGATATCGTGTCTCTGCATCCACCCTCCTCCCTAGTTGGGCATGGCTTCTGAGGGATGGATGGATCTGGCCATCGTCAGGCGACCAAACCCGAGAAGGGAATGAGAGTTCGATTCTCACAATTTGATGGACGAGGGCGGAAGACGGGAATATCACACTTCTTCATAATCAAGGAAGGCAATGCAGCACTTGCACTTACGTATACTCTAAACACAAGTGCACCCCCAGTCTGGCTTCTGGCGAGAACGTTACAACTCGCCTTCAGCCGGGTATTTTCATGAGGTCGCATCGCTCCGATCCTGTACTGCACCGTACCTGTCGCGTTAACCCGGACGGAACCATCCATATCCGCCCTCCATCTTGCAAGAATGACCAATAACAGCGGGGGGATATAGTTCGTCTGCCCGGAAGCAAGGACGGGATCGCGTCCAATTCTGGAGAAATATAGACGACCGGTTCGAGAGGTTTATGTAATAATATATCACGGGAGCTAGGGAGCGGAAGTCTAGCACCGTGAAACCCGTGGACCTCAGCAGCGCCTTTTGGGGGTGTATTGCGGGGAAGCTTTTTCAGTGAGAGAATTACTGACGGTGTACCAGGAACAGTTCTGCCAGGATTAGAAGACAGTTGCTCGCCTCCTTCGGCCGTCTCTAACGAGAAGATATTGGTCTTCAGTGGTAGGGAGTCGATTGTGGTGGAGGGTGAAGAGAATCCTACCCATTCAACGCGACTCCTTCATCCGAATTCACAGTTCAACATCGGTACCTGCCTGACTAGAGTGTCGCGCCGCTGGCGCCCCTCTTGGCAGCCCGGGTGATAGTGTCAGCTGCAGCCGGAACAAGTTCCTAGTTGTGGCAGAGTCGAGAAAATCAGCAAAAAGGATGGCCCGTCTGGTAGGGCAGGCGGTGGGAGTGATGAGTGAGCTGAGCGTCGTAAGGCGACCTGAGGTTGTGGGCGTCGTTTGACTTCGTGGTCGGTGACCTTTGATTGGAGGCTGAAATCCGGCCGTGTCTGGGGCAGCCGCAGTAACAGGGTATGGCGGCACATTGAAGAATTGGGGAGTTGTTTCATTCTCAACCCAACTGTCAACTGCCAACTCTGCTCGTCTCTTTTTTCGTCAATCGTAATTACTATTTCGCTTCTTAGCGACGAGCCAGAAGGTTGACCACTGATGTTAAAGGAACGTTCCGTGTTTTGTCGTCCGCCTTTTGCTTACTGTGTACACACACCCTGCTTCCAAGGTGGAGCGTGTGTCCGACCTCCGCTCCGGTCGTCTAATTTGTTGGCCGATCCCGCAGTTTCTCGGCTTGTCAGCTGTGCTACACATCCAGCCAACATTTGACGGGGCCAGCAGTCCAGGTCTTGACCGGCGAGTGTGCAGACTCTGACGCGTGACAATCGAAGCCTGGCTACCTGGAGGGCTATTCTTTCCTTATGTAGCATTCCGGCAAGGCCGGTAGTCTTCGTCATATCTTCCATCGGCTGGAGCTTGGCTGCTGCGCTTATTCCTAGCATCCAGCAATTGGAATGATGTCCGCTAATGGTGTTGCTGACATATGTGCCAGACCGTGAACATGGGAGCGGGAGAGACCGTGTCGATAAGACATGCATATCGTCCTGACCCGAGAACAGCATAATGAGTGGGCCATTGCATTTACACCATGCAGTCCTGTTGGGAAGGCCAGTCCCATGCATACCTCTAGTATGCTCGAATTAATGACGGAGTCAAGTCTTGTAGTTGAGATGGTCGTCCAACTCTATGCTCCATATCAAGTTAGTCTGTGGCTTCGTCTAGAACAAGCTCATTGATGCACATATGTACGTGTATGGTGGTCACATATGCACTTTCGAACCCAGGAGCTTCCGCCCGATACACACGAGGTTGGTTGATTAGCTGGTTCACCGAAAATGGACCTCCAGCTCGCAGGGCTGCATCCAACCCCGCCCCTCTAGGTATTCGTCCAGTGCCAACAAGAGTTGAATAAGGTAAACATACCAACGGTAACCAGCCCCCAGTCGGGCCTTATTCCTCCACCATGTCAGCACGAGTCTGTGATACCACACAACCTCGTCCTACGAGGATATACGACTAACATTTGTCTGCTGCCATCAAGGAATCCACTCCGCTGGTGTGACCGTCCATGATGTTAGAGGAGGCTGTCAGCGGGGACGTGTTCGTTGATCCTGCTTGTCCACAATGCTGTCGATCTTGAACACTCTTTAGTTCTCGCATCCTGGACACAACATCCCGTGCATCGTACTACATTGCATGATAATCGTCCGCGAAACCCAATACATGCAGAACACGTATATGGATGAAGGTGTCGTATGGCGATAACAAGTACTTGATTCGATCGACTCGATCGGCCAGTCTGCATCAGTCGCAGACTCGACAGCTCGAAGCTTGATCGGCTTTGCAAAGATATATAGTTGTAATATCCTGTAAGACATGACGAGCCCGGTGCGCATCGACTCCCTGCAGTGCTGCAAGTAATCCTCAGAAAGGTCGAAGGTGCAAGGCGAACAGTTGGCCCAAGATCTCAAACGTGCACAGCAAAACTGCAAGGGGCCATATTTCTCCCGCAGGCGTGTCACTGGCTACCTTAGTTTTTGGTTGCGGGCCCCGGACCAGGCGTTGTCGGGACGCTGACGGAAGAGTCCGTACCGGAGTCTTTGGTTTCAGCGGAATCTGGAAATGTGGAAATCTTCGATCTTTCCCGGCGGCGTCCTTGGTGCATGAGCTGATCTGCCTCGGAAGATTCGGCGAAGCTGCCAGAGAAGTAATAAACCAAGTTCTCATGACCTGAGCCATTGCGTACCTCGCCGGCGAGTTGATGCCATCGTCACTGAAGAAACGCCGTGGTGTTGTTGCTTGCTATTACCACAGTACGCTAGGTCGATAATCCGGTGGGCCTGCTGGGGCACCACTTGGGATGACCTGCATTTCGTACGAGAGCCACTGCCAGCAGCAGCCGTTGTGGATATGGACCCGAAAAGAGCCAACGGACCGTCTGAATGACTGCTCACGCGGGCAGAGCAGAGTCTCGCCTTTCCTTTCGACATCACCGCTTTGTGGCGCATGTTTTTTTCTTGACTGCGGAATACTTTGTCAACAATGGTTGTCATTATTGCAGTTCTGCCTTGGGTCACTCGGCTCAGGACTTGTCAGAACGGTTAGACAAAGATAGATACACGAGTACATAAATAGGGCTAATACGCGTGTGCATGGATAGAAGGGACTACATGAACACTGGTGTGTCCTGTACTAGGACGGTTGGCCGAGACATCCAGAACGGCCTGGCTCTGGCCTCGTCCGCTTTGCCGGTGAATCCACTCCATCAACATCCGCATGGAAGGGCAATACTGTAGAATTGCTCAGTCCATGGCAAGATGAGGGACGGAATGCTACGTCTCGATGCTGCCAGAACTTTCAAGTTACTGTGCATAACTCAGTTACCAGTCAATAACCGAGTCAACAGTCGGGATGATGTCAGGGCCTCTCTCGATTCTGCCAAAACTCTGGTTCCTCTGCCAGCTGTTGTATGACAGACCTTACCCAGGCACATATATGCTGTACCTTGCCGTGCTCCTGCCAGCTTTCGACGATTTCCCGGGCATCAAAGCAGCATCCGGCAACAAGCGAGGGCTGGAGAAAGGCTCATTTGCCGCATGGCACTTCGTACTTCGGTTCGGACTGAGCTTTGTTCCTAGTGCCGTGCTGCAAATATAGTACCTCCGAAACGTCGTCTCCCTTGCGTACCGTCATTTTACTCTTTGTCGCTGATCCGCAAGATTCGCTACCGACCCTGCAGTATAGTATAAGCTCGAGAGAAACCTTTGTGAAGTTTCAGTGAGCATTATTTCAAGAGGCAAAGAGAAAAGTCGAACTCTAAATCAATGCCAGTTCAGGTTGAACCTCAACTCCAAAGCATTCCGAGCGCTAGAGCCGTGGCGCAAAAGTGGACCTCCTTACCGAACCTGAACACCAGACAGACTGTAAGGTACGGCATGATCAGAATGGAGCTTTCTTCAACTCGCCTGCTCGGTTTGCAACAGGACAATAAGACAATTCTCTTTGGCTTCAACAAACACTCTTCTGTAGTCTGCACACACAAACAAGTAGGTCGATTCGACATATAATCACTAGACATGAGTTGTCAATTCCCTGAGTCGGCCGATAGATGTTGAAGCCAAACTGCCTCGCTGCATAACTACTATAGTAGTAGCACTCTGATATGTGCATAATGCGGTTGCTCGCCAGCTGGCGTAGCATTTGATTTGCTGCAAGTGGCTGCTCACCCGTCCATCCTTGACCCCTGCCAGCCATAGCGTCACAGCAACCTTCTTCCAGTGGGGCTCTCCGATCGCCATTGTACCATCTTGTACTGCCCGCCCCTGGCCTTACCCGGCCAGGATTTCTTTAGCACTGTACACAAGGGCAATTTGAAAGCCATCCAGAAGCCTCATTCATTGCAGCCAGTTCACCCATTTGATGGGTAATATGAAGGTCACCTGGTGTGCTTTGCGACCTTTGTGCACTGCACGTGTAATATTGTGGTATGTCTAGATGAAGATTCAACATGGTCTGCTGTGATACCCTCCAACATCAAAGGTACTGCGGTACTCGCCGATACTTGTCGAAACCCTGTTCCTGCAACCACTTGCACCACGACTCCGCCTTGCTCCACTGACTGCCCACCCTCTTTTGGCGTGACTGTCTTGTACCTTTTTGACTCTGTCTGTCTCTCTCTTGCAGCCGAACTCTTGATCCCAAGTACGACTTCGTGCCCTAGATTCCCCTCACTCCCTTCACTATTCACCTCTCTTCCGCCTCCTCTCCTCTCCGGCGTCACTCTCTCTCGCCTCCTACAACTTCGTCCTGTTGAATCACTCTTGGCTTGAAGAAGTGAAGCGAACCTCAAGTGTCCAGCCATATTCACTCGCTCCACCGATCGGCCGAGTCTCGACCCGCCTACCCGCTCCTACATTCTCGATTCCATCATCCCTCCCTCTGAACTCTTAGACTCTTATCAAAGTTGCTTGTGACAATATGTAACGCCCTTCATTCTAGAATATCATCATAGGGTTGCTTGACGAGGAGTTTGACCGGAAACGAGCTTGGTCGGGGACGTCGAAGAGGGGAGTGCCCGGTACTTTCCTAACGAGCCATATCCACAACCCTGTTGACGACTCCACCGTCAAGCCGGCAACGCACGATAGCAACGACAACACAACAAACCACAGCACACAAATACAAGTTATCCGGAGGCCTGTACTCAGGGGGATATCTCCTGGGGATTGGTGTTCATTCTCCTTCAAAATGGTGCTCCCGATCCTCGAGAACGTGCAGCTCCAGCTCGGCAGCTCGGTCGACTCTATGGCCGAGCTGCCGCAGCAGGCATTTGCTCTAACTCTGAGCGATGATGTCCTCGAGGATATGATCGAGTCGGTTCGGAATGGCCAGGAGATCCAATTGTCACTGGGTGACACTCCCGTAAGTTTCGCCTTTTTGCTGCCGTATTCTTTGCCAGGGTTGTCTGGTCTTGTCTCGTCTGCTGGTGCGTTCGAGGTGAGGAGACGGTGAATAGACAACTGCCACACACCGCAAGTGACAATAGCACACCCTCTATTGTTGCTGCTATTGTTGCCCAGCTCTATTGGCCAGAAAACCCTTTTCTTGATCAACACAAATTTCAATCCTTCCAGGAAATCAGCTTCTAACCTGTCAATCGTAGTCCTTCCTTTTCTCAAACCACGAGTACCAAATCCCTCAAACCTCACCCGACTTCGAGTACGATCTGTTCTTCTCCAACTCTGCCACACCAACCTGTCTCGAGAGACTTCCAAATCCGGCAATGTCCATCTTGAGCCAGAAAAATCGCAATGCGCTGCTGAGGCAGACGCAAGGGGATAGGAGCAAGCCTAAACCCAAGGGAAGGGATCTGAAGGAGAGCAAGAATCGCGAGGTGACCCCGAGACCGCAGACGAAGGCGGAAAAAGAGCAGGCAGACATTGATGCATTATCTGCGAAGTTTCACCAGGCGGAGGCCGACAAGCTGGAGAATTCGTGCGTACATTACCAGCCTTTTGCTTTTGCACGGAAGTCTAACGTTGGATGCAGGACGCGGATCTTCGAAGGAGCCGTTCAGGTCAAAGGAGGCAAACTTACCAAAGCTGGAAAGGCCAAGCTTTTGGCACGGCCGAGTGCGCTTCCCCGATCACAACCCGGCAGCCCTGCCTTGAGCGGTGTTGGCTCGCCGTCACTGGGCCCGACGAGCAATAACCAGGCCCAGGAGAAAGCCAAGAGACTCCGCTTCCCGCTCATCCACGAGCTCGCCGTCCGAGATCAGTCATTTGGGGACCTCCTTCCGAAGTGGGAAGGAGAGACGGAGGCAGAATTCCATACCCAGCTAGAGAAGGTTGCCCATTTCGACGCAGGCCTGCAAAAGTGGACTTTGAAGCAGCCATGCTGGAAGGAGCTCGACGTTTTTGCCTACCCATATCAGAAAGAGGAGGATCGACGGAAGGCCATCGACAACGCAGTCAAGAAGTACGACCGAATGCGGCTGGGCGTTTCAGATCCTCTCTGGCAGAAGCTATTGCCAATCTCAGAGCGCGGTAAGGGCATCTGTCTCAGCAAGGTCCAGGCCGCCATCGCGAAAGGCCCGGTCGCAGCTGCACCAAAGATAAACGTCCAGGCAGCGGAAGCTTCAAGTCCTAGTGTGGACTCGGAGAAAGAGGACTCGGGCTCAAGTTCCAGCAGGAAACCCAAAGTGGGAGGAGAACCGATGGCACGCACAAATTCAGGCAACAAGACGAAGAAGGTGTCGGAGGCACAGGCACAGGCTAAGCGGCTCCTTTCGAATAAGCCTACGGCGACGAAAGCTTCGTCGAAGCCCACGTCGAAGCCTTCCTCGGCCAAGACTTCACCGAAGGTATCGCCAACAAAGCCCACGGCCAAGGCAGCGGCTGGCAAAGGTGGCAGGGTGTTGTCGAAGGAGTTCATATCAGATTCAGACTCGGACAGCAGCGAGGAGGCACCACTCTCGAAGACGACCGCCGCGAGCAAGAAGGCGCAAGAGTTGAAGGGCCTGAAGGCGACTCCCAAGACCAAGCCACAGCCTGTCGAACGCACAGCAGAGAGGCCCAAGCCGGCCGAGAAGACACGCGACGTTCCGGTCCCGAAGCCCAAGCCGGCCCCAGCAAAGTCCGCTGCACCACCCAAGATCATGGACTCGATCCGGGCTGAGGGTGCGAAGCCAATCCGAGCGCCCAAGCGTTCACGAGACGAAGAGGACGACAGTTCCAGCTCGGGCACGCCACTGAGCAAGCGTTTCAAGCATCAAGATCATGCAATCAGCAAGCCTCAGCCTAGCGAGCCCAAGCATCGCAAGTCCGACTCCAGCCAGAACAGCCGTGGTTCCCAGAGTTCCACCCAGAGCTCGGGCACAACATCGGCCAAGGCCAAGGTATCGCCCGTCAAGTCATCACCATTGGCTTCCTCTCCACCTACGAATGCCTCCGACATTGAGGCCGCTGATGAGAGGAACACCATCGTGGCGGTCAAGAAGAGGAAGTTCGAGTCTACCCGGCCTGAGAAGAACCATTCAGACCGCTACGAGAAGAGCGACTCATCCGACTCGAGCCTTTCGAAGCGCGCGAAGCATGACCATGGTACAAAGGTCTCGAAGGAGCTCAGGGAGGAAGCTTACCGCTTCAAGAGCTACTACGCCAGGTACGAAGCGCTCCACCGGGAGCTGAGTGCACTGGAGGACCCTCCGGAGGACAGGCTCGAGCAGCTGCTCAAGATGCACCGCCGGTTGATCGACATGAAGCAGGAGATCAGGAACGCGGTCGGATACATCAGCCAGTGAGGCATTGGAGGAGACGATTGATATCAGGCCACCACAGGGATAAGGAGGTGGTGAAGGAAGGGAAAAGGGGGGCCAGAGGTTGCGTACACAGAAGCGGCTTGCATCTTCACGGTTTTACGACGGAATGGATGGCTTCAAGCTAGTCCACATTGCATAACAGCGTTGTTTTCATGGTCTGGATACGAGTTGGCTTTCACACGTATCAACAAAATGGTGAGGTAGACTCGAGTATCCTGTCGGTCTTCTCAAGGCAGCAGCGCAGGATCAGCCTGTCTTGGGTCGATGCTCTGATTAAGGGGCATCACCCAGGAAGGCCCCATTTGATCCCATTGGTTTGGTCAAGGGGCATCATGGATGGCATCATGGCATTAGGCGTTTTCTGGTTGGATTTTACATGTACCGACGATACCAGAGCTCTTGCTGCAGCACGGTTAGCATCAGTTCACTCGAAAAATGGATTTGAAATTGAATGAGACCAACAACTTGTTGCTCCCAAACTGGTGATTCCTGGAACCTATCGTGCCTGTACCTACGTGCGTATCCTCGTCTGAACATGGGCAGCGATCAGCTGATTCTGCCGAAACAAGAAGAAGGCCATGGTCCGGTAAGAGCCGTCACACATGATGTAAAGGTGTTGATAGTGTGGCACTGCATATCCAATACCCATGCAGGTACAACAGGACTCGGGAGGCAGTAGGGTCACAATCCGCCATCATCAAGCCCATATGGCGTTGAGACAAGCGGCAGATCATGACATCAAGTCGCAATCAGTAGCAGGAGATATGTGAAGGCGACAAATCACGGCCATCGGAGAGGTCGACCCGTGGAACGAACCTGTCTAGTACGTATTTAGGTATCAGCTCGGTTGGGAAATGGTCGACGCGGTTAACGTCGATCGACAAGCCGAACAAAGGAGTGCCTGAGACAGCGAATCCGGCGTGCCAAGCCCCCCGACGACGAGCGCTCAGACATCAGCATTCCTGAGGAGGAGCTTTTGGCGCGAGACGGACAGAGACGGATGGGGATCCGCTAGGTAGATGTAGATGGTCGGCGAACAGCGATGCCCCCTGTGGCGAACACAGATCGATGCAGTCCCTGCATCCCCGATCTGGTTGGGGCGCAGATCATGGGCGAGAGTCCATCAACAGTATCATGTAAGAGGGACGTAAACTCGACTCCATTCCTTCGTGCTATCTAGTAGTATACACAACCCACAATCGCCAGGAACAGCAACCCTCTTATGTCTCACTCGATCCCCCCTCTGCTTTCGGTATCGCTATAAGCTAGAGGACATATGCTCGGGGAACCCGACGAGCCTCGATTCTGGATCACCAGCCTCAACCTCTGGGAGGCGCTAAGCTGCTAAGGCGAAGGCGCGGTGGCAGCTCAGCGGTCGAGTCCACGATGGCCACAACCACAGCAGCCACGGTCACGGCCGTAATGACCAAGCAGCCACGACCTCTTCCGGACCTTTGAGATTATTGCGTCTTGAAGAGCAGAATGGCGCAGTGTCCGAGGTAGAAGTAGATGAAGTGCTTCGTTTCTACCGCGCATATGTTAGTCGGAGATCATCAGAGGGGGTATGGTAACCGTGGCCATGCTCGGAGAAGAGGGTCAACTTTACCATGCGTCACAAAACTTCCAAAGTTGCGTCCCACGATGCAATGCCATGTCGGGCCCTTCCTCTCGTCGAACTGGTGATATTTTGTCATGTCAGAGTCCTGCAAGCATTTCCCGAATAGGATAGAGTATGACGGGCACAGGAATGTTGCCCGTGGGTCTGTATCCGTACCGTCTTCTTGATGTGTTGTGCGATATCCTTTTCGGCCAAGAGGGTTAGCTCAGTGCCCACCATCGCGACTGGATCGACCGATCCACAGCATTCCACGACTCGTCCCGCTGAAGACTCTTCGCTCCACGTACCTTCTCAATCGTGAACTTGGCCATCGCTTCCTGAGCTGCGACATGTCCATTTTAGCCTTAGCCTCTCCTCGTCTGCGATTTGGATATTCCGGGCTGCCGGCAGCATCACGTACCGACTTCGATAGCTTCAGATTGCATGTCGTCGGTCTGTGGATGTGATTAGCCAAAAGTGACGAGACGTCGGTTTTGGGCGAGCTAGTCGCCATACCATGTCTGCCGACTTGATCTGTGCTGGTCATCCAGTGTTCTGTCAGCCCATTGCTTCACACGGATAACAGATGCGGACTGCTAGAGCCATCACCAAAAGATACGGCCGGAAACTCCAACACTGCTTACCCTCGAGCTTCTCCCGCGGTCCGGGGGAGGTGCTGGGCCTACCAGGCGCATCGGCCGACATTGTCAAGAATGGTCTGAGTGAGGATCGATGGATGGACAATCAGAAACAGAAGATGAATCTCCTGATGTCGATTAGTGGCTGTGGTCTAGATGCGCGGTGCGCAGGCTCTGCTTAGTCTTCGATCTCAGGGATGTTCTTGTTGTTGTTTCCTCGAGAAGTGAGGTCGTGGAGGGCGGCCACAGAAAAGAGGGCCCCCTTTCTAGCTTGCAGGGGTCGAGGGGGCTGCAGAGGACTCACATGCAGCTCCAGTTGTGCTAGGTATGACAATGTGTTTTGACCCGTTCTCTGGCGCAAAAACAAAGAGAGGGAATATTATATGGACTGTGATATAAGGTAGGCCTTGTCCCTTGTCGCTTCTACGAGAGTGCAATTGAGCAGCTGGAGCGGTTTGGTAACATAAAAAAGAAGTTTGGAGCAGGTATTAACGTTGGGATGCTGTCACGAGTTCGTTGGGCTGGTAAGGTCAATCGTCAATTGAGCAACAATTGGAGAAGGCAGCACGCACAGACCACAACCCATCCCACCAAAAATGCGTACCTTGATGCCTGCCTGCTTGTGGAAAACGTGGGGAGACATAAGAGGCCCCACATGCTCACCTTACTAAGGTAAGGCATGTACAGTTTGTACTGACCTCGGTACCGCTGCCAGGGGATGCTGATCACGAGGAGATAAGATAAGGTGTTGAGAAATATTGAGCTTTTGCAGAGTGGAGTTTTGTAAAAAGCAGTGAAAAAGGGCAAAATTTGAGGCCTTGGAAAGCGACTTTATTATTTACATCAACACACAACTTCATCCCAGAACCGAAGTTTCAGGGGCATTAGCAACCCGTATCATGGAGTCATTAGAGTCGTCCCGCATCTTTGTGAGGAACCTGCCACCAAACATAAACGAGGTCGACTTCCGCAAGCACTTCTCAAGCAAAGGACGAGAGATCACGGACATCAAACTCATCCCCAAGCGGCGAATAGGTTATGTCGGTTACAAGACCCCCGAAGATGCGGCCAAAGCTGTCAAATACTTCAACCGCTCCTACATCCGCATGTCGAGGATAGCGGTCGAGGTGGCCAGGCCTGTGAGTATCAGCTTACACTGGTTTCATGCACTGAATGTCAAGAATTGACCGATTCCAGATTACCGACCCGGAACTGCCCAGTGTCAGAAAGATCCATCCTACCTCGAACTCTGCCTCCACTCCTGCCTCTACCAAGCCTTCTACTCGAGAGAAGCATGCACCACTCACGCCACCAAGCGAAGACCCTGCCCTCAAGAAGCGGAAACGAGATGACCTAGACGAGGCTGACCCCAAGCTTCAAGAGTTTCTGGAGGTCATGGACCCAAAGCATGCTTCCAAGAAGCTGCGCGAGGACATCGGCGTGTCTGGCGACGTAGAGATGGCACCTCCGCCAGTTGAAGATGAGAGTGATGGCGAGTACGAGGAGATACCCGCCAAGGGGCCCAAGGAGGTACCTAAGGAGGCGCCAGTTGTTGCACACGACGAAAATATGCCGCTTCCCCAATCTGAAACTCTGCCAGAAGTTCCTACTCCCGAAATGGTGGAGGAAGCACCCCCTACCGGAGCGACCGACGATGACTGGTTAAGATCGCGTACGAATCGCCTCCTGGACCTCGTTGATCCGGACGATCCCAGTTTTGTTGCTCGAAGTGCTCCTGTCGTGGGTGGCGCCCCCCTGCAAATTCCAACCACCGCCGGGCCGAGCACAGAAGAGGATCAACCCGTCCAAGACATCGATGTTGACCACCCGGAAGAGCCGGCGGAGCCAGAGGATGGAGACACGGCCGAGACTCTGATTCAGAAAACCGCACGATTGTTCGTCAGGAACCTTCCATACACTGCCACAGAAGACAACCTGAGAACGCGTTTCGAAAAGTTCGGCGCCATCGAAGAGGTATGTAAACAACGTCATCGTAATTTCTCCCTTCCAGCTGGCTTGCGCCTTGTCAACATGATGAATCCATGATAGGGACATCTTATACCCACAGTTGGTAAATGATGCGAACTTGGGCTCAGTATTTTAGTAGATGCTTCGAGTTTTCTGAACTTTGGACAAGACTTTGAATTGTTGCACGAGAACATAAACATTTGCTCTGTAATATCTGCTAATACAGCTTGCAGGTCCATCTCCCAGTTGACAGCCAAGGTAAGAGCAAGGGCTACGCGTTGGTGCTCTATGAAGACCCATCTGCTGCTCTCATGGCATTCCAACAAGCAGATGGTACAACTTTTCAAGGTCGGATTATGCACGTGCTTCCTGCAGCCCATAAAAGGGAGAATCAACTTGACGAGTTCGCAATTTCAAAATTGCCCCTCAAGAAGCAGAATCTCATCCGAAAGAAGGCGGAGGCGGCGTCAAACACATTCAACTGGAATTCTCTCTACATGAACCAGGACGCGGTCAACGCGTCGGTGGCGGATCGCCTCGGCGTCTCCAAGTCAGAACTGCTTGATCCTACCTCCGCCGACGCGGCAGTGAGACAAGCGATAGCTGAGACTTCAATTATTCAAGAGACTAAGGCTTACTTCGCCGCCAATGGCGTCGACCTCAATGCCTTCAGGTCTCACCAGAGGGGCGATACTGCTATCCTGGTCAAGAACTTCCCTTTCGGGACTAACATTGAAGAACTCAGGAAGATGTTTGAAGAGTTTGGGACCGTGTTGCGAGTCCTAATGCCCCCGAGCGGGACAATTGCTATTGTACAGTTCGTGCAGCCGGCCCACGCTAAGACGGCCTTTGCGAGGTTGGCATATCGGCGCATCGAGAACTCGGTTCTCTTCTTGGAGAAGGCGCCCAAGAATCTCTTCACAGAATCCACTCTGCCATCCGCTAAGGATGATCGCCCCGCCGGTGTCCAGAAGGTGTCGGTTACTGAGCTACTGGAACGCGATGACGAGACAGATCTTCGGCTTGAGACTTCGTCACTCTTCGTGAAGAACCTCGACTTCAAGACGACTACTGAGCAACTCGCAGAGACATTCAGACCCCTTGATGGTTTCGTGTCAGCTCGGGTGAAGACCAAGGTCGATCCCAAGAAGCCGGGACAAATCCTCAGCATGGGCTTCGGTTTTGTGGAATTCCGCTCAAAAGAGCAAGCCCAAGCCGCTCTCAAGGTCATGGATGGTTACGTACTAGATGGGCACGTCCTCTCTGTCAAGGCCTCCCACAAGGGCCTCGATGCAGCGGAGGAACGCAGACGGGAGGACGTTGCCAAGAAAGCCGCCGGACAAAGGACGAAGATCGTCGTCAAGAACCTCCCGTTCGAGGCGTCCAAGAAGGATGTCCGTGCGCTTTTTGGTACTTATGGCCAGCTCCGTTCAGTTCGTGTGCCTAAAAAGTTCAACTCCACATCGCGAGGCTTTGCCTTTGCGGAGTTCACTACGCCGCGCGAGGCCGAAAACGCTCTTAATGCTCTCAAGGATACCCACCTGCTGGGTCGAAAACTTGTACTCGACTTTGCTGAGGCCGAGGCTATTGATGCTGAGGAGGAGATCGCTAAAATGCAGAAGAAGATAGGCGGACAGGTCAACAAGGTCACATTGCAACAACTCACAGGGAGAGGCAGGCAGAGGGTCAATATTGGAGACACTGGGGATGAAGATGAGGCATGACATTTGATGAAGAACTAGCACCAATATCAATACTGTCAACAAGTTTTTTAGTGTCTGTTTGTTTGCCCTGTGCTCAGATTCCCCCAAGGACAGGGGCAGGGTTGGTGCAGAAAGGGCTGATGCACAGAGGGTTGATGCAGAAGAGGTCAATAGCAACTCGGCATCCCTTTGCAGGGAGCGCGCAAGTTCAACCACCCCTACCACCCTTGAACGCTTTCAGCCTCGACCCACACCTTGGATATCTACATTTCGGCTCTAGTGTTGTACCTTATCCACCGCGATCACCTCTTGTGTGAGGCTAATCTGTTCGCATGCCGGTGGCACTAGTCATCACACTCGATCTTTTCTCACAACCCTCCGGACCGTCGCCGTCAACCCCTCCCCACCAACAACCCACCCTTCAGTCTCTGCTGATCTAGGCCGCATCCCCCCTGTTGTGGCAGATGCGCCCGTAAATGCGGAGTAGCATTGTACTACTTGCTAGCTCCTAAACGTCTGTTCTTCTGCAAGCAAGCAAAGATGGGAAGGTGGGCATGGTGTCCATGACAGCGTCGAACCTTGCCTTCCCCCCCACATCACCATGTGGTCGGCTGTCCGCCCTGGAGTAAGTGTTGCAGAAGTCATGCCAACCGACCAGGGCGGGAAAGCGGGTGATTCACCCATAGCTATGTAGGGTCGTCAGTAACAATGGGAGAGAGGATATGTGATGTCCACACATGCCTCCTGGGTTATAAGATATGGCATTCTCCTCTTTCATGCCTGAGCAGTTGTTCCTGGATACTCAGCATACCTCTCGTTTCCGTCCTTTAGCTTGCGACCAGACTCGAGGGTCCCATTCCTTCCAAAGCTTTTTCTTTCACAGAGGAATCATCACACATACCGTGAAGTGAAGCATTGCCTGTCGCCACTGCCATTCTTTCCTAGCTCTACGTTCCATTGCATGAGGACAATGATGGAGCTATCTACAAGACCCCCCCCTAATGCACCGTCATGCTTCGCTCCACACTCAGACTACCAGCGGTATGAGAGGAGCTACAGCATGCCGGGCGCCGGCGCTCCGAGGCAGCCCCTGGAGGAGTCCAACGGCAATGCACAGTTACGACATACTCCCACATTACCGTCCACAGGTCCGCCATACAACAGCAGCCAACATCATCAGCAACAGCAACAACATCTAGACGCATACACCTCAATACAATCGTCAATACCAACACCGCCTATCATCCCGTCGCAGGCTTTCAGTTCTGTCTATGGACAACAAGCTGTTCCGTCCGGCGCGAGAGTGCCGGACAGGAGACGTAGTCACCATGTCTCCTCCCAGTATTACCCTCGCGCACCCACAACACTTCTAATGATGACACGGAATCCAATGGTTCGCGCACCACAGTTCGCCAACTACAGGAAGAAGCAGGACGAGGACAAGGCGAACGGCTCTGCATGCGCACGCAGCGACAAGAAGCAGCAAGTATGGCCGGACGTACTGGAGGCTGCCTGTCTTGACGGTAAGAGACCTAGCCTGCCCCAACAACGCCCTCATGACACGGTCCAGTGCTGACTTTGTTTCCAATCATAGCCCTGCTTCTGATTCCCCTGACCATGGGCAAGAAGAAGGTCGGCAAGAAGGAAGACGGCGAGTTCAAACAGTACGGTCGCAACGAGCTAATCGAGCGGTACCTATGGTTCGCCTACCTTGAGAGCCTTCCGCCAGGCGTAGCACCAGACCCTGAGCTCTGGCTGGTCATGGATCGCAGGGAAACTGATCCCAAGAAGAAGGGCAAGGGTCGCAAGAAGGTATCAAGCCATATTCAAGTCCTCAAAGGCTTCTTCAAGGGCATACCATGCTGTAAGTTGGAACCATCCCCGCCAAAGGTTTCGGTTTCGGGCGCGAAGCGGCCACGTGAAGACTCCGAGCTGTCGCACTGCATCCTGCAGATTCATTGTTTGTTCTTGACGCTGGCTGCATTCGTGGCTTGTTGGCGCTTACCCTATCCCTTTGTGCAACTTCGACCGAAGGGCTTGCATACGCGCACGGGGCTAACCAACGCTTTTTCTCCCTTACAGACCACTTCTTCTTCACCAGCAAAGGAAAAGTCATCAAGTCGTCCGGAGCGGATGCAAGCAAAAGCCTTGCAGGCGGCAAGGATTTGGACGCCACCGACAACCTCGGGTTGCACCCAGTCATTTACTCCTTGGTAAACGAGAACCGTCTGCCGGCCGAGCGGCCAAACTACGAGTATTTTGCGCAGCTGTTGGCAGACGAGCAGCTCGTTAGCGTACGGCCGAGGAGATGTTGGATCTTCGTCGCGCACGCCGACTATGTCGTCACCGCCCACGAAGCTCCGCCTGATGAGGACGGCAACCCTGGCGAAGCAACGTTCACGGCAACCAATCCTACCACTGGTGACGAGCTCGCGCATCCAGAGGACTACCCTTATCTCAAGGAGAATGCGTTCAAGGACTCCTGGCCACGCGAGGAGCGCGCAATGGTGCCGGGTACGCTGTTGCACCAATTGACCAAGAACCTCGAGCAGGTCGAGAGTAGCTGCGTCCGTGAGGTCTCGAGCCAGTGGGATGCCGACTTCCCTGAGCTCGCGGCGCGTCTACACAATGCTGTCGAGGAATCAGGGGGTGAACTCCAGGAGCCGGGTGTTCCGAACCCAAACCGGTGCGAGTTCCTGCACATGCACTTGACTCTCGAATTGCAGAGGCGCAGACACTTCCCCGCGCAGTCGGAGCTCAACAGCTGGGTCGAGATCAACGTCGAGCAGCCACACCTGCTGAACCACCGGTGGAAGGTGGAGACGCGGCTGGTACGCCCCGCCGAGCTGCTCCGTGGTGAGAACGACAAGCCTCTCACCCACGTCGAGACCGAGATGGGGGTGCTATACGTTCATCGCCCTGGCTGCGAAGCTGGCGCGACTAACAGCAGCCGCGGGTGCGACTGTCTGAGCCAAAGATGTCGGCGACAGGTCGTCAGCGTGCCGTTCCCTGCCGATACTGCGGCGCGGATGCTGACTTACTGCGCCGAGTATCCTGCTCACCCAATGTCCCCGCGCAACGATCGGACTGATGAGGGAGCGGCACAAGCCAACTCTAAGGGCCGTACAAGGGGCAAGAAGAACAAGAACGTCACCCAGATGGACCTACTACCCCAGATCGCAATGTGCCAGGAAATCTACTCCTGTCCACCAGAAATGCACACGGACGAGACCGATCCGACTAACAAAACAGATGGCGCTATCAAGACCCCCTGGAAAAGACGCGCCGTTCTTCTGTGGACCTTCGAAACCATCCACAGCATCCAGAAGCACCAAGGTGAAGACAAGCTGGTGACAGCTCCTTCAGGCAGGGGTACATGGCGGTTCCTGACTCCTCTGGACCCAACATCGCGGCAACATCAGCAGCGGTCGATGATTTTACCGACCCACGGCAATGTCCACGGCCAGATCACGCCGCGAAACTCCCTCTCCGTGCCGTCTGGCCCACATGCAGGCCGCCAGCTCTCGCGGGACTCGGTCCTCTCCCCAACACCCAGCTACCAACACCAGCTCAACGCAAGCATGAACGAGAACTTCCAGGCGGTTTGGGACAACCCCAGCAACCGCCCCAACGGCATCTTCTCCTTCAATGGCAACCAGCCCATCCCGCAGGGCTACCACGCCAACGGCCAGCCAATGTACCAGTCTCTAACATCGCCGAACGGGCCAGGCGGCCTATCCATCCTCGCAAGCCACCACCACGGCGGCCTCGCCACCCCTCCGCCGACGGCAAGCATGAACGGCTCCTTCCACCAGAGCTTCGACGCCGCTGCCGGCCAACAGGTCCAGGAGGCCGACATGCGCCACCCGTCCATGAGCTTCATGTCCGTTGCATCCTCGGGCGACACAGACTCCTCCTCCTACCTCGCCGCCAGCACGGCCCCCAGCGGCGGCTACCACACAGGTGTCTACGAAGAAGTACCGCAGGACTTCCAAGGCTGGGTCACGGCCGCCAACGCAGCCAGTTCCATCCCGGCGGTCGACAACAGGCTACACCCCGGCTACTGGCAGCCACAGCCGCAGTACAACCCGGCCAGCAGACACGTCACGCAGTCCTCCGTGCTGGACTGGGCCGTCCCCTCGCCGCACGACAGCCCCATCACGGGCCAGCCGATGAAATCGGAGGGATCGATCCACCCGCTCAACCAGCCCGAGCAGTGGCAGAGCAAGGACCCCACCCCGATCTCGGCTGACACCTCGCCGCGGCCGCTGACGGAGTGCTCCTCCCGCGAGAGCCAGGAGCGGCAGGGGTCGTGGGTCAGCGTGCCCGTCGGCGTCGCCGGCCGCACGCCCAGCACGGACCTCAGCCAGGACTGGGAGGCCATCAACCAGAGCCACGAGGCCGTCGAGCCGGCGATGAAGTTGCAGACGGTGGGCGAGGGCCAGCAGCTGCTGTCGGACGGGTACTTCCCGCACCAGGCCGTGGGGGTCCCGGAGATGGCGCCCAATGGCCACGAGGCGCAGTACGAGCGGTTCAGGAGCCACAAGCGGAGGAGGATGTTTGTGGAGGATTATAGTATGGGGCAGCCGAGGATGAAGATGGCTAGGACGGAGGAGTGATGAATGATACCCGGAACCAGAGCGGAAGAGATGAAATGATTGTACTTGTCATGTAATAAATGAGGATGATGAGGCGCGGGCTTTTATTGGATCAGGCGCTAATACGGTGTTGGGACTTTCTCCTTTCGGCTTTTGGATGGGATGGTTATGGGACAAGGAAGATGCTATTCTCAACGGTTACACTTTGCGAAGATCAGAACAAGATGCGCAGATGAACAGCGGTCTCACGACCTGGTGGTTTAAACAAAATCCGGGCTGGGCGGTTCTTTTGTTTCGCGAGAAGATTAATATTTGATTCCCTCATTAATCAATTTACTTCATTATGTCAACTCATACTCTCTGAGCATTATCCAGTCTCGACTTCACAGCTGATATCATACAATTACCTAGTAGTCTATGGTTTCCACCTGCGGTGCATCAATGGTTAGAACGTAGTTGAGGACATGGTATCCTACCGTTTTGCCCCATTGATGCGGTCGACATAGGTAGTTCCCAATGGGCACGAATCGGAACTAGAGTTTAACTGCACTACGTATACCATGACAGAGACCACGCCACAGACAGTCACGTCTTGTGTCATGAATGCTTCCTGATCATAGGCCCGCAGCCAGTACGGTAGGCAGAGAACGGCCCATCGGTGTTGAAAGGCGGTTCGGAGTTGTAGAGCTGACAGCTATAGGTCTCGTTGCATTGCCAGCTTCGATAGAGGACTTCTCAATACCTGAACTACTCACGGTCGAAGGAAGTCAGAGGCAGAAGGCATAATATTCTCCCCTAGGTGTAAGGTACTAGCCATTATGTGAGAGGGTGTGTCTAGGAGAGACTGTATGGAGCGTTTGAAACGCCTCTAGGCCGAAGACGAGACCACGAAGAAGGGGAGGCCGCGTAAATCGAGCTTTTTTCCAGGAAAGAAGGAGGCGAACTACGGCAATTATATGCCGCTAGAGGCCAAATGGAGGAGTCGAGACCCTTCCTGAATTGGAAAGTGGCAGGCTGGGATGAAACACGATCTGTCGTGGAGTTGTGCACAGAGGACCATGTTTTTGGCCTTCAGACTCTTCACTGCACATGTGACCACTTGTTGCCAATTCGCAACTTCCGTCACGAGAACCACGCCAAATCCTGGGAAAATTTAGGAGAAGAGTAAAGACGTGATGTTTCTTAGTCTCAAATTTACAGCCAACCTGTTGAATCAGGAGTCGAAAGGTAATGGCAGGGGCGGAGGCAGAGGCAGAGGCAGCAGACAGCAGAAATTGAAAATAGTCTTGGGTTTCTGACGACAGGAAATAGAGTTGAGGCCCGTGTCGAGGATCAGGGCCGGATCAATTGCCACGCAGTTCATGCGCCGGAGCACAAGCACGACATTGTCACAAACACGATCGCCACCAGGGCGTAGACGTTACTCAATGCCTGATCTCTTGTGACGATCTGGCCCTGTGAATCTGTTCGCTTCGGGCCCAGGAAACGGGAAACAGGGCGCTCTGAAACACATGCTCGGGATAAGCTGACCAAGATAAAGTGCGAAAAGTCCAAGTTGCCATCAGTTGTCCTGAGTGCCCTTTGGAGCCCTTCGTTCATCGAAGGGGGTGCTGGTTTAAGACCCAACCAAATGGGGCAGGGAGACGTGAGTTCTATTATTTGAGTTTCTCCATATGAAGTCGCCGAAACTTGGGATGATTGTGGACTAAGCTCCAGGAGTCGAGATCAACGACGGGGCGATAATTAATGGAATTATCAAGGCAGGAAAGCACCTGAGCACCCGGCGACTATTCTGCTAGCCTGCCGCAGGTTCGGGAGCCCAGGAGCGAATCGTCAACGGCGGTGGCTGCTGATAATGCAACCATTTTAAATCCCGTAGGGCTCGCCTATCTAAAGTGAAGCATTGACGTGCAACGACTGGCGGATGCAAGGGGGCGAGTCTGGGGAGCCGCTCGTCCAGTCATCGACCCCTGGCGAGCCATTTTGGGAACGGGTTGATGCAGTTTATGTCTCTTTGCATAGAACGGAAGGCTGAAGAGTACTTCAAACCTATCAAGGGCACGTGCATCTTCAGTGCTTGGCGCTGCCCCCCTGGTACAGATCAAACGAGCCTCTTGTGGAGACCGTCCCACTTCTGCCATGTTCAACGTCTCTCCTCCACACATCTGTTCGCATTTTCCACATGACACCCTTGCAACCTGCAACATCGCATCTCGTCGGATGGTTGTCTGTCCAAGTGGATATTGGCCTCCTTTGCTGCCGCCGCCCTCTAGTCTCTATGCGCAAGACTGCCCGCGAGCGAATGAATAGCAGCTATGTTTCCTCTTCCAGACAGTGCAGAAACATGAGACCATCAGTTCGACCTGCTTGTTTCCTATGGTCGGGACGTTATCACGCTTTGACTGGCTGCCACATGCGACAACCATGCCTGTCTGACGGCTAAAGAAATAGAAGTCATCTCTTCACTCTTCTCATCTCGTTTATTGTGGTGAATGTGCATACATTCGATGCTGGCCTGACTCCTCACTCAGTCAGTGAGCCGATATACCCTGATGTGACTCCTGCCTTGTTCCATGTCTTCCCGTGGCAATCCCCTATTATCCGGGACCATCCCCTTGAGCAATACCCGGACCTCACACAAAGCCCAAGATCTCCGTATTACTTGAACATCAACATCGCAAGTCCAGGCACATCCCACTCTTGTTTCCTTTGTCGACCCAAGTGCTTGGTAAAAGACCATCTCAGCGACCGTAAACCGGCCGTAGTCTCTCCTTTCGAGTCTCTGGAGTTGACGACGTCGACCTTCTTTGCTTCACCATACCGATATCGAGCCACGCCCTCGGCCTTCACAAAGGGACATAATATCACAGATCCCAAAGTTCAAAAAGGCGGTCACACTACCGGAGAACAGTGTCTTTCTCTGTCGACACAATGCTGAGTTAGAACAAGGCGGTTATTGTGGCGGACTTATACTTCATTTCTTTATATCAGCTGTGCTGAACCTGCCCAGGTGGTATAATTTGACTTTGGATTCTTCGAACGCAGTGGTGTTGGGAAGGCCGGACCATTCTGTTACCATTCAGTCACCTTGACTCAACTTGCAAATTCTTGGCCTTTTTCGAGCGCGTGGTGACAAAAAACCTACGATACACCACCAAATTTCGAACCTCGTACTAATACTTCTACTCATCAAAACAACACTCACAACTCGGATCGCCGCGGAAACGACAAATCTCATCATCACGTCGACGCGGGTCTTCTTAGAAGACGACATCATTCTTTCTCACCTTGAACAACTTTGCCCTCATTATCGACCGCAGGTCCACCAGCACTATCATGGCTAAAACACGCCCCGGATGGCACACGTGGGGCTTCGTAAGCTTGTTCTGGGTCCTTCTTTGGTCAGCGCTACCCGCTGGTGCCCATACCAGCGTTGAGCGCCTTTTGCGTGTTGCACCCAACGGGACCACCATCGGCGCCGAGGGCTTCCCGCGTGGTTTCTGGCCCAGAGGTGCGCCCGGCTACTTCGATAACGCCAACATCTATCTGATTCCACCGAACGGCCCCGTGGACAAGGTAATCCGTCCAGATGACAAGATCGCGCATCCTGCTCAACGTACTTCCAACTACACAACAGCGAACCCTCCTCTAAAGGCGGCCCCGGGGGATATGATCGTTCTCCAATACCAGGAAAACGGCCACACAACCCTTCCGAATGCCCAGGTGAACAAGACACTCAATCGGGGAACGGTGTATATATACGGTACCCCGAGCTTGAGCACGGACGCGAATCTGCTCGATATTCATTATCAGTGGAACGCGAAGGGTACTGGTGGTGACAGCAAGGGAAAGCTTCTGGCAACTCGGAACTTCGACGATGGCCGCTGCTACCAGGACAACACTCAGGAGATCGCCACGCAGCGTCGACAGAAGTACCCCAAGGCCACTGAGCAGCCCATGGGCGACAACCTGTGGTGCCAGAACGACCTCGCTCTTCCTGTCGATCTCCCTGCTGGGAAGCCGTACACCCTGATCTGGGTCTGGGATTGGCCAACGATGGATCGAGCCAATGTCACAGTCCCTCCGTCATCAGCCCCAGGAGCTGCCCCTGGCGAGAATGGAGCGAAAGTGAAGATCCCTGAGCTCTATACAACGGTCATAGACATCGACGTCGTCGACCCGTGCGACGATATTCTCGGCGAAGTCAAAGGGCCTACATGCACCAAGGGCGGCGGCGGATCACGCCAAACTTTTGTGGTGACCGAGACCGATCTGAACAAGGCGGCCATTCAAGAACAGGTTAAGAACATGTTCATTGTGGACGTCTCGGCTTTGATCGATGTTGGTAGCAAAAACAACTCTTCGGCGAGTTCAGTCTCATCCCAGGCCAGTAGCAGCAGTGCCGGCGGTGGCCGCGTCAAGACCACAACAACATACGGCGGCGTCACTGTTACAACGGCTACGAGGCCCACAGGTACCGACCGTGGCGCGCGCGTGAAGACAACAACGGTGTACGACAGCACCACTGTCACGACCGTCACCATCTACCCTAGCACTGCCTCTGCAAACCCCGGGGTAGCTACGGCCTCTTCGATAGTCACCAAGACAGTCGTCGCCTACAGCACCACCGTGACCTCAACAATCAGCCGATCGCCCTCGTCTTTGCCGTCCGGATCCGCGGCCGCCTCGATCTCGACGTCAAGCGCCGGATCGCAGGGCAGCTCGGGCTCCCCGACCGTGACCGGCTTCCTCAAGGACGCGAAACCGACGGCCGCCAAGAAGGGTCGTCGGGCGGCTGGCCAGTGGGGATTCGGTCGTGGACACGCTTAGCGGGCGTTGGGTCACGTTCATCATCACGCTCATCAGCATGTGCACCACCATGCGCACCATCACGTTCATCATCATGCCTGATGAGCCGTGGATCTGTACATGATGTGGGCATTTCGCTACTCTCGGAAAGTCATCAACCAGTTCGCGGTGTACATACATCAGGGAGAAGGCATGGTTTCTTTTGAGATACCCGGTTGCATCACTCTTGGAGTTGGAAATGGCAAATACCATCGGTTTGCTAGGATTGCTTCTCTTCTTTTCTTCTTCCCACGGGAGATGGACGTGGATGCGTTCATAGGGATAGGGACCTGTGGTATTCCCTGGGCATACATACGACTGGATGTCGATGGCTCTGCGATTGCCCGAGTGGCTGGCGTTATTGAATTTTATAAATAAAATGGATTTACTCCTACTTGAACCTCTGTTCTGTGATATGACGTGACAAATGTTGATTTCGAGGCATACCGGTAGATATAATAATATGTTTTTGCCACAGCATGGGTCTAAAGAACCTGATGTCTCAAATATTCCTTGGGGATCATGGTAGCCTCAGGAATATTGATTGCGTACCAAATCCTCTGTAGCTAGCCTCGTCCACTTGACTCTGCAAACCATGCCATATTCGACGCTCGCATTCATCTCAGTCTACTCACACTCCTCCGTGACACACGAGGTGGAAGTTACTGGCCATAAGCTTCAACCCGCAGAGAACCGGGTGAGTCTCCATTTATCTAACCCAAATCAGTACCGCCATTTTCTAGGTCCTTGACGCCGACGCACTTTCCGACTTAGGCCTCCATCTGAACCATTACAGCTCACCACACTGCGCAATAACAACATCCAAGTTCGGCACGTCCTTTCCCCGGTAGCCCGTCTTGGTAGCCTCCATCTTCTTCACGACGTCCATGCCGTCCACCACCTTTCCGAAGACGACATGCTTCCCGTCCAGAAACGGCGTGGGGACGGTGGTGATGAAGAACTGCGACCCGTTGGTGTTGGGCCCGGCGTTGGCCATGGACAGGAGACCGGGCCGGTCGTGCTTGAGGTTGAAGTTCTCGTCGGCGAAGGACTTGGTGCCGTAGATGCAGGTCGAGCCCGTGCCGTCGCCGTGGAGGAAGTCGCCGCCTTGGCACATGAAGGAAGGGATCTGGCGTTCTGTATGAGCGGCCGGATCTAGTCGGGGAGGAAGGAAGGGCGGATAGATGGGGAGTGGGGAAGATGGGAAGTAGGAAAGACATACTATCCTGTGAAACTTGGACCCCTTGTAGCCCTGCGGCCGACGTTGCGACTTGTACTCGCCCGTGCAGAACTGTCTGAAGTTCTCGGCGGTCCTGGGCACGACATCTTTGAAGAGCTCGAAGGTAATTCTGCCCAGGGGCTCACCTGCATATCGATATGGTCAACACAGAGTTTTGCTGATGATCAAGGGAGCAACCGAGTGCTCGGGGGAAATGGTGCTTGCTTGTCAGGGGCTGATGTGTAAGCCTGATTGTCGCGTTGTGATCGTGGGCAAAGGTCTGACTGGAGCCTCTCACCACTCAGTGAGAGACCTCAGTTGAATGGAAGGTTGCATGACAAGTGAATAACTTCAAGATCCGGCTTCACTTACCTCCGAGTGTGATATCAAAGAATACGCTTCAAGACAGAATTGTTAGCCACTAGTCCTGAACAGTATGTTCGCAACGGATCGGGGGTGTTGAGCGCTCCGCTCCGTCTTCACCAAGCGATCTCCAAGAACCAACTATGACGCGTGGGAGTGGCTTAGATGATAGAGCAGTCATATTCCAAATACGTGAGCAAGTTTTGAAGGGTAGGGCTACTCACAGCGGGTTTCCCGACTCCGGTAAGACGGTTGGGGCCATTTTTTCTGTTCGTGCAGCTCTCGAGGCTGAGTTACGCGATGGTGCTTCTGGATCTTCGGGACCACACAACGAGATGTAATGATGCAGCGCTAATAAATCGTTGGTCCTCTTGGGTTGGGTGTCGATGCTTGTGATAGCACTTTGCATGGAGATCGCTTCCGGCAACTACGTCTACACTCTGCAAACCACACAGAAAGTTGCAGGCCCGGGGCTAGAGTCGGGGATAACAGCGGGAAGAGTGGGACAGACTATACCCTTTCTGGGGGCGGGTTCTGTCGCAGGCTGGTCCGGAATGCTCGGCGGTGATGTCGTGTGCATCTCATGATCTTCGACCAAGACCGCATCTGGAAGACTCGACACTATTTGCGTTACACAAGTACACTACGCAGGTACTTAAGTGTACGTGTATACGCGCCCCTCGGATGATGCAGTTGTGGCGGCGGCTGAGCCACTTGGCTTAACTACAGTACAGCTGTGAACCTTGGCAGCCATCCAAACTGCGTATTCTCCTAACCTGCTTCACTTCAATAAACATTACGTAGAATGTCAACAAGGCAGATCAAAGATTTCTCAAAGACATGGGCGGGCTTTGTGGAAGTGTGTTCCTGTGGTACTGCAAGTCTAGTAAGCTCGAACGGCGCCCGGACGGCATGCTTATCGGGAGCCTCGCCACCGGAGCCGATACCGGCTGGCGTGAGAGGTCGACGGGAGGGATGGCTGGATGAATAGTTCTGACGATGTCACTCTCCAGTCTTTAAGCTCACTCATCAAGCGTCCTGGGCGGGCCCCTTGATCGACTGCATCGACTTGCAGCTCGGGGCAAAACTCCACCGAATGATTTCATGTCGACGACAACTACACTAGACGGCACATGTACAGCACACTACCCTCAGGAGCAGACAAAGCATAACACAAAAGGCAACCCGCAGCGATCGACAAGTGTATCTGGACACATGTGGGCATGCTGTGAATCCGGCACTTCCCTGTTTGTCGAAAGCTTGATAAATGGAAAGTTATGGAGTTGTGTGGGGGTTCGCAACGTGTGTGCTGATTGATGGCCGTTGCATATGGACGCTGTTGGCTACATAGTATGTCCATGCGACTTAACAGAACTTGCTGTGTAGTGCTGACTGCGCTCTCGTGCGGATTTTGATTATCCGGCTGTCGACTGTCCCAATCATCATGACCTGCCGGAACACGGCAATCTGAAATCTACACTAGAAGGTCACAGCGCCCAAATCCAGAGCGGAAGGCGGAGAGACGGCTTGGAGGAAAGGCTTGGGAGAATCTGGGCGGATCTTGGTGAGCGGAGAAGCTGTCCGAATTACAGGAACCAAGCCAAACCCCGCCCCCGCTTTCTGAAGACCGGAGTCGGGATTTGCTGATGGCTGGTCATCATGTCCTGGCCTTAGTACCAACCAACCTTGGTATATTTCTCGAGCACTACACTACGTGTACGATCTGTATGAATACCAGTTGGGTGTGCCCAGCGTGTTCTAGCTTATGTGAGGTCGGAAATCGTTCATATCTCCGCCGGTATGTTAGGATTGGCAGCCAGGACCACAACCACGGGACGGCTCAGCGGGATGGCAGATCTGTCCCTCGCCATTTGAACTATTTTAGACAGGCTGAACAACAAAAAATGGCCGAGCAATGCGGCTAATCCGAACCTGGGCCACCAGTCCTCATTCCCGGAAAGAACAAAGTCTGGTTTGATCTTGAAATTCTTGGGATTTTCTCTCAGTGATCGCTCACTGTCGTCTTCAGACAAGGGACTGCGGTGGTTAAACTTCTGCGACGCGCGTTTAGCAGTTACTTGGGAGCACCACAGAATCTGGGGAAGGGAACTCCACATATTTGGTATCTCTTATCGTGCTCTTACGCTAGCCAAGGATATCTCGGCATCGAGCCATTCTTGGTCACCATTTCAGTCCCTAGGGATGCAGAACTCTGTGGACCAAGGACTCTGTGTTGCAAGTTACTAGAAGCCCTTTGTTCATGGTGCTCAATAGTTGGCCTAGTCTCGCTGTCGAATTTAAGCTGTCTTTGTCCTGTATATTTTGACGGAGGAGCCCATAAACAGCTATAGTGTCTGTGGTCGAAAGTAGAATAACGAAATCATGCAGATCTCTGATCCCTTGAAAGCTTGTCTCACGCTCTACGCTCTGGCTGCTCACGCACTGGGTTGCAGCCAGAGCCTGGCCCATTACACATGCAGTCTAGCATCCTTGCAGTGGGCCGTGTCCCGCTATCGGTTTTGGCTCAGAGGGCAGCTCTCGTGTTCATTGTCTCAGATAAGGTGATCTTTTTATGGATTATAACTATGTGCGCGACTATCCTTGATGGTTGTTGGCGGGCGAGTACAGCAGATAGACATATACGACATGGCATGGTGCGTATTCAGAGCGTATAATGTGTTATCAAGCCCATCATTGGGCCTCACTAATGTAGCCGATAGCTGGCCATGTCGGTGTGAATGCAGGTGGCTCGGCAATGCCAAGGTTCGCGGGTCGAGGGTCGAGGGTCGAGAGTCGAGGGGGTCAAGGACGGGATGTACGTATAGATGGCCTGAGTGCATAGCCGCCGCATGAAGGACACAGACAGAGTTCGTCATCACGAGCCTACCAAGAACCTCGAAGACCAGCCACAGCCGGCTGCATTTCTCGATAAGCTGATATTGCGCAATGCCAGCCCGAATATGACTGCAGAAAAAGGGGGCCGTCAGCTGTGGAATCAAATGTGGAATTGAGCAGCTATAGTACTGAGTACAGCGTCTCACAAACCTTTGTACCATCGTTTAGCAAGAGCCGCAGAGGGTGACAGTTTCAGGAGACCGCAGTCAGACCTTGGTAGCTTTTATGCTCCTGTGCCTCAAACACAAGCACCAACGACATTTCAGGGGTGGGTGAAGTGCGACCTTTGCACACTGTACTGACGACGATGTCAAACACAGCACGGTCACTGGTTATCAGGACACGGCGGGATTTGGATCGCAATCATGGCTGTCTTTGTTCCCTTGTGCCCAAGAACACAGTTACAGGAAGTTCAGGTGCCGGTTGGAGGCGCCATTGTGAGCAACAAGAGGACGCCCTGGGAACCTTGAGCAATCTCATGTCAATGAAGTTCCAAAGAGGGCAGAAGGCGAGTTTCACTCTGGAATCCTAACCAAGTATTGTGCAAAAGCTGTGGTACTAGGTCGGTAATCTGGCGAATACGGTATTTCGGCTGTATTTGAGCTCACTCATCCGCTTAACTCCAGGTCATTACTGAGCCGAGATGCAAGAGATGTTCAGATGTGAACATCCGAATCAAGAAACTCGCTGCTTGGGAGACTCTATCATGGCTAGAGATCACCCACTCACTGACGAGTTGAAGATGCAAGTACACTACAGTACAGCCAAGTGACAATGACCTACACTGCACTCATCAATCTCTCTGCTGTACGAATACCTATACGCACTTTACTATGGTATGCAGTAGGAGTTCGGACACTTGCCAGGTCGTGCTTTCCCCGCTTTTTCTTTGGATTCCAAACACCCATTCCCAGGACTCCCTGGCCCTGTTAGCACAGCCCACCCTCCTTCTTTTCCTCCTGTAACCTGACCTGATCCTTGGTTGCTCACTCCGGGGCTGCGCTAATAACGCCTGTCGCACCCTTTCCACGCATCCGTCCGCTCTGGCCCAGTTGGCCTTTGCTGGTTCAATCACCTTTTAAGTGTCTCGCCTCTCCTCCTCTCCTGTCTTTTTCTCCACCTTGACCTGAATCACTTCACTGCCATCGCCACCCCACGGGCTCGACAAGACGCCTGCATTCCGTCACAGCCTTGAGCATTCTGCATGGGAGATTGCTGGATTGCAGAGATACACTTGCTTTAATGGCAAACCTGTGATGTGACTGCGACTATTGCTGTTTTGGCATTTCTGGTTACAACGGACGACTGGTACGGTAGCGTTGCTCAATCCATCAGTCTACAGCAACATATATGGTCAGGCCATGAAAGCCGTCGTAACTGTTCTTCGCAAAAACAACACGATTCCCCTTTGACAAGATGGCCATCCTCAACCAGGCATTGGTGGAAGGGGCGCGCATGATTGTCAGACAAGCCGTGACGACCGGAACCGGTGCGCTCCTGCCATCATCGACCCCTTCAGCCGTACCGGTCTCGCCAACAGTCTCCGGCACTCCAACGTCGAGTTTTGGCTCGGCATCGTCGTCTGCGGCGTCTCCATCTCCTACGGATACAAATGCATCCAACGGTTCTCCGGGCAATCAGCAGCCGCAGCAGAGCCAGAACTCGTCGCCGCTCCTATTCTTCGTTGCACTAGGCTTTGGCGTCGTCTTCACAAATTTATGGTGAGCACAGACAGTGTGGAATGCTATCCGCGCTAATATCTCGGGTTCAATCTAACTCGAGGATAGGATCATTGTCGGTGTAAAGTATTGCTTCCGTTACAATGCGCGTAACCGGGCGATGCGGCTCAACGAGGACGGAGAGCCTATCAATCTCGAAAACATGCCTCGACCTCACCGACGTAGGAGAGAAAAGAAGCTGATGACGATGGAAGAGGTCAACGAGAAGTTTCCGATGCAGAAGTACAAGGCTTGGGTGGCTGGTCGCGCTCAAGAAGGGTTACCGACACGTGGCGGCGTCACTGCGCCGCCGAGCCGATCCAACAGCGTGCGCGATGTCGAAGGCGTTGTATCCGAATTGCCGTCAAAGGAAAGAGACTCAACCGAAGAACGTCCGACAACAAGTACGACATCGAATGCAAAAGCCGACGAAGTAAGGGACGACCAGCGGGACACTGCAGATGAAGCGAAGGACACCACAGCAAGCAAAGCACCGGACCCTGTACCTGCAACAACAGAGCAGCAGGACTTTGCCAAAACATCACAGCCGGAGCCGGAGTCGGACTCTCATCCACCAGCGCTCACAAAGACTCGCGACTCCCAGGACGACGAAGAAGAGGACGAGGACGAACACATCAACGCCGCTCTTCCACCCGAGTTAATGGGCACATCTGGAGACACCTGCGCCATCTGCATCGACACGCTGGAGGATGATGACGAGGTCCGAGGTCTGACTTGCGGTCACGCCTTCCACGCCGTCTGCGTTGATCCTTGGTTGACGAGCCGGAGAGCCTGCTGTCCACTTTGTAAGGCAGATTACTACACGCCGAAACCGCGTCCTCTCCCAGAGGGTGGCGACGGTACCAATCCTGCTGTGGTGGTGCCGCTCAGCGGTGCTCGGGGGAACATGCCCAACCGCCCTGGAACGGCGTGGGCTGGATTCCGCGGCCATGCGGCCAGGCACTTCCTCCCAGCGAGTCAGCGGGCACAAGTCGGAGCCGCGCAAGGCCAGCCTGCGGCTGATCGTAGTGGCAGCAGATTCGGCTTCTTCGGCCGTTCTCGACTGTACGAGGCGCCGACTCGGAGTCCGACTTCTCAGACGGCAAGTCGGACGACATCTCGGACTGCTGAGCCAGTCAACCAGGCACCCTCACGGGGCCGCTTCGCGGATCTCCGGTCCACGTTCCGGTTAAACGGGAGACAGGCTACTCGAAATCCAAATGAGGTTGCCGACGCATCCGGTACTATTGTCTCCAGTGATGTTACACCTTCGAATCTTGAGGCTGGAGTTCGACCTGTCGAGACTCGATAACGCTTCTAACCAACAATAACGCCGACCACACACTTACCTTACGCCCATTACATATCACCCATCACACACTTTTGCGATACCCCTCAATCGATTTGTATTTTTCTTTATTGTCTGAGCGTGACTATCTTATGTCGACATAACGCATGGCGGATATACGTTCATTTTCCCTTACCAATCTTTCATTAGCATCAGTACAGTATCATATCTCGTTGTCGGAAAAACGAGTCATGTAAGAAGCTGTAAGGCAGAGGATCTTTTGGAGGCGGGGCTGTTCATCATTGTGGAATATAGCTGGCTACTGTCTTTGTGGGTGAAGTATACATCAAGGACGCATAGCGCCGAGGGACGGAGACGGGAATCGCCCAGGTATAGGCATTCGGTCTGCATGGAGTTTATAGGATGGCAGGCCGATAGGCGAGCAGAGGGTTGCTATCAGGCGCCTGCTTTTGAGATGGCTTAATGAAATGTGACATCGATTGTATCCTTGGTCCCCCCTAGTAGCTGTGACTTGCTAAGACTCCCGTTCAATCCGAGAGACGTGTGAGGCTATATTGCTAGCCACAGCTATACCCTGACACCGTCACAACGACATCCTGGGCGCGCATGGTCATGACAGCCAAAGACAACATGATCGCCTTCGATTTGTCTACAGATACCTCCCCTTGTCAAAACGCCCCCCAAAGTCCGCCGACTTGGCCAGCAACTGCCTCCGCTGGGTATGGCTGATGGTCCCGCTAGACTTCATATCCTTCTCCCAGCTAAAAGCCCGCTTACTCGGATCATCGTCCTCCTCATCCGGCCCTTTCTTCTTCCCCTTCCCCTTGCCCTCGCCTCCCTCTTCCTCCCTGCCCTTGTTCTTCCGCAGCTGATGCTCCTCGTACAGGCTCTTTCCTCTAGTCTGCTCCGTAAAACTCCTTATCTTATCCTCGTCCGCCGTCTTGCCCCTGGGCGCAACGACCTTCTCCTCCACCGGCCGTCTAGCCGCCTCCTCGCCCCCGCGGCCCAGGACCGCGTCCCTCAGTCTCTTGGCCTTCTGCTCCGGGGTCTCGGTCCAGATGGCGCTGACGCCGCCCGAGTGCGCCTCGTTGCCGGCCGCGGCCTTGCCGGTGGCGAACTTGCGGGCCTTCAGCTTGGTCGGGTCGCGCTCGCGGTAGCCGGTGGGCGCCGAGGGGGGGGCGAGCATCCAGTCGTCGCGTTTCGGGGGTTCCGGGGCGGTGTAGGAGGGGGCGGTGGGGAGGGCGGAGAGGCGGGACTGGTGGGTTGTGGAGGTTGGGAGGGAGGGGCCGTAGGAGTCGTCTGAGTCTGCGTCCGAGTCCGAGTCTGGGGAGGCTTGGGGGCCGGAAGGAGGGAGAGTTGAGAGCGGTGCTGGTGGGGGCGTTGGGCCTATGCTCGGTCTTGAGGTTGGAGAAGGTATGGCTGGTCCTATTGAGGGTCTGGATGGTGATGTGGTTGGCTTTGAGGATGGTGAGGGACGAGTTGGGCCGTGTTGTGGTGCTTTTTGGGGAGCTGGGACTGTGCTTGGACCGTAGCCATCGTCTGATGAATCGTCGTCTAGGTCGATCTCGTCGCTATTTGCTGGGCGCATTGTCTTGCTTGGTGGTGACTCTGGCGCATCATCGTCTTCTGGCGTGCGCTTCCGCTTCTGCAGATGTGGTGGTAGCTGGGGGCCAATTGAAGACATCCTGTCGAGGTATCACTTTTTCAGTCGCCGGTATATCCAGTAGTGGTTTCTGTCTTCTAGTTTGATGTCAGCATGAAGCTGTAAGGAGGTGTGCTTGTTTGTGTGATGTCAAGTCTACTTTTGTATGTCGAGTTCAAGCGGTATCGCCATGCGAACAATACCTTAGGCATGCGTATCTGCTAATCATATCGGGCTAAAACCTGGTAGCTGCTGGTTCCACCAGTGATGCGGGCGGCGACTACGGATCCGTACAGGGGTCGGACACTACCTTAGCTGGTTGTTGGTACAGAACTATGCACGTACCGATTAGCTCGTGAAGCTGCGTAAGTGCTCGGTTGGGGGAGCTTGTCACGGTGCAACATCTTCATCTCGCGAGTTATCACTGTTTCTTGTGCAAGTATCACAATCGCATGCGCCCGTACATGCTATAAGGGAATAACACAATCTACCGCACCGACGACACGACGGTAGACCGGACATTCCGACGTCATATTACGAGCATTTCTCACCACACCACGAGGCAGAGACATTGACCAGATACGAGAGCTACTTGAGATAGCCCTTTCCTCAAGGACATTTGTGATTTCCGACGGCGAGTAATGTCTCCGATGCAGCGCTACCGATGAAGCAGAATGCGCCAGAGAGGAATGATGGCCAGGAAGACGACAACATCATGGCCGACGAACCAGAGCTGTCGCGCACAGAGGATCAGGACTCGAGCGACGACGATACGATAAGGGGCGAGCAGGCAGCGGACCACATTGCTGAGATCCTCGAGGAAGAACTACGAGCACCTAGCACACCGACCCCTCTTGGAAATGGCTCCATCGCGCACCGCTATCGCGAGATAACCAAGGAAAACGAGGCAGACACGGTATCTGAGAATGGCTCAACAGATGCTATACCTCGAAGGGCTGGGAGTCCAATTGACTCATTGATGTCAACACCAGACGATACACCATCTGTTCAGGTAGGCTGGAGCTGTATCGCGGGGATCTGGAAAGCTCTAACATGGCAGGCAGGGCTCCGGCGTATCCTCTCCCAGCAGCAGCGTGCTTCCTTCGCTCGCCAATAGACCTGGCTTGGGCAGTCCGACCCCGTCCTTCCGACCCTTCGACCGCAGGTTTCAGTCGCGTATATACTCGCCATCCATCCTCTCTCCACGGC
This sequence comes from Coniochaeta sp. PMI_546, assembly GCA_021432605.1. Taxonomy (NCBI): domain Eukaryota; kingdom Fungi; phylum Ascomycota; class Sordariomycetes; order Coniochaetales; family Coniochaetaceae; genus Coniochaeta; species Coniochaeta sp. PMI_546. The sequence continues at coordinate 1,234,763 of MU271149.1, read as the reverse complement.
CCTCGTCTCCCGCATTTCTCGGCAGTCACAGTCGGAGTGTATCTGTAACCAGCCAGTTGCTGCTCGATGGTGGCGACACTGACACGCCTTCGCCACCTTGGGAAGTTGTGCGATGGACAAAGCTGCGCAAGCTCAACGGTCAGGCGTTCTCCGAGGCCGGGAAGAGGAACTTTGGGTCGCCGACATGCCTAGCCGTGTCAGCCTCAATAGTCCTAGGCACGTCCAAGGGTATAATACTAATGTTTGATTACAACCAAAACTTGAAGACAATCATCGGTCCTGGTACCAAAGGTTGGTGTACCTCCGCAATACATTAGGGTCGGGCTGACAAGACTGTAGCTGCTGAATCAGGGGCCATCACCTCGATCGCCGTCTCAGCGGACCACACCACCATCGCCGGCGGTCACGCCAACGGCAATATCTTCACTTGGGACACGACGCGGCCAGCTCGTCCTTTTCTGAGCATTCCACACCTCGAGGAGGGCCAGGCCCAGAAGCCGGGTGTCGATGGCCATATGCCTAATGTTGCCATAACACACCTGGGGTTTTTGGGCACGAGGCACACAGCCCTGGTCTCCGCTGATGATCGAGGTATGGCATTCTCGCATCTTGCCACTAGAGGCACTGGAGCATTTGGCAGGAGTGTGAAGACGACCCGGATCCTCGGCCGGTATCCTCATTCCAAGCCGCCAGCTTCCGGAAAACCGCTGAAGCCAAGCACCGTGCTGGCGTTTGGGCCACTGCCCCTCGGCAATATAGAAAGAGCCACAGACTCCTTCGGTTTGACAGCCATGTTGACACCGTATCTTCTTGTCATCGTATCGACCACCCCCGTGGCGCAGACCCAGCATAAGGCAGCTAGGCCGAAAGAGGTAGCGGCTCATGGCGCCATGACCGGCTGCCTGGCTTGGTTTCCGGCGGTCAAGCTGAAGGTGCCGGACCCTACAACAGGGAGTCAGATATCCAAGGTCAAGCTGGCCTACTGCTGGTCCAATGTGCTCACTGTCCTAGACGTGGATGAGATACCGTCAGAGGACAAAGATAAGGAGCCAAGTCTCAAGTTCAAAGCCAGAAGCAGGTGGAAATGCGAAGAAGCAGTTGTTGCTGTGCAGTGGTTGAGCCGATCGGTACTCACCGTTCTGACTATCACTCAGAGATTGATTGTCCTCGAAGATCGGAGTATGCGCATGACAGAAGCGTTCGACCTGATCCACAAGCACATATACCACGCTGATCTCTTCTCGAAACAGCTTCACAGCCTAGTGGAACAACACGATGAGGAGGATGACTCGATGCACGGTGTTGTAGGCGATGCCTTCTACATGAGTTTCAAAGCGTACAAGGGCCGACTGTTCCTGCTGGGATTCAACGATGTCTCTATCGGAGCGCTCTCAAATTGGGCAGATAGGCTCATAGCTCTGATGGAACATGGCGACTACATCAGTGCCATCCAACTGGCAACAACGTACTACACAGGTGATGCCGACAAGCTGACTATCGGACTGCCAGAGGACACAGACTTGAGGCACTCCATGGTTCGAGACAAGCTAATGGAGATCATGGGTGCCTCGCTCAAGTACGCTTTTGGCCAACGGCAAAAGCACAAGGCTGAAGTGGATGATCACCATCTGCAAGAGCTCGCTGAAGTCTGCTTCACGGCTTGTCAAAGTGTTTCCGACATGGACTTTGTCTTCGACGAAATGTACGAGTGGTTTGAAGACGCTGGAGTCGAGGGCATATTCCTCGAGACACTAGAACCATACATCCTTGACGGAACAATCAGTTCGGTGCCGCCTGGCGTCGTGAAAGCCATGGTAGATTATTTTGTGGGTAAGGGGTCTGAGAGCCGGCTGGAGGAGATGATCTGCCATATGGACACGGCAACACTTGATCTGGATCAGATCACCTCTCTCTGCAAGCAGCACAGCCTCTACGACGCTCTGATATATGTCTGGAACCAGGCGCTGAACGACTTTATCACGCCTCTCATCGACCTGCTGAGCTTGCTTGTGCCGCTCATGCAGAGCGCCGAGCTGTCGGGTACGGGCAACATGAAGGACGATGAGATATACGAGCTCAACGCGACCAAGATGTTTCCATATTTGTCATATGTCTTGACTGGACGCACATATCCCACTGAAGAACAGATACCGGACGATGTCGCAATGAAAGCGAAGGCAGAGCTCTACTGGTTCCTCTTCTCCGGGAAGAGTATCGCTTGGCCAAAAGGCAACCCAAAGAGGTTCCTCACAAAACCGCGCCAGTCGGACGAGCCATCTTTCCCCTATCTGCGGATGATACTGAAGTTTGACGCACCAAGCTTTCTAAGCACCCTCAATGAAGCCTTCGAGGACTCCTTCCTAAACGACTCGCCCGAGAAGCAAGTCAATGGGGACGCCAGGAGAGACCTGCCGGAAGAGCAGGTCTTTGGTCTCACCGTCGACCGACAGTACATCGTGTCCATACTCATGGAAATTATGAACCCGTCCGACTTTGCACCGGCAGACACTATCTACCTCGACATGTTCATCGCCAGAAACCTCCCCAAATACCCTCAATATCTTCTCTTTCCGGGCTCAACCCTGACCAAAGTTTTGACCGGTCTGTGCAACTACCCGGGCGAAGATCTCGCTGAGGATGCTCAGCTGAGCGCCGAGTACCTACTCTCCGTCTACCATCCCCCAGATATGCCAGATCTGATGCCCCTTTTCAAGAAAGCCGGGTTCTACCGCATCCTCAAGAGGACCTATAAACTTGACAAGCAGTACGGCCAGCTTATACAAGCCTACTTTGAGGACCCTTATGATCGCGACGGCGTTTTTGCCTGTCTTGACGAATGTTTACGGCCAGTGGCGAAGCTCACCAAACGGCAAGTGCAAGAGGTACATTCTGTGATAAAGCAAAATGCGCGCGAGTTTATCGACCTCGACCCTACGAGGGCTGCGATAACTCTGGCGTCCCACGCTCCGGACCTTCACCAGCATGTACTCGATGCTGCAGCCGACGAACCTGAGTTGCAACATGCATACCTCAAGACTATCCTGGAACCGGATGACAGCATGGGAAGGAGTGTGAAAGCTACACCAGATCGGGACTTGGTCGAACAATACGTGCAACTCATGTGCAAGTTCGATCCCTCTCACGTCTCGGACTACGTGGGCCTGGTTCAGTCAACAAATCTCAGGCTAGAAAAGCTGCTGCCAACTATGGAAGAAACCGGCGTAGTGGACGCAGCGGTCGTGCTCATGGCTCGCGAAGGTCAAGTCCGCGAAGCCCTGGATCGCCTGATTAAGCACCTCCATACCCTAGAATCCGCACTTCAGGGACTCCTTACCGGCTCGGAAGAGGAATCGGACAAAGCCCAGCTCCAGCCTGCAGCCGAGGATCTAATTATGGCTCTGCAAAAGTACACCCATGTCGGGATTTGGCTATGCCAAGGTCAGACCAAGACGGTCAGAGAAGCTAGCTCTCTCCGTCGACGGCAGAAGTCACCAACTCAAGAAGCCCTCTCTCCTGATGAGGCTCTCTGGTTGGATTTGGTCGACACCTCCGTGCAGATCACGAGACGTGTATCCGCCGCTCTTGAGTCCGGAGCCCCCGCGAAACCGTCTCAAGCCAACGGAGATATACACGTTCAAGAGCTCCCGTCCGATGACCTTGACAGGGAGAAACTCCTCACACTCCTCCGATCTCTGGTCCAACACACCTTCACCGCCCTCCTAACCTCCACAAGCGCTCCAGCTGCACCCTCCCAATCCCTACCTCGCACCAGCTCATCAAACATAGGCACCAACCTATCCTTCCTCCGCATCCTGCGCGCCTTCCTGTCGCGGGCAGCGACCACATCGCCCAACCTATCCGACCTCCGGGCCGTGCTCAGCTCCATCTTTTCCGCCTACGCGTACGAGGAGTCCATCCTGCGGCTGTCCAACCGGCTGCTGGACAAGAGCTTGTTTGTGAGCGTCTCGCAAGCCGCGCAGTTGAGACAGAAAGGGTGGCGGCCCAGGGGATCCACGTGTGAGGCGTGTGGCCGGCGAGTCTGGGGACCGGGGGTGAGTGGGAACGTGTTTGAGGCTTGGGAGGAGAAGCAGGCGATCGAAGAGAAGAGGAGGATTGAGAGGAGGGCGATGATAGCCACGGGCCAGGGGACGACGACCCATGGGGTTGAAATGGGTGATGTTGATGGGAAGGGCAAGGGGAAGGGGAAGGGGAAGGAGACTGTCGTGCCCGATCAGCATGAGGATAGTGAAGCTGAGGGTGGCGAGGACGCCGGCGAAGGCTCGAGCGCGGGCCAGAGGAACGGCAAGGAGACGCTGGGACCGCTGGTGGTGTTCGCTTGCAGACACATCTACCACCAGAGCTGCCTGGAGACGTTGCAAGAGAAGGAGGGCTGGACCGCGACTCACGAGCATGGCCGTGAGAGGGAATTTAAGTGTCCTGTTGATGGATGATGAGGTACCTACTACCTATGTGGTATACTCTCTCTTGTTTAATGTATATATGGCAGCAGTTGGCGATGTCTATCATTGGGGGCAAGTCGAGCGCGCCATCGCTTTCCGTAGAACAAGCCATGCAGTATCCCAACGGCCATCTGTATTATACAACAGACCATTATCTATACGGCTTTTTCATAGCACCGGACGAAAATCCGAACAAAATTCAACCTGGGTATATCCTCCAACACAACGCCTGTGACTGACTGTGACGACAATTGTAACGTCGACACCTGAAAACCCTCAATACGCATAACCATTCCCATCACCATCCTCCCTCCCCTCGCCATAGAGCACCTCACAGACTCCGGCCAGCGGGACGTCCATGACCGCATCCGTCCCTTCATTCCACACCTCCCTCCAATTCAGCTGTCCACTGGCACCAATCCTGTCCCTGTCCCTGTACCCCCCATCCCTCTCGCTCTTGTCCCGTCTATGGCCCTTCCTCCCGTCCTTCTTCCCCCGATCCCTCTTCTCCTTCTCCCTCCTCCTCCCCTCCAGCCCGCCCCGGATGCGGCCCTTGCTGTCGACCGTGGCCACGACGCCGGCCTCGTCCACCACGGTGCCGAGGTCCGACAGCGGCAGGGTCAGGCGCTCGAGGTTGTAGGCGGCCAGGGCGATGTAGATGTAGCACAGCAGCATGACGAGGAAGCTCGGGACGGCCAGGCTCCACCACCGGTTGGGGTAGTAGTAGATGCCGAGCCCGTGCAGGAAGGGGGAGGGCAGGTAGCTCCACAGGAGGTAGATTGCGAAGCTGAGGGTGGAGAAGAGGTAGAGCACGAAGCCGTAGTACTCGTAGGTGGGGACCTTGGGGGCGGCGCGCGGGACGGGGTCGTGGTGCAGGCCGGACTCGTCGTCCGAAGCGTCCGGGGTGGTGGGCCGGGAGGGGCGGAGGAGGGAGGTCAGGGAGGGCGACGGGGGCAGCGGGGTTGGGGGACGGCCGTAGAAGGGGGGCGCGAAGGTGTGGCTGAAGGGAGGGTTGGGAGGCTGGAGGGGGGAGTCGGAGTCGTCTGAGGAGGAGGCTGAGGTCGAGTAGGTTGAGGAGGAGCGGGAGGAGATGGTGGGGGGGTTTTCTTCTTCTTCTGAGGTTATTGACATTGTTGCGGCTGCGGTTGTGGTTGTGGTTGCATTATTGCTTGATCTTGATTGATCCTTGCCAAGGTCGTGGGATTGCTGTGTCGTCAAGATGTGGTTGGGTGGTGGTGGTCAAGATGAAGGTGAGGCTTCTGGTCTGAATTGGAGATGAATGTCTCCACTTGTTTCTTGCCTTTAACTTTGGAAAATGGGAAGTCGCGAAAATTCCAGGTCCAAGCTCCAACGCGACTTCCCTTTCTCTCACTTCCACTTTCACCTTGACACCTGCCAGCATCTGACAGTCCGGACATTTCAACTCTACAACGACATCACCGTCGTTATCACTTCTCATCCCAGGGCACCTATCACTACCTTACCCAGTGCGCGACGTCTATTCAATTGCAAGAGAGGAACTTGACTGCCTCGCAATATGGCACAGCAGCAGCCCCTCCCCTCGTCGGCGCAACCGACAGACGTCTACGGCGGAGGTACCTCATCCCTACCATCCCAGCTTGTCTCTAACATGCGCAGGAGAGCTAACCACCTTGCCTCACTCCCACAGATGAAGTATCCGCCCTCGTCCTCGACCCGGGCTACTTCTCCACCCGCGCCGGCTTCGCGGGCGAAGACGTGCCCAAGCAAGTCATCCCCTCCTTCTACGGCCACGTCGACGGCCGCGACATCTTCGGCGACGAGGTCATCATCCCCCGCGCCGGCTTCGAGGTCCGCAACTACATGAACCGCGACAGCGTCGTCGAGGACTGGGACGTCGCCGCCAAGGTCTGGGAGCACCTGCTCGTCAAGCGCCTGCAGCCGGAGCGGCCCACCCCGCCCAGCAAGAACGGCCTGAACGACGACGGAGACGGCGACGTGGTGATGGACGAGAGCGTCGAGGAGACCGAGAAGCCTCTGGCCGAGAACCCGGTCCTGGTCACGGAGGCGCCCTGGAACACGCCCAAGTCGCGCGAGAAGGCCGTCGAGATCGTCATGGAGAACTGGGCGTGTCCGGCGTTCTGGCTGAGCCGGACCCCGGTGCTGGCCTCTTTTGCGGCGGGCAAGGCGACCGCGCTGGTGGTCGACGTGGGCGGGGCCAACACCAGCGTCACGGCCGTGCATGACGGCATGATGCTCAAGCGGTCCGTCCAGAAGTCGCCTGTCGGAGGCCTGTGGTTGAGCGGTCAGATACGCAGCATGTTCGACACCAGCGAGCCAAAGGTCAACATCGTGCCCAGCTTCATGGTCGAGAACAAGAAGCCGGTCGAGGCGGGCGCGCCGGCGGATTACAGGCCCAAGAAGTTTGCGTTTGACATCACGCCGAGCTTCAGGGCGTTCGAGGAGGAGAGGGTGCTGACCGAGTTCAAGGAGAGTGTGGTGGAGGTCTGGCGCGGCCAGGGCAAGCTTGCGGCGCCGCAGAACGAGGATTTTGCGCGGAGTCAGCCCGGCAGGGTGTTTGAGATGCCGGACGGGTCCAACCAGATGTGGCGGGAACAGAGGTTCAAGGTGTCGGAGTGTATGTGGGACGAGACTGCTGCCTATCCTGCTCCTGCTGGGCTGGATGTGCCGCAGATTTCAAAGGGCCAGACCATTCCGGCTCTCATCAAGGCTTGTCTTGACGGCGTGGATGTTGACCTGAGGCCCAATCTGCTCGCGAACGTTGTCGTTACTGGCAGCACGAGTTTGCTGAACGGGTTCAATGATCGTCTGAATAACGAGCTGATGGCGCTGTATCCCGGTGTCAGGGTCAAGATCCACGCCGCCGGTCTGTCGACAGAGAGGCGTTTTGGTGCTTGGATCGGCGGAAGCATCCTCGCCAGTCTCGGCACCTTCCACCAGATGTGGATTTCGAGGAAGGAGTATGAGGAGCACGGTCCGAACATCGTGGAGAAGAGGTGCAAGTAGGGCATGACGTGACGGAGGGCAATTTGTGGCGTATGGAGTTAACAGATGGCCTTGCGTGGGCTCTATGCTCTGGGATCAGAAAAAGCTGTGTATGATTATCCTTTGAAATTTGTTCTTATTTTCGTCGCAATCACATCCTGCATATCCACCATGGGCACTGTCTGTCTGTCACATGGTTGACTTCGGCTCACTTTATTTTGGAGGGATTCACGTTCTTGACATTGGTGGCACCCTACCACCCATTGGCCCTAGTCCAGATATCAACAACCTCATCCTTTTTCCCCGGCCTCCTACTGTCGACAATCAGGTAGTACTCAAAGCCAGCCCCGGCAATACAAGCATGGTTCGGCCAGATCCGAACCTTCTGACCAACCTTCAGAGGTATCTCGTTCTCCTTATTTCCCAGCCATGTGAGGATGCCATGCTCCTGACTGATTCGCCCAACCTGCCACCCGCCATTGACCCGCGGGAAGTCCGGCCCTGGAACCTCGTGGCCCTGGTAACTGTTCCAAGGCGCCACGATGCCCCAGCCAGCATAGTCCTTGCCGCCTTGGACCGGCTCGCGGCCGAGTGCTAGACATCCAGCTGTCACGAGTGCTTCCGTCGTGCCGTCGCGTCCACGGCCGGGATAGAGAGATGCGACCTCCGCGAGCACCGTGATAGCTATGTCTGAGTGGGTCATCAGACTATCGTCCCGTGCGTGTGTGGCCAGTTGTTGCAGGTCAAGCGTCGGGTATACCCCCGCGTGAACCTCCAGGGAGCAGCCCGTTGAGCGCATCTCTGCTAGCAAGGAAGACATTTCCTTGATCGCAGGAGTGTTGTTTGCGTCCTCCAGTTGCTGGATGGTGGTGGCTGTAGGCGTTGCACCGACGGAGAGGACAAGATCGCCGTGGGAGACTAGTTTCTTGACCACGCGTTGTAGTCCGCGGAATTCGTCGGCGAGGTAGCCCATGGCTGCGGTGCTGTCGCTCGCATTGTAGGACTGGGAGGCGTGCGAGTAAAGGCCGTGGAAGACGCAGGTTCCTTCGTTAGCGGCTGCAGCAACCTGCCCGATGGTAGAGTGGCAGAGTTCGGTACCTGGCAGAAGTCCGGCCCGGTGGTAACCAGTGTCTATCTTTACGAATATCCGGGGCGGATGTGCGCCCGTTGCCACAAAGGATGGCAGTAGTTTTACCTGATCTGGGTGATCGATCATTAGAGTTAGAGAGTCTGGCCCGAGGGTCTTGGATATCGTGGACAAGCCCAGTATGGCAGCTGAGTGAAAGGGGAAAGAGTAGAGTATCTGAGAGGGTGTTAGCCGGGAGCATGGTGGCAGCAAATAGGGGTCCAGTGACGGCGAGAGGGGGACAGCCCGAGCTTACGTTCACGGGTCGCCCTTTGGCCTGGTACTCTCGCATCAAAGGCAGCAGTTTTACGGCCTCGGCAACTGTAGAGACGACAAGGTTCACTGGAGTGTCATCATCGTCTCCAACTTGAAGTCGAGTGAGCTGGACTGTCTAAGGCATGTCAGAATGAACCCCTTGACCAACAACTGCGGGGACTCGAAGTTGCACCTTGTGAGTCTTGACATGAGGTCTCCATAGCAGCCCGAGTTTCTTGGTGGCATCGATCATGCGCTGGCAGTTAACCTCGAGCTTGGCCAGGTCGAGCACAGCGGCCGGTAACGGAACCACATCGTGCAGTGTCTTGCCTACATACAGCTCTCTGAGGGTGTCTTCGTCCATTTTACCAGTTGGATGAGGATATTTGTACGTGTATGTCTAGTAATTTATTCTCGAACGAAGATACTCTTTGCAGACAGATCAGGCAGTGTAATGTTGGTGGTTAGTGGACCTCGCACATCTACTGTGTAGTGTGAGGTAGTAGGTAGTAGTAACTAGGTAATCAGTCCGAGTAGCGGCATTGGACCCGTACCCGTATCTAACTGAACATCGTCGATTCGTGCAGAACGACAAGCATCATATCAAAGGTGAACCAGCATACTACAAATAGCACAAGGCGTACTCGAAGTGAATGAGGAGAAGAACACCCACAATAGTATGTTTCGACAGTAAGTCACTCAGCTTCAAAGACTTGGCGGAAACTTTGGCTCAGACCAGTCACGCCCGACCTTGGGACTGTATTGTTACCCTAGAGTGCCTTTTGCTCCTTCCTTCATTCAACTGATTTCTGGACACTTCAATTGCCAGCTTATTTCCACATCAAACAATACTCCGGGGGCACTTATCTTCTTCTCTTTTGAATACACGAGTGCAGATGTATTCTCGATTTACCCAGCAGGCATATCTGCGCAACTTTGACAGGAGCCAGATCAGACTTACTATATTTTAAGATAATAGCGCAATATCAGCTTTCAGGACATCCGAGTTTAAGGCTCGAGCGATCGAAAGCAAACGCTGGAGAGCAAGCCAAAGAAAAGTGGGTCATCATGTCCATTTGCCGACCCCTCACCTCAGCTTAACGCCGAAGGAGTCGAAGGACTGCCCCGTCTCGTTTCTTAAGCTTTTCGCGAACACGCGCTTAAAACCTTAGGCGCGCAAACCCCGGACTAGGTGACGCCTCGTGCTAACGGCTTAGGCTCCTGTCGCCTGTGCCAACCTCATAAAGTTCACGTCCACGCCATCTCCAATCCAAACAGCCTACTGCCTCTTCATCCGGCGGCTTGCGACAACCATTTTCCAGAGATATCTAGACATCGCTACCACTGTCTGTATCATGTCCTGATATTGCCACGTCTGTCGGCAGTCGTCTGGAGGAGCTTAGCTGCCGGTCGCAACCAGAGAAAGTCGAGAGACCGCAAAACCGGCACGATGGATGACGATACCGCCTGGCAGATCGCCATCGGCGGCCTTTCCGGCGATCCGAATTCTCAAGCCACGATCCCTGGCCTGGCGTCCATCACCGAAGGCGGTGCGATCGATCAGGAGGGCAAGGCCGATGATGCTATTGATTTTGAGGACGTCGAACTCAGCGACGACGAACTCCCCGACGAGGAGGAGCCCGGTACTGCGCCGGCTTCTAACGAAGTCCCAGGACTGACCGAGGGCGACACATGCACGAGCAACGACACTGACGATCTCTTTGGTGACCCTCAGGACTCGTCTCCCCTTGATCTCGGTTATCCACACATACGATCCTCCCCCCACCCTCTCGATGCCGATAGCGATGAAGCCCGCTTGACCTTGACCGCAGGCGAGTCCATAGAGGACTTGCGAGAACTCAACTTCGATCTTTCCGGGAGTACTGCTAATCAGGACCCTGACATCCCGGCGCCTCCCGAATCGACAGATGACCTTGTGAAGCTTCAGTGGCCCGACTTTCACAAGAATGCCATCCTGAACTACAACGAGCTCTTCAGGTCAAAGCCTGCCACGTGGATAGCGAAGAAACCCGCCAAGCCGCCCAAGCCTCTCATACCTACCAAGCTATCCCTAGAGGTCGATATCGATCAAGAGAAGCTATTCCGCATTCCCGGCCCGGCGACGGCGCCGGTGTGGCAAAAGATACGTGATGCAGAAGCGAGAGGCCTTGTGTGTCTCGAGGAGCCGGAAGCGGTCGAACCGGCTGACCTGGAAATATTTACCTTCGACGACGAATCAGACACTGAACCCGTCGGCGGCTTTACGCTACGCGATTTCGAGACACTGTGCGATGACTGGGAGGGCATGGTGGACTTGGCTGACCAAATCCAAAGTCGGCTCTCCGAGTCTGGCCCCGGCAAGCGACCCATTAAGGATGAGGATGCCGCCTGGGAGGAGATGTTCTTGGATGCGCCTGCGCCCAAGCGGAGGAAGATTGAGCCGCCTCGCGGGCTACCAGCCATATCTACCTTCACAGCCCCCAACTTCGATAACTTTGAAGAGGCAACTGTGAAACTCGGGAAGCGTGTGATTCTCGACATGAACGACCCATACTTGCTCATCGACGACAAGGATTCTGACCGAACCGCGAAGCGACGCAAGGTACAACACAAGATGGTGCGCATGTCGAACGGAAAGCTGGGTCGCGAGCTACAGCAGAGGTTCAATTATTCCAACGACGTTGCGTATGAGGCGCTGAAGGAGAACAACTCTAACAGGGTTCGTGCCACCATCGCCGCCATACCTGTCGAGCACAGCATGCCTGCGATTAGACTGCAATGGCCGTATTACAAGGTTAAGCTCTCTGCAAGCGATCCTCACAGCTACCATAGGCCACAGCTCCAGACGCGACAACAGGTCAGTACTGTTAAGTTCAGTAAGCCTACCGTGCAAAAGCGCAAGGCCTTGAAAGGCAAAAGGATCAGGGATATCTTCCGAGAGTCCAAGGACCTATCCATGAATGACAACTCAACTGCAGTCTTGTTCGAGTACTGCGAGGAGATCCCGACCGTTTTGTCCAACTTCGGCATGGGCAGCAAGATCGTCAACTACTTCAGGCGAAGCAAAGGCTCTGATAGTCGGCCTGATAAGCAAGATCTGGGCGAGAACTGCATATTACTACCAGAGGACCGTTCGCCTTTTGCCATTTTCGGACACGTCCACCCCGGAGAGACGGTTCCCACATTCCACACCCAAATGTATCGGGCTCCCATATTCAAGCACACTCCTAGGGGGACTGATTTCCTTATCGGCCGCAGCACCACCGGCCTAGGAGGCTCCACATGGTACATCCGGAACATCGATCATCTCTACGTGGTAGGGCAAACACTACCATCCATGGAGGTCCCCGGCCCACACTCACGGAGGGTGACGAATATCGCCAAGAACCGGCTGAAGATGGTCAGCTACCGGCTATTGCGCAAGCACCCACATGTCACCCTGAGCGACATTACCAAGCATGTCGCCGATTCCAACGACTCGCAGAACCGGCAGAAGTTGAAGGAGTTCCTCCGGTTTAGGAAGGATACCAAGGATTGGGCTCTGCCAGAAGGCGAAGAGCCCATGGACGAAGAGGAGATCCGGTCTCTAGTCAAGCCAGAAGAGGTCTGCGTTCTCGACGCGATGCAAGTCGGCGTGCACGAGCTCGAGAACGGCGGTTACCAACTGGCTGGCGATACGTTGAAGGACGAGGATCTCGACATGATGGGCGACGACATACCTGCAGACGCCCTGGCGCAGAAGATGGTGCCTTGGAAGACTACCAAGGCTTTTATCGATGCCAGCTACGGCAAGGCCATGCTTGCGATACATGGCCCCGGTGACCCGACCGGACGAGGACTAGGCATCAGCTTCCTCAAGACATCAATGAAGGGCGGTTTCCTTGAGCAGTTGCAAGGTCCGCTGGCGACTTCCGCCGATGCCATCGAGCGGCAGAAGAAGGCTAACGGTGGGCATATGTACAACGTGAAGAATCAGGATCAACTTTACGCGGAGGCCATCACCGATATCTGGAACCGCCAGCGGCAGAGCCTGGAGGATTCTCAAGAACACGACGATGAGGATGTTCAGCCGCAAGAGGACGAGGACGACCGATTCAATGTCAAGGAGGCTGCGCCTACACCTGCTGTGGCGGAAGGTGCAAGCCAGATCAGTCGTAGTGCGGCCAGTGCATTGAATCGGCGGAAGCTGCACATCACGAGGACGATCAAAAGGCCAGACGGTAAGACCGAACAGGTAACCGAGATTGTCCACGATCCGGCCGTTATCGCTCAGTATGTGAAGAGACGGCGGCAGCAAGACGTGGAGGAGATCGAGTGAGTATTCTTCACCTACCGATTGTCTTAACTGTTACTGACACCAGACAGCATCTACAATTACAAGTTGACAGGTGACAATGAAAAAGACCGCGTCATCCTAGAACTGTAAAGATCCCCCCTCCATTTCCTAATTCGCTTTTCCCACTTACTAACCCCTCTCGTAGCGTCGAGAAAGAGCGTGAACGCCTCGAAAAGAACAAAGAACGCCGGCACAAGCGCGAGAAGCAGAAGAAGATGCTTCAAGGACACACCGGCGGAGGTGGCGGTGGTGGTGGTGGGGGAGACGGATCTCCCGAGCCGACAACCGAGAAAGTGACTGGAACGACGCGGAAGTGCGCCAATTGCGGCCAGATCGGTCATATCAAGACAAATAAGAAGTAAGTACACTGTTCTAACCTTGGTGGATTTCGCGTTGTGGCTGCCACGGGCATGGGGTAGCTCCCTTTTTCCTACCCCTTTACCTGAGTTCAGATGGCTCGTGGCTGGTGTTTTGATTACACACTGCGGCATGGTGTATTCCTTTTCTCCAGCCATCGACCCGGGGCGAATCTTGCTTTGCCATCAGTGAGCTCCCGTGGCTGGTGTCCTGCTCATGACACCAAGCTTTAGTTGCTCACCCCTAAACAGCACACAAGTATCTGTCAAGGGTTCATGCATGGACTTCCTGCCCAACTATGTTACCCCTTTCTATTCGTTCTCTTGGGCACTTAGGCACCTTCTTGTGTCGACAATCATTGCCAGTCCCCCTGCCTTTGGAGCTCTTGCTGATAATCTACAGGCTTTGTCCACTTCTCAACGGCACGATCCAGAAAGACCCAAACATGGACGATGGCCCCGGTCTTGGCGGGAGCGCACCCGTGGCGGCACATTTCTTCGGCACTGGGTAGAGTCCAGGGCCGGAAGGCGTTGCGCCTGGAGAGATTGAACCCGGAGGTGCTGGCCTGAACGTATTCGACAGTGTATCAGAGGAGGAGTGACAGGAAATTTTGCGTGCAAAGCAGGCGTTACAGATCAAAGGGTATCTGGGTTTGAGCAACAAGCTCGACAGACTGTTTTTGATTGCACACACCCACACACAGTTGCAAAACAGGCGGACGTGGGGTTTGCTATTGTTTCCCAGGATCAAAGGGCTCAAAGGGGAATACGATTCGATGACTGGATAGTCTCGTTGACGGATACCATTCAAGTGCACGGCTAGCGATTTTTTAATGAGAATCATGCTAGCGTTTTACAAACTATCATAATGTCGTCGATGTGCTCAATGATGTCTGTAGGCCAATCTACCTCAACCATGGAGCTTGCTTATCGCATAAGATGCACATCTACGTAGAATCTTGGGTTTGGTAGGGTAGTTGTCTTCCAAGATGACGGCACAACACGGAACGGACACACTACACCAGCAGCCGGCTAGTACGTGCTGCACGCTAACCCTCCTTTCCCCAACTTCCCGTACATATGTTCGTCCATTGGCAACCCTTTACTTGCAGCCCCATCGGTTCTTGGAGATGCCGGTTGGCGTTCGAAGTATGCTTGAGGCACGGCGCCAAAAGAGTCTAAGGATAGAAAGGTTTCACGCATGAAGCGCGGGTGCTCAGCTTTCGCCTCAGCTACGCCGTAGGTGGACTTTTATGCCAGTATACCGCAGTTGTCGGGCTCGTTCGACGCAAAACTGGAATCATGCTATCTAGGCGGTTTCGGACTATGAGCTGGAAGCAGAAAAGGATTCTGGAAGGGTGACACAACCGGGTGATGGCCAGCTTTACGCCTCATCCAAGGGATGGGTCAATTGAATGCAGTCATGATTGCTCGCTCACCACGATCAACAGTTGGAAGTTACATTGTCAGAGATTGATTATCAGGCGTGACTAGATTTTCGGCTAGCTGTAGGCCGGATAGGGGAAAAGAGCGACCTGGTGGTATGAACACCCAAGAGACCTATGATCTCATGCTATGCAGCCTGTTCTATACACGGCACCTGTGCTAATCCTTCCCATGCAGTGGCGGGCCACCAGGTACGGCCAGCCTCAAACTGCGGGCTGAAGAAGGGGCGTGTGTGTGTACGTGTGCCAAGGACGGAGAACGGTCGGTTTCGACCCAGTCCGCCGGATGAGGCTCCTATGTGTACGTACCACATAGCATCAGATAAGGGTGTGGCTAAAGGAGGTAGGTACGTACTGTCTTATGCTAACTGAGGGGGATTGAAGCTTGTGGTGGGACAAGGCTATGGAGGGGTTTGTGAAGCGGCGGTTGAGCGGTTAAGCAAGGTACGATGCATGGCACGCACTGGGGAACAGCCGTGGTTAAACTTAGAAACTGTGTGTGGTCCAGATGGTGCAGTGTGCAGATAGACGCAGGCGAGGGGGATCTGGGACTTGGAGAATGCGACTCTAGATTGATGATTTCCTGGAAATGCAGTAGCATTCAAGACCCAACGACCAGTCGGTCATCTTGGTATTGACAAATAGGTGGTACGCGCCCGTCGATATCACTGACAGGAGAGTCGCATCATGCTCATACCCGAGATTCGCGTGAGGTGCTTTTTTGGAAGCTCGACCCATGACTAAAAGGCCCCTGCCCGTGCAAATCATCTGTTGTTGGCGGGTGCCGATGGTGTCGACTTCATCTCGATAGTGCGCCTATCTAGTGATGACGAAGCCAAGATGGGAACAAGACGGCAGACTGATAGCCGATGGGCGCAGACTACTGGGCCAGCGTCTATCCGAGAGGCTGTCGAACGGGCGTGCATAATCCATTTCTGAACGCAACCAACGACGATGACTAGGAAGGATTTCGCCAAAACACTCGACTATCGACTGATCTCAACGATAGATAGATTAATTATGGCCCTGTTGCCGCCCGACTGGCTAATCAACAAATCCGCCGAGACAAGAAAGAGTATGCGGTCGATGTCTTCCATGCTAGTTGTTGATGATTGAAAATGGTGATGTACTGCATCGTCCGACATTAGAGGAGAGAATCTGTGATGTCGTTGTATGTGACAGCCAATGAGATCCTGAGCAGGCCAAAGTAAGATCTATAAATAGCTATTAATAGCATATAGAAGTGGGCTAAATAAGCTGAGCAGGGCTAAATTGCAACAAATTAGCCCGCTTCGGCGCTTGTGAGCGATGAAACATGAAACACTCGGCCAATCGCGGATCGGGAAGGCTTGAACTGCGGCATGAACCTGGTGCAGACTGACGAATAGGGGCTGTCAGCGGGAGCTTGAAAGAAGAAGCGAGCTTGCCGGCCGGCGATGATGGCTGCATCCAAGAAGACTCCAGAGTGATGAATAAACTGGCGATCTTCTCGCCGTCACCAGAGCGTTATGTAGAGTAGTATTCCAGGCACACAAGCGACATGTTTGATCCATTGTCAAATGTCTTGTGAAACGGTGAGATTGGGGTTGCGATGCAAAGTCCGAATTTGGATCATTTGACAGCCACGGTTCTGAACGTTGTGCAAGACCATCGCTACCTACGTCGCTCGACCTTGCTCGCAGACTGCGCCAACTCAACTCATATGCCAGTCCGCGCTTGGAAAACAAAGACGGGCAATCGAGGGTTGTTTGAGCTCTTGATGATACGTATAGCCGACGGGACGTGATGCGGTAATTCGGTTATCTCTGAAAGGTCTGTAATAATCAGATAAGATAGGAACCTTAGGACTTGCCGGACATGGACGCGGCTACTATACTACACTACAAGTCTATCCAAAATTCCACACTGGATTCGGAGTGCGGGGGGCCAGGGGTAAAGCCAATGTACTCTTCGTTGATGCAAAGCTGTGCGACAGAATGTTCGATGTTCCCTCCAAGGCCGAGGAGACGAAGACCACCTCTCGTTGGCATTGCCTGATTTAGCCCGTTCATGCATTTGAGATCGAATAAAGTAGGGTAGGGCGAGAAGCTACGCCTCATCCGTACCGCTGACCATCAGTCGAGATGGTCATCTGTGAGTGCCGGCGGGTTTGATGTTGGCTAGAGCTCCGATCCTCCGAACCTGGTTGAAAAGGGTTTGGGACCGAACGTCGGCAAAGTACTAGATGTGTTCCTCTGGGGAAGATGCACGAGTTGGAGCAATGTTACATGTTCATGGTGCAGCAGCGGAAAGATACCAAGCAAGCTGAGATATCAGCCTTGCAGGTACCATGTTAGGACAGTGCATTGACAACCCTAGCGAGAGGAAGTCCCTGCATCTTCGCATCTTATAGGACGATAACTTCACGGCGAGAGCTGTCCGCTACAATGGCAGCCTGTTTACCGCCGTACCAACAAGTGTACCGGTCAGAGCAGAGCGTGTACAACAATAAGAAGCCGGGAGAACAGTGAGAAGGAACGTGACACAGAACTAGGTCCCTTAACACCAACTCTCCAAACGTGGCCTCTTTACAGTACGGCTTGCATCAGGCTCAATGCTGCCGGACTCGTTGCTGCCGGACTTTTGTTGAATCTTTGTTCAATCTACCCGGTTATATTGGATCTGTGTTAGAGACAAGAACCTACTGTGTATGTAGGAAGTGAGTGGACTACCACATAGTATGCGTACCTCACATGTGTAGTATATCGCGTAACATAGTGCCCTGGTTACGGCCCCACTTCGTTTCGGCTGTTCTGCTGCTGTGGAGAAACACAGATTGAGTTTGCGCCAATGAGAGGTCTGCCATTCATGGGAACGTGCTTGGGTTGCAGAAGCGTGACTCGGCTCCTCGATACCTACCGGAGGTACCCCCCCTGTCCGACCAAAACGGCGGCCTTTGGCTCTCGCAGGTGGCCCGGGCGGGCTGGGCTGGGCGGGTCAAGCCAACGGTGTCCCGCCTCCACTCTTCCCACCCCCAATTCCCTCGAATCTCTCGTGCTTTTCTCCTCCACGCCTCCATCGCCCACACAGCGAAGGTGAACACGATCTGTCTATAATTAGCAACTCCACGCCCACAGTTCAGCCCCAAACCTGCACCACGTCCCCAAACGGTCTAGAAGTACCAAGATCATATGCCAGACGCTATTGTGTACAAGCAGACAATTTGACGTCGACCTTCAAAATCTGCGGTTGCTTCCGCCGAGAGCACAAAAAGGACCGCCTCGTCCTGTTGTCATCGCCGACCGGCCCTCGCCCCAGAGGTCTAGTGTCTCACCCTAGCTTCGACATCTAAGTTCAAGTCGAGTCAAAAGACACACTTGGACCTGCTTCTGCCTTGCATTGTTGAGCTACGCTGAACGCTGAAGCTAGCCCTGTCGCGATCCCAACATCGTCGTCTCGAAATATCATTCATCTTATAGTTCTCGACCGAACTGCTAGGACGGCCACCCCTTCTCCTTGTCTTCACCAGCCCAGAGCTTTGCCCTGCGGTCCAGAAGCCAAGACAGCACCGGCTCCTGGCTTGTCGCAGCACTCTCCGTGTCCGCCGATATCAATTTCGATAGCTTACACACCGGCCCCGGCGCCGAAGACCAGCCAAGATGGGAAGAAGGAAGATCGAGATCAAAGCTATCAAGGATGACAGAAATCGTTCTGTGTACGTCGCTGCGTTTGCCTTCATTCATAATCTCTGCGCCTGTCCACTAACCTGACTCACCTTGCAGCACGTTCCTGAAGCGCAAGGGAGGTCTATTCAAGAAGGCGCACGAGCTTTCCGTCCTGTGTTCTGTAGACGTCGCCGTCTTCATCTTCGGCAGCAACAAGAAGCTCTACGAGTACTCTTCATCCGCGATGCCAGATCTCATTGCCCGATACCACTATGTACGTCTCCTTGTCCCCTCTACATCTGGAGTTGCTAACCGGCGGGCAGCATGGCGGTCCCAACGAGCACAAAGGTCCTAGCGACTTTAATGGTGGTGCCGACGATGACGGCAGCGACGACGAAAACGGCAGTCCACCTCAAGTCGAGGGTATGGAGACTCATATGCCCCTAAACTTCCACGGCCAGCCTCCGTTTCCGCATCCGCATATCAGACATCAAACGCCTTCGGCTTCTCCACCGATCCAGAATGGCGCGTTTGTACCTCATCCCGCCCATCCAATCCACCGAGGCCATACCCCACAGCCCCCTCATATGGGCTCACGACCATCATCGAGAAATGATATACGGAGGATGGGACCAAATATGGGACAGCCGAACGGTCCTCCAGCGCCTCATCAAGCCCCCCAAGTGAACGGCTATGCCTATATGCCACAGCCTGCTATCTACAACCCGCAGAACCAGCAAAACATGAACCACGGGATGCCACAGCCCGGTGCACCATACCCCTATCCCCCACAACAGGCGCATGCGCACCAAATGCAGTCATACATGGAAGACCAGCGACGGTCGTCTCTCCCTCCCAACTTTCCTCCGCCAGGACCTCAACAGGGACCGCCACAGATCCAGAGGCACTCCGTATCACCGCCACACCCAACGGCGTCTCAGCTTCCCGGCCAACCTATGGCTCACATGTCCCCTCCTCCTCCACAACATCATCCGATGCAGAGCCCTCCTCTGCCTCAGCTTCACCAGCAACAACATCAACGGCAACAGCAGCAGGACGAGCACGACCGGCAGCAACAGTATCACCAGCAGCAGCAGCAACAACCAGTTCCACAGCCTCCGCAACAACAACGACAACAGCAGGAATCTCAGCAACCCCCTCAGGTGCATGTCCAAGAACCACTTGCCCCGCCTCTGCCAGAAGTCAAAACGGAACCCGGCAAGTCTATGAGACAGCCACCTCTTCTTGACACACAAGTCAAGAGGCTCCCGCAGCGGAAGGGAGGCAGTATCTTCACGCCGATTGACGGTCCTTCGTCTATCCTGGCTCAGCACCTGTCGGCTTTCCACTCAGCTTCTGATCCTGTCAAGTCGGAAGGTAACCGGTCGCATTCTGTAGATGTTGGTAGCATCTCCCGCAATAATGTTACCAGCTCACCACCTCAGCCGCCTCGCTTGAACACTCAGGCCGTGAACAAAAGACACGACTCGATGGTGTCGATACCGGAGAGGACCTTCACTCCACCGTCGCGTGCCAACAGCCTGCAGACGCCCGGTGGGGCTGCAAGGCCGCGGCTAAAGGTTCAGATTCCGGAAGAGGCTTCGGAAGCAGGAAGTGCGACCGCTGGTTCTTCCTCTCCGCGCAACACCTCCACGGACAACACCTCGCAGCATTCGAGGGGCATGGTCCTCCCGCCTCCCTCTCCGTCCGTGGATGCATCGAGCCTTCTGTCTGCCGGCGCTACTGGCCCGCCAAACCCATTTGCGCGGCCAGTTCGCCAGGAGCATCAGAACATGAACATTGACACGCCGGTATCGGCCTTGCCTTCGCGGTTCATGGGCAACGAGTTTCTGCCGAGTCCTAGCAGCTTTTACCCGGACTGGAATTTCCGCGGAAATGAGAGCAATACTCTGCCTAGCCCTCTCAATTTTGCTACACCTGTTGTCGGCACCGGGCCCTCGTTTCTGAGGGACGACCCGACACCGCACAAGCGGAAGTCACCTGAGATCAGTGGCAACCATGGCGCCGGCCACGAGGGCAATGATCACGGCAATGAGCCGAAGCGGGTCAAAGTGGACACGTAGGAGGACAGGCCTCACTATGTGATCCGCGTCCTTGTATTTTATTTCTATCTTGTTTCTTATTGTTGGAGCGCCTTCTCACTGAAGGGCAGGAGTTGGGGCCATTGGAACGCAAAGTGCCTCCTTTCGAGGAAAAATTTCATCGGCAAGTGTTATGTGCATGGGAAAAAGTCTGAACGGATACCAGGATGGGATGCAATTTTTGCTACGGAACATGAGACGTCATGATGGATTTGGATCACTTCATGGCATTCGACAGGCGTTTTTGGCGATTATGGCTGCTTTCAATTTGCAAACTGGAATTTTTTTGTTATTTCCTAGACGATGGCATGACGGACTGGAATACCTAGGGACAGCCTAGGCGGAGTTTTCCCAAGGTCATTGGCGTCGACGGCATTTTTGGTTCTTAGTAGATTGTTACTACCTACGGATGCTCTGGCCAGGAGTCTAGGATGGTGCTGTTACGGTTCTCGGCATGAAACGGACGTGGTCTGTACACATAACACATCAAAATCAATTCGCTCGGTTCGCGTTTCATACTCGCTTCACCGTGACACCGACTGCCTTTGCTAGCTGAGTCTCGCGATAGTGCGCTTCCAGTTTGGAGTACCAGGAGCGATAACTGTAGCTTGAAGCTGTACATGAAAGGCCCGTGTCTTGAGGCTCAGCATACCATGTGCGACACTTTGTGTGTTCATCGAAGGTCGGAGGATATCTGAGATGTCTCGATAGGCTTGAGCACTTGGCTAAGTGGGGGTTGTGTCCTTGGTTGACTGGTTGTATCGGCTGTGGCGTTGATGGTGAAACAAGTGAGGCTCAGCAGCTGCTGAGTGCCGATGCATTGGATGGGCGCCCGAATGTACTGCGCCATCCGGGTTTATGACAGCCGGGCGCCGAGCTGAGAGAGCTGTGGATATGACTAAGGCTGGGAATACTTCGAAATTACTGTGGTGCCAAACATACATAGATGATGCGGCTGACCTCCAGCATGAGAGAGGAGGTATGCATTGGCGAGCTGGAGATGAAGAGCTGAAAGGAACATCCTTGCGACAAAGGGTTGAGGAGCTTAGATGCAAGGCCAAGAACTACAGTCAGAGAACATGGAGATTTAGTGTCCAGATCCAGAGTAAGTGACCAGAACGGACGATGTTGTATGAAGTTTGTATGTAAAATGGTCCGTCCAGCAACCCACTAGACTCTAGTGTAGTAAACTTACAATCTAGAGGACCAGTCGCTAACATTCCTGGGGTGATGCTTTCCGTCAGCTAGGCTTGAAACTTGCAGAGCTAAAGACTGATCTCGGGGTTTCTGAGTTGGACTCCCTGAATCAGCTCAAAATGGTCACTAAACCCTATACTTATATCACGTTGTCTGCTTCATACGTGGTCGACCGTCCTGGCCGGCTTCGGTGAGCCGAGCATCGTCTTCCGGCCACTAAGTAGATGCGGAGCTGCGGAGTACCGGCACTAAGGTAACCCCACACATCGGCAACGGCCGCTACTGCGAACGCTGCTGCATGCCAGCAGACGGAGGAGGGCTTTATTAGTGCAAAAAAGTCTGCGGGGTGACGGATACTGTGATAATCTCGGTAGCGGGCCCCTGCACTACGCGACCCCATACCGTGACGTGACATAAGGGAGCACCTTCCAATTTGACTTTTTGATCGTATTCCAGGGGGGGGACCTTCCGATGTGATCTGAAGTCAATCCGAGTCTCTCGCTTCTGCAATTAGATCTCCCCTTTGGCTCTACCTACTCAGAGCTTTCCCTTCCTTTTTCACCGTATACACTCGTTTCTCACCACGGTAGACATTACCCCTGAGCCAAAGACAGAGAGTCCGCGTGCACGCAGCCCCTATCCGCCATGCACGCGTCGACAGCAGCGTGGCTGCTCTTCCTCGGCGTCGCAACCGCCATGCCGGCTCTCCAGCCCCGAGCACCAGATGCAACCGACCTCTGGGTAACAGTCGACGAGTCCGGTCACCCAAAGACCGTGACGCCCGTCCAGACGACCATAGACGGTACTCCCACAGTCATCTCCGCGGCCCCCAACGCTGTAACGGCCACCGTCTTCACCAACACCAACCAGGGCGATGTTAGGACCACGACTGCCACGGTGCCCAACCCGACTCCTACAGCCACAGGCGGTGCAGGCGCCTTTCCTGTATGCCATAACAAAGACGGCGACAACGCCCCTTTCTGTCTGCCACTCGTGGGCGCCGAGCTCAACCCGGGCACCACATACTACAGTCAGTCAACCTCCCCTTCCCCCGTTCCCCCAGCTACTCACCCATTACTCACCACTTTCTCTGTCTCAAGTAACCTGGGACCCTACCTTCTTCCCCTCCTCCAACACAACCGTGAGGGTGACCGGCTCCTACTTCAACTCCACCACCGGCCTCACCACCTCCCAGGCCTTCTCCTCGGGCAGCCTGGCAGCAGCCTGGTCCTTCTACGCCTGGACCGTCGACTCCTCCTTGCTCAGCAGCAGCCCGGGAGGCGTGAACATATCCCTCGCCATCGCCGCCCTCACCCCCGGCGCGACGGCCATGACCCCCTTCCAGGGTCCCGTGGTCAAGGTCGCCAAGCCGGCCGGGTACGTGCCCGAGCCCGCCAAGGCGCCTACCGGACCGGCGCTGTACATCGGGCTGCCGACCGTGCTGGGGTTCGTGGTCGTTGTGCTGGTCGGGACGTGCTGGTGGAACAGGAATCATCGGAAGATCGGCCTGGGAAGCGTCATGGGCCGTGGGAAGGGGTACGGGGCCGGCAAGAGCCGCAGGCAGAGGATGTTTGGGGGTGCGGGGAAGAGGGAGCGGAAGGAGCAGGGGATCAGACTCATGGAACGCGATGTCACGGGCGCTGGCGGTGTGGAGGTGTATAGGGACGAGGTCAGGCCGGAGAGGCCGAGGGTTGTGACGAAATCTGAGGGGGGATCCTTCGATTATGGCATGCCGAGGCGGGACAGCGATGCGCTTGGGAGCTTGGCGGGCTCACCGACTGAGGAGCGGCATCCCAATGTATCCGGAAGAGCGACGGCAGGAAATGGTAATGCGTTTCGCGACGAGTTGAGTCGGCAGGAGAGAGAGCGGTCCTAGGGGAGGCTGCCCGTGTCGACTGCTTCTCTGGGTGGTGGCGGTTATGTGAAAGTGGAATGCGAGGAGGAGTAATGAGATGCCGTAGGTGAGGCGAAGACAGGTTTCGGAATCATTCTTCCCGCATGCACTCACACTACCTACTACCTGGTGTCAATTATGGACCGGGAAGGATGACATATTCACAAAGACTCAATTATTGGTAGGTAATGAGTATATCAAGTGTCGATTGTAGGGGCTAAATCGAATCAAGAAGAGCTCTAATCTAACTTTACCCCTTTTACCTCTTCCTCCGTTCGCTTTTTGCTCTGATACATCATGATAAGAACACCATGAGATTTGCTGCTTATTATTGGTCTTATAACCCTCTAAGCCAAGTCTAAGTCCATGTGATGGTCCAGTTGGAACACCATGCTCCGCCAGAGGTCTTGTCATTCAGATTCGTGATGGCCAGGACGGAAGAGTCCTTCGAGTACTCCCATGTGGACTGCTCTAGTGCCTTTCCGTTGAGCTTGACACTTGCCGGTGCCGTCTTGACGCCCAACACCGTCACGTTGGCCAGTGGATTGCCGTCCACATAGCTGCCAGTAGGACTAGCCGCCAGAGTACCATTCGCAGCCGAGAACTGCACCATATTAGCAAACATACCCTCATGCCATGCCAGAGAATTGAAACTTACCTCGACCCAGGTAGCCTCCTTCGGTTTGATACTCTCCCCATCATCAAGATACAACTCTCCAGCCGCCTTCCCATCCTTATCAAGCGCGACGACAACGCCCCAAGGGTTCCTCCTGCTCTCATAAGTAGTCATGCCCGGCTCCTGCAGCGGCAGCACATACCCACCCCTGAGGTACAGCGGAATATGACCCAGCGGCGCCGCAATGGTGACATTCTCGCTGACCTTCAGTCCCGCACTAACGTCACTGCCATTATACCAATCATACCACACCGTCCCCTTACCGGTGCCGGGGAAAACACCCCCCACACTATCGGCCCCCTGCACCAGAACCGGCGTGACCATCACCGCCGGCCCGAGCAAGAACTGCCTATCCGCATCCCTAAGCCACGGCTCGTCGGCAAACTCCCAGGCCAGCGCGCGCATGACCGTCTCGCCCCTGCCGTTCGCCCTGGCGAAGAGGGTGTACATGTACGGCAGGAGCGAGTACCGGATCTTCATGGCCGTGCGGGTGGCGTCGGCGACGGCGGCCCAGACGTAGGGCTCTTGGGGCGCGGCGGCCAGGACGTTGTGGTTCCGGTAGAAGGGGAAGAAGGCGGACAGCTGCATCCACCTGGCGCAGAGCTCCATGTCGGAGTTGCCGTTGAAGCCGCACGTGTCGACGCCGAACATGGGGATGCCGAAGAGGCTGAAGGAGAGGGCCTGGGGGATGGAGAAGAACATGTACGCCCACTTGGACGCGTTGTCGCCGCCCCAGTGGCCGGCTACCTTGCCGCTGCCGGCGAAGGTGGAGCGGCCGATGATGAAGGGCCGGAGGCCCGGGAAGATGGTGAGGAGGGCCTCGTAGGTGGCGTTGAGGATCAGGTGGCCGTTGAGGTTGTGGAAGTCGTACTCGAGCGTGCCGCCGTGGTGGGTCGCGTTGGGGGAGACGGCGTGCACGGCTAGGTCGCCTTGGACGTTGGCGATTGCGTAGGGGGGGTAGTTGATCTCGCGAACGCCGGGGGTGGGGGTCGTGCGGAGGTAGGAGGTCGATGAGGTGGAGGTGGATGAAGAGGAGGTTGTGGAGACGGAGGAGGAGGAGGATGACGTCCCGGTTGGCACTGGGCTGGCTTGGGTCGATGCCGCGTATGAGGCCGAGGATGCTTCGGTGGCATTGGTCAGGTTGAAGCCTTCCGGGAAGTCTAGAACGAGGCTACCAGCTTCGCCGGGAAGCTTGAAGTCCGGGTGGACCGGATTCAGGGTCAGGTTGTGCTTGCCGCAGGGTCCTACGCAGAAAGAGGAGACTTCTGACATGTCTATCCAGATGCCGTCAAAGGAGACGTTCTTGTACCAGAGCGCGAGTTCTTGCACCCACCACTCTAGCGTCCCGGTGCCGTTCAGGATCCCCCCTACCCAGTCAGGGAAGACTATGGAAAAAGATTAGCACACGGGCGCGAAAAGGGGTGAGAAACGAAGTCATCAATGGAGGACTAACCAGTGTATCCAGGCCAAACGGCACCGATGTAGAGATCACCTTCTGCGTCAAACATGAAGGCATCTGCTTTGACACCACGGTCATACGTTGGGTAAGCATCGCTGGCATTCTCAGGATTGGGAGCATAGATCGCCGAGTCTACGATGGGCACGTAGTGCTGGTGGTTCTTATGCAACTTTCCGAGGAATTTGGCTCCCTCTTCGTAGGAGAACGTCCTCTGGTCGTTCTCGAAATCCCTGTACTGGTTCATGTAGTCGATATCGGCTGCATCATGTTAACCACACCCAACCCCATGTATATCCGGGAAGGAAATGGCAAAAGAACTCACTCCAGATGGTCTCAAGCGGGATCTCGGCCTTGGCAAAGTTATCCACAACTTCTTGCAGAACAGTCCAGTTCTGGTAACCCCATCGGCACTGGTGATATCCGAAGCTCCAGTATTGTTGCATAGCTGGATAGCCGATCATGCTGTCCTGGTATGACTTGATCAAAGTCTCGGCGTCAGGACCACTGTAGAAGTACAGATCAATAGTTCCGCCGAGGGCCCGCCATGTAATGTTGCTGGGGCGCAGGAGAACCTCTTGTGCGTGAGCGTTGCGGTTGAAGACGCCGTGGGTGTACGATTTGTACTCCACGGATGTGTCTGTGGCGTTGGCGACATAGGTGAGGTTGCCAGATGCGTCTTGAGTAAAATACCTGGTGTCGTGGTAGATTGGGTGAGTCCCATAGATGTTTTCATCGATTGGGTCACCGACATCAGCGGCGAAGAGAGTCCCTGGGGAACATCAGCATTGCTCATCCCAATGGAATAAAGGTGCTCACTTGTCAGATTGTTTCCTAGTCTGAAGCCGTGTATGACTTCGCCGAGTCCATAAAGGTTATAGTCCTCCGGCAACTGTGAAGCAAACTCGATGAACTGATCCGCATACACTAGAACTGATCCATTTGTTGTGAAGAGGACGTCGGAAGTTGACTTGCGCATGACAGTGAACGAAAAGGTAGGCTCATTGGTCCAGGTAACCTCTAGGTCACTGTTCGCTGCTCCAGCACCTTTGGCAGCCACTCCTGGCCGGGGAACAATGGACTCTGGGAGTATGAACCATGTCTCATTCTCAGATCCGACGTACCGAGGCTGGATTTGGATGTTGACTCTGTCAGCCGCCTGGTACTCAACAGATAATGTAAGGTTGGCGATGTCGTTGCCGTAGACGTTGCAAGCTGGGCCTGCGATATCCAAGTTTGCTGTAAACCCGTTGGCGGTGCTGGTCACACCTGATGCTTTGTAGCCAGGGCAGACGTCTTGGACATTGATGGCTTGTGGGTCCTTCACATTTGGGAGGATATTTTGTCCTTGATCGGCGTCCGACGGGACAGTGAATATGGAACGCCACGAGGTGGTGGTGGTCGTAGCCAACCCTGAAGAAGCTGGAGCACATGCTGCTGTGTGTCCCAAACTGGGCCAGAGAGCCCCCAAGAGGGCGAGTGATGTCGATGTGAATGCCACCATCGTGAGAATTGACCGAGTGTGCCTCCTCGGTGCTGTTCTCCGTCTTGTCTGGGACACAAGCGCAATGCAAGATGTCACGGAGACAAGGATCAAAACCTTGACTATCCTGCTTGGGAGCAGAGAGCAGCCAGGTGAAGCAATGTGAGCAAGTGTGTCCTCGCGTTGAGGGTCCGTAAGCGCTCTCAAGGCTCTCTCTGTAGTAGCACCGTCGACGTGAGGGAGGTATATCGACCAGATAGTCAAGAGCACCGTCAAGGGCAACTTCACCCGATTATATAAGTCTCATTAGACGGCTACCTTCATATAAACAAAGAGCTATATAGCTGCCAAGAGACGGCTATATAGCTTTATACGACTGAGGCTTTACTCATACCTTTGCGAAGCGACTCCATGATGACAGCACCGGCACCGCATGCGGCCAGGTGCTACCACGGCGACTCTTTCCACGCCGGACGCTCACTGACGACATCATGCCCACATCGACCACGACTCCAAATCCAAAAAATCCGGACGTCGTGGAGTATCTCGGTCGTACCCTCGGCGAGCTAGCTTATATACGTCGCGTGGTTCCTGCCGCTCGTTCGGCCCTGATCTGCAGTTACATTTTTGCGGGCACCAATCATCGCCGGCTGGGGGCGGTAGGGGTTGGCTCACAAAGCAACGGTGAGGGTGCTACATCCAGGATTATTCCCCATTCGAGCCTGACGAACTCCGACAATGGCGGAGTTTATAAGATGTTGGAAATCTTGATTCTTGGGTTGGCGGTTGGAGCTGTTGTCGTAGGATGGGCAACAGGACGTTGCTAAGCATCGCGCCAAATGGCGAGGATAGAGCGATCAGCATCTGGAAGTGCTGACGTAGATGGCTAAGAGTGTCGAGCACACTAAGCTAGGCCACGAATCTAACGTTGATCCACTGCCTACCTTTTAGTATCAGTCGATCTTTTGACGAGCCCATTTCATCGTACGCTAGCGGTACTGTTGTTGGATAGCCCTGCGTCGTTCGGCCGAGATAGCATAATATTGTTCATCCGGTCAGTTGCCGTGCCGAACATTAGAACTGTCAGTCCAGAGTTGACTTGAATTTTTTTTTTGCCTCAAATAAATAACAGACAGCCTCCATCTCTTTGCCATGGGTCTGAGTGTTATGACTCTAGAGACATAAGCGTCGACCAAAGGTCGACGTTATACATCGTCCACAGGCGCCATGCGCCGCCCCGGTAGTGACGTCTCATGGAGTCTGTACATGTCGTCCCATACCTTAATCCGCTTCAACCCAGTGATATCCCAGCATCCCAAAGCTTACCCCCAAGACATACAAAACACAAAATCATGATAACCCCTATCCGTGTCCCAAATATCCAGAAAGATTAAGTCGATGATAGAGTCCCGCAGTTGCCGTTAAAATGTTTCCCTCGCCTGAAACTCCATCGCGTTGAAACTCCGTCGCTGATATCCAAGAAGATTGAGAGTAAATGACACGAACGACCGGTGGTGGTATAATAAACAATAAAAGCGTAAAACGCTCAATAGCTGAAGTCGACATTGCCCATTTGGGATAATATCTTGTCGTCTTGTGATGAAGTCGTCGTCGTGCCGCTAACTCCCGTATCTGAATGAGTCGTTGCAACGCTGCTTGACCTCGAGGGTTGGAGCTCGTGTATCGGTTCTTGTACCGGCTGCACGGCGCTGTCGGAGAAGCCAAAATCTCGCATCTGTTGAAAGCTCCAGCTCGGTTCGAACTTCTTGCTGTTCCACGCATAGTCGACTCTTTCGTACATCTCGTCAATCTGCTCTAGACTGATCTTGCTCGTCTCGTAGACCATGCACCAGACGAAGAAGATGGCAACGATGCAGAACGCGCCCCAGACGAAGAACACCCTGGGGCCTAGTGCGGCGTAGCCATGACCGGTCTCGACAAGGTAAGGCGTACCGTAGGCGATGCCGAAGTTGAGAAGCCAGTTGGACGCTGTCGAGATAGACATCGACTTTGCTCGGACCTTCAAGGGGTAGATCTCGGATGTGACGACCCACACCGCTGGACCCCAGGAGGCGGCGAAGAAGAAGACGTAGACGGCGACAAAGACGATCAGGATCTGATTGGCCGTGACAGGCATACTAGACCCGACGACGGTGGTAAAAGATGCGATGATCAGCTGACAAATAGCCATACCGACGGCGCCGATGATGAGAAGCTTTCGACGACCCCATGATTCGATGACAAGCAACCCGGGGACGGTCGAGACAGTGTTGATAATCTGCATCACAAGAGAAATGGTGAAGGGATTCTGGATATTGGCACCGTTGAAAAAGAAGGTGCTGTAGTACATGATGAAATTGATACCCGTGAGTTGCTGTAGCATTTGCAAGCCACAGCCAGTCAAGGTACGTCTGCCGAGATGTGGACTGCCGAAAATGATGGATTTATAAGTATCGGCTCCAAGGGCCATTTCGTATTCATGGTTAGCTTCAATCTCGGCGAGTTCCTCAACAAGGGCGGGGTGAGTGATGTCCAGCCGGCGTAGTCGGCTGAGGGATAGAGCGGCGGCTTCCTTCTGACCGCTCTTGATTAGGAACCGAGGAGTCTCGGGTAAGACCAGCAAACCGAGCGACAGGACGCAGGCCCAGGTGAGTTGGAGTCCCATGGGAATGCGGTATGCCGATGATCCCTTTTGCTGATAGGTGATTATGTTGACGCCAGAGGCGGCGAGAAGGCCGAGTGTGATTGATAGCTGGTAGGCACAGACTAGAGTTCCTCGGATCCATTTGGGCGCCATCTCTGACTGATAGAGAGGTACCAGAACCGAGACGGTTCCGACTCCCACTCCAGCAAAGAATCTGTCACAGAACACATCAGCAACAACGCAACCTGAGCACAAATAACGGCAGAGCCCATTTACGCACCTTCCAACCAGCAGTAGCGGAATATTGACGGCGCAGACCTGGAATATGACGCCAAAACAGAACACTGCGACAGCACCGATGAGTGACAGTCGACGACCAAAGTAATCGCCGACAGGTGCGGACACCACAGATCCGAGAACAGTTCCGGCGCTGAGCATGGCGACGATGATAGATATTTGTTCCGGGGCCAGCGAGGGTAAATCATTTTTATCGCGAGTTCCGGTCGAGAATTGATCTAGAAATGATCGCATGCCTAGAATACCATTGATAGTCCTATGACGAGAAGAAACGGCGTCAGTCCACGATCGTCCCAAGTTTCCAGCTCTTTTCCATCTCTTCCCATGATCTCCATCTCCTATTCCGATCGCACTTCCCATCCGAAACCCAGACCCTCGAGACTAAGAATCATGATGCATACCCTGTATCGTAGCCGAAAAGCAACCCGCCCGTGGCGACGAAGAGGCCGACCATGATGGCGGGCGCTGACGAGCCAGCGACATTGTCGGGCTTGTGCCAGCCCATGGCTATCGCCATGGTGACGGTGAAAGACGGTCAATCCAGGATCGAGGTGTGGCGACGCCGATACGTGCGCGGTTTGTTGTGTCGTCGTCGATGGTTAATTGCGCGGTCGAAACCATACCAGATGACGGCTCAGGCAGGCAAGTCAGCGGGACGAAGAGGAGTCGTTCGCTGTGCAAGTGGTGCTGCTCTTTCTCTCTCCGCTGGGTGTGGGTACTATGGTAATATGAGGAAAAGAGTGGAGAATGAGGGAGCAGAGAGAAGGAAAAGGCGGGAGCGAACTGGAGATCAATGATCAGAATGCCAGCGAGATTCTGGTCCAAGCCCCGGGGGGGCCAGGCTTTGATTCGTCAGATGAGCAAAAGGCCTGTGCTCCACTAGCCTGCACACCCTCTCAGGTCTGCTTGGCGTTCCCCCCTAATACGCTATTCCCTCTTGGTGCAAGGCCAGCGAGCCACCACATGCTCTCGCTCCTGAGAGCCATTTCATCAAATCTTTGCTCTTTGTCACCAACAAGTGTGCTCCATCAGGTTGTCACGCACCTTGGCAAGCCGCCATCATTGCAGCATCTGCTATGCCTTGGCTCGACCAGCAACCCGAGTTCCGATTCAAGCCGCTCACTGACGGCGCTCACTGACGGGGATTTGAACTCATCTACACATACACATAGAGATATGACTTCGACATTGTTTATGCAACAAGGCCACAGACCCGGCGACAACTGTGGTCCAGCGGGACAGTCGTGCTTCTGACTTGCTCCTTCGTCTCCCCTGATGTAAATCCAGCCACAGCAACTCTTACGCAGCCTGTTAATCTGTGCTGGTAAGACTTCACTCACAGCCAAATTGTGCATCTGCAGGTGATGGAATAGGAAAAGCTCTGGCGCACATGGGAAAAGGGATGATTGTGTAGTAGTGTAGACTCAGAGTCACAGACTGTCTCAGGACTGCGTGAATATATTTCACGCTAGGTACTGTCTTGAAAACTGTCGAGACAACCGAGGGACCCGGCAATCCGTCCAGTCCGTTTCTGGCATCGCCAAGGTGTCGCGTAACCGATGAGACTTGGTTAGCGGCAGTGCTAGCCAAAACTTCCCCGTCCTGATCGCGATCATTGCCATTGCATTTCTGCCATCCGAGATTGACTCGGGAGCTCAGGGTAATCATCAGCGTTCATGATCCAGGCAGGGCAACTTGTGAGTTTCCAGGTTCGTCCTGTCATCCAATTTGTGCCTGGATGGGACCTACCATGCTGCCGGAACAACTCTAAAATGGGAGCATGACAGCCAAGGCAAACCCAAACGTGTACATAGAAATGCACCGTTAGGGCTGGAGTTGACTGGACTGGGCGGAGCCGGCATCTCGGGAGTGACGAAGAGACCTGGGGAAATGCGCGATCGCTTGCGGGGAACACACTTTAGCGAAGGACACCGTCAGATCATTTCCCACCGTACACTACACGTGCACTGTGACAAAAGTCTGTTACTGGTGCAAAAGGGACTTCGTCTACACTAGCGATTCCATTGCTCTCGATCGCTATATTTGTTCTACCATGACTTATTACCATAGTATGGGAGTCTTAGTGACAACAGTGCGTCTTAATCGTTCCCTAAAATGTCCAAAACTGACCAAATGTCTCGACCGGAATGTCCCGAGGCTTGCTTCACCGACTCTGAATCCTCTTCACCAGTCACAATATTCTCCCCGAAACACATTGCCGAGACGCCGAGCCATCACGCTGCTTACCGTCTCACCATCTCGATAGTCAGCATAGGCACCCTACACACCGAGTCGAATTGCCATGATCTACTTTTAAGCAGCCAGTGGTCGACGAAGGCAAGCGCATCGAGCAAGATCGTGGACGACATCTCCCACCATCTTCCTTGCTTTAAGGTTTTTCTATGCTTGTTCTTTATGAATAGTTGATCTGCCAAGCGCCGTAGCTCAATGCCTTCCTGGTGTTAGTCTCCTCCAGCTTCCCCTGCGTCAACTAGCTAAACGCTTTGCGAAGACCATGGGCGCTCATGCTCTTTGACCCTGTAACCAGTGGCTTGAAAGTCTGACACAAGCGTGACTCGCTTTGATTATCTATTCAAGACACCCGCTTCCGCTTACTTAAGTTCGGGCAAGCCAGTCTGAGTACGGAATGGTACTGGGCACACCCGCCATCCAACTTGTCGTCCTTGACACATGCATCCGTGCAGTCGTTGGCACCGTGGTTCCAAAAGACGCCGTCGTTCCAAGGCGCGGCGGACCCATGGGACAGGCTCAGCCAATCTGCGAAGCATGGGCTCATTTCCGAGCCGATGTTCTGGTGCCAAAGCCCGTGTCGTCGTACTTCCTAGTTACATATGATCTGATAGGTGTACATGCATGTACTTTTTGCGGGATCAACCGCAAACCTCAAATGACAGGCATTTATGAGTATCGAAAGCCTATTCGATCTCGTTTCCAGCGGTATCAGACTATGGTCCAGGCTATTGAGTCTTCTTCCTGGAAGCGGCTGAAAGCATGAGCCAAGTCGGCCTAGACCAAACAGCTCGCTACCACGTCCGAAAGGCAGAGGAGAAGTTTACTGGACGGGCGCTATCCGCGTGATGCATGTCGATTACAGGTCGGTCCGCAAGTACTTGTCATCGTGGCCTTTTCTTCCTCCACCATCAGTAACTCGCCACCCCATGAATGTCCGGCGTAGAGAGACAGCGGCAATGTTCTGTAATGTGCTTACGAGAAAGCTTGACTCTGACCGCTTAAGCGACACCTGCTGTGTCACTGACAAGTGAAGAGTGGTGGTAAGCACGGGACCATGTCCACTCACGACATGGCCGTACCCGGATTTGCTGACTGTTAATATATCTCTCCCGCCCCTAATATTGGTACGTATACCACCATAGCTCTTGAAATCGTCAACCAGTATTGACACTTTGGCGGTTGCTTTGTCGTTCATGCTTTCGCTTTGGGTCCATCATGGACGACAAGGCTTGCCTCGACTCGTGTCATAATGCTTACCATTCCCTAGAGGTACATACTACCTACGGGAGTGAAAGGATCTGTTGTCTCTTACATGCCACAG
Organism: Coniochaeta sp. PMI_546; assembly: GCA_021432605.1. Taxonomy (NCBI): domain Eukaryota; kingdom Fungi; phylum Ascomycota; class Sordariomycetes; order Coniochaetales; family Coniochaetaceae; genus Coniochaeta; species Coniochaeta sp. PMI_546. The sequence goes on along the minus strand of MU271149.1, from coordinate 1,200,833 downwards.
GGAGCCGTAGGACGGGCTTGTGCGACGACCTGTCACTGACTCTGCCCTTGGTCATTCCTTTGGTGCTACGTAAGACGAGAAGAAGAACCTCATGTCATGTACAAGTGTGATACGTATTGGCAAGAGACGCAGACTGCCCGCCTCAAGGAGAATTCTCGTCCTGGTCATACGCAGCTGGCAGCAAGTGGTAAGACGGTAGTGCCTATAATCGAGCGTTGTCACGGCTTCTCTTCCGGCGGTTGCGTTTCAGAATGGTACATTCGAGGTGGCAGGCTGCTGGCACACCTGTGCTACGCTAGTCAGAGTGCTAGAAATGCGCAAACTTCATGTGATCGGAGAGGTGATACTTACGAATGGACTGATGGTGAGTCGTGCTCCTGCCACTGCTTAAGGAGAATGCATGTCTGTCATAACCCAAGAGACTCCCGTCTCGATGCAGTCACGGCCTTGATTGCCACTCTGTATTCTTTCGTACATGTTGCTGTACACCGCAAGCTGTTCGCTTGAGCCAGAGCCATATTTTGGCTCTGGCCTGGAAAAGACGAAATGGCTTTCCAAAGTCGGGTGTCTCTAGATGCGAGACTGAGCACAGCTCCAACCTGGATCGAGTTTCATCTTTAGCGTCGTGCGTGTCATACACAGTTTGTGCAGATATCCATCCGATCGGCCTTTACACTTCATTCAACTCAAGAAAAGCTACATATCAATATACAACATACAAGCCATGATAGGTAAGTAAGGGCCGCGACCTGTCGTGAGGGTCTTACAACCAGCCAATTTTGAGGCAGCTATCCCAAGGCCAAGGTATCTAACAACACCACATCTTTAAAACCTCCCTCCTAAATCTCCAACGTAGGCTTGACACCCTTAACCCGGCCGATAACCTGCTCAGGCGCATACTTGGGGATAACCTCGTCATCGTGCAGCATCTCGAACTCCTCTGTCGCGTCGCGGCCCATGAAGTTCATGATGGCCTGCGGGCCGCCGGGGTGCTCCTCGAGCCAGTTGGACAGGTCCATGACCACGCCCTTGACGACGACCCAAAGGTCGTCCTTCTTGTTGTGCTTGGCCACCTCCTCCATCGTGAACTCCTTCTCGGGGATGGAGAACTTCTTCGGGGCGGGCTTGGCAGTGGCGTCCTTGTTGGGCGAGTTGCCGGTGTTGGTGGTCGTCTGAGACTTGGGTGGCTCGGAGCCGGACGAGCCGGAGCCGGAACCCCACTCGACGGAGATCTTGCCCGGCTGCGACGGGTCGATGTGCAGCGCGATCTGTCCCAGACGCGAAGAGGCGCCCGCGGCGCCGCTGAGCGCCTTCTGGAAGAGGTAGTTGCTCGCGCTGTCTCCGGCCACGCGGCCGTAGACGACGCAGCCGAGCAGCGAGGAGCCACCGAGACGGTTGGCGCCGTGGACGCCACCGGCCAGCTCACCGCAGGCGAACAGGCCGTCGAAGGGCTTCTGCTCCTTGTTGAGGACCTGGGCCTTGTCGTTGATCTCGATACCGCCCATGGTGAAGTGCAGCACGGGCTCCATCAGGGCGACGTGGAAGTCGTCGTTGATGTCGAGGGGTCCGTTGTGGAAGAACTTCTTACCCCATGGGTCCTTCTGCTTGCCCTCGGCGATGGCATTGTAGGTGGTGAAGGTCTTCTGGAGGTGATCGGGCGTGCAGCCGATCTCCTTGGCCAGCTCCTTGCCGGTCATCTTCTTCATCAGACCACGGCCGGAGTAGTGGCGGGTGTGGAAGTCAAGCGTGTTGGAGGCCTTGGAGTTGAGGACGAGGCGGATAGGGAACTTGCCCTTGTCCTTCTCCTTCCACATCATACCAGAGACGTAGTCGCGGTGGCCGAGCTCGTCGCAGAACCGGTCGCCGTCGGCGTTAAGAAGCAGACCGCCCTCGCCGCGGAGAGCCTCAGCAGCCAGGAACTTCCACTTGGAGCCGGGGTCCTTGGGGTCGACGAGGCCGGTGGGGTGGACCTGGACCTTGTCCATGTCGATACCGTTTCCGCCAATGGCCATGACCATCTTCTGACCGTCACCAGTGGCGTGCGAGCCGTTGGTTGTGGCCAGTCCGTATGTGTCGGGCCTGTGCTTCTTGAGGAGCGATGTCTCGCTGAAGTCGGCGGCGTAACCACCGGTGGCCAGAACGACAGGGCCGTCTAGTGATTGCGACTCGCCGTTGAACTCGTATGTGACGCCGGTAACGGTGTTACCGTCCTTGTTGAGGCCAGTAACGCGGGCCTTCTTGATGATCTGGACACGCTCGGGCTCGTTCTCAGCGAGCTCCTCGAGTCTTTGCATGAGAGCGTATGTGATGGCCATACCGGGGAACTTTGCGTCGTGTCCACGGTGGGTTCTTGGCTGTGAGTGACCGCTGAACAGTTGTTAACATGCCGGAAATCCTCTAAGTCAGAAAAGAGGGATATAACTCACCCTAGCCGCGAAACGAGGGTCAGGTCGAGGTTGAAGACATCCTGCAGCCACTCAACGGCAGCAGCGGACTTGTATGTCAGCACCTTGATGAGATCTGGCCTTGCCTTGTCACGGGCAGACTTGAGTGTGTCATCGTAGAATTGCTTGACGCTGTCCTGGATGCCGTGCTCAACCTGTGTCCTCGTCAATGCGCCGTTGATTCCGGATGTGGCCTTTGTCGAGTTGCCTCCGAAGAAGCCCTGCTTGTCGAGGACAACAACGTTGCCACCGGCGAGGTAGATAGTGTGCGCGGCGCTGAGGCCGGATACTGCAGAACGAGATTGTCAGTCGGTTTGGCTGCACATGTGAATATTTTGGGTGGACTATGTGACGGCAACTGCGCGCGGGGTGCAGCTGCCGCTTTTCAGAAACGTATGAGCAGAAGCAGGAGATTTGACTTACAGCCGCCGCCAACGACGATTACTTTGGGAGCCATCTTGACCAATTCGTCTGTCTATAGGGATGGAGAGAGTGGAGGATATATGACAAGACGATGAAGATGGAAGGAGTGATTATGAGGGTATATTTGGTTGTTTAGACAGCAAAAGAAGAGAGGAATGCAAGAAAGCAATGTCGACTTGGTCACTCGGCTTCTTTTAGCTGCCAGGCGAGCTGTGAAATGCTGACACGCTGATTCGAGAAGCCGAGGCTTACCGTTGCCTGAGGGAGCGTTCTGTGGGGTCAATTCTGGGGAACGTGGAAAACGCGTTAGTGTCAGAAGTTCCAGGTTCCTCGTTGCTGCTGGGCTCTGGCTAAGGTATTTGCGATTCATGAGACAAAAGTGGTAACAAAGGAGTTGAACGCTCAGGATACTTGATTCACCTGGCGAAGATACCGTAGAATTTGACTTTGAACAGTCTCGCTGAATATCACTGTTGAGGCTCTATAAAGACAATTCCCTTCTAATAATGTGCTGCCGTCTCATTGCTCCTCCTCGCATTTTCGCACTGAAATCAGCCGAAGTACAGAATAACGGAGCCGTGGACTTCACGCCGTCTCGACGGTGTGACTGCCGAGGCTTGCCCACAGTGACCTGTCGGCCTAACAGCCAGATAGCCGCACAAGCATGATTGCCGGCAACGGAGATAGGCGTTTGAATCTCTGAGCAGTGAGGCAATTGAGCAAGCCTCCACGGTCCTCAAAGACGCAAAGCCTAGACCCCTGACGGTTCGATTTGCCATTGCGATCTCGCAGGGCAGTCGCTGGCGTTGTTAGTCTGCGAAGAAATGTTCTAGCTCATGTGCGTAGGCTATTTTGAAAGACTCGAGGTGGTTGCCAGTTCCGGTCCTTGCCCCCTTCCCCACAGATGATCACGAGGCCGGGGAACGCTCTTGCCGTCTGTCCTCCCCCACATTCTGATGCGTGCACTTTCACATGTGATGGTCAAGGGACCACTGACATCAGCGAGTTTGATGAGACGAAAGCACATATGTCTTCTGATCATACCATGTCCTTAGACTAAAGCCAGCCAAACGATGCATTGTTTGGTGATTGATCTCTAATTTGCATGTGAAAGCCTTAACAATCCGCTCGAGGGCCTTAATCTGTTACGCTGCTCAGACAATTATTTGCTCCCTGGAAAGAGGCTGACTGCCATGCTACTGGATACCCTTCCATATGACTGAGCGTACTATAGTAGAGGCACTTGGGCATCGCAAGTATCGGCCTCAGCAACGTTTTGATCTGTCAAAAACAGGCAGGATTTATCTCGGCATTGCCGTGTCAGTCATTGACATCTGTTTACATCACATGTACCTTGACGCTTAATGTCGGCGGCAAAGAATCTCTTGCGCAGTCCACGCTGGTATCGACAACTACAAGTAAAAATGGCGTTGGAAGCCCGACAACATGCGCTCCTGTCTGGGGCAGGCATCACAACTCATCCTTACCCTCATCCTCCCTGCCCTTCCCCAGCGCCATCTCCCCATCCAACTCCATCCATTCCGCCACAAAACCAGTCACAATCTTCCCCCAGTCTCTCACAGTAGGTAGGTCGAGATGCGCAGCATCGTCATCCATCGTATGCCAGAACGCCGGGAATGGTGTAGGGATAACATGCAGAACATCTACTCCACGCTTCAAGAACGGCACATGGTCGTCGCCTATAAATCCGAAAGTGAACTGCTTCGCCTTCTTGTCCTTCTCGGGCAGGAACTGGGTCCTCGGTCTCGTTTCCAAGAGGTCGAGCTTGCGCATCCGGTCCTCGACGTCCGAGAGATGCTGGTACGCCCAGTGTGTATTCTGAAAGTACGACGGCACGTGCGGGTTCGCGTCACCTAGGAGGTCGAGCAGGAGGAAGAGGCTGATGGAGGATAGGGGGTTTGGATATATCGAATCTGTCTCATGAGGTGTTGACTCCCATGCTTCAGCGAGGGCTCTGCACATCGACGCCGTTAGCCACCATGTTCCTGTGCAGCACGCAGATAGATAGCCATACCTAGCACCGTAGATCGAGTCGGTCTCAGTCCAACTGACCCACGCCTCCTCCCCGTCGAGAAACACAATCTGCACGCCCTTCTCCTCCACATCCTCCAGCTCATCACCCCCAGACCCTCCAGCCTCCCACTTTCGACTCAACGCGGCATCGACGCTGCGCGCAACATGCATCAGCACGGCGCACGGCGCCGCACTATCCGTCGCGCCAATGAAACCCTCGGGCCGGTAGAGGCTGTCGTAGTGCGCCACCAGGGTCAACCTGCTGACATCTCCCTTTTTCGCCCACGGCGGGTCGCGGCGGAAGATGAGGTTGGAGAAAGGTACGAGCGTATGACCGGTAGCAGGCGTGGTGGAGGTGGAATTGTGCCATTCCAGCGTCCAGAGAGGAAGCTGTTCGCGGAAGAACGACACGAAGTGCTCCTGCACCTTAGCCGAGCCCGGCGTACCGGGCACTCGCGGAATGAGTATGGGTGAGAGCAGGGCGCCGGCGTGGATGTCGAAGTCTTTGCCGCCGGAAGGAATGCTGCGCAAGCTTGCGTCGGAGAGGGGCGCGTATGCGAAGGTGAGGGCGACATATGCGAGGAGTAACAAGGCCTGTGCTAAGGGGTTCATCACCTTGGAAATACCCCTAGCTGCCATGGTAATCTAAGGATTTGCGCCTGGAGACGCTGGCCTGTTGTCATTGCGCCATGATGCGGTGGTAGGTCTTACCTGTATCTTGGGGGATGGCAGACGAAGTCCCATCGAGGTTTATGTAATTTATCCACATATCCGGAGTTGAGCTTATCCCACCTTTATGCATGTATGTTTCTACTCTTCGAAGACCACCGCGCGGCCCTCCAGACATAGGACCTTCTTGAGGTCTCCAAGGTCTTATCAATCTGATCAGCTGCTGGCGGACAGTTGACTGAACTTGGTTATCTGTAATTACACTTGGCCAACAGGTCGAAAGTCAAACTCTAATATCATTCCGTTTGTGCAGCTAATGTCCCTCTATATGACAAGCATTATGCAGACCCAACAATGAGCTCCATCATGCCTACTGAACGAGAAAGAAAAAGACTTTGTAAAATAAAGAGTTGAAAACCAGTCACCGCGCCACCAATGCTTCAGGAACCGACGAACCCATTCAAGGGAAGCCCACGAAGCCTACTACATATACACGGCCTTTGCCAACATATAGCCCTCCAGCTCCAGCTCAGATTCGATCCAACTTCCTCCGCTCGTTCCTCGTCCTCTTCATGAGCTTCTTATACTTCTTCTTCTTCATCTTCAGCTTCTTCTGCCTCTTGACACTGATGGCATGCATCTCATCCAACCGGCGGCCCCTCGCGTCCTCATATCGCAACTGCCTGAGCGCCATGCGCTCAAGGAACGTCCTCGGCGCACCAACATCAGTCTCCTCGCTCCCTTCCTCAATCAGCTGCGGGCTATGCGCCATCACCTTGACCTGACCGTTCTCGTCGGTCGTTTCCTCAATGGTGAGGATAGCCTTGTAGACGCGGTGGCTCGGCATGCCCTCCTCCATATCAGCCGCCGCGTCAGCTTCCGCAGCCGCAGCGGAGCCGCCTTTCTGCTCAACAGGGAGCGGAGGCGGGCTGAACGGCAGGAACTGGCCCGACATGGTGTTCAGCTGAACGTAGACGGCCGATTCCGAGCCGTCGGGGAGCTTGAAGTCGATGCGGGTCGCGTTTTCGTCCTCCTGGTGGCTGTTGTCGAGGGTCATCTTGCCCATGGGGCCCTCGAGATCGTTGACGGCGTGAGACAGGGTCGAGGCCACGTCCGCCATGCGTTGGGCCTGGCTGCGCGGGGTGAAGATTGCGGCGAAGGCGTCGTCGGAGACCGTCTTGGGGAAGGTGTGGGTGACAGAGATGGGGCGGTGGAGGGAGAAGAAGGTCGAGAGGCCGAGGGCTGGTTTGGCATCATGTCAGTATATAGCTATTAACGATAAGAAGAGGTCGAGTTCTCGAACTGACCTTCTGGTGAGAGATGTTGCGTGCTAGGAACACTAGGAAGCTGCCTTGCCTGCGCAGAGGCATCCTTTGCTCTCCTCTTGCGCTTTTCTCCTCCGCTCGTCTTTGAGTCGGATGCTTTTGCCGCAGGAATGGACTGAGCCAGGTCCTTGGGGCCATTGTCGGGACTCGATGGCTTCGAGGAAGAGAATCGTCTCTGGTGACCATTGGGTCGGCTAGACAGTGTGAATCCTGCGGTAGCGGCAGCAGCACGAGTTCCGGACGAAGTCAGAGTAGGAGAGGCGGTCGCCACCACTCGCCGCACCGAAGAGGGCAGCATTTTGGCTAGTGTGGTTTGGCGATACCTCGACCACGAGGTATCACTTAGGAGGTCGACGGGGTGATTAAAGAGAAATAAATATGAGAGGGATACAGTGATATGGCGGAGCGGCGAACGCTGTGGTTCACGTTCCAATGACCGCGGATGACGGTGTTTGGACGACGTTGAAAGCCTTGTTCGGGTGTTGGCGGTGTCTCGCCGGCGCTAAGGACTTTCTGAGTGCCTCAGGCAACCACGACTGGAGCGGGCTGCTGGTGGTCCATGCTCTCACAACCGAGAGGGCTACTGTGCAGAGTGTCCACTTCAACATGACTACAATGGTAAGGTACCTTACTGCGTTCTCTCAATCTCCTCGATGCGAAGCCAATGTAGTACAGTACCGCTTATCGAGCCTACTTGAGGCTGTGTATCTAAAAGTCTGGTCATTTGTGCAGTCCAGTGACATATATGACCTCAGCCGTGACGTCTAAAGTTGGACGGAGATGCGGGCTTACTGTTCCTCCTCCTGCTTCTGTTTTCCGTCTCCACGTCTTTGTCTCCCCCTCCGGAACGTCGCAATCGACGGTTCGGAGCGACTAGCGGTTACAGATGAGACCTTGGATGCATTTTCTAAGCCGGTAGTTGACCGGAGAGAAGTCCGTACTTCCAAATCGGCGACAGGTCTACCATTGAGTCCTGGTAGTTTCGCAGGATGAGTATCCGCGTCTTTGTGCTCCGGCGACCGGAAGCAGACTCCGTGGGGTTTGCCGGTCCACAACAGATCTTCCAAAGACTCGGCATGCTATGTAGCAGTCCGAGAGAGATCTAGATCGACGCATCTCAAGCCTCCAGTCCTATCCTCGAAATCGTTTCATGGCTTTCTTCCCCGCCTCGTCTCAACTCACCGGACTAGTCCCCGCATCTCAGGGTCCTCTCCCACATGGCTCCGGATCACCTTCACCCACTTTCCGTAACATGACACGGAAGGCTAGTGCTACTCTACATGTCGATCAAGAAGTACATCCATTACCAGGAATGGACGACTTTGCCGTTCATGTCATGGGCGGCCGTCAGACACATATAAGTCGTGTATACGACGACTCAATATCACACCAAATGCAGATTCTACAAATCTAGACTCTTCTGTCCGTCGCACAGTGCCCACCTCCATTTGCCTGACACCTCTGGCTCATCATGGTTGCCCGCCGCCTCAAGTCCCCCGCTGTCACGACGACTGACAACGCGGCGTCCTCGTTGAAAGTCACCCAGATAGTCAAAGGCGTCATTGACGACATCCGCGCCAACGGTGACAAGGCTGTGCGCTCCTACTCGGAGAAGTTCGACAAATGGAGTCCAGAGTCGTTCAAGCTGTCAGCGGCGCAGATCCAGGAGGCCATCTCCAGGGTGTCGCCCCAGACGATTGCCGACATCAAGGAGGCACAGCGGAACGTCAGGACCTTTGCTGAGGCCCAGAGGGCAAGTATCAAGGACATTGAGATAGAGATCCAGCCGGGCGTGTTTCTAGGACACCGCAACAACCCGATCAGCACCGCCGGAGCGTACGTTTAATGTTTATCCCTTTTCTTCGTCAGGTAGAATTAGAACGTCACAATATTGACAGTCGCCAGTTATATCCCGGGCGGCCGTTACCCCCTTCTCGCCTCAGCCCACATGACCATTCTCACCGCAAAAGTAGCCGGCGTCCCGCACGTAGTAGCCTGCACGCCACCCATCAACGGCGAGGTCCCCGCCGCAACAGTAGCAGCCGCTCACTTCGCGGGCGCAGACGCGATCTACATCCTCGGCGGCACGCAAGCCGTAGCCGCCATGGCGCTAGGCACCGAAACCGTCCCCAAAGTCGAGTTCCTCGCGGGACCCGGCAACGCGTTCGTGGCCGAAGCCAAACGCCAGCTGTTCGGCGAGATGGGCATCGACCTGCTGGCCGGACCGACGGAGATCTTGATCGTTGCGGACGGAGAGGCGGATCCGTTCACTGTTGCTACCGACCTACTCAGTCAGGCGGAACACGGGCCTGACTCACCTGCTGTGCTGATCACAAATAGCGAACAGGTGGCGAAAGAGACGGTGAAGTTCGTGGATGAGCAGCTGAAGAGTCTTGTTACTGCACCTGTTGCCGGGCAGGCTTGGAGGGATTTCGGGGAGGTGGTCGTTGTCGATGACATGGATGAGGCGTATAAGCTCGCCGATGAATTTGCCAGCGAGCATGTGCAGATCTTCACGAAGAGTCCGAGGGAGGCACTGAATAAAATGACGAATTACGGGGCGCTGTTTCTGGGAGAGAAGACCTGTGTGTCGTATGGTGACAAGGTGAGTTCCCCCTGACTGAGAAGTCCGCCACCTTCAGGACATTTTCCTGGACACAAGCTAACATTGCTGTGATAGTGCATTGGCACAAACCACGTCTTACCGACGAAGAAGGCCGGTCGGTATACCGGCGGTCTGTGGGTTGGCAAGTACCTGAAGACGCAGACGTATCAGGAGGTCGTGTCGGAGAAGGCAAGTGGTGAGCTGGGACAGCTGTGTGGCAGATGCTCCCGGGCTGAGCAGTTTGAAGGTCATGCAAGATCTGGAGACTTGCGCAGCTGGAAGTACTTGAAGGACAATTATAGCTGGATTGACGAGGCGAGGAAGTGATCGTCGATGTTCGGGTTCAGATTGTTTTCCTGTGTCCATCCGCCGAGCGACAATGCAGTAAATACAACTGTTTCTGATTCTTGGATGATTGTGGTACACATTCCAGACTCTTGTTTTTCCACTTGACTTGGTTACAGGTGAACTCAGATTGGCATGCCACAGCTGATTCGAAACAGTGGTGTGTGTAGTACCTTAGAGGTATCTTACTCTCCAGTTGCAGACTTGAACAGGAAACGGTACATGGGTTGGGTCCGCTGGAGGAACAAGAGTCAAAGTTCAGCCGACGGGCGTCTCCGTAATTGAGCTCGCTGGGCTCATTTGTAAGCACCTCATTGGTACGCTCAATGGTGCAACGATAAACACGTTAGCTATTTGTAAGTACCGGCGTGAAATCAAGCCGTACAGCGTTGCACAAAGGACAGCGTATAACAACCCTTCAGGATAGGTCTTTAGTACATCCGCATTGCATACGCCTAGAATACCCATAGGATCGGGAGATATACGCTTAAGATTACTAATGACCGTGGTCGTTGTATGACCACACGGCCATGGTCGAGCATCATGATCATCTAGATATAGGATCATAGTTTCCACGGGAATGCAGGACAAGCAGCATATAACCCAAAGGAGCGTCCCCTGACCGTGCCTTACTTTCCCTCCAGCGTCGCTCGTGACACGAACCCCGCGTTCAAATCATCATAACTGCCTGGCTTCACTGATCTCTTGGCCATATACTTACCCTTTCGTACCATAGAACCATTAGCTCATCTGCCTGATATCCATCATCATGGCTCCCAAGATCTTCCTGCGAGTCATCACTCCCAGCTCGTGTGTGGCCTACTGCTAACAATCACCAGGACCGGCGTGACCGGCTACATAGGCGGCGACGTCTTCCATACTTTTTATACTGCCCACCCGGACTGGGACTATACACTCCTGGTCCGCAACCAGGACCGCGGCGTCCCAGTAGCAGCCAAGTATCCCTCCGCCAAGCTCGTCTACGGCGACCTCTCCGCCACGGAGGTGATCTCCGCAGCCGCCGTGGAAGCAGACGTCGTAGTCCACGCTGCGCACTCGGACCACCGCGAGTCCGCTACTGCCATCGCCGAAGGTCTCGCCCGGGGACACACCGCCGACAAACCAGGCTACCTGATCTTCGTCTCCGGTACGGGTATGCTGATGTACCACGACATGCACGCCAACCGGTTCGGCCAGCCCCCCGCTGACGGGGACACCTACGACGATCTGGAGGGTGTCGAGAAGATCCTCGCCCTGCCGGAGGAAGCCATCCATCGGGACGTGGAGAAGATCGTCCAGCTCGCCAACTCGGAGAAAGTCAAGACGGCTATCGTCGCGCCACCCGTCATCTACGGCCCTGGCCGTGGCCCCGTGAACGGCCGCAGCATACAGGTTTATGACCTGGTCAAGTATACCTTAACCCACGGCTACGCGCCGGTTGTGGGTACGGGAAAGGCGGAGTGGCATGAGGTTCACGTGCATGACTTGAGCGACCTGTTTCTGGCACTCGTCGAGGCAGCGCTGGACCCTGAGAAAGCAAAGGATCCGCAGCTCTTCGGCGATCACGCATATTTCTTTGCCGAGAACGGACCGATCGTCTGGGGCGAGATTGCGGAGGTGATTGCGAAGGAGGCTCATAAGCAAGGGTTTCTCGAGGAGCCAAAGGTCCTGCCCACGGATCTCGACACGGTCGTGGCCGAGGGGAGGGTTAATGGTTCGTGGGCGATTAACTCGAAGAGCCAAGCTAGTCGGGCGAGGAAGCTGCTTGGTTGGAAGCCTTCGCGACGTGGAGTGAAGGAGGAGATTCCTGACATTGTGGCCGGTGAGGCAAAGAGGTTGGGGATTACGCCCAAGTATGCTAAGTAAGCTAGGATCACCCAGGTGAGGTAAGCTTCTCTGTGGTTGATTGTTACGACGAAACGAATAAGATATTCCGCCTTCAGCAATGTAATGACATTGATCAAATCATATGTTTTGCGCCCCTCGAGATATACTCGTCGTAACTGTCTCAAAGCCCTTTATCATGCGAGTTTGTATCATGCCGTGTGAGTTCGCAATATTCTACCCCTGAGCTCATCTATGCCCCATACGCTCAATGTTCGAGAGTGAAGTACAACTTCACCTCGACCTCATTAGCCCATCCGGCCTCCAAACCCATCTCATTCCAAGCAGCCTCAATGTCCACCTCTATGACATGTGGATCGGCCCTACTGACAGACACTGTCTTCGGAGGAATGGGCTTGCCCTCAATGGTCACCATAAAGTCGCCTCCGATGGTCAAGTCCGGAAGCATAGAGATGTAGACACCTGAATATGGTGATCGGTTAGCGAACCTTCGCCATGATCTGACAGCTTGCAATGACTTACCGAGAACCCCTAGGGCTTTCACTGTGATGTCCATGAATATCCGTCCGTTCAGTTCAAGTTCAATATTACTCCTCAGCACGGCAGCAGAGCCTGTCATCTTTCCAACCAGACCAAGGTTGGCCAGATACACTGCGCCTTGCGCTTCAGTGTGGAATATCTCTAGCGGATACGCTGTAAAGATATCCCAGCCCCTGACGTCCAGGGATACTGTGAGGAGGGATGCCGGTAGGCCTATCTGTAGCGGCTTCGAAATTGCGCCGGTGCTGTGCGCTCGGACGATATAGCGCATGGACGAGAGAACACCACGGAAGCGCTCCAGAGGGATGATTTCTGTCAGTGGGCGAGCAGAGATGTTGAATAGACCCATGATCGAAGTGCCCGTCACCGCTTGACCTGTTTAGAGAGTTAGTATGGTGAGAGTCCATTACCCGAAGCAAGACTCGTTAGTTGCGTACCGTGGTAGGCACCGACTTTGAGTAGTGAATTGTCGTCGTAGCCGACATAATAGTCTATGGACTTTCCTAGAACGCTAGGTCTGAAAATGATCGTTTTCCCTCGCGGCGTCAGTCCGGTCATCTGATTGATCAGCTCAATGTCGTGTTGGCCTGGGACATCAGTGATATATATCGGTCCGCCACTGACGCAGCGAGCCGCAGCGTGGAACCCGGAGTAATCATGCACTGTCTGGAACATATCCCAGTCTGGAAGTATGTTCAAATGTTGTGTAAACAGGGTATTGTGCGCATTGGTCCACACATGCCATGGGTGAGAGGCTAGTAGTAGGTCAGCAATCTCAAGAATATCTTGAAACCGAGTAACATCACTGACCGGGAATTTCTGGGAAGAAATCGTCCGAGTTGCGAACAAGGAGAGCCGGTCTGTTTCGGGGCAACTGAGCGTAGAAAAGATTCTGTGGTGTCTGAGACATGCACGATATGGCCTTGATGCTGAAGTGGCGGAGAGCAGATATAGTCCACGCATCCAGGTATGTGTGGATCAGCTCACGCCGGACCTTGGCCGAGACCCAGGTGTCCGTCATGAACTGGGCATCAGTCTTGACACCGTCGATGCCGCAATCGCTGAGGAACCGATAGAAGTCGTCGTAGAACTTGTCCACGTCTTCCCGGGCCACCACAGTCATTTTGCCTCCAAGAGGGAGGTTTCGCCTCACAGAGTCCTCGCGCACGACTTCCACTGTTTTGTAGGTCTTAGCGATCTCACCGTCAGGGGAAATACCAGCCCAGTACCCCAAGAGGGCATGCCACACAGCAATGTGCTGTATGTTCTTGTGCTTGGACCTGATTTTGGTGATCATGGCCTTGAGTCCGTTCGGGAAGGCTTTGGGTTCAGCTTCGAATCCGTTCCAGCCATACTGAAACTGGCCTTCTCCACGATAGTCAATGTTCTGCCAATTATCGTCGATGATGAGGTTCGTGAATTTGATCTTATGCTCGGCCAGGGTATCGACGGCTTGCAGGATCTTTTCTTCCGTGAGTCGCTGTCCCAATGCGTTCCAGGTGCCTACGAGGGTTGGTGAGCACCTGTCGATCACCAAATCTCTAAAAACCACTTACAGTAGCCCAGGCCGTCATACCAGTTCTCAAACCACTCCGGCCTGACACCCTCCCGCAGTGCTGTCATTTCCTTGTCGTATTCGCCGGTATTCTTTTTGCTGGTCAGGACCAGGTTCCTAGCCTGGTACATCACAGCTGCATTGGCGCTCTCGAACTTGTCGCCAGTGGCAACTAGGACTGTCGCTGAGGTTGCAGCCTCTTCGTCGTTACGTATCTGGAAATGGTCAGCTTTGTTGCTTGAATAGAACCCTCTGCTCTGGCCAAGTCGTTCCGCATACATGAAGAACAACTTCACCAGAGTCACCACTGCGGAAGATGGTCAAGACATCGCTGACGCCGCTGATAGCAAGAAGAACCATGTGTCTTCCCTGAGGCGACAGGAACGAGCACATAATTGCGTCCTTGTCAAGCTCAAACTTCTCCTTGCCATGTCGCGGTGCGAGCCACGGAGCCCAGATGCGCACAACAGCGAACCATCTGTCATGCATTAGCGACAAGTATTGTGTCCGAGGATGCGATTCCTACCTCAAGAACCCACCCCATGGTATACCAAGCGGAAGGTCGACTACCTTGGACTTCTCACCCTCGGCTGCATCCACCGGTGCTTCGATGGACCAGAGACGTGTGCTGGGGGACTGGCTCGTCAAAGTCTTCCACTTGAAGGCTGGGTTTAGACCTTGAATAAGATCCGAGAGTTTGCTCTCTGTATCTCTTTTGTCCAGGTTGTCATTGATAATCACAGTGCCGTCCCCCATACCAGCCTCATCTCGGATCCACCTCCACTCTTGATCGGGGCCCGACCGGAACTTGACGGTGAACCTCAACGGTGACTTGATGGATACTTTTGCACCGTAGTAAAGCCTGGATGCACTAGGCACAGCTTGGAGATTCGAAGGAATTCGACGGGCATCAGTCAGACCAAGTCGATGCTCGACCCATTCCTGGCTCTCGTCTGTGCCGTCTGAGTACCAGAGTGATACTTCCCATGGACTGCTGGCATGGCTTTTGTCAACTTCCAGCACGGCAACAAAACTCACACCGCCCGTCCTGAGCTGCGTGACCTGTCCAAGAGGGGGATACGTGGACACGGAAGCCATGATGGTGCCCTCTGGTAAAGGACCAGGCGGGGGTTTCTGCTTTGGAATGAAAACAGCCTGGAAGTACTTGGCGAAGTCTTCAGTGCTAGAAGCCATGATTGTACCTCAATGCACAGCCAGACTAAGTTACAGAGGAAATGATGTCGAGTTACTTATTGTCCAACAAGGCAGTCGCTACCTCCCTTATTGCCCCTTGCTTCTTATAAGAACTTGGATACGCCAAAGTCCGGTGCGGAGGTGCTGCATTTCCACGCCTGTAGGTCACTGTAAAATAAGCCTATCATGGCACTCCAACACCGCCAGCTGCTCCTGTACTGCGCTGCAGTAAAGTGTGGTCTACTAGGTACCTTAGTACACAGTAACTTGTAAGTGGATTGCCTTCGAAGCTAGACCCGCTTCTTAGGAATAGCAAGCACGTGATACGTCATCACCCTCTCCGTCCGGCCATTTCCGAGAATTTGGCGAGGCAAAACTGAGACCCGCAATTTTCGCGCGAAGCTTCAAAACGAGAGACGTCGAAAGATCCTAACAAACCGCTCAACCACCACACCTCAACCCTCATCACCTCCGATGGCGTCCAGGAGACTAGCTCTGAACCTTGCCCAGGGCCTGCGAGGCCGGGCTGGCCTCTCGCTTCCCATGAAGCGAGGCCTCGCGACTCCCGTCTCTCCAGCCGTCAAGACCCAGACCACAACCCTCAAGAACGGACTCACTGTGAGCTTCATCCGGAACCATTGGCCGCCGATGAGATATCTAGACCAGCTTGCTAATATCAATTGATACTGCCAGGTCGCTACCCAGTACTCCCCTTATGCGCAGACCTCGACCGTCGGCATGTGGATCGATGCCGGCTCCCGAGCAGAGACAGAGGAGACCAACGGCACCGCACACTTCCTCGAGCATCTTGCCTTCAAGGTACCTTGAAGCTATCGTCCCACGAACCTCGGAATAAGAGCTAACAAGTGGCATGAAGGGCACAAACAGGCGGACACAGCAGCAGTTGGAGCTTGAGATCGAGAACATGGGCGCTCACCTCAACGCCTACACTTCGGTTCGTCTCGGCAATGATGCACTCGCTCTTATCAGAGACTAACAACAGTACAGCGTGAGAACACCGTCTACTTCGCCAAGTCGCTCAACGAGGATGCGCCGAAATGCGTCGATATCCTCGCCGATATTCTCCAGAACTCGAAGCTCGAGGAGTCTGCCATCGAGCGCGAGCGCGACGTCATCCTGAGAGAGTCGGAAGAGGTCGAGAAGCAGCTCGAAGAGGTTGTCTTCGACCACCTCCACGCTACCGCCTTCCAACACCAGCCTCTGGGCCGCACTATCCTCGGTCCCCGCGAGAACATCCGTGACATCACCCGGACCGAGCTTACCAACTACATCAAGAACAACTACACAGCCGACCGTATGGTTCTCGTTGGTGCCGGTGGCATTCCCCACGACAAGCTCGTTGAGATGGCCGACCAGCACTTTGCCGGCCTCCCGGCTCAGACTCCTCAGACCAGCGCCTACCTCCTCTCTAAGAAGAAGCCCGACTTTATTGGCTCAGATATCAGAATTCGTGACGACACAATCCCGACCGCCAACATCGCCATTGCTGTTGAGGGTGTTAGCTGGGGTGATGACGACTACTTCACCGCTCTGGTCACTCAGGCAATCGTCGGCAACTACGACAAGGCTATGGGCAACGCCCAGCACACCGGAAGCAAGCTCAGCGGCTTCGTTCACCAACACGACCTTGCCACCAGCTTCATGAGCTTTTCCACCAGCTACAGTGACACCGGGTGAGTAAACAGCCAGATCTTCATGCTATGTGACACAATCGCTAATACAAGTACAGTCTCTGGGGTATCTACCTCGTTACTGACAAGCTCACGGCGGTCGATGACCTCGTCCACTTCACTCTCCGGGAATGGTCCCGACTCTCCACCAGCGTCACCGAGGCCGAGGTCGAGCGGGCAAAGGCCCAGCTCAAGGCTTCCATCCTCCTGTCCCTCGACGGCACCACCGCCGTTGCCGAGGACATCGGTCGCCAGATCGTCACCACCGGGCGGCGGATGGACCCGGCCGAGATCGAGCGCATCATCGACCGCGTGACGGAGAAGGACGTGATGGACTTTGCCCAGCGGAGGCTGTGGGACCAGGATATCGCCATCAGCGCGGTGGGAAGCATCGAGGGCCTCTTTGACTACGCCAGGATCCGGAACGACATGAGCAGGAACTTCTAAACCAAGGCGAGCGATGAATGGTGAGTATGTGTGGTGTGTAGGGGGTGCATGCTTCTTGTGTATTATACGTAATAGGTCTGTGGGTGTCCTGCTCCAAGTGTGTACTGTACGGTGCCAGTAGAGATAGAACAATGGACAGCTTACTGCACATGCCTATTTCAGGTTGGTTCTAATGTCGAGCTTGTGGTCAATGTTAGTGCCAGGAGAAAGACAAGCGTGAAGGACATGCGTCAGGAGATGAATGTATCCTTGGATTACCCGCACAATTACCTTGCAAATATGTCCTTTCTATTGCTGATAACGCTGGTTATGAAAAGAGTGTCATACCTGGAGAACCGCGGAAGGTAGCCTCTTGTTATATTTGGATCGCGTCCCCAGCGACCGACAAACAAAGAGCTAACGCTCAGTGGGCATAATGCGCCTGAAGAAAACGATGGGTACAGTTACAGGGAGTTTGTCATTGCTTCTTAGGCACTCTAGTTGTCAGTTATACACTGTGTGCCGCTCGAACTTTTGAGTTGTCTTTGAGCATTTAAGATACATCATGGGGGGGAAATGGCTGAAACAATGCTTTTTCCTAGGCTTATACTCATTAGATAGTATCTTGCCTGAATTCCCCTTGTTAGGATCGTCTGCCGGTTATTATTTCATTGTGCGAAGGAAGGACAAGAGGCTTCGTAGACGGAGGTACGCTTTGGCTTTTCTAGGCTTTGCCTCTATTGTCTTGGGCCGAAGTTAGAAAGGGAGGGGTCACCCAAAAAACGCCCCAAACCACCTGAAATGGCAGGACCAAACAAATACA
This sequence comes from Coniochaeta sp. PMI_546, assembly GCA_021432605.1. Taxonomy (NCBI): domain Eukaryota; kingdom Fungi; phylum Ascomycota; class Sordariomycetes; order Coniochaetales; family Coniochaetaceae; genus Coniochaeta; species Coniochaeta sp. PMI_546. The sequence goes on along the minus strand of MU271149.1, from coordinate 1,182,914 downwards.
CAAACACCACGCTCAATCGCTGCAATCCGTGAATTGATGAATCATGAATGATTGCAGAAATGGCTGCAACAACGGCAACACGCTCGACCAGACGAGCTGATGGCCTTCATCATCCTCATCACCATCCGCATCTATTCCATCCCCTCCATCATCAGCCTGTGTCGCAGCAGTCGCACGCCCACCTGGTCGCGCCCGCCACGCGGAAGCCAAACATTGCCATGAAGCGACATCTCGCACCTCTCGACCGCGATCTAGATGCTGTCAAACGAAAGAAACATTTTGTCGTCGAGATCCCCTCCAAACCAGCGAGCCATCATCTTCACAACAGTCATAGCAGTAAACAGCAGACCGAGACAACTGTCGCGTCGAGTCGATCAATTGCCCGCCCGCCGGAGCCCGCTCCACAACGACCACCTGTCGCTACGGCCAACCGCCCAAACGCTGGAGGCACCAGTGCCGCCGCCTCCTCCTCCGCTGCCGCTCTTCCTCCACCTCAACCCCCTGTCGCCACGGCCACGGATGAACACAAAAGCCCCAATCTCACCAAACATAAGGAGAAAGTTGCTAATGGACTAAAACACGAGCTGGATCGGTTGCAGCCGACTGAGGCTGTTCCCAAGGAGCAGGGCCGCAAGCTACGGTCGCAAGAGGCTACGAGGTTCAAGAGCGAACTTTCAGCCTACTTCCCGGACTACGATGAAGTCATCGGGAACGACCCCAAAGAGCACCGTGAGCAAACCCAGTTCTCTAAACGGAGTTGGCAACAATATCTCTCGTTTGCATGCAATTCGTGCTCAACTGCTGACATTTTACTTTTGCACGGCAGATCTCTTGAATAACGATACCCTGATTGTCATCACCGACTCCCGAGTGCCATTGCCGCTAAGCATTCCGCTGACTGCCGCTGCACAAAGTTCCGCAAGCGGCCCAAACATCCCTCAACAACGACCCCCTGATAGCTACCCTGTTCGTAGCTTTGGCGACAACCTTTTTACCGAACTTTGCGACTCGCAAAGAATTGACCTCAACTTCCTCAAAGCACAACACAAGGCCGAACCAGATGGAGACCCTCTGCCGGACTCTGTTTTCGAGGGCCCTCACAGGAAGGCAGAGCGGCTAGAGCGGTCAATACGAAACTTGGAGAGAGGCCGGGCACAGCATGAGAAAGACCAGGTCATACGGCTACTTGACGGCCTACAAGGCCCTGACTGGCTGAGGGTTATGGGGGTTAGTGGAATCACCGAGGGCAAAAAGAAGTCGTTCGAACCTGCGCGTGCACATTTCATTAGGGGGTGCCAAGCCATCCTGGATAAGTTCAGGAGGTGGACTGCCGAGGAGAAACGCCGCAAGCAAGAGAAGGAACGCAAGGAACGCGAGGCGAAAGCCCTCCGTGACAGTCAGGACCAAGATGAGGATATTGACTTTGCGGACGAGGAAGAGCCGGAAGCTGAAGCTGAGGAGGAGGAGGTCACCTCGGATCCAGATGGCGACGAGGACGAAGCAATGGAAGACGACGATGGCGCTGCCGAAGAGAGTGACGGTGATCCTCCGGACTCGATCGATGTAGATGCCTCCATTGCCAAACAACTTCGAGAGGAGGCACTAGCCGCGGCCAAGACCAACTCGAGATCCAGAGCAAGAGTGTGCGATAGACAACGGAGCGCATCGGCGCAACCACAACCCGCAGTACCAAAGCCACTCAAGGAGTTTAAGTCCTTCTTTTCCAAGCCGTATCAGCGAGCGGCGGCCCTGGGCAAGAATCGGCGGAGAGGCAGGACCGTGTTAGCTTGGGGGCACCCAATACCGGAAGTTGCGGAGAGGGACTTTGAGCTGCCGGAAGAGATGATCGACGAAGAGACTCTGAAGGTGCAGGCCAGGCGAAAGCGGAAGGAGAGGAGGGCAAAGCCTTAAATAAGATACTCGGTGTAGCGATTTTCAAGCGTCATGTTTTATCATCACTAGGGAAGTTACTAGACTTTAGGGAGCGGGCATTGGTGTTATGGCGGCTGTTCAGCGTGCATTTTGTCGCGCTTTCTTCTCTGTATATCCAAGGTGGAAAAACGCATGGAGGTTCATGAACGATCAGATCTCAATTATAAACATCAAGAGCGCCAAACGCCCTGCCTTTTAGAGGGTCTAGTGTACCGGTAGTGTACAAGTGATGGTCAGAGAGTTTTTAATAAGTTCGGTGACATCACATTGGCACAGTACGCGGCAAACGGCGGCAAACAGCGCTAAAAACTACTCAAGTCCAAGGTAAGGTAACCTAAAGTGGACAAGCCGGATCTTGGGGAAGGGTGTGGCGCGGCCCCACATTCACTGGCCTTGTCGCGGAGCGTTGGCGTTTGGGAGCTTTGGAGTTAACGACGAACTCGTGCCAGTTGCGCACTTCCACCGTACTTCGCCGGCGTCAAGAGCAGGTTATTCCACGCCTGCGCTTGAATATCCTTGGTTGTAAAATACTAGTACTCCTGTATCTCATACAGTACGTTCACTTACACAGCTCTGTGGCAGGACTGTCTCCCGATCCGCGTGCCTTTCTGAGCCACGCGCAGTCTTCCATTCCGACCAAAGGTAGGTTTGGACAAGTCACCAAACCTCACGTCTTCAACTATCCTTACAAACCTTCACCTGGCAGGATCCTCTTGCTTCAACTTTAAACCCATAATAATACACGATTCATCGCCCATCGATTTCCATACAGACAACAGCGCGTTGAATTCATGGCCGCAACCTCTGTGTCGTCCTTTGCAATGAGTCCGGATTAACGAGCTCCAACCAACGTGCGCACCAGCTCAGGCTGCCGGCTACGGCCCTCTACCATCGCATTACAACTACTCTGGTCGAACTTCCCGATACCCATCGTGGTCTTTTTGGCACGCAACACGAGCGAAATGGCAGGACTTGATGGAGAGGCCGCGGGGCCAGCTGCTGAGGCAACCATCGTCACTCCCGAATACAAGTCCGCATGCGAACCTTTCGTTGTCGTCGGCCAAGAAGTCGAACTCGAGGTCAACTTCCAACAGCGAAGCACCAGCGGCACCAGCACCCTCTTGATATTTCCCCTCGTTGATAATCTGCAAGAGGTCTCGATAGATGCCCGGCAGTTTGACATCGACACCAAGAACATCCTCGTGGACGGCCGCCGGACAGTCGCCACCTACAAAGATCCGTACGACCTGCTGGATATACCGCCTGAGTGGACGCTCGGAGCTACACAACATCACATAGCGAAAAATAGGATGCGTTCGCTGTTGCCTGAGCGTAGACCCGACGTCCCTACCGGCCAGCGCGAGGAGCTTATGAGGCACGCGCTAGGGTGCGTTCCTGCTGACCGGTCGCTGAAGATTTCGCTGCGTCCGAACGACCTGTCCAAGGACGATGTTACATACGAAAGCAAATTCCCTAGGAAAAATTCCCTCGCGAATTCGGAGGACGGCAAGGTTGGCATCAAGATCTCCATTCCCTTCCGATCTAAGCGGATTCGCGACGGCTTGCAGTTCGTCGGCATCGAGGAAGGCGACACCAGATATCCACATGTCTACACCCGGCACAGTAACGAGCCTGGAATCGCCTCCTGCATCTTTCCTTGCATCGACGATCCCGGCCAACGCCACGTCTTCAATGTGTCTATCAAATTCCCACGGACGCTCGGCGGTGCTCTAGAGCAGCCGCTCGCTACACAGCAGGCAAGTAACGGTGCAGCCAATGGAAGTTTGAAGAGGAAGCGGGGCGACCTGGAACCTCGCCAACCTCAGTCGGTCTTGATTGAGGAAGATAAGCTGCTGGAGATGACTATCATCTGCTCCGGCATTCTTAGCGGCGAGCAGATCGACCCTGACGACGACCGGAAGAAGATCATGTCCTTCGAGTGCAATAACGCCGCTGCTTGTCACATTGGCTTCGCAATCGGTCCCTTCGAGCATGTTCCTCTTTGGTCCGAGTTCCGTACCGAGGAATCTGACGAGAAACTGGGAACACTTGCTGCAAAGATCCACGGTTACTGCCTACCGGGCAGGGCTGATGAGCTCCGTCATACCTGTGCCGCTGTGGTACAGGCAGCGGACTTTTTTGCTCTCGAGTTCGGAAAATATCCCTTTGAAGGCTACAAGGTTTGCTTTGTTGACGACATGGTACATGACACGGTCGAAGCGACTTCACTGTCGCTCTGCAGTACACGACTACTGTATTCTGATAAGATCATCGACAAGGAAATCGCAGTTACCCGTCAGCTTGTCCACACTCTGGCTTCACAGTACTTTGGCATCCACATTGTTCCGAATAAGCGCACAGACACCTGGCTGGTTGTAGCCATCCAATGGTACATGACTGATCTATACATGAAGACGCTCTGTGGCAACAACTGGTACCGATTTCATCTCAAGACATTATCCGATAAACTTGTCAAGACAGACGTGAATCGGCCGGCTATCCATGATCTGGGCGAGCACCTGAATGTGGGCGACTTCGAGATGGAATTCCTGTCCCTCAAGGCACCATTGGTTCTGTTTATACTGGATCAACGAATGTCAAAGTACCCCGGGTCAACAGGGGTCGGTCGTGTCATATCGCATCTCGTCTCCACGGCAAACATAATCAACACCGAGGCGAGGGCCACGTCCTTGGACGCAGACGAGTTTAAGAAATCCTGCTCAAAGAAGACCCAGTATAAGTTAGAGTCCTTCTGGCAGCAATGGGTCAGGGGAGCTGGATGCCCGCGGTTTCTGATCAAGGCGAAGTTCAACAAGAAGAACCTCAACGTCGACATAACGGTCGTACAGACGCAGGGCGATCCAAGATTCAACTCCGGACCACGACTCCTCGAGAAGGAAGATTTCTGGAGAGAGTTCCAGGAGGAGATCCACAGCGTGTATGCCGGCGAGGTCTCGCGTAGGTTTGCGGGTCCTTGCACTGTTCGGATTCACGAAGCCGATGGTACACCTTATGAGCATTACCTCGACGTTCGTGAGGCCGATAAGAATGGCCACATGTGGGTGATTCCTTACAACACCAAGTACAAGCGTCTGAAGCGCAAGAGCCGCAAAGACACGGGGAATGCGGGAGTCACCATGATTGACGGCAAGAATGACCCACAAGACGACGACGTTGTCTACTTTAACATGCTGGGCGACGTCCTTCAGAGTGATGATGATGTGAAAAACTGGGGACTCAGCGACTGGGACGCTGATGTGCAGGCCGCCATGGATCAGGAGTCCTATGAGTGGATCAGGTTTGATTGCAACTTTGAGTGGCTGTGTGATATCATCACCGACATGCCACCGTACATGTATTTGGCGCAGCTGCAACAGGATAGAGATGTTGTGGCGCACCAAGATGCCATGTTAGCCTTCCGGAGGGCCAAGCCTTCTGCCATGGGATCAACTATCGACATCCGGACCTTGTTAGATCGACGGTACTACCACGGTATTCGGACTATGGCTGCCACAGATCTGCCCAAGCAGGCCATTGCCCCCTTAAATCATATCGGAATGGTTCATCTCATCCTGGCCTACCGACACTTCTTCTGTAGCAAGGCTGTTACACCGACCGGCGCTGAGACGTGGCCACCTTTACCCAATGATTTCTACGACAAAGCCCAGTACCATGTCCAGTGTTCGATGCTCGACTCTATTGCACTACTCAGGGGCGATAGAGGGAGATGCCCAAAGATTGCACGGCAGTTCCTGTTCGACCTCCTTGCCTTCAATAACAATGATACCAACGAGTTCTCGGATCAGTTTTTCATTGCCCGTCTCCTACAAGCCCTTACGACCTCCATTATTCCCGCATCGAACGAGGAAGACAAACCATATATCCTCACCCTCAGCCAGTATGATGACGACGATATCGAATTCAGAAAGTTCATCGACAATGTGCTCGGTCAAATCGATAGCTACCGCCGACAGGATGAGTGGGAGCTTTCGTACCAGAATATATACACCACGACAGCTCTGGAGTGCAAGAAGCGGCTCATGAAGGAACGTGTCATCCCGGTCGCCCCAATCGAGTTCTTGCAATACCTACAGGATGGCAACATTGACCTTGTCCGGGTCAAGGCTTTCGAATGTCTGGTTGAAACGGGCATGCTTGCCAGGCCGACAATTCTGAAGTTTCTGCTCGTCACGATGAGCACGGACAACTCGCCATTTGTACGGGACCGTCTCTTCAAGGTCTTTTGCGAGGGCATTGCCGCGATAGCCCTAGCTGAGAGCAAGGCGGCGCCGCGACCCGCGCCTGTTGCACCAGATGCACTGGAGGAAGATGCTGAGGATGGAGGTCTTATCGTTGAGCAGGGAGATGCCGTCACAGATGCACGAAAGGAAAAGGCCGCTCGCAAAGAAGACATCAATGCCGCGCTGAAGGGGCTCAGGGAGGATTTGAAGGGCAACGACGAGCTCAAGCTGGCCATGTGGAGGGCTGTTAATTCTCAGACCATCGGCCTGGACGAGAAACGCCGCTATATGGACATATGTGAAGCGATGTTCGAGCCCGAGGACGCGCTTCTGCTGACGCTCAAGTATCCCACATACTGGACCGTCGCCAGGGCTCCACCAACCATGGTAGTCAATGGAGATCGGTCCCAGAAGAAGAAGTGCATTGTCACTTTCACGCTTCACTATCGCACCGCGCCAACAAAGAAGCTCGCGGCCATTCCTGAGGCACCACCCGTTCCGGCGGTGGAGGAGACTCGCCTGCCAGAACCGAAGAAGATCAAGCTGCAGAGCAAGCCCTCGTTCAGCGGGCTACCTTCCGCTGCCGGGCCCAGCTTACTGCCCATCTCGCGCACACCATCAATTTCTGTCTCCCGCCCATCATCGATTTCCGTTGCGCAGCCCAAACCCACGGGCGACTCCATTGCTGTCTTACCGTCTATTCGCCCTCCCGTTCCAGCAGCATCACCGCCGGCACTTCCACTACCGACCCTCCAACAGCCAATGTCAACCTTGGCTAAAGCAGGGGATAAGAAACCGAAGCCACAGAAGCGCAAGAGCGACGAGGGCGAGCCCAGCAACCGGCCAAAGAAGCTGGCCAAGACGGACAGCAACGCCGCGCGTCGTAACAAGATTGGCTTCGTCACCGTCAAGTTCAGGAAGTGGAAGTCGTTGCGCGAGGACACCTACCGCGCCATTAAAGCAGAGAACGCAGCTCGCGCTGCTTCAGAGTCGACCATCGTCGCTACACCCGCGAGGAGGCCACTTCCAGACACGAATCGTACCTCCTCATCGCCGACAGTCGACGGATCGCCTCATCCGGCGCCCGAAGCGACTCCACGTGCTCCGCCAACGGGGACATTCAACAAGCCGAGAAAGCCACTGCCCTCGGGAGGCGATGGGGCGAGGAAGCCCTTGCCTTCGGGCGGAGAGAGGAAACCTCTGCCTTCGGATGGAGCCAGGAAGCCCCTGCCAGCTGCCGCAGCATCGCATCAGGCTCCGACAGCAGCTCTTGCGAGCACGGCGTCTCCTAGTGTGAAGGGCCCGTCACCGAATGTGCCTCCCGTTGGTGATGCACCTGCGGTTGCGGCCAAGCCGAAGATCACCCTCAAGCTCAAGGTGAAGAAGGAGCCGGCGGCGTAGGAGGAGGCGCCCGCTTGTCACTCTAGGTTTGGGAGGAGGATCAAGGGCAGCGCGGCACTGTTTAGGATGCAGGAGGAGGAGGAAGCGCCCGAGTATTGATTGAAAAGGAGAGGAGGCATTCAAGGCTCCTGGACATGCTCCTATATTGTATTGTATTGCATATGCATTTCCACTTCAAGCATGGCGTTCGTCAGGGGTTTCCAGGGCCTCGGGGCCTTGATACTGACTTCGGATCGGGTTGACAAGGGATCAGATTCGCCTGAGGGCTGCAAGTCACTGGGGCACTGGTCGAATAGGCTTTCAAGCACTGGTTCAGGTAGAAAGAGAGGATTGATGCACCACTTTGAAAACAGTGGCCCGCTGCCGATGGTGATGTTCGTGTAGATTTCCGCTGTTACAACTGATAATCCAGCCAGGCAGTGACTTCAGACGAGACACGTGGCCTTCCTTTTTCCAAGACTCTGCCCACGAATCGCTCGATACGTCCGGGTCTGTTCCTGTATCGGTTATGGCCTCTAGCCAAGATGATTAACCTGCAACGCCTATAAAACGGTATCCATCCTTCCCAGCGTCCCGTGTGTAAAGATACCGCTGTAGTCTCCACGACAGTTCCGCCCAACCTCTTCACCAACTCCAAAGTATCCATACCCAAACAGTCCAGCCACCTCACCGCCTCCTCCTCTCAGGCGCCTGCGCCACACCAATCCTCTCCTCCCTCGACCTCACAGGCCTCGTCTCAGGCGTAACAACATTACCCGCCACCGGAGCCCTGGCAGCCTGCGCCTGCGTCGAGACACCAGCTGCAGGTATGGCAGTCTGTCCCAGCCCTGGTCCCTGCCCTACCACCCCTCTCCTAGCCTGGCCATGGGCAGCAGGACCTCTCGCCTGCCCCCTCCCGGCACCTCCAGCCCCGCGTCCCATGGCCCTGGCCGCCGCCGGACTCGAACTCAGCGGAATAGCAAGCGAGCTCCCATCGATGTCCATGGTGCTCTGGTCCTGCTCCACTTCCTCTGCCTCGGGCTGATTGTCGTCGTCGTCTTCGTCATCCTCTATGTCTTGGGCACCGGCATAGTCGTCTGAGTCGGATTCCAGTGTCGCCGGTCCGGCCGAGGGGGGGTCGCGGTGGTAGGCGGCCCAGTTTGGCGGGGGTTTCTTGGTCCGGATGTGGTTCTGGAGGTGCGTCTGTTGTTGTTGCTGCTGCTGCTGCAGTTCGGCTGCGCGGCGGTCCTCGTAGTCGGCTACGTCTTCTGCTGTTATTGTGAGGACTGTTGGGGCGCGGCGGAGCATGGTTGTGAGAGGAGTGGTGAGCCTGAGGGTTGAGTTTGATGAAGACACGGTGTGGTAAGAATGCTGTTCTGTGGTTAGTTTGCGATGTTGGTTGGATACTTCTGGGAGATCCAGACCTAGCTAACGACGTTTCTGAGGAACACTACTGAGGTTCGATGAGGGAGACGTGAGTCGCTGATCAGATGTGTGAAATTTGTGGTGAAAATAAGCGCTTCGTGAAATGATGGTTGTACTGTTCCACCGCGCGGGTTAGAGCTGTTGAAAAAAAAAAAAACTGATCAGATACTTGTTCATATAACTGATATTGCGAAGCAATCTCGATATCTGTGAAGATATTTGACTTGGTGAATGTCAACTCCGGTCTTGATGTTAAGATGGTATCGCGACACCGCGTTCCACTGCACACCACGAAATCACGTGATCGTGTTTTGCTGATGAAAGCTTCCAGTGTTCGACCATATAGTGCAAAATAGGGGGTGATGGGCTGCACAGTCGGCAAAGCACTTCTTCTCCTCCACTCCCTGTGGCTATCACTGTCAACCCGGTATCCAGCCAATATGCATGCATTCGAGCTTTGTATACTGTGTTTCTGGAAAGTGAAGGTGCCTGAACGGGATACTGACTACGATGTATGCGAATGTACACTGTCAGCGTGGTAAAGAGTGTGTGACAGCCCCTTGAGCTCCATACTCAGAAGTTGTCCTGTCATTTGGGAAATCTCAAGACCAGCAAGATGGGAGCGGGAAGACGCGATGAAGTTGGCAGTATCCAAGACATGATTTTCAAACCGGCCAAAACTCCAGCATAGTGACTGGATTGCATCCAGTGGAAATATCACGATGATAAGCTGCCGTTATTTATATTCTGCAAGAACATCGCTCGATCGCTCGATCACAAAGCTACAAGATAAATTCGCGCTGTCATAAGTGACTGAATGCAACTACGTCACACCAGTTGCGCCACATTTGAGGAGTATCAGGGCAACAGTCCGGACTGCTCTCTTGAAACATGTAGAATAGCCCGCTGATATCTAAACACGCTTGAGACTAATAACAATTGCAGACTTCAACGCAAAGATCCTGCCTGTCTTCTTCATATACCCGTCTATCAACGCTCGGCCATCTCCTTGCTTCCCTTCGGAAAGCCCAGAACCTCATCGGTACATTCGCAAGACATGAACCCTCGACTTTGTCAGTAAACCATAGCCATACTTCGCCTAGCCAGAGATCTGAATATCCCATCCCATTGTTTCGCCTAAACCTGTACCCGGTTGGTCTACATGTCATAGGTGTCCAGGACCTCCTTTGACAGTGATCTCTGCTCCGCTGGAGGAGAGGCTTGGCGCCAGGCCTTGTCATGCAAAAGTTCGACGCGTTGAAAGATTGCCCAAGCAAACCGGCAGAAGAGATAGGGCCGGGATCCATCTTCCAGCTCATCCACAATACGGTTGTGATACTGAGTCCAGAACTCCCCGGCGGCAGGCGAGAGAGTATGAACAACCCATCTGGGGCCATCAGTCGACGTGGGATCCACACGCTTCGGTACAATGGCAAACCAGGCTTGATGGAACACCGAGCAAATATCCATTCTCAGCTGCAGCCAATTTCGCAAGTTCTCGATGCCCGTCGGAAACAACGGCCCGAATTTGGAGTCTTGCAGGTCCGGGGGTTCGTAGGCATTCATGCTGTTCCTTGAGTACCAGCAGTTCTCGACTGGAGGGACAAGATAGGCTTTCTCGACTCCGAATGAGGAGGTCTTCGTGACGGCACAGCCGAGCTTGGGGCTGGTCTTGTATGCTTTGGGCCAGTACTCAGGGATGCGGTTATGAGGGAACACCTAGTCCCTGAAAGAACGGGTGATGGTGTATGTGTCGAACCCCTTGACGTGGAAGTAGTATTCTTTGTCCTGGAGAATCGTATCGTCGGAAACTTCAATCGGGTGCAGGCCCTCGGCGTCTGAAGTTAGCCGACCGTGTCCAAACGCGTTGTGGGCCACAATCTCGCATGCTGTGATGGCGGTCCGGTAATGTAGTCCACGTGTAGTATGACCTGGTACGATGTCTACTCTTGGGAGGTCTAGGAACGTACTGACGTCGTGGTGCTGTCCGGGGTGGCGGAATTTGATGGTGTCGGAGATGAGCAGAGCACTCCTGAAGCTAGGGTTCAGAGAATGTTCGGTTGCCATTTTGCCTCCGGATATTGCACTTCTGGGACTCGTCGAATCTACCGCGTCAAAAGTCAAACTAAAGTCAACAGTGTGTTGCAATAGAGACGAAGGAACAAGGCGGTCTAAGCGATGGTTGAACCCATTCCAGTGGTATAGCCGAGTGATGATGGAATTGAGGTAACACCGAAGTTAAAAACTGTAATAGAGCTCCACTGAGGTAGTGATATAGTCCTGATGGTAACGGACGACAGTGGGAGTGGGAGAAGAATTGGAGCAAGAAGATTGTAAACAAGTACCATAAGTGGTATTTGGAACTCGGTCACAATTGTAATATCTCTGTCCGATAAAGAAGGCACTCTCCTGTCTATCTCATCAAGAAACAGAAGGCATTATCCTTCCAACTCCGCCTCCCCTTCCGTTTCACCCCCATGGAACGCAGCAGCATACACATTCTCCGCCTCCCAGCTGAGAAAATCCCCTAGATCGTGACTGAGGTTGTACCCCATCGGCACAATATACTCGTTGCCATCCAAGTCCCTGCTCACGACCAGGTCCAACATCGGACTCTGTGGAAGACTCGCCACGCTGTCGACACTCGGCCGTCTACTACTGTCTATCACCATCGTGCCCTCGTATCTCTTCGGATGGCCCTCGACAGTCCACCTCCTAAGCCCTACACTCCTAGCTCTATCAAACCGACCGCTCGCCTCCGTGCCGATCTCGTCCCCGGACCGCGGATGCCAGAACCCGCTGGAAAACTCCTTCTCAACAGGGATAGGCAGGTATTGACCAGACTTGCTACTCTTTGAGCTAACGGGCGAGCACTTCCCCTCCACCGCCGTGTCGGGCGAAGTAGGCTGTGTGCCGCGATCAAGTCTTCCCCAGCCGGCGAAACCGAACTCGTCGAACCATTCGCACAGTTCGTCTATTTCGTTCTCTTCTCCATCACCGCGTCGCGAGTAATCTGTCGCTTCGCCGTAGAGGTCACCCGCTCCGCCCAGGATGGCCATGTGGAAGGCCGTCCAGTCGAGACTATCGTCCAGCACAGCAGTGGCGAGCTTGGAGCTGCTGTATGCGAGGGCAACGTCTGCCTTGGCGAGGCGGATGGGGCCGTGGCGGAAGGCGGGCATTGTCAGCGTGTAGGGGCTGCTAGGGAGGTATATGAATGGCTCGTCTGCTGTTTTTGGTGGTTTGTGTGCAGATAATGGGGTAGTTGATGAGGAGAGGGTGAAGTTCTCAGGGGTTGTGACCAGTACCTCTGGGATGCTGGGGAGGTGGGTGAGGTCTTTTCGAGAGGTAGACGCAAAGCGAAGGGGATTCTTGGCCGGTGGAGCTGGGAAGGGAGCGTCCTTGATGGCCATCACGTCGTATTCTGGTCGGCTTTGGGCAAGAATTGTTTCTTTCGTCGTAGATAGTGGTGGGAGGGGTGTTTTGTCTGTTCTGGCATTATTTTCATCGTTCAGCAACGACACTCTATGCTCCGCCACAAGATTGAAGTCAAACGTTCGAGGCGTTGGTACTTCTACAATTGGGGAAGGAATCGAAAGCCTTACACCCGCAGCTCCTATACGGGTAGGTAAGTCTTGAAGGTTGAATGGATCGACCGGGGTATCGCTGCCGTCAGACTGGATAGTCCGCAATGTCTCTGATGATCTCCTCGACTGGATCTGGGAGGCTCCACTCATCCGTATCTCCTGAAGCCGAGTAGGTGAGAGTACTTCATCAACTTCAAGCCGATTAAACAATCGTACAGTGAGTAAATCCTTGGCATTGACAGACCATTTCGACCTCTGCTTCTTGGCAGCAGGTCGAGGCTGCCTCCCATTTCGCGACTTCTGTGACTTTTGTCTCTTGACCTTCGAGACAGATGCAGATCTCGTTGGTGATTTCAGAGGCGACAGGGCTGGTTTCGACAGCCGCCTCTTGATGGTAGTTTGTCTCAGGGGAGCCGGCCTTCTTCGAACTGGCGGAGTGGGAGCCGGCCTCGTAGGTGGTGGAGTGATGAGTGTCTCCTCCTCAGCCACCTGAGCATCAAATTCAGGGTTCTTATCCATGCGTAAACAGGCCCCGACAGGATCAAATGCGTCGTCGGCTTCTCGTATGAGCTGTCGTACATTGTCGGAAGGCCCTTCCGACTCCCCGTCTGGAGTTGGAGTACTCTTCCTTGGCGGTGTTGGTGGCATTATGGGCATCGGAGTTGTCATCGCTATGTTGTCAGGTTGAATCTCCAGAGCCTCAAGCAGATCAAAGGTCAACTTTGTTGGACTGGGAAGAGACCTAACCGACTTCTTCCTTGTGTCTATTGGCAGCCGGGGAGATGGTCGAGGGTTTTCCAAAGGTGAACCAGGAGGTGGAGAAACTCTCCTTGCGCTGTATGTCTTTGACTTGATTGACCCATGACCGGGCGAGGGCCCTGGGCTCGCACCCCGTGGGAGGCGCCGAGGCGATGCGAAGCCAGAAGCATGCTGTTCACAACTGCACAAAGAACTCTTTGCAGAATGTGGCGTGTCTGGAAGAGGGGGTAGATGGGTTATCCGGTGAAGTTCTTCGCTGTTCCTTATAATGATAATTGGTTGTGGAATTTTCTTTGTTGCTGGCTTTGACATCCACGACCTGCTGTTCCGGCGTTTGCGATCTTCGGCCTTCAGAGGCGGGCTTGGACTTTCTCTGCCATCCGTAAACCTCGAACTGGCTTTCTCGTCGTTATCCCAGAAGAGGTCATCATCAGAGCCCTGCCGCCGCTGTGAGATGAGCCTTCGAATGCTGAAGTTCGATCGAGACAGCATCGTGGATAGGAACTCAATCTGCTGGAGTAGCCCTAGAATTGATAATGAGAAAGGAATGAAGATCAAGGCCGGTGATAGGTATAATTACATGGCCAATATCAATGGCCCGGGACGAAATAATACTACCAATAACACAGGACGTCACGTTTGGCGCAAGTCAAGCTAGTCAAGTCGGTTCATGAGACTGAGGGACGATGAGCTCAAGAATCCGTTATACAGTATAGGTTCTTGAAAGAAGCAGCACGCAACAGATGGAAAGAGAGGGAGAGAGTCTATTAACTGAACCCTTCATGCTACCAACGAAACCGTCAATGGATGTGTACGACGTAGCACAACGTGGATGTATAATCAGAACTGCCCAATGGCACACTCCCCTGTCTCGCCATATGTCCAGCGTTGCAGCGTACATTCATGAATAGGTAGAGATACAGTTCTCTCCGGACAAGTATAGCCCAAGGTCACTTTATCACGAGCGTGGCGCTGTGGACTGCCTGGCCGCATGATGTGCGGTACCCAGGCTGGAGGACTAAGCATTCAAGTGCCTGATGAGTGGACAGAGCACTAAATCCGTCCCTGCGAAAGCTGGAGGGTGGCCTGCCGAGCCGGGGGCCATGGAAGGCAGTTTGTAGTTCCTATTACCCCTGTTGAGAGTTTGTAGTGTTCAGGAAGCTTATTTTTATCGCGATCCATTGGCCCGCCAATGCCAGTTGCTATTTTCCGGGCTTCCGAACCGCTGCTCCCTCAGCCATGGTGTGGTGACTTGCATACGCGACCGCAGCTCCACTGGCACCATATCTGTTGGCAATATGGAAGCGAAATTCTCGATATTAAAAAGTGGTTATGTTTGGAACCTTACAATGCTCTCTCATTGTCATAACCGTGAGCCGGCTGTTGGCCCAGACAGGGCACTGTTGTACCGTTATGCGTTGGTATGCACTGGCATACATAACGTCATTGTCACTAACATATGGAACGAAGCACCAGACGCCAACTTATCATGGGAAGCGGCAGAGACTTAGAGGAGGATTGTAAGACGGCTGATGGTTCTGTCGAGTCCTCGGTCTCAGAGCACACCAATTCAAAAGACAAAAAGGAAGGAGCACAAACTCGGTCGTGCGACATTGCTCGACGGCAACATGCATCTCCTGATCACCTATGGCAGCACCGGGGCTTGAACCGATCCCTGGAGCTTGAGTCGTAACACACGAAGGAGTGGTATGCATTTCCCCGGACAATTGTCCTTCTCAAGGGTAGGATAGTGGCACGACGTCAATAGACTACTCGTATGAAAGAACCTGTCGAGACAATGCGAAAACCGATGGAGCTGGGTTGTTGCTGCTTTTCTTCAGAGGGACACAGCGCAACCCCAATTATTTGGGGAGATCTATCTTGTTCCCGACGTGGTGGAAGACAGCGACTTGGAGATGATAGCCTGCAGGAGGGCAGCGGTGCACTCGAGCACAAAGCGATTGACGGATGCACGAAGGGGCCAAGCTTCGAGGCCTGGACTCGGTAACGTGTTGGCCATCCGGAATGCAACCCGCGAGCGGGCAAGGAGGGTACGTTGGTGGGAAGAGCGGTTCGAGAAGCAACGGATCCAGGTTGCCAGCCGTGTACCCTGCAGTCCAAGCGGGCCAACATGGGTTGCCACCAGTTGTCAACATAGGACCCGGAGCCGCCATCATGCCAACCTGACAAACAACATCGGGAGTCAGGTAAGCATTGCGTGAAATGTGGCAGGAATACACGGCTACTGCGTGAGGTCGACGGTGATGGTTGCTCTGCACAGATAGCGGCATATTGCTTGTCGGTTTCACCCTAGAGAAGTTTGGCAGAACAGCATTCGCAGACAGTCCCAGCTTCATGTCGGCAGCCCGGACGCCAACATGAATGCGGTGACACTGGTCGATAACGATAACGACAACAACGCGGGATCCTGGAGCTGGTGTTGCTGACATCTGTTGAAGAAACCTGGTAATTTGGATGAAATGGGGGGGATAAAGCTGTCCGGGGTCAGCCTCAGCGGTCTGACAGCTGCTGCCACTCAGTGTCTGGCAGGAATAGCCGGCAGGTGCCTTGTTACTGAGCTGGTGACTCTTGCGACAACCTGCCAGCACATCAACTACAGTGTCAAAAGTTGGATGAGACTTCCCATGTCATTGGTACCACGAACCTCACTATCTTGCTAGACGTCCGGGTGAAAAGAGTCAATAGTTGGGTATCCTGAAACAAGCCTCATCCGCTCTCAGCACACGAGATCAAGGCACATAATGCGCCTCCTCGCAGGTCCATCGATGTCACCCCAAGTTCCCCAACCGCGTATGCTCAAGCAAACCTCAAGCCCATCCTGCGCCGCACATAATGCGCGGCCATGCTCATCATGCCCGTCAAGCTCTTGGCAAAGATGGACTGCCGAGTATAGGCGCGGAAAAGGCGCGGAATGGCAACCAAGGACTTTATCCACGCGCCCCAACCAACCAGTGAAAGCTATTTTGGACGCAGAGATCAACCGTTCGCTTCGCCCTTCTGGCCGGGCTGTCTTGCATGATTGCATCGAAGCTCTCTGCTCAGCCCTGCGGGTCGATCTACCGCCGTCTCAACCAAGATCTCTCATCGCCGATCAGCATGGACGCTGTGAGCCTGCACGTGTAGGAGAATCTGCTGCATAGCATTTGCCGCACATTTGCTGGATCGCGACCCTGCACCCGTGCTGATGGTGGATTCACTTTTTTCATAGAGCCTGAATCCCTTTGGCCTAGCGAGGTCACACAAGCTTTATGATTCACCAAAAAGTGCTATTCCAAGCCGCGTGACACTGACCGTATCCGGAAGCATGACTATCAAGGGTCCTACTCGCAACCCTAACTGGATTCTGTATAGCCTCTATCGCACGCCGAGTGCTCTCATGATGCGCTGACGGGAATTCCTGCGCTAAGCCATATAAAAACCGGTGAGGATTCTCAAGGCTGTCAAGGTAAGACATAGAGGCACTCAACCGGGGGTTCGCTCGTGGGGTTGATCACCGAGGGACCTGCCAAAGAGGGATGGCATACATTCCAAGCACACACTTTGGTCGTTTCCGGTAGGAATGTGCTCCACCCGGAGCTCATGCTCTCCGGGGCGTATCGGCGTTGGCACTCTGCTCTTGCGGACGTACAGTTGGCCGTCCCCCGGACCGAGTCCCTTCATATGAGCGCGAGTGACTAAAAGATATTCAACCATCGTGCAGAGAAAGCCGAGATGCGTGGGTATAGTGTATGCATTAAACTGGGGACTTTCCCCCGTATTTGTTGACCTAACCTGCGATCAACTGCGGCATCTGCCGTCAATGTTATATGTTACCGTTACCATACGCTTCCCGACCGGGTCAACTTCTGTGACCGTGACCGTGACCCCATTCCCATCCGTGGGTTCATGAGGCATCTAGCCCCCAAAAAAGCCAACCCTTTCCAAGGCCTTTTCCAAGGGTGTATCCACATACACATGCCAGTCCTCCTCTCCCTTCCATTAGTTCCCAAACAGGCGAAAAAACAAGAATGCAGGGTCTTTCTCATGTCTGTGATGACATCTAACACGCGACTGGTCGCATTGGGAGAAGAGGTAGTTTTCTTCAAGGAGTGTCGACCCGCCAAAAACAGGCGAGTCCACGGTTTCTTCCTTAGACTGCGTTTCGAATCGGCATGATGCTGTCCAGGGAGCGTCCATTTTGCGCTTCCGTGAGCCACGGAATCGTGATTTCCCAATCATAAGGCTACGCTCGCCTTCCTGGAGGCGGCCGTCTGCGTCGTCCTCATGTGCGAAGATGCAGCGTGCACGGGAACATGGACGTATTTCCTCTCTGTTGCGACCGGCATACTTTGCCTGCGTTGCGCGTCCCGCTCGTTGGGCCTCCAGAAGTTGGAGAGTCTCCTGGCCATAGAGCTGAAGGAGGCGATGGATGCGATGGATGCCAGGGACGAGGTGCGACTGCGTGGTGTCTTTGCCTCGTACTGGGTCCAGGGGATGTCCCTATTCTGGTTTGCGTTGGGAAACATGATTCTGTTCTGTGGATGAGAGTGACAGGAAGTGTGTGAAGTATGACAAAGTCTGTTGTGTGAGAGTTTGATGATGTATCTGATATATCAACAAGCGTGTTGGTGTATTGGAGACGCGTTGATGGAGAGCGACGATCAGCCGTCGAAGGAATGGAGGGGAGTGCAGATATATCCTTATATGTAATGATGGGAAGGACAAGAGTGGGAGGGTCAAGTAAACGGACAAACGGTAAAGGAGCAGCGTGAAGCCAAAATGGTGCCCATCTCCAACAGATCCAACAGATAAAAGCGGGATCTACACATTCCAGACTCACCAACTTACTGTGATGTGCCCGCAGGGAAGCTAAGCGATATCAGGATCCTGAGACATCAAAATACCTGCTCCCACTTAGGAAGAGGGTCCCAAAGACATAGCTCGCTTGCAACTAAGACACTGCAGATAAACACCAAGACTGGCGGTGCTTCCTCGCTGGGAGAGGTTCCGCAATCGTCTTCAGCAGGGCCAAGGGACCCTCCGATCAGCACTAAATGTCGGTACGGCCGTCAACGACAGTGGCAGTGACACTAAACCGATGAATCCCGCAAAGCAACATTCCTGACGAAGTGGCGATGACGTGGTAGACGGCAGAAGCCCTCTCGCTGGCTTGGCTGGGCGTGAATCCGGAGCGAGGCTCGGTATTTTTGCTTCTACTAGTGTAGAGAAGGGCTCAACTCTTGACCCTAGCTCATCGCGAAGCATTCCAGCAAAGATTGCTTCCTGAAGCTTGAGAGGTTCTAGCACCTCAACCGAACTTGAAGAGTTTGAATCCGATGCTGAGGATGACCACAGGATCCATCTTCCAGCTGTGTTGGGAACCGGGCGCTCGCTCGTGGAACGTTCGATTTTCGCAAAGAAAACAGCCAATTAATGCCCTAATGGACGAAATGCCGACAGTCTCCTTGTACACTAGTCACCGCCGACAGCATATGGGTAGCCGAAAGCGCCAACAGCAGTCGTCGGCGGCACTGCCGACGAGTTCCGCCATTCCTCATCTGGTTGACGCACCCTGACCTGAGCGAGCTGATTATGATTTTTGCAGCCATAGCACGCGTTAAAGAGCCGCATGTCATAGTGAGCTGCATACATCACGCAGTTGGTGGAAGAGTGAGCCTTCGGTCCATTCCGGATCTACTGCACGGCCATGTTAACCGCTATTGGCTGGACTTACTAGTGCACAAGCTGTTTGGGAGGGCCTCGTGGCGATGCACCGATAGTGCAGTCGCCAGTATGCACGGCGGTAGGGCTATCTGAGACTTGAGTAGTATCGTGGCCCGCGTTGCTGGCATCGTTGAAGAATTCAGACTACACGTGCTATCACAATGTACACGTGTATCTGCTGGCGTAGAACGAGACATCAGCATTGCTACTGAGAAGAACTAGAAGCCTTCTGGAAATGATTCAGATGACCCTCAAGAGGGACATCGGCATGGAAGGAAAGAAGAACTTGAGACACCTAGTACCATTCCAACAACTGAGCAACCGAGTGTAACTCCGACTCGTTCGCAATCCCCAGCATTGCTGGTATTGTCAGCTGACCCAGACGGCATGATTGGAGACCACAGGGGTTTATTCCGCCTCGACTCCGTCCTCGTCATCGCCGTCTTCGTCATCCTCCTCCTGGTCCGCATAAGGCACAAACCGGAAGTCCAAGAAATTGATGCCACCGCCCTCGACCTCTACCATGAATTGCATGCTCAAGACACCTTGTGTATCCCCGCGCAAGCTGACCTTTGACGCGATCCTCATTGCCTCGCTCGCCGACTTGATCATGTCGAACTTGAATGTTTGCACCCATCGCTCGCGGATAGAGAACGTCTCGAGCAGATCGCGTCCCTTGGCGAAGTCGACACTCGAGCTGCCCAGCGACCCTGAACTAGAGAGCCGCAGGTAAGGCGCGTTCTTCGACGCTACTATGGTAAGCTTGTCCGGAGAGGTAGGGGCAATCTCTGCCAGGGCGTCTAGAAGCCAACGGGACTGCGTGATGATCTTGAAGGAGAGTTGTTGGATGTCAAAGGGGATATCCTCTGGTGACTCGGGGAGGTAGGTGACGAGGTTGCAGGTCGTGTTCACTCCTGCCTCTTCAAGGATGATGCTGAAGGGTTCGCCTTCTTGTGTGTACGAGAGACAGCAAGTACCTGACATGCCCAGGGTCTGATTGCTGAACGCATCGGGTCTGTAGTTACGGATATTGCTGCGGTAGGGATCTGCCTCAGCCTTGGCTTGACGAGCAGCGGCATCGGCAGCACCAAATATCTGGAGGGTTTCAAGCAGAGCTGGGAGTGAAATTTGAAAGTTGGGTGTCTCGACTTCTTCTTCGTCGTCCTGTGCGGCGGATAGATTCGTTGTGTAGGAGGTAAAAAGACTCTTGTTCCAGTGAGCGACACCTATGTATGGCCGTTAGTGTCGCAAACCTGGAGATAGACAAACATGTCCATACCTTGCATCACTCTCGCATGATCGGCCGCGAACCTCAGCCCTCCTTCTGTTATCTCGACATGGATTTTGCTGGAGAAACTGATGCACTTCAGAAGTTGATAAAGAGGCCGCGTCGAGCTTGCAACTGCTCGGAACAGCGGCGGTGCCGACTCAGTCCTCTGCGTATCCATTATGTACCGGGACAACACCTCAGCCTGACATTCGAAGACCACGTATCAGAATAGATGCTGAAACAGCTTCAGAAGAAAACTCGCTTGCTTTTGGTAGAAGAACTAAGGTACAAGCCTGGCACCGGATGCCAGGAACTTCGCTCGGCTAACGGGGTATCTTAGACGTAGACTCCGACCCCGCAGAACATGTAGACCACGCCGAAGCTGTGTGGTGTTATTATTAGTGGACGTACTACAAGTATCCATCAGGAACGAGGACCAACTTACGCAACAGCCAGAGACGCAGGGACGCCGAGAACAGGAACGTTGATGAGAGACCGGTCTGAGAAGACAGAATTAGCCAGAAATACATCAAATATCAAAGAGGGTATAGCTTACTGAGAGCAAAAAGACCGCTCAATGCCAGACCGATGACCAAGAGAAGGAAGCCGATGAAGAACTGGCTGCCCTTGCCGATGGTAGGGAGAAAAGGGCTGCCTGATGCGGCCTGCCAGACCTCATGTAATGAAGAATCCATGTGCAAGGTGTGTTCTCGAGCGCTTGATTCGCAAGGCAGTCGAGTCAATTGGGTGCCGCGGGTCTCCAAGATGAATTGGCCTGTGTGATGGAGAGCTTGACAAGCAGCTTCGATGGAAGAAGCCACAAGTCGCGACTTTCAGAACCGTGTCCAAAGCTCAAAGCAGTTTAGCTTCCTTTCAGCCTTATGGAACCCAGCTGAGCAAAGAAGGCAACTCTGCACCGCCTCAGTCTCCTCTGCGAGCGCCACACTCCCCCTCCTTCCCCAATTTGACCAATGGGCGTCACTTCGCTTAATCTTCGGAGGTAACGGACATTAGCTGCACGGATCTCATTCACCCCACTGGATAATGAGCATCCCTTCTGGGAAAGCGCCCCCACCGACGGACCAGGAGTTGATAGATCTCCAGCTTCTGATCGAGTCTATCCAGTACGCGCAGATCAAGGAATCACATCGATCGCTTCCATCGCTTGCTCACGGCGCATCGGTTACGATGAAGGACGAGTGTAAGTAAACCGCTCTTTGATGACATGAAACGCCACGGTGATGGATGCCAGTGTACTGACACGTTCTCCACTGATTCCAGCCGCGAAACGTAAGGCGTCTAGCGAGCCCTCATCGCCAAAGGCCCAGAAACGCCCCAAATACGACCAGCCTCCCGAGGAGGAGACGAAGAAGCCGATTAAGGTGCCGGCTATTCCATTCCCTGAGAAGGTATGCACCCTCTAACCAAACACAACTGGTAGCATCATTGATACTGACCATTATCGCCACCCACAGCCCGCAGTCATCGAGGAGCGCAACGGCGAGATAGAGTTTCGCGTTGTCAACAACGATGGCGAAAAGGACAGCCTCATCATCCTAACTGGCCTCAAGTGCATCTTCCAGAAACAGCTTCCCAAGATGCCCAAGGACTACATTGCGCGCTTGGTCTACGATCGCACCCACTTGTCCATCGCGATCGTCAAGAAGCCCCTCGAGGTTGTCGGCGGTATAACGTACCGCCCCTTCAAAGGCCGCCAGTTCGCCGAGATCGTATTCTGCGCCATTTCTTCCGACCAGCAAGTCAAGGGCTACGGCGCCCATCTCATGTCCCATCTCAAGGACTATGTCAAAGCTACCTCCGACGTCATGCATTTCCTCACGTACGCCGACAACTATGCCATCGGATACTTCAAGAAGCAGGGATTTACCAAGGAGATCACCCTCCCCAAGTCGGTCTGGATGGGCTACATCAAGGACTACGAGGGCGGCACTATAATGCAGTGCAGCATGCTCCCCCGCATCCGGTACCTAGAGATGGGCCGCATGCTACTCAAGCAAAAGGAGTGCGTCCAGGCCAAGATCCGAGCCACCTCCAAGTCTCACGTCGTCCATCAACCTCCTAAGCAGTGGAAGAATGGCGTTGTGGCCATCGACCCCCTGTCCATCGAAGCCATCCGCGCCTCGGGCTGGAGCCCGGACATGGACGAGCTGGCGCGCCAGCCACGCCACGGGCCCAACTACAACCAGCTCCTGCACCTGCTCAACGACCTGCAGAACCACCAGTCCAGCTGGCCCTTCCTGGTGCCCGTCAGCCGCGACGACGTGGCCGATTACTACGACGTCATCAAGGAGCCTATGGACCTGTCGACCATGGAGAACAAGCTCGAGGCGGATCAGTACGCCACCCCGGAGGATTTCATCAAGGACGCGCGCCTCATCTTTGATAACTGCCGCAAGTATAACAACGAGAGCACGCCGTATGCAAAGTGCGCCAATAAGCTCGAGAAGTACATGTGGCAGCAGATCAAGGCTATCCCGGAGTGGTCTCACTTGGAATAGAAGCTCAAGGAGAAGAGCACGGGATGGCCCCGCAAAGGACGGCGTCATCGGCAGGGTGATCTGCCTTGTTAGATGTGGACCCCCTCCGGGCACTTGGTATGACATTGGCATTTTGAGGGCGTTGGTAGGACTGCTTTGAGTTGTCGGTTATACCCCATCTGCATATTGCGTTTTGAGAGCACTGTGGCTTTTACTAGGTGCTTGGCGTTTATGGAGGAATGGCTGAAGACAAGGACTCAGCACTGTGTAGGCGCTCATGGCTTTGATTTGCATGATGGAATGTGGACCGGTCGCATGATCAGGAAGGCAAAAAGATCTTGTGCTGAGGTTGCACAACCATAGCACAATCAAGGACCGGTATTATCATCGTTTAGTTTGCAAGTGCTCGTGAATTATCAATGTCCTGCTTTAAGTATGAGACTGTTTTTTACCAGCTACGTATGGGGGAAATTTTGACTCTGATTGTCCATGCCCCCTCCTTCCCCTTCTCTCAAATCTCTTCATGTCCTTCCGTGGTTCATACTCTGTACTCGTTCCGATAGTCTTCTCAGTGTAAACTCCGGGGCGCAGGATAGAGAAGCGCAGATGTCACGTAACGTGCTGCTAATTCCTATCGTAAAATCCCAACCGCTAAATGATGATTTTCGAGGTACCAAGCCCAAAAGTCACGACGCCATGCTGTGAAACGCGTGCACAAGGGATAATGGGTGAAGCCAACGAGTACCACCAGGACCTCCCTAGTAATAGAAAACTGCGTGCGAATACCGTCCTGGGGCATCGGGTTGCTCCGAGGCCGTGGTGTCGAATAGATGAAGCAAATATGAAGCCGTATGTGAAGAGGGGTATTGTGCAGTAGCGGGATTGTGTGAGAAAGCAACCGTCGCTTCATGTAAAACGAATAAAGAAAAAGGGTATGATATCGTGGTAGGGAAAGGTGATATGAGTGCCAGCTCAAGGTCCTTCGAGGAGCCATCCCGCTGTAGGGGCGTCAACCTCACCGCCCGGGAGACGGAGACCCGACCAATGTCGCCGCCGGTGTGGTTGCGATAAGCGAGCACGGGAGGACACAGATTCTGAAGTAGCGTCACTAACCGAAGCAGGCGTCTGTGTGCGATTCGTGCGCTGTCGTGTCAGGGGAGCTGGAGTAACTCTGCGAGGGATGGGATTCGATTCGCGGTCAAGAACGCTGCGAAGCACGGTGTGGAGAGAGTCCGGTATATCGTCCCAGTGGCCGCGTCGGGCAGCCGTGAGCATGCCTCGAGGCAGAGATGCCGGGTCAACGGGGGCTCCAGGTGAGCTAGGGGTGCCTTCCTGGGCTTCGTAAATTCGAGACGCTATCTCCGGCAGCCGGCCTGTCTCTATCGCTTCCTTCAACCAGCGCTCCCACTCCTCGTCTAGGGCCATTGAATGGTCACCCGACACAGTACGGAGAGCGACACGCTCGGCCAGCCTCTCGTTCAGATCGACGGCGACGCTCTCAAGCTCCTCATCGCTATCTTCGGCCATCGTCTCGTCCACGCCATCTCCATGCTCGAAATCCCGCTGCTCCGGACCTCCAGCAATATCATCTCCCGCTGTGTCCAGTATAGTGATCCCTTGCTCTTTCTCGTACCGCTCCTTGGCCCATTTCGTGCCCTCCCATTTGGTAAGCCCAGCAATCTCGTTCGGTGTGAGACGCAGGCCGTCGAACGCTCGGAAGAGACGGCGGTGCCACTGCCATCGGCTCAGCCGGATGCGGTGTGTGGGGTGGCAGTAGTCAAGTCCCGGGTACTTTGCCTCTGGTGTGTCGAGATGTCCGTAGAAGGAGTGTACCTCCTGGCGGACCTCGAGCACGAGATGGCGCTGGAGGAGGACAGTAAAGTTCTGGGGATCCGAGGCTCGAGGCTTTGGGAACATGTACTCATACACGAGCTGATCTACTGGCCGTCCCTTCATTGTGACCACAATGCTTCCAGCCTGTTGTAGTTGTGGTGCTAATCTCGTTGATCATGTGGCAGTTGCCAGCCGAAGTTATAATCAATTCGGTCCGGAATATGTCCGTCAGGCTGGATGGAAGACTCTCGATCGTGGTCTACACGGCCGATCGTTCGTACTGCGGTCTGTCTAGTGCGTTAGCTTATTGCACTGCTCGGCCTGCCCACAGTACCTGATTCAAGGTGGCTCGGTGTCCGCCATAGGAAAAAGAGCTGATCGGAGCAGCAGCTGGACGTTGAGAAACACGCAGAGGGGTGACTTACAGGAAGATTACAATCTTGTCAAACAAGGCAACTCAGCTCTGAAAACCACAAGCGCAGGAGGCCTGAGAAGAATTCCCGGAAAGGCTGTCGGGAATGGTTGATGCCTGCGCGATGCTGAGTGCAAAGGGAATACGAGAGGAGTTGCAGACAGAAGGCGCGGAGGTGAAGAGAAAGAAGCGGCCGGTAAGTTTAAAGTGCCAAAGGCGGTATGCGGGCTAAAAAGGGTCGAGGCCTTCCGGACGGTGCGTGGGAGAAAGAAAGTGGAATGGCATTGGCGCCTTAGTTAAGGTATGGTGGTGTGGTACAAATACCGGAGACTTGTACGGAGAAGCTGACCAGGGGAGTGTGGTTACTGCGTACCTCCAAGGAGCAAGGAGGGGTCTTCCTTGGGTCAACCTAAGTCACTCCAGTGCCAATTCACGCTGCGGGAAGGTACAAGCCAAGATACGGGGTCCAGCAGGGTCAAACCACATTTAAGGTTCCGCTCCTACTCCCTTTGATCTGCTGGCAATTATGGCCTACTACACGCTAAGGTTGACCCAGGTCCCACAAGGTGTACTACTGTACCTGTCTGAGTACCTGGATGGCGCTTCGATATGGCAACTGTGGTTGCTGTTCCTTCTTTGGTGATCTCAATGTCTACCTGCTAGGTACCTTAGTTCCGGACAGAATACCTATCAGCTGTAAGCATCCATATGGGATCCATATTGGAGATGCTCCAGTGAAGGTTCCGTTGTACTGGCAGCCGTGTATCCGAAGCCTGTTTCATGGCAATGCTGGGCTCAACACGTGAATGAGCACGAGTCAAACTCACATAATATTCACACTGTGGCTTCCATGTTTCATGGCGGGCACTGCTTGGGTCCTCTCAACCACATTGATATAAGTCAACCTCCATTTCTGAGGGCAGCACACTTAAGACTCTTCGGCCATCTGTCGTCCATCGCTCCACCTCCCAGTGGCCTTCCGTAATTCACCTATGGGTTATCAAAAGGACGCAGAGAAACGAGACCCCGCTGGACTTGAGAATTGGCGCCATTGCTTTGTCGACATGGCTTGCATCATCTGGCCGGCCGCAACAACGGCCCTCCACCGTCATGAGCATCCGAACATGACGCGTCCAATAAAGCCGCTCCAAGATCTAAGTACTCTATGTCTCATATCATCTGTTCATCTGCACGCCTGCAATCAATTATGCGCCTGTCCCCAATGCGTGTTCTCTTGGTTGCTTCCAGAAGCTTGTACTGAGCGAAAGTCAACAAATCATCCGCTTGTGAAAATCCCCGTCGCTGTATTTGTTGTCCACAATCTCTCCTGGTCATGGCTGCTTCCGGTCGTCTTCCCCCGCCTCCAAAGGCCAGTGTATGCCAATATTCCAAGATTTGGAATGAGGGGGCATGGCTGGGCCGCGTAGTTCGCGGCCTACAGCGCCCGCTGGGACAGCGAATGCTAGCCGAGATGTGGCTATCCGGGAATCCCTGCGGAGGTCGACTCGGGGCCGACTAATCTAGTTCATAACTCCTGGCCACGGCGCGGGCGGAATCTATTCCTGGTCCTAGCCAATCATAGTGGCTCCTTAAGCCGTCTGCTCTCTTGCTGACCCCGGACGGTGGCCATGGCAGGAGCGGCCGTTCTTGCCAATACGGCGGTGTAGTATCGAGGCAGTCAGAAGTCGTCTTCAGGAAGAGGAGGACTATCGGTGGCGATTACAGGAAAGACGGCTTATGCGATCATGGATATCGATTGCCTGTGCCTGCCCTCCAGGTCTCATTGATCGAGCGCCGGATTTCAGACGTTCATCTGCTGGCTTCCTGGGTCCTCACATCGGTCGGCCGTCACAAGCGGGCTGCTTGGCTAATATTTGTGAAAGGCATCGTAGTTCGCTAATATACAAAGCCAAATAATCATATGCTCTCGTCATCAACGTCATCAGCATAACCCTGCATAACCCACAGGATGTTCGCTCTCGAAAGAGTTGCGCGTGTGTTTCAATATCTATAATCCCCTTCGAAAGAGCAGCCGTGTGCGTCTTCATCATCGGGCTGAGTGAGACAAGACCCTCCAAAAAGCACAGTATACAGTCGCAGGCTGATATACCCTAGCCACCGGATTAGACCCCAAAAAAATCACATAAAAAGATCATTGCCAGAACGCTGAGAAATCATCATATCACATAACATCACAATCGTAAAGGTCATCACCCCGTCCTGGACTCAGTGGGGTACCTCCTCCCCCCAACCCCAGTAACAACCGGGCTCGGCATCCTATCGCGGTCTCTGTCGCGGTCCAGCTCGCGCCTCCGGTCCCTCTCCTCCCGCCTCCACCTCTCCTCGCGGTCCCTGTCCCTGTCCCGTTCGCGTCTGCGATCCAGATCGGCGTGGCTGCTGGGCCGGCGCGGGACGTCAGGTCTCTGGAGGTACGAGCTGCTGCTACCGCCAGTATTCTTCCGGCTGCGCGGCGACAGGCTCTCGTCGGTACTATCCCGCTCGCGGCGACGGTCGTCCTTGTCGCGGCCCCTGTGGTGGTCTCGCTCTTTTTCTCTCTCGCGCTCTCGGTCGCGGTCCGAGTGCCTATCCCTATCACGCCTGTCACCGTGGCGATCCCGGTCCCAATCTCGGTCGCGGTCTCGCAGCTTGCGATCGTGTTCTCGATCCCTTTCTCGCTCCCTCCCCCTCCGCCGACTTTTCTCGTCCTCCGTATCATTATCTTCCGAATCGCCATCTTCATTCGACCAGCTATGGCCCAGCTTGGAGCTCGTGTTCGGAAGGTGCTCATGGGAGTGCCGATTCCTCTCCCGCTCCCTGTCCCTCTCGCGATCGCGATCTCGATCTCTGTGTCCCCGTGACCCGCTCCTGGGTCTCTCAGCAGCGCCAATGCCCGGTATCATACTGACCAGCCTATCCTTCAAGTCATGTGGAGAAGGAAAGCTTCTCCGTCGCGGGTCGTCGGATCGGCTTCCACTTGACCCCCGATGCCTCTCTTCTCTCACCCTCTCGTCCACGCTTGGCGGTACGGGTATCTGGATGGGGGGCACGGCATTCGGCAGTGGCACACCAGCACGACCGGTAACCGGTGCTGAGGTTGGGTAGACTCTCCTCACCCCAGCAGCCAGAGGCGGATCGGCATGATGGTGGTGGACGGTGGGCGGCTCTCTCCGCCTCGTCCTCGGACTGACCGCCTCGTCACTGTCGGACGGGCTGCTGTAGTGTCTGGGCTGACTGTGCCGTCTCGGCTGCGTGTGGGAGCTTTTCTGGTCGAAATGCGGGACGTGCATGCTCTGCGCCATGGTTGGTGGTGAATCGTGCGCGGGGGACGGATAGTCGCTGAACGACCGCCGGCGCGGACCACCTGCATGGCGTTCGTCCGAGGAGCTGCCGTGACGGCGCGGGTACCTGTCCTTCTCGCGCTCCGGCGACCGGGCAGCCATTCCCGATCCCTGTCGGCTAGGCGGATATCGGCCCGAGGAATACGACACGCCCACGGGGCGCGCAGCGAAGTAGTCATTGTCGGGCCGCAGCCTCGCCGACGCTGCTGCCGCGGCGGCGGACACGCCAGCTATGCCACCGGCCGCCATTCCAGCCATGGCGGCGGGGACGCGAACATGGTTGTAGAAGTCTCGCACGCGATGGCCGCTATCGTGGAAGCTATGTTTATGTTCGTCCTTGGTCTCTTCTCTGGGCGTGGACTCGGAACGCAGCTTTGTAGCGCACTCACGGTGCCAGCGGTCGATCTCGGGATCCGTCTCGGCGGGGAAGGCTTCCTTTGGCAAATCAGGGGGAAACACCTTGCCGTCGTCGGGATTCTTGAGGTTCCAGTGCCGCACGGCGTATTGCATGAAAGGGACGTGCTCCTCGGGCGCGAGCAGGATTTCGATCGTCTCCCATCTTACGAAGCCCTTTACGGTCAGCGCGGGGATGTTGGGCTCCTGGTAGTCGTCATCGCACGGTTGGAGCGTGTGTTGGCAGCCTGTGACCTGCCATATGTAGGAGATAGCCTTGTACGGGACTTCGTGGAAGAGGGCATCGTAGTCACCACCAACGGCTTTGTAGAAGGCGGCGAGCTTTACGGGGGTCAGGTGTTTCTCGTTCTTGTCACCGATCTCATCGATCTGGTGAGGGCACAGGGTTGGTTAGCAGAGGAGGCGGTGTAGTGCGCCGGGGTGGAATAACGCACGATATACTGGGCGATGGCTCTCAGGAGAGCCTCAAGCACCGGCGACGCCCTCTTATTCTTGTCGTCTCCTTCAATGAGGTAACCGTAGTATGCTTTTGCGTCTTCCGGTGCCGGTTGGGCGGCCATTATGGTTAGCGCTCGAGGTTGGAGCAATGGCGGTCAGTGAACATGGTCCTGCGTACTGACACCACATGCGGGCTCGAGCGACGGCAATGACTCCTTGAAGTAGACAGGCAAGTAGACCGACAAAGCGATAGCAAAGGCAAGACTGATGTTTTGGTGTTATGCGACACTTTGAGAGTGGTACCGTCCTTCCAGCAACAGTCTGATGCGGCAGTTGTTGATTCGCTGGAGTCTTCTGGAGCGCACCATCGTGGTCTGTGACACGGATGATGCGCAGCGTCACGGAAGCCAATCAGATCAAATGCAGCCTGCGCATTCGTTGCGGCCTAGGCTGATACTGCACGCAGCGTGCACGATACTAACACCAGCTGGGCAGAGTTTGTAGAGAGATTGATACGGCTCCGGACAGGAGTCAGAGAGTCAAGCGGTTGGAGAGTACCATTCTACCCTAGGGTGTCAGCAGGCAGAAGCAGGCACCGGCTGGAACACCATAGCGATGTTCTTGAGGGAGTGCAGGCAGAATGACACAAGTTGGAACCATGAAGCGCCAACGCCATATGCTGCAAGACGTGCCTTGCCTTGGCACGCCCCGCCTTTGCCTTTATCCTTGGGAACATCAATGACGGGGAACAGGGTGTGACTTCAGGCTTGGAACAGGTGTGGATGCTTGCTGGCGAATAACTCCGCCCCTGTATGTGCCCTGGACATTAACAAAGATTGGCATGCGGACCGGTGGAGCATGAGCCTTTGGAGGGGGTTTATCAGGTCAATTCGGCTCGAATACCGGTACGTCGTCTTTGGTTCTACACCAACTTAAGGCACCTGAACATCCGAACGCTGAAGACCTAAGGTAGTGCATCTTGCCGCAGGTGGCCAGCATGGGCGGCTGGATTTGATACGGAGGGATTAGTCGTCCTCTTCCCATGCTCAGTTAACAGCATGCGCGGCCCTTCCATCTGGAGGTCGGCCTACGAAATCTCACTGTATAAGAGTAGCTGGGACATTGAGTGACCGCGGTCGACGTTTTCGAGCGCATTTTTGAAATCTAGTAGGAGGCGGGATGCGTCTTTGATACATCCTCTCCTCCATCCTACTTGGAATAAGACGCAGGATGACTCTTCGTTACATCATTTCCTCCAGCTTGCTTCGACCCGGCACCCGCCGCTCCGAGCTTCTCTTCAGTCAAAGTCAACAGTCCAACAACAGCACCTCCAAGCGGCAACAGCGATCTGATCAAGTTCAGACCCGCCCATTTGGTGATGAGAGCCCGTACAGAGTCGTCATTCACCACTGCCGCAGTGGCTCCTCCGCCGGCAACCTGGAGTAGCGATTGATTTGTCGGATGCATGAAGATCAGGGTGAACGGCACGATAGCTAAAGTAAGCGCTCCCGCCGTCGCGTAGCGCGTCCAGTCCAGGTGGCGCCGACTACGGTCATAAGCTGTGTAGGCAAAGGCCGCAAGGCTGGCGACAGCGATGGTCGGTGCGGTGGCTTTTCCCAAGTTAAATATAGTCTGCCACTGCTGGGCGAGGAGTGCGCCCGAGACAGGGGCGGACAGCAGACCCGGCATTGTGAACAAAGAGAGACTGGCGATGCCACCTACTCACATCGCGTCAGACATATTTCAGTTGGCGTTGACAGTGACAAACTGACCTGCGATCCAGTTTGAGCCGACTATGCCTACGATGGCAGCCGCCGTGGCCGATGATGGAAGTTTGCTCATCCTAGCTGGCTGTCAACAATGTCAAATAAGAACTGGGATTCAGTTCAATATAGTATGATACAAGTTGACGATGTTGCTGGAAATGAAGTTAGTCAGTTCATTCCAGATAGACCGGATGAAGGGGAGTTTTAACATTATGCCAACGCCCGAAGCACCGACTGATCTTCGTCTCTGCCCGGGGTTTCGGGTCAGACCATGATCGAGAGAATACGTCACTGTGCAACACCCCGATACACTGCAATCACCCCATCCATCCCTCCACTAACATAAGTCTGAAACCAAACAGCAACTACCTTGTGCCATTCTCATTAAACTCTAATCCAACGCCTTCTAAACCCGTTGCCAATGCGTGTCTTTAGATATATCTAGTCCTAGGCCGTGTAAGATCTCTCCTCCGCTCTCATTCAAGGGACGCCCACTCTCATCATGACGCGTCCTTCCGACCAGGAAAATATCGAAACGTCGGCAGCGGGTTCCCATCGCTCCCAGGCCAAGTCATAAAGTGCTCCCACCCGCACTTTTGCAGCACCTTCTGGCTACCTTTGTTCACCTCGGCCGTGACAGCAATAATCTGCTCCTCCGCGACTCCCTTGCCCGTCACCGTCCGCGGATCGACTTTGATCTCGACCTCTGCCCTCGGCAGCTTCGCCCAGCTCTCAATGTACGCCCTCAGAAATTCTGTCGCGTAGCCCTTCCCCCAGAACTCAGTCCGGAACATGTAGCCCAGCTCTGGCCAGCCGAGCTCCCCTTGCAACATATGCGTGCCGCCGCTGCCGATGACCTCGCCCGTCTCCCTGAGCGTGATGGCGGACGAGTGGGTCAGGGCGTCGTTGGGCGGCAAGAATTTCGCCAGCCATGCTTGTGTTTCCGCCTCGTCCAGGTCGATGTGCCCAACGCGCGTGAACTGCATTACTTCTGGTTGCAAGCGGAGGAGGCGTATCTGGTCAAAGTCCGTCGGTAGCCACGGTCTGATTATGAGCCTGTCCGTGACGATAGGTAGACGAGCGGCGTTCGGCGGGAGGGGTGTGACTGGCAGCGTCGTCTTGACAAGGACGAATTCTACGTCCTCCGGGGACGGAGATATTGGTAAGGATGGCGACGACATGGTGGTCATGGATGTCTTCCCTCTCTCTCTTACTCTTAGACGAGAGGCTGAGAAATTGAGCAGACAGAAAGTATATATGAGGGCATCAATGAGTCGTGCTTGCGCCGAATCAATCGCTTTTATAGCTTGCCGTGGATGTGACTCAGTTCGTTTGGGCTTGTAAATTTCGAATCTAGTCGGCGCGATCGCAAATGGTGACTCCCGCTCACTATAGAGCTGCCATGTTGGGAATGGCGTATGTTATTTCTGCTTAAGCCGACTTATTGTTCACTGTGTACGATTCGCTAGGATGCAGGCTGTTCAGGACTCCAGGGAAGCATCCCTCCGCTGCAGACGCTAGCAAGTGAAAAAGCTTTGGCTCTGGGTCAAGAGACGCAGTACACGCACGACGGTTATGCACTACGCATCCTTCGTAAGCAGCCCATGGCGAGATTGGTCTTTCGTCAAGGCTGAAAGCGGTTCGCCGATAGACTGCTGTGCAGTTTGTCCTACATGTGCTCAGTGCCCCAATGCGGCGTAAAACCCGGGTATGGATGGAGTATAGTACACCATGACTGCGTGCGTCGCTTCTGAGATACTAACCTATATTTGCCTTCTTTGTACGTGTGATCCTTCCTCTCAAGCATTCCCGTCGCATATTAGGATGGGAGCCGCACATCGAACAGAGCACGAGATGATTTTGCTCTCTCGAATAATACGAAAACCTATAGTGGTGAGCATTACAGGTAGAGTGATGCTCCAATCGGTAGAATGAGCATTCCATGTGCTCATCGAGAAGGTCACTGTACCGCTGCTGACCCCCCAAGACGTGCTCAAAAGCGCAAACATGCTTGAAATTTTGTGTCTCATTCCTTGCCCTGGTCTAAAGAGCAAATGCAGATAGAATTTCCTTGATCCTTAATGAACACCTGAAAACCCTAACAACCTCCCCGGCCATCATGTAATCTCTCAAGCAAAAGTACCCGGTCGCTTCGCGCTGAAAACCTTCTTGGTGCTGATCTTGGGGATACGGTGGGGAAGAGGGAACTTCAAGTTCTTGGTGATCAGCTGCTTGATGTAAGGGCGCTTGACATCCTCGTTCTTCTCCAGCTCAACGACGCGGAGAATCTAATAAACTGTCAGCATCACCCACCCTTACATATCCTGAGTTGTTCGCGACTTACGTGGATCGACCTGAAGCGGGCGCGGTGACGGGCAGACATATCCGAGTACAGGGCCTCGACGGCGTCCGTCCGGGACATCTCACGGTACTCCTTGTACATGTTGTGGGTGCCAGACCGCGAATCATAACGGATCCAGAGGCCGAAGTTCTTGACCTTGAGGGGGTGCTTCTCGTGGATCTGACATGATGCTGTTAGCCACAGGTTTGACACACAGCTACGACCAGATATTCCACATACCTCGTTGCAAGCAACGATCTCACCAGTGGCCTTCTTGACCTTCTTCAGGCCGCGCAAGAAGTACCAGTACCGGGACTTGGCGACGACTGTGTTCGGCGCAAAGATCCGCATGCGGTACAGAGCGGGAGTCGGGTTGGACTCGGTGGGCAAGTGACGCCCAATCACCTGGTATTCGTGAAGACGACCTGACAGATAAACACGTTAGTAATGCCGTCCAAATTTGTTAGGTAGGCCGTATCCGTATGCTGAGCGAGCGAGCAAGCCGACAGGTTTCGACAGAAAAGAGCAGGCGAGCACGTTCGGGGTAGAGATCGTCCATCATCGTTTGGGCGTTGGATGCTATATAGCAGGTCGTGTCTGCCTCGACTTGTGCCGTCATGTGCTACCGCAGCGGTAATATGATCCCTCCTCTTCCTCGTAATATTGGACGCCATATACCGAGACTTTGGCTAGTAACGTCCTCTTTGCCAATGAATCGCATCAATCCATCAACGAAGTGTCAGGGACAGGAATCGCGTTGGGATCGTTGTCGTCGATATGTCGATTTCGTGCAATCGTCCAAGCTCCTCAGCGGCGACAGGAAGAAAAGTATTTTGCTTACCCATCTGGAAAATATTATTAGTACTGCTTGCAAGCAATTATCACTGAAGGGCAATGGCAAGTTGAAACTCACTTTGTATGTTGGCCGTTCAAGTCGAGATGTCTACCGAGTTGTTCACGCACCAAGATCACGAAATGTCGGCTGAAGCAGAAAATTTGGCAGGCGTGCTCAAATTGGCAAAGAGGGTTGGAAAACCTAACGGATTATGTGGGGTCCCTGCGCCACATGCGTTGGACTAGTGGCGGTGCAGCCAGCTTCACGGAAACCGGATCAGTACGTACCGCTCCCTGGTCTACTATGTAGATTCTAACAATTGGGCATTTCCAGCCAATCATAACCGTCCAATCCAACCGCAAGCGACTTCACCTTCATCTCACAGCCATCAGAGCCTCTACTGATATTGAGCTTTAGTGACTGTATATCTCATATACGTTGCTCTTGGAAACACCCAACCACGTGGACTAGGCCGGACTGTACGGCTCCGGGTGCAACAACTCTCAGGACCTCTCCCCTCGCCTTGGTCCCTACCTTGAGGGTTCATTTGCAACACGTTAACCACCCATTATGGACACCATCTTCCGAGAGTTTGGAGAAGCCTTCTCGCAACAAAATGGCTATCAACTCTCGCAGACTCTCACACCACAGCTGCCCAAGGATATGCTACGAGTGATTTGGAAAAGTGCCAACCATCACGACGTTAAGTCCGTCCTCAGGCGTGGAATTCAATCAAGCAGCTCCTCTCTCATGAACAGACTCTCTCGCGAGGAAGTAGATGGATGGGTAGAGGTGTACTACACCTACTGGAAGGCGTGCGAGCATCTACTCGCCATGGAAGAGGGAAGCTCAAACGTAAGTATACCAGTCAACGGGCGCCGTGTAGCGTATGATGAGTCTAAGCCAAGTGAACAGTCATCCTGGACCAAAGTCTATGAGGCATGGAAGGAGATGTTGAATGCTCTCCACCGCGGCTACACCAACTACGGATTTGAAGCCTGGACCATCCCCTGCATCTATGTTGGGGCAAAGAATCTTCGAATCTTCGCCATCAGGGCAGACCAGCAGCGCAATAGCAGTAGCACACAGGAGAACGCAGGGATGAGCTTTCAAGACGACTTTGATCCAGAGTCTGGGAAGAACCAACAGCTGGAGGATTGCGCCCGCCAGCTCAACCGCATGTTTCAGCTTTGTCTAAGTGATAGGTAAGATGTACTCTCCACCTTCAACTACATGAGGACTGACCAGTTCAGAGCGCCTCTCGAGGAGTCAAGGAAATGGGGTATCTACTACGTGGTCAACCTCCTTTTCAAAACTTACTTCAAGCTCAACTCAGCCAGTCTTTCTAAGAACATGCTGAAGTCTCTAACGGCCGGTAGAGGTGACATGCCTGGTCTCTCCGCCTTCCCAAAGTCCCAGCAGGTCACCTTCAAGTATTACGAGGGGGTGCTGCACTTCCTGGAAGAGAATTACGTCGAAGTAAGTGCTCTACAGCCCGTTTCTCGAAGAATCATTGTGCTGACAGATACCAGTCAGAGAAGCACCTGACCATGGCATGGAATCTCTGCCATAAGAACGCAATGCGGAACAAAGAGTAACCACGCAGGCCCGGCTAGGATTGACTCACGCGCTAATGACTATCATCAGGCTGATCCTCACATACCTAATACCGTGTCACCTTCTCACAACCCACACTTTACCTACGCAGAAACTTCTGGACCCCTATCCGCGGCTACAGAGACTCTTCCTTCCACTCTGTCGTAGTATCAAGAGAGGCGAACTCCATGCCTTCGACATCGCACTCCAAGAGGCTGAAGACGAGTTTGTCAAGCGCCGCATCTACCTAACCCTCGAGCGCGGCCGGGATATTGCACTACGCAACCTCCTCCGCAAAGTCTTTATTGCGGGCGGATTCGAGCCCCCTAAGGAGGATGGCGCGAAACCGCTGCGCCGAACTCGGATTCCGGTAGACGAGTTCGTGGCTGCTATCAGCCTGGGCAGTCAGCAGATGCTGGACCCCGATGAGGTCGAGTGTCTGCTGGCCAATATGATATACAAAGTGAGTCTTTCTTATCTCCTGGTCTTTATAGGCCCGAGCCGTTTTACCCCGGTCCAGTCATCTCATCGGTCTGCGAGGGACGCTGGGTTGTGAATCATGACGGCTAGCGTGCGGCTCTTCGCTGCATCCAAGTGGTTGCGTATAGCAGTCTTCGTCACCAGGACGTTGCCTCCCGACGTTGCCTCCCGTTGCCCATCCACGTTGAGGGTTTAGGTGCCTTTCCTGCCAAGGACGTATTCATGATCCTATTGGCCGAGCTACCCTGGTGCTTTGAAGAATGACTCACTCACGGTGTGCACGTATACAGAACCTCATGAAAGGCTACATCGCTCGTGAACGAGGAATCGTGGTGCTGAGCAAGTCCGGAGCGTTTCCAGGGACGGGTGTGTGAGTTACGTGGCGTGAATGCATCGGCGTATGAATGCGGCAGAAGCGGGATTGTGCATCCGCAACTCGCCGCTAGGGTGCCCCCATGGTCTATACAAGCGTGGACTGAACGGGGATGTCAGGTCGGATTGACAGCCTCGCAAGCTCTTGATGGTTGCTGGCACTAGCTGGTCGACAGAATAGATTGATATTCGTGGTGGAGCGGCTGGACGTGGGGCGGAGTCGCGCTGCAGCGAGACGATCCAAGGCAAACAGATATTCGCGTCGCTACTCCAATTGTGGACATGTTCGTGCACCACCTTTCCAGTCATGATGTTATCGGTGAAAGTGATCGAAGCAATGCTAAATACAGCTGCAGGGCTTAATTCGGCGTTATTCTGAACCTATACCCCGCCGGCGTGATGCCTTCAGCCACTCTTTTGCCTTCTTTTATCAGTTCAATATCGTCGACACATTCACACCACAAAGCCATCTACGAAGCCATCATCTTTCGACCGCACATTCCAGACTTATTGTATCACCTCCTATTGGCCATTTTCAGTTTTTTTTTAGACCGGCAGCAAAGAGAAACTTAAAAGCAAAAGGGAAAACGAGGCTAACGGACCTGTCACATCCCCCACATCCCAACTCTGGGCCCTATGGCTGGATCCAGCAGACCATTTAAAGACAGAAACCAAGGATAGTGTGGATCCCTCATGCAACCACTTTGACTTGTGCACACAGCGGGTGCTTTTCAGTGACTCATTTCACGATAGTTCGGCTACACGTATAGTGGTGATGGTGGGGTGGAATTTGTGATATCGGGCCTCGGGCCCTGGCAGGCAAATGACATGGGTCGCGGCCCCTTGGAAGGTAACTCGATAAGAACTTCTAAGACTATTGCGCGCGGAACAATGGAGCTTGACCAGGAAAGCCATGCTATGGGTTCGGGACAAATGACTGAAAAGGGGGAGTCTGTTACCGGTCACAGGTGTGGTTGCCAAACGGTCTGGAGCCGGGGTCTCTTGGAGGTGGTATCTCGAAGCTGAGGACTCGAAGTGGTGCCATCCCCAGGGAATCACACATCTGCTGTCTTCCGGCGCTCACACACTTTCACAAGGCCATTATCACCAAAAGCAGTGTCCAGCAGGTCACACCAAACCAGCTCGTCCAGAGCTATTTCGTCAAGATTGGGCTATGAATGAGTGTCGAGAACGGTAATGGTACAGTTTTTTCTTCTTTTGGATTATAGGTTCGACCTTTTCTTTCCTTGCGAAAAAGAGATAGATTCCAGTCTGATCGGTCTTCGGTTCTTTATCTTCCTTGCCCTGTCCGTAGAAAAATCCAAGCCGCTCAAGTGAGATAGATGCCTCTCGTAACAGCGGCTAGATTGTAAATTTCTCTCGTTCCTCCCTCGAGAAAAGTAATATTCGCACAAGAAAGTGTTTGGAACGCCGCCCGATCAGTGGAAGAGTACTTGTACAAGGGCTTTTAAGCCGAGTTGAAGAGAAGAAACGTCACGCCGATCAAACTCCAAGTAAAGGAATACAAAGATATCAGGAAGCCGTAACGCCGTGACCTGTATGAGTGAAATAAGACGTGACCATACCCCACCCTGAATAGCGTCCTTGAACGAGATGGTAAGAATAGGATAAGAGAAGATAGGAGAAGCGTCAATCATTAAGAAGGTAAAGGTGTGTATGGGCGAATAGATGTGTTCTTCTTTTGTTGGTGTTTGAATCGACGTCGGCAACATAATTGCCAGCCGAAAGACTGAGACGAGAGAGCAGGCGGAAAAGGCGACAGTGATAGTCACAGTCTAGAAGAAGCGACCGCCACTGCGAGGGGTACGATCACTGCGAGGCGTGTTGCTGAATGGCGGCCCTGTCAGTGATAGAACTGGTATCACGAAAAGGTTGGCATAAAACTCACCTTGCACTTGAAATGTCGTCGACATGGTTGCAGAGGGCCACGAACAGGTCGAAAAATAGCTGGCTGCCTCCGTTGAACATCTCCAGTTGCATTGTGCCGCTACGCTTGAAGGTGCTGCGGCAGCGGATGATGAGAGCGAGATAGTGGGCCCTCAGCTTCGAGTCGGTGTCGGGTGTGTTGGCGTACGCGTATCGAGCCGAAGCAAGAATGGTACTGGCTTGGACACCAGATTCTGTGGACAAGTCAGTAACTGATGATGATGAAGTACAAATGACGCCGATGACTTACGAAGGCCCTGCTTGCGAAGAGCGACACGCTTGAGTTCATCCAAGCCGTACTTCTCGGCCGCACAGTAGATGACAGTGTCCTTGAGCAATTCTCCATCGATGCCATGGTGATAGACTGTGGACTCGACTGATCCACGACCGTCGTCGACAGGTTGTTCAATTTCCCAGGAGTTCTGCCTCTTGTTATGGACTAGACGAGGGTAGTAATCGCCCTTGTAAAGAAACTCGAGAACAGAGGAGAAGATCTCCGGCTCCTCGTCTGGCAAGGCGATCCTCTTATTATTTTGCAAGTCCATGACCTCCCGTCGCAGCACGTTATCGAAGAAAGGCGATGCACAGAGGACGTTCTCGTGAGCGGCGAATATCCGTTGCTCCTGACCGATGACCAAAGTCACAATCGGAGATGTTAAGTTGCTGGGAGGAATGATGTGTAAGAAAGATATTGCACATGCACATATGATTGATGGTGGCTTACTTGGGTGACTCGGCTGTGCCTCCAGTCGTGGCGGTTGTTGGTCGCCGACGAGGCTCATGGCGACGCTTGGAAACTCCAGATTCCTTACTGAAGGACGAGCTTGACTTTCCATATTTGTGACCTTTGGAAAAACTCTTGTTCTGTGGAAGATCATAGCGACTCTTGGATGAGGAGAACATTTTGAATCGCTGTATTGCCCGATATCATCGGCGATTTCTCGAAAGAGTTTGGCTGTCCTCCTTAACTGATCGTAAATGTTGCAAAAATATTGTGAGACGTTGAAAAAACCGTCGAGATTGCGAGGAAGATGGTAAAAGAGACAGAAACGATGAAATGGAGATGGAGATGGCGATGGCGATGTCAATTATGTGATACGACTTACCTGTGCGCCAGGTAACCAAGGGCGACAAGAGAAAGAAAGGGAAAGCATTTTGGGGGGACAGGACGCTTATATAGCATTATCAGCAGAGGAGACTTATCCTTGCGCACTGCCCGTCCAAATGTGCCTGTGCCGACGAACTGTCTTTTAAGGCAGAACACGCCCACAGAAGGCAGGAGGTCTTGATACAACGCGATTTTGTGGAGCCCTATTAAAACCCCATGCGTCGGTGACACGATTTCACGTGATGGTTGCCAGCACGGACTAAACCCAACGAAGGAAACGTTAGCCTCCCCAGCTGAGTTCTGGTCAGGTACCTATTATGAACAGCCCACAAAAGCCGGTCAATTTCCTTGACTTGTACTTGGCCATAATCCTCTAAGCTAGCAAGGGGCTGGTTAAGGATCCAGGGGATCCTAGCAGATATCCTGGACCGAGTCACAAAACGAAGAGTGCAGCCCACTGTCGATTCCTCGTCACTTGATCGAGGTCTGAACTCTGAAAATGGAGGGTAGCGAGAGGCAAATAAGAAAAGGGATGACAGGGGGAAGAACCATGACAGGACCCCTTGCTTCTTCTTCGTGTGAGCCGGTGCCTACCGCAAGGATGGCCGCCGTGATTGCTCCTCAATGATGGGTGGTGAACCCTTGCTAACTCCTGAGTTGTTGGCAGCATGACCAGACAGTAGCTTGACGTCACGGAGACTGTGGAGGAGACTAAATATCTTCAAAAAAGATGTTGCGTTATGCCAATGGAAAGGTCAATTGCTTCAATTGACCAATCTTACTTTCTTTACCATCAAAGAATCGTTTGCATTTGAGAAAGTCTCTCCGCAACTGTTAGCTACTTATCAGTCACTCACAAGACTTGGTGTGCCACAGCCCCCAAACTCAATTGACAAGATTCACGATCGGTTGGGTTTCCCTCACTCCACTTCACGGTTCCATCAGTGACCAGTTAGCTTGCATTAACTGGGGCGCACAACGCTACTGTAGTAGAAGCGTAGTTGTTGTGAACGTCGGTCGATCAGACTGAATTACCAGGGAGATAGATGATGTTTGCACTGCATCTCTTTCGAGCACACATTGGGATGTGCACTTCGTACACCAGCGAGCATTCTAGCTCAAATCGCGTAACACATGGGTCAGATAGATCTTCAGGGACATGGCTGCCATCTGCCACTATCAATCGTTACAGGAACTCGAGGAGCTATTTTTGCTTAGTTGAGGTTATGTCGCTTCACTTCTGATCTTTAAGCCGTGACTGTTCTCTCCTTGACCACCATTATCTTGTTGAACCCATACTCCAAGACAGGAGGCCCAACCTATTTGGAACATCACCATGTCTTAAGGTTGTGTGGGGTGAAATACTTTCAGCCTTCTCAGCCTTTCCGCCATCATCCCGTGTTGATGTCGTGTATAATGCTGAACACGATGCTCCCCAGTATCACCC
This sequence comes from Coniochaeta sp. PMI_546, assembly GCA_021432605.1. NCBI lineage: Eukaryota > Fungi > Ascomycota > Sordariomycetes > Coniochaetales > Coniochaetaceae > Coniochaeta > Coniochaeta sp. PMI_546. The sequence goes on along the minus strand of MU271149.1, from coordinate 1,141,774 downwards.
GACGAACAGCTTTCCCTCGATCTTTCTTATTATTCAGGTCAAATGGAGATTATGATCGAGCTGCAGCAACCTAACACACACCGCGCCAATACTCCAGCTCGAGTGGTGATGCTTGATTTGAGGCTTCTTGATTCGTGCCCGCCTTCGTCGTCGCGTGGGACTGGGTTATCCTTTGCGCAGTAGCCGCAACATCAATTGGGTAACGTATCGAATTGCCTTTCCTTGACGTGCAGTACGCTGGAGGCCACGGAGCATGGCGGAAGCAGGTATCTATCGCGGTCCGTCTGACACAGACATGACAAGTAAAATGCCTGAAAGCTTGGAAAGAACACAGGTCCGGTTTGTCCCCAGCCATCATGTTAATGGTATGCCGCTCCTGAGCTCCAGAGATACTACATCAAGACGTCTCATTCTATATCGCTCGTCTTGGGATAGCTATAGCAAGACCACTTGTGTCCTTCACTTGTCCAACGGATATTTGAACTATAATCATTGCCTCATGGCTGGGTCGTGAAGCAGAACTGACGAGGGAGAGAACATATGTCACCAGTACTACACTTGCCGCTGAGGCCACCGAAGAAAAAGAAGAAGAAAAGAGGAAGGGGAAGTACCCCCACAGGCCAGCAAGAGAGGTCAGAAGTCGCTTTAGATATTCGGCATCAATTTCTTGGCATTGTAGTTTGAGGGCTGTGTTGGTAGTCAGGCCACTGATATTGGGCATCAAGAGATATGTGAGAACAGCGTGCCACGAGAGATGTCTGTCAGAGGAATTGGCGAAACAGATGCAGAGATGCAAGACTGATGAGACTCAACGCGGCTATGGTCTAGAACCGGGCGGCGTTGACGGCTGCAGGGACAGCTATATCCATGGTGCAACCTGCAGAGATTGTTGCGGATAACATGTGTGTTCATCTCCGACTCGTCGGACGTTGGACATGCCATGCAGCCGATGCCGCGCATCGTTGAGTGGTTTGGGGTTAAGATGCTGCTGTCACGCTTCAATTCGTTGACCCGTTAGCGTGCGGATCGGTTGCCGGAGCCCGCTGTGCCCCTCACCTGCAGTTGTCGATGCTCCGATTAAAGACCGCCAGTTTTTGCAGCCTAGGAAACAGATCATGTTGAGCGTCATCGAAGCATGTGGATTTCAGTTAAAGTCCCCCGGAAGACCCCTCTTTTTCACCCAGCACATCACGTCAAACAAGATCTCCGAATCTATCCGCCATAAACAAACATAAGAATCACGACAAAGCAACGGCGGGAACGCATGTGGATTAACTCACTGCCGGACCTACTTCCGACAACTAAGCACGCGTTCGTACCACATTCTGTCTGCGGGCCAAATCATCACAACCAGTCATCCCTGCTTTCCAAGTCCCTCTAAATCCTCGAGCACGCGACGGGCGTCTGCGGCTCAGAGATACTCGTGACGATTTCCAAGCAAGACTCTACAAGACCCATGTCAGGGCCAGACAACATGCCAGCTCCGACGGACGAGGGCAACAAGTCGCCCGGCCATCATATTGAACTCGTGGACGACAACACCATACGCCACGATGGCGAGCCAAGTCCAGGCATGAGAAACAGCAAGGGCTGGGATGGAAAACTCCGGGTGCCAAAGAACGCTCTCGTTGCGAATCCTGAGGCCCTATCGGACCCGGAATACTCGGACGACGAGAATGTGCTTCCCGGCGAAGAGCTGCCAGCAGATGAAGGTCGGTGCCTATGAAGGAGGCCCCTTGATTCTTGTACTAACGCAAAAACCAGACCTACTAGACGACGAGCCAGAAGACACCGACGAGATCAACTGCATCCACTCCCGCGTGCAATCTATCCCCGCCCTGCGGTTAGAGCGCTTCAAGCAGGTAGCTCGCCTCTGCCTCCGACAAAACCTAATTCAAGACATCGAGGGCCTCTCCTGCCTAGCCGAGACACTGCAAGATCTCGACCTCTACGACAACCTCATCTCCCACATCCGCGGCCTCGACGAACTCACAAACCTCACCTCCCTCGACCTCAGCTTCAACAAGATCAAGCACATCAAGCACATATCACACCTCACCAACCTGACAGATCTCTACTTCGTCTCCAACAAGATCAGCACCATCGAGGGCCTTGAAGGCCTAACCAACCTCCGCCAGTTAGAGCTAGGCTCCAACCGCATCCGCCAGCTGCAGAATCTCGACGCCCTCAAGAACCTCCAAGAACTCTGGGTGGCAAAGAACAAGATCACGGAGATATCCGGCCTATCCGGCCTGCCCAACCTGCGTCTGCTGAGCATCCAGTCCAACCGCATCCGCTCTCTAGCGCCACTATCCGACGTGCCCGGACTCGAGGAGCTGTACATCTCGCACAACGCGCTCGAGTCCCTCGAGGGCCTGGAGTCCAACACGAAGCTGCGCGTGCTAGACATCAGCAACAACCAGGTCCGCTCCCTGCAAGGTCTCGGTCCGCTCGTCGAGCTGGAGGAGTTCTGGGCGAGCTACAACCAGATCGCGGACATGGGGGAGGTGGAGCGCGAGCTCAAGGACAAGAAGGACCTGACGACGGTGTATCTGGAAGGTAACCCGGTGCAGTTACGGCAGCCGGCGCTGTACAGAAATAAGGTGCGCTTGGCGCTGCCGCAGGTGCAGCAAATCGATGCTAGTGAGTTTCTCTTTGCTTGTTCCTTTTTTTCGCGGCGTGGATGACTAACCTTCGGCAGCATTCGTGCGAGTGTCCTGATCGAGACAGGCTATGTTCGATGAGAGCACGGGGTCATTTCCTTCATTGTTTGACATCAGGCCAGACAGACTCCGAACACGAGCCTCGGTGGCTCGCCGGTAAACGAGACAGCATGTTGTATGGTATCATTGCAAGGCGTTTAGGAGCGACAACCACTTATGCGACATGATGTTTTGACGCCTTGTGTCAGTTAACGCCGTCACAAGTCACGTCAGCTCACGATATTGTAAGGAAAGGGAGGCTGGTGGGTTTGTTGGAATCAGGAGAACATGCATTGTATTTCTACGGCACAGGAAATCCAGCCAACGAAAAAATTGTGCCATTATTTACACCATCCAATGCTATACACCACACGGTTGGCACGCCTGAGGTATTGGGAATCAGTGTGAGGGTGACGCTAGTACCTTCCCGTCTGCGCAGCCCTAGTCTATCCTGACGCTTGACTTCAAACCTTCTTAGCCTTGGCCCAAGAGGAAGCGAAACCCCGGATTCAGTGCTGCTCGACCAACTCCGGCCCTACGAGAGGGGACGTGGCGCGGTTCTCGACGCGTGTCCTTTGACTGGAAGACGAGATTTAACCAAAGATCCAGAGCATCTCCGTTGGGAAGTACTGTGAGGCACGTGGTGTTAGTAAATAGTTTCCTTGTGGTTGAAAAGGAGACTTTGACCTACATGCGAAGGCTGGTTGAAGCGGGTGTTGATGTCGAGAGCAGTTATCTGCTTAATGTCGTCCTCTGTGAGATCGAAGTTGATGGACTCCAAGTTCGACTTCATGTACTCAACGCGGGTGCTCTTGGGGATGACCGCCAGACCGCGCTGGGTGGCCCACCGGAGAAGGACCTGGGCGGTCGACTTTCCGTGCTTCTTGGCGATCTCACTGACAACATCGTGCTCCAAGAGGGGCTCAATCTTGGAGGCGTGCTCCATGTTGAACTCCCTGAAAGAGGCCGGGCCGAAGGAGCTGTAGGCGGTGACGGCAATGCCCTCGTGCTTGGCAAGGCGGAGGAGCTCGTTCTGGACGAGGTAGGGGTGGTGCTCAATCTGGAGGGTGGCTGGGCGGATTTTTGCGTACCGGAGGAGGTCGTAGATGAGCTGGGCCTGGAAGTTGGAGATGCCGATGTTCTTGGCGAGGCCCTTGGCGACGAGGCCCTCCATAGCGGTCCACGTCTCCTGGATGGTGGCCTTGCTGGGGCGGATCTCATCACCCTCGTACTGCCAGCCAGGAGGGTAGCGGACGGAGGGGTCGACGTACTCGGTGGCGACGGGGAAGTGGATGAGGTAGAGATCGAAGTAGTCGATGCCCCAGTCAGCCAATTGCTTCTTCACGATGGGCTCGACGCGCTCCTTGTCGTGGAAGGAGTTCCATAGCTTGGAGACGATGAAGAGCTCTTCGCGCTTGACGATGCCCTCCTTGATGGCGCGGGCGACGCCCTGTCCGCACTCGACCTCATTGCCGTAATCTGATCAAATCAACGACGAGAAGTCAGCCAGATACTCCCATCATAGCACCATTTATTCCATAACCTCTGAGAAATTGTACTTCGTCACGCGCGGAGCTCGTGACTTCCCTCCACAGCTCACATCCATGCCCCTGCCGCCATTGCTCGTCATTGCTTGGCGGATGGGTGTGTGGGGCAAGAAATCGCCATAGGCTTCGTAGAGGGGGCGGGGTAAATTTATTTTGTGCTGTCCGGAGATGCAAACCCCACCACCACTTCGTCATGGTTCAGGTAAAGGACACTTGACGAGCAGCACAAAGCATCGGTCGGGCTCGAATTCTTGACTTACCGCATGCGCCGTCAAAGAGACGGTAGCCGGCCTTGATGGCATTGTAAACCACATCGGCGGCGATGGGGTTGTCGACCTTCCAGAGACCGAAGCCCACCTGGGGCATGTCGGCGCCGCTGTTAAGCTTGATGTTGGGAACCGGCATCTTGGCGGTGATGTGCTTGTGGTCGTCGGATGATTTCGTAAGGGTGATGACTTGTTGAAGTGTTTGACTGTCGGCTTGTCAGCGACTTGAGCTCCATGCTGAAGGCCCTGCTAGGCACTGGGGAGATTGCTCGCAGTGTAAACATTTTACGTACCTTTGTAGATTCACGTCAGAATTCTAATAGGGAAGGATGAAGAAAGTTTTAAAGTTCGGGAACAAGAGTCTAGCAAGGCAGAAGCCGCAGGGACGTACAGCACTTATATAGGGACAAGAGAATTGCCCGATGGAGATTTGACCCGGCTTGGTGTCGACATCTGCCTCATCTAGATGGAGACCGTGGGCAGCTGATGGGGCAAATACACGAAATATCGACACTCTGCCGCGAGCCCGGTATCTACAGTAACATCTAAGCCATCCAATGGATTGGATCTGTGTGAGAGTCACCCCTCTTCATGCCCTTTCTGCCACAGAACTTTTCTACACTCAACCCCGTCCCTGACGTAGGTACCTTGGAGAAGGTACAAGCGACAGCAGTGCCGGCCTTGACTCTCGAGCTAAAGTCCCAGTGATCTGATTGGTTAGGGTAATAGGGCCGCTCTCCCATTTGTGCGTTTAAATGTGCATAGCGCGATTGCCCCTCGTTGGGGTCAAACAGTGGGCTAGAATGCTAGTGCTGCGGTACGAAGCACCCAAGCAGACGGCGTCGAGTTGACTTTAGCTTCAGTAAGTGACGACGACATGGTAGGCCCCTGATGAAGTGATGGAGAAAGAGGTATGCTTGCGGCCGAATAAAACCCGAGAAGGGCGGGTCCCCGTTACGTCTGACAAAGTTGCAAGCTCCGGACGCCATGTCACTCACTGTGATGGATGGATTGTCAGACCATTCCAAATTCTGACCTTATAAGATCCCCCACGCCGTGTCCTTGAGATATTCTGACGGGGTCACAGACGGACTATAAGTCTGCCGAAGTCGGAAGATTGGGATTCCTCAGCGTACAGCGGCTACTTCTCGGCGTAGACTGAGACCACAACAATCTCCTTTGCTCCCGTCGGTTGAACCCACTCCCCCGTTATCAACAGTTAACCCGGGAGACCCGCCTCGTTATTTAACATTTAGCCTGTTTGTAATGGTCTGCAAGAAACGGGACAAGCGGCGGCTAATTCGACTTAGTCGACTTCGCTGGAAACCTTGAATGCTTGTATCCATGTAAGCGTACTTGTGGTTACAGTAGCACAAAGCTTCAATAGTGGGATTTTGACTGTGCTAATGCTCATCAGCAACCAGGAAGATCGTCGCCTGATTCGACATTTCCTTGGGGCTTGAGATGTAATTATCTCCGATGATGGGTTCACAAGTAGTGTTGCCCTCACGTTCGAGTTTATATACCCTCCCAGATCCCGAGGTAACGGACCAGACTTGAGGATATTCAATCCATTGTGCCATGATACCATCCCAACTTCTCTCTACCGTATTGGGCCTAAGGTAAGGTCGGTGAGCTTTCCTTGCTTCGGTGAGTGGTGCCTTGTTTACTTTCATGCCTTGCTGCTTCTGTCTTCGCAGCATCTGTCGTCGCTTTTATCCGCCTGTTCTGTTCGTCACGTTTTGTGCGGACTTTGCGCAGCTACGAAAGAAACTGACACATTGGCCTCGGACACAAGCTAAATAGCCACTGCTCATGCACATCAAAACACCGTGGGATGCTGCACCGATAATCTGGGGCACTCTTGGGGTAGAAGAAGGAAAACGTCTCTGCCGAGAAGGCGCTTTGATAACGAAAAGGCTGATTGACAGCTATGTCATCCTGCTGTTCCTGCTGCTCTTTCATACAGCATTGCCAGCCTGACGTAATGGCCAGGTATATCTCAAGGCACACCTAATCCCGCAACCCCTGAACCTATGTACTCTGCAACAAGTCGTGCTACAAAACTAACACAATGCTCTAGACTACATGTGCCTCAGGACGGAAAGGTTCAGCTATTTCGTTGCAGAGACCGGATGATCTTGTAACCGATGCTATCTCAACAGAGTTACCTAGTACATCCAGATCCGACGCTGAAATGCATCATCCAGAAGCGTCTTTGCCACCACCACAAAGACGATCAGCAGGATCCGGTCGAGCTTGAGATGGTTGGAGCAACACATGTCGCTGACGCGCTGACGCATCGAGCCAGAGGTGATTACTTGGTTTGACAATGCGCTAGAACCTCGTAGGCCCATGATACAAATCGGCCAAAGAAGAAATCCAGCTAAGAGTTTTGTTATGTAGAACGTAAAGCTCGTACATTCTCTGGCACCGTCGGACTGGATCGTTCTCGTCCATTCTTATCGCATTCGCCCCCTTAGACATACTGTAGTGTGAGGCTTCTGAGCACGAGCGACAGGCGTGACCGCCACCCGCTTAGCATAACAGCATGTACCTGCTCATGGAACTAATGTTACTGTCCTTCATGGTCCAGAGACTAATGAACGGGAGGTGACTTTACCCAACAAGGTTGTTTCACATGTATCGGAAGACATCAAGAGGGCATGCTAATAACGATTACATTTTGCTCTACCACGTGTGCTAGCCCCCGCCTCTATCCCGTATATTGTATATACATCCGGTCCCCTCGACGCGGCACTGCCCTTCCATGGGACCCTTGTATAACGATTGTGTGGTTCCAACTCTATTAGGACAGCCAATTGACGCAATCAAGAGGGCGTCTTCCCCATATGTATCCTGCTTCGTGTCCGGCCAGTCGACGTCTGCTATGCCTCCACACTTTGCGATTTGTAGCTCTGATGGAAGATGGGGCCCATAAAGAAGTCATACCGGCTTCGAAATCTCTCGTTCCGAGCCTCATGACTCCCTAGATCCCAGGGAGACCATGTCACAAGCTGACAAACTCCCATTTCATCCATCTGCGCGAGATACTGCGCTAGAGGTCCTTGTAGACGTCGTCCCAGACGCTGTTGCGCTGGCCGTCCCACTGGTGGTAGTCGCGTTCGCCGTCCCAGCGCCGAGTCCAAAATTGCTGTAAAAACACCCACACTCTCCGGCAGCCCCCAGATCTCCCCCTACTTTTCCCTCCGATGGGTCCCTACAATCCGGCACCCCCTGGCCTCCGTGCTGCGTCTGCCTGACCTCTGCCCTGAACGGCCACGCCGCAAAGGCCCCATCAGATCCCGTCCCGTTGACCGGCACATTCACATTCTCGATCCCGGCGGGGAACTCGGCCCTCATGCGCGTCCACAGAGTCACGGCCATGATGGTGGTATTGAACCAGCACGTCGTCGTAGCCGTACTCCCGGAGACTAACGGCCCGTCTACTATCGAGCTGTGCGAGAGGGTGAAGTTGAACGTGAAGTGCTCCGTGTACTGGTTCGCGTCGTTGAGCGTCATGGGTAAGTCGGTGAAGCTGGGGGCGAACGGGTTTGGCGTGGAGGAGATGGCGTAGCTCCAGGATGTTTTGGGGACGATGGTCCAGAAAAAGGTTGCAGAGGAGATGTTTGAGGGAGAGGAGGGGGAGTAGACGGCGTAGGGGTAGCAGCGCCAGGTCTTGGGGGAGGAGGAACAGGATGTGCTGATAGAGGAGAGGGCGGTTGTCAGGGTGTAGTTTCCTGCTGGGAAGAGATTTGACAAGGTGGTTGGGGATGTTGAGCTGCAAAGTTGTTAGTGATAGTTGTAGTGAGAGTGTGATATGGGACACGAGGAAAAGCATACTGCTTCTTGCGTAGACCGAGAGTCAAGCCTACCGCTAGCCCGACAATGATTGCGATGGCGATGAAGGCGATTAGTAGCATGCGGTACCGCCCGCCGCGTCGGGCGATCCAATCGTGGTGGTCGACTACTTGGGAGCTGCTGTACTCGGGCTTGCGGTCCGGAATGTTGCCATCGCTGCTGCTTGTTGATGGTATTGTTGTGGTTGGTGACCGGCTGGAGAATGGGTAGTAGTTGTAGTTGTAGATCGTTGCCGGACTGATTGGGTTGGTTAAGCGTCTGCTGGCGGATCGTTTGGGCACGGCAGGAGCAACAGAGTCGTCTTCGGCGATGATAGGCATCGCCTGGGCGGCCACAAGGGATGCCCGGCTCCGTGCGGCACTCCCGGGCGCCATTGAAGCGGCAAAGGAAGGTGAGCAGGCCCGTGAGACTTGCTCAGAGATCTTGTGCGCCCGGGAGGTCAGAAGCTGGCCCAGCAGAGGGCTTCTGTGTCTCGGACTACGAGCAGCTCAATGGCGGGGAAGGAGGAGCTGGTAGAGCTAGAGACGATCTTGTCCTGTGGAGACTAGACTATACCGCTGCATATCACGATGGTCGATGTATGTATGGATGTCTCGGTGGTAGTATGAGGAAAGCTAGTTAGGGATGGAAATCAGGTCTGGATGTGACAATTGGACACCCGCCAGTACCTGTGGATCTCCAGCGACCGAATCTCAAAGCCTCGTCGTCAGTCCCTGCGTGGAAATGATCCCAAGAAATGCATGTGTGATGAGTTCTTGGCTTGGATACAGGCCTGGCAAATGTTACTTGGAAAAGGATGGGAAACTTGAACGATGATGGGAGACAGATAGCCCAACTTCACACAGAACCAGCTCTAGACCACCTTTGCCTCGACCCGGGCGCCTCAAAGTTCGTCAAGTGGTGGTGATAACTGAGATCTACGTCACACTGGTGACTATCTCATCATCAGTGATTGGGGAAGTTGGCGTTCAGCCCATGCTCCCACGATGCGACCCCGGGAAACGCTAAGAGAGTCTGCACTCAGTGTGCCGATCTCCCGTTCTTTGTCCCCTTTCGAGATCGTCTGAGACATTGACTATTCCGGTCTTCACTTGAAGAGTAGACCGTGTCCAAATCGCGCATACATACACTAGAGGTTCATCAGACTTGTACAAAGGCCGGGAACTGCGTGAACTGTGAAGCGTGGGCGACAAAATAAGGAGCGGCAGAGAACCGAAATGCTGACGAGCTGAGCCAGCAGTCAAGCAAATGATTTCCGCTCGTTCCATGGCGTTATTGGGCTGGTGCGGGTGTGGCTTGCTGCGAACGCTTATCTTCAGCCAAGAATGGAAATATGCTTTTGGCGCTATTGGGTTCTGGATCTTGGGTCTCTACCTACTATTTCCCAAGGCCTGCAAGGTAGGCAAGCTAGGGCCTGAGCATGGCATTCTGCGGGCTAGCCTCATCCGGTGCATGATTGATATCCGCCCAATACAGCATCCATCACATTCACTGACTGTATCTGTGCTGGCGAGGCTCGGCGCTGGAGGTCAGAAATGTGCAGCTGAGATCACTACCACTTGTATGTACACACCGACAGTTGGAGATATATATGTACCAATAGACACACGCCCGAAGGCAAAGCAAGTAAGCGCGACTATAACCGAGACACCGGCTCTGAAGCTTCTACCACTTCTCCCGACGCCTCTGTTTCGGTCCCCGTCTCCCCGTTCTGGACATTAGGAGGCGGATCAAGATCGTCACCGCCCTCTACCCAGACCTTAGCTAGTTCCTTCTCGATCTCTTCCCGGCGCGCCTTCCACTCCTCTACCTGGGACAACCTCTCGCGAAGATCTTGCAGTTCTTTCTCAACTACCATCTTCTCGCGCTCCGTGCCGATCCGCTCGAATACCCACTCGTCACCCCTCTCGCCCATGCCCAGAACGAGGTTGTATGTATGGTACTTCTTGAGCGATGCCCTGGTCGAGATGGTGATCAACGCTGTGGCTTGTCAGCATACAGAATCTACGTCACAGGTTCGACAGGTCCAAATACTCACTGATGCCTTTCTCCTTGCAAGTCTCGTAAAGTAAGCCTTCCACGTCACTCGACACAGCACTGGTACCCTCGTCAATAAACGCATACTCAGGCTCATGATAGAGCAATCGGGCAATGGCCAGCCTCTGCTTCTCTCCGCCGCTGAGGACATCCTTCCACTCCTTCCGCGTGTCCCAGCCTCCTTCACGTTCGGGCAGGTAGCCTAATCGCGCCTGGTCCAAAGCACGTTTGAGATCGTATTCGTTCTTCCGCTTATCACGCATGTCGACTTCTCCATCTGGATAGATGACCTGGTCTCTCAGGGTGCCGATGCTAAGATATGGCCGCTGGGGGAGGAACATGATGCCATCGGTGCCGGTTTCTTTCGGACGGCTGACGAGGCCGCGGTAGACAGGCCACAGCCCGGCGATGATCCTGGTGATCGCACTCTTACCAACACCATTAGGACCGGAGATGAGCAGATGCTCACCCCGCCTGACAATCAGTGACAGCGACTCAATGAGCTGCTCTCCTCCCTGCGGCCAAAGCGCAGGCGCGACGATGGGCACATTCTCCAGCCGCACACCGTCAAACCCCTTCTGGATCGTACCCTGCACATCCGCGAGCGAGTAGAGCTCATTCTCCCGTCCCCGCACATAGTACGCATTGGCATGCACCCGATGGAGCGTCGATATCAACGTATAGACCCGGCTCGTGTAGCCCGCCAGCTCCGACAGGTCCTTGATTGAGTACATCATGCGGCCGCCCGCATCGGCCAGTGACAGCATCAGGCGCTTATTCGTGATGAAGTCCTTCATGCGGCTGCGCTCGCGGCCGTCCTTCGCCAGCCCCTCTGCGAGCTCCGTCATGCCGCCCATGCCTCCCCAGGCGGGCAGGAATGTCGGCAGAGCCGAGAGCAGGTACCCGTAGGCGCTCCAGCTGTACTTTAGGATGAAGTCCTCAAGGATATTGTACCGGATCTTGAGCATGTAGATGCCCTCCATCCAGTTCTTGAGCGACTTGAACTCTCTGTTCAGGAACGTCTTCTCCATTTCCGCGCCGCCGTAGAAAGCGATCTCCTCGGCATTCGCGATTAGGCGCGCATGCAAGCTTCGAAAATCGCCTTCTTTCCGACCCTCAACGGCCTTCAGCTTACCGAAAGGAGGAGACAGTCTCCTGAGGATGCTGGCCGTGAGGAAGTAGTTGCTCACAAGACCTGTCAGCGCCAGGGGCCCGAGTGACCGGTATAATTGGTAGTTGAAGACGCAGAGGTCCACAAACGGCTTTCCAAGCGACGAGTAGAGATTCGCAGCTGAAGCGCAGAACAGGGTGAGGTCCTGCGTGATGAACTGGTCTGCTCCTTGTCCCACACCGCCGTCAAGGTTTGATAGTTTGTAGTAGTTTAGGTTGTCGTTCAGGTACAGGTCGTGGATATACCGCGTGAGGCGGGTCCGGAAGGCGATTGAGACCTTTGACTCGAGGAACTTGATCATGGCGTTCGTGTACGACGCAAAGCCACCAAGGCCACACCACTTCAGTAGGCCCCAGAGGAACTGCTTACCGTTTCCAGCAACTAGATCTCGGACGATCTCACCATCGAGTCTAGCTACGACGAGCGAAAGATAGGTACGCAGCATCAGGAAGGCCCCGTGACTCAGGAGCAGACCCGCTTCCTTGCTTGTCCATCGCGGTATCATGATGCTCATGAGGCTGAGGAATTGGTGGAGGAAAGCAAGGTTCAGGCCTGGTTTTGTCTGCGCTGAGGGCACATTGGCCCCCAACCCGGAGACCCTCGGTGGGTTCAGGAACAGACGACGATGGGCCTCGAAGGTGAGCGGCTTGGTACTGTTTATAACAACCTTGGAGGTGCCATCCTTATAGGGAACGTATATGGTCCGAGATCCGTCCTTATTGTGCAGCCACGAGTTGGTCCGTACCAACTTTAATCCCGTCTCCTTCTCTGCTCGGCGCGTCTTCCACCATCTTCGCGTACCCTCGGCTCCGAGTATGATGGTAGTCGCGAACGCGAGTGTTGCGAGTAGACGAGTCGTGCGTGACGTTCTTCGTAACCTCGAGCGGGTCATTTCCACGTACTTCTCGACGAAGACATTGATAGCCTCTTCGGCGGCTGAGCGCCGAAGAGTCGACTGCACTCCCATTTTCGAGGGCAGTGGAGGGGATTCAGAGCTTCGGAAGTGCCCCCGGTCATTCGGGCTCAAACACGCGGTTCCATCGAAAGTGGACAGCGAATTGGGTTATGGACAAAGGGATGCGACGTATGTGTGATCTGGCGATGTGGTGTAGACAGTGTTGCAGCTTCTAAGCACTTTTCTGTTGAGTTCAATCCGTGAAGCTGTTTTACTCGCTTCGTCAAGTTCTGTGGGAGAGGTAAGGTAGGTGTCGCTTGTTCCGCTACGGCAAACGTGATGGTTAGCGAGTAGCGACGGCATGTGAAAGCGTCCCGAGGCTCCAAATGCGTTCGAATCTGGGGAAGGCTCCACAGTACTATGGTAGGCACGGGCAGACGTCATTCACTATGGGTCACATGGTTCCGGTGTCAGCCATGGCAGGTTTGGAGCAAAGACGCCCTGTAAGATTCCGTTATTGACATAAAAGACCTTGCTCGGATGTGGTTTGTGTTAGAGGACCCCATTGAAGAGAAGCAAACACGTCCATGGCTCAGCACCGGAGCCCAGAGAGACCGCACAAAGCGTCAAGATTCTCGGATTGTGAGTATGCGGTTGCAGGCAGTGGACCTCAACGAGCCTTTTTATCTCATCTCTCCAGCTTGAGATCTGTTGTGGCAGATCAAGAGCTCCTGCGTGGCGATGGGATGGAAGCGCGCGTTTTCGTCTCAAAGACTGGCGGTTTGCCTGCCCTCTGCACTCTGCAGTACTTCTCAAGCCACCAGTTTCCGGACTGCATTCGGTGTACTCCAAAATCAGGATAGGGAACTGTTGGCTCACAATGACACTAGACGGGGTTCATAAAATCGCATCTTTCACAGCTGCCCTGGTGTGAGTGGCCAAATGTCGAAAGGTGCCCGATAGTCTGTCACTGCGGTTGGGCGGTAACGCGTCCAATCATACCGGCCTCAGACTTGGCCCCAGATTTCCAGCATCGCTCTATGGAGTATGGACCCGGGTTTCCGCAAAGCCAGTCCTTGAAGTCCGGCCTTGAAGGCTGCAACCGCAGAACCAAAACAGCGGGCTTGACAGTCAAGCGGGCGACTGCATTCTCATGCAAAGACTGAAACTGTGCTGCGGACAGAATAAAGACCCCAACAGAGTCAATTCGTCCCTTGAGTAGACCGGCTCAGGATGTCTTCATCACAGGACTGCGTACCCACCGTAACCTTCTGACCCCACGGAAGCTGCAGCGGTTCTGCACCAGAGTCATTCCGTATAGGTGTTGCTCCTCATCGCCCTGCAGCGGTGGTTGGTCGGCAGCGTGGAGAAGAACTGGCCAGGATGGTCCCTTGACGGTCCAGGGCCAAGACTTGTAGACCGCAGAGATGCTTAAATGCCCTGCTATGCCGTATGGAATAGGTAACAGTAGGCACGGGTAGCTCTCAGGGTGGTGTGAGTGGCTCTGAGCGGCGAGACATTTACAGTTCCGGGCCGCCAATGACCTCCTATGATGGCGCCGAATGCAGTGCTATTGCTGCTGCACCATTACCTCCTGGGGAGGGATGTTGAAAGAGTTTATCTTTTGACCAGACACCAGGGCGTCGCGAAAAACAACCGATCAGTATTTTAGAAGCAATACCTGAGAGAGTTGCAAAGCATAGGTAGTCTAGAAACAAGTAAGGCTGTCTACAAATCTTGAACGCCTGATCCTGAATCTGTGATTGTCTACAGCTGCTATACCTAGTGTACATATTGGGTATTAAAAAAAGGTTTGGTTATTGATCTGCGGCGTGGAGAAGATTGGGTACCTCTTTGCATGGATTTAGCGTGGCCGAGCTAAAATGGTCTAAAAGCTCAGATTAGCTACCCGCTCATACCTCTTGTGCTTCAAGATACACTATGTTAGGACTTGTCGCCCAGTTGTGGCCATGGCCTTAACAGACTGTATCAAATCGACCTGGTTCCATCGCACCTGCCCCAGGTACCCTCAGAAACTGGCTAATCTCTTCGGGAAGTCCACGCTCCAAGCCCAGTCTCCGCTCGGCGGCCCAGTCCATGTCTCTCCCCTGCTCCCCCTGTGCCTTCACGTTCAACCTGCCAATCGCTCTCCATTCGAACCCCCATTTCCAACGCCTGGAATCAGTCAATCATTTCGCTTGCGCTTCCAGACTTTCTCCTTGGCCTCTGTCTTCCCTTCTCCTCTCTCCAAAATCAATCGCCAACTGTACTTGAGATTTTGCGAATCATTGTGAAAGGCTTCGAGGACAAAGGGCCAAGTCTGTTAATCCGCCGTCCAGCAGCATCTCCGCTACGATCCCCGGCTATTTTACGGCGAGACCTCCTCCATCCCCAGCTCCTTCACGCGCCGGGCCTCATTTCACTGTCTCCACCCTCCGACAACCAACTTCTCAGCTCTCAAATAACCATACAGTCGCGACATCCTCCGAACAAAGAAGAGCTTGAATACTTCGAGACTCGATTAATTGTCGTCGCTAGGCAGCACAAGAGCAGCAAATTGGCCTTCGCAGGCCCTGAGACACCGATATAGGCGTCGGGCAGCGCTTGGGAAGGCTGCTAATCCACTGGACTGGATTGCTTCAACTCGGTGCGTACGATACGATCACCCTCGGTTTTCACAACGGAAGACAACCCCCGGAGACTAGAAACCGGTGGCCGCTTTTTCCTGTCGGACATGGTCGTTTCGCACCACAACCTGTCATTTGGCCAAGGTGCTTGGGCGCGACAGCCTTCAACGATCTATGACGCCTTCAGCGTGTTCGGCCCAAGCCAACGCGTGACACGGCAATAGCTCGCAGACGTCTCATACTACCGCGCGGCAGCGCTTGAATGTTATACATTGCGTTTGAATGTGCTTGATGGCTAACGTACCCATTATCATTTGCAGCTGTACCTTCCTCGACACGCATTGGCGCGGTCAACTTCGAAATCATGTCTCGCGATATCGACGGAAAACCTCAAGCGATAGCAGAGAGCTCAAAGGAGAAGGATCTGTTAACTCCGGAGAAGACTTCTTCCTCTAAAAAAGAAAAGGGTCAAAATCTGCTACCCGTGCCCTCAAGGTCTTCATCCCAAAGAATCCAGCCATCGCCGACGTCAGGGCTAAGCGGCGCAACTGCTAGTGAGCGAGACAGTATCAGCGGACAATCAAAGGGTTCCAAAGGCAGTAGGTCAAGCCGAGGTCGAAATGGTAGCGCATCTAGTAACCAGTCAGGTGTTGGAACAGGACCAACAAACACGCCGGGTAACTCGTTACCAAGCTCGCCAGCAGCTGCAACACACAGCAAGAAGAAGAAGGGAGGCCTTCTCGCGTTGTTCAGCTGCTGCGGTGTTCCAGATCACGCAAACGGTCTTGATGCGACGGAGGATCATCCGCACAAGGTTGAGAAACTCGCACCACGGCCAACAACGGCAAGCCGAAGAACGCTTACTCCCCAAGATCAAACCTCTGGCAGCAAGACACAATTGTACGAGAAGGAGACCCAGCAACAGCCTGCTCAGATCAGTCCAGATCACAGCAAGACGGACAAACGAGAGTCTGGCACCAGCTCCCATGATCACTCAACCGTCGGTGATCGCGATGCCGAATCGAAGCAGACCACGCTTGTGGGCAACAGCACGGCTCCAACGGTGACTGTTGAACCCCCGAATGTGGCCAGCAGCGAAACTGCAGAGCCTGTCACGACAACCGTTATCGAAGCAGAGGAACCTCAATCTGATGTAGATGCGGAGGGAGACGTCCCCATGCCGGATGCGGAGACACCAGCAAAGCATACAACTACACAGAGCGCGACTGGTAACGCCGACCAACCATATACTTCACTTCCACCTCCGCCACCGGGCCCTGTTCCGGCGGTGCCAAATCCACCCACAAGCCATCTCAACGAGGCCATGCCGGTCTTCGCTGCGGACCAACCTCAAAAGTTCCTCCTTCCTCCCCAAGCTGCTGAGTTCAAGGGAAAGAAGTGCCTCGTACTTGATCTGGACGAGACGCTTGTTCACAGCTCGTTCAAGGTAAGACGCAGTCTCACTGTACCATTAACGTCTCGCTAAACTCTTGATAGATTCTTCACCAAGCCGATTTCACCATACCGGTCGAAATTGAGGGCAACTACCATAATGTCTACGTTATCAAGCGGCCAGGCGTTGACCAATTCATGAAGCGGGTAGGGGAGCTCTATGAGGTGGTAGTGTTCACTGCTTCAGTGTCGAAGGTATGCATGTCCCTGTAGCCCTGCATGTCTTAGATATGTTTTACTGACTTTGTGCAGTACGGAGACCCTCTGTTAGACCAGCTCGATATTCACCACGTAGTCCACCATAGGCTATTCCGGGAGAGCTGCTACAACCACCAGGGCAACTATGTCAAGGATCTTTCCCAAGTCGGCCGTGACTTGAAGGAGACGATAATCATCGACAATTCGCCCACGTCATACATATTCCACCCACAACACGCCGTCCCCATCAGTAGTTGGTTTTCTGATGCCCACGACAACGAGCTACTGGATCTCATACCAGTTCTCGAGGATTTGGCAGGCTCACAAGTTCAGGATGTCAGCCTGGTACTTGACGTCACTCTTTGACGCACCTTGTCACACTTTAATTCATTCTTTGACCTGGCACCTAAAACCGGCTAGTCGGCGATCGACTGGAGGTCTTGCCCATCATAGCAGACGTCGGTCCGGTCTGCATCTGTCTGTGCGTGGTCCGGTGGCTGCTCAGCGTCTGATATAGACAATTAGCGATTGTCTAGGGCGATACCACAGCCTAGACACTATTCCATCCATATATAGACAGCATCGAGCGTTTTGTACGACGAGATTGAGCATAGCTTGCGGGCGGAGTCTGACAAGCGGCACCGCCTTGGTGAGGAAAAGCCAGGACAGAAATCAAGGGAAGAGCGGGTCACAGTCAAGGCAGTTATGGAGGCTTGATTCTTCGGATCTCTTCTTATCGATATCCTTGGATATTTGATGTCGAAAAGGCGGTCCTCAAGGCGGGACTGTTGAGAGGTTCTGGCGTGTGTGCACCAAAAGAAGGCCTGGAAACGGCTCGAGATGGACGTCCTTGGCTGGTTCTTTTCATTTGTCTATCTTTATATCGCGCTTCCCTAATCCTTCCATCACCATTGCACCATTACATACAACCGGGAGGGAGGCAGTGTGAATGTTATCGAAGGGTGTTCCTGCAAGCAGGACATGACCCCTGGGTCGGGTCAGAGCATACAGACTTTGTCACTACTCCATTCATAGTTGCTTTTATTTTTTACCTTTTTTATTTGTTGTCGCCGGCGAAGGCGTTACTTTTCTGAGAGGACTTCGGAACGATGTTGAGCGGTTCAGCCAGCGTATGGGACTTTTTTTGAAGCAGAGTGAGCGTGCTTGACAGGACATGAGTCCTTCAACTTGGAAAGGCTCTGCCCTTCCGGCTGTTATACATAGTCCTTCAAATCTGACATAAGAGCCTGGTTAGGGCATCCGAAACTGTGTTGATACGTGGGTGACTCTGCTCTCTGTCTTGGATCGTTTCCCTCATGGTGAGAAAGGTGCTTTGGTCGTCAGACAGAACCTACAGGATGAAATCAGCCACGGTGTCTTGTGGACTTAGATCTGCAGAGGCTTTACCCAACACTCCAGAAGCACAAGAGTGTGAGAATATAGTGTAGTGGTGGTATGCTGCATAGTACCATAGTATGTTCGGTTGATGTTGGGCAGAAGTTAGGACCAAGAGGTCGACGAGACCGAGACCCACATTCTTTCCACTTGGACCGTGCGCCTCCCCCCTTGGGGACCTGGGGAAAGCACTTTCCCAAACCGTGGCCTCAATTGACAGCTGCATTTCAGGGACATTTCCGTGAACTCATCAATCCCAACTTCACCGAAATCACATCACGCCTCCATCGACTGGAAAAAGAACCGCCTTCCTTCAACCTTCCCCTTCTCCTTTTCGGTCTACACCTTGATACCCCCTTCGACCTTTTAATACCCGGCAAGATGGTAAGAGTCGCCTCAGTCGTCCAAATTCAATTGACTGCACCGCATCATTCAACCTTCACACCACTCTCTCGCCAACATACATGACCTTGCGCCCACCTGCCAACGACCAAAATACTGACAATGCGTTCTTCTAGTCATCCCCCCGTTCCTCCTCCCCAGTCCTCGGCGCCCCAGCCTCCAGCAGCGGCGTCAACCGGCCGTCGTCTCCAGCAGCCCCAGGCGGCGCCCGCACAGCCATCCGACGCCGCGCGGCGGCCGACCAGAAGGAGAAGATCGCCAATGTGCGGCCCACCAGCACGCGCGCGGCGGGCGCCGGCGGCAGCTCCAGCACCATGCTGCGGCTGTACACGGACGAGAGCCCCGGCCTCAAGGTCGACCCTGTCGTCGTGCTGGTGCTGAGTCTGGTGTTCATCTTTAGTGTTGTTGCGCTGCATAGTAAGTTTGCCTCTGCGAGAATCAAAGTGGCGGTGGTGTCTGGATCATGGATGTGGATGTGTTGAGAGTGCCTGTCGTGCATAGTACGCTAGTGTGCTGACTTCGTGACGCAGTCATTGCCAAGATCACTCGCCGCTTCTCGAGCTAGAGAGCCCACGACTACTTAGAGAGATTGGATTGGAGCGGGTGTCGTTGTTTGATATTTTGCTTGATGGCGGAGAGGATAAGCATGATGCCGGGTCGAGAAAGAACGAGCCACTGGTGGAGAGCGGATGTTGACTGTGTGGCCGTAATTCTCAGTGTACGGTTGTCATGCATGGGTTTCTGAACAACATACAGTCCCTTGGGGACAACAAAAAGCATGCTGTGGGGAACATATGCCCTTCATACTACCTAGATCTGCAGTATCAGGGTGGCCATGCGGCGAGTCCTGTAGCGACAATTGTACGATATATTCTCGTGTTCTGGCTCTGTCTACTGGTGATCTATGGTCGCGTTGTATCTCCTGGGCCCTAGTAAGATCCAAACTGGATGCGAATATAGTCGGTGAACCGGCGAAACATACGGGGTGGCTTTGTCCCTATACGTAAGGTAGGCGTTATACGCGTATTGTGTTACCGGGCACTATATTCACCGACCTCCGCTCAATGCACCCTTGAATTATGCGATGCTGATAATACGTGTACTCTACGTGTTGATTGGGCGAGGATTAAGCTTGCCTAGACTGGACTGCCAGGACTGCCTACACTAGACAGTGTGGGAGCTGGATGTGTGCGCGATACACGGGTTTCATGCAGCAACGCCACCACGAATCGTCGTCATAGCTCTGGAACATCCACGGCAACCCACTTTACGTGTAGGAAATGGGGAAGCTGTTGAGCAAGACCGTCGGGAAGCTCGCATTTTCAACCACAACAGACTACTACAAATCTCCAAATGTCTACCGTCGTCTCAAGATGGGACCTGTATCACTGACGCATCAATTTTCCTCGATCTAAGTATTCGACGAGCGAGACTGTCTTCTCAATATCCTGTATTTGATGTGCGTTGTGGAACTTCGACCCCTCCAACGTCACCTCTTTGCAGATACCAAGCAACTGCACTTCAACTTCCAACTACACTATTCCTAAGGACCGCTTGATGAGAGTCTGATATTTTACCCGGACTTCACTTCTACCCCGAGGCGAGTCTATCTCGTCTACCTGGGTTGGACTCTTTGAGCATCTCCGTGGCAACTCCATTTCGAGATCGCCAGAGTCAACCCCATCCTACAGCTTGCGAAGTCGCTGAGCGAGGTGCTCCAAGTCGACGAGATGGTTCGCAAGGTCGCAGATGAGGCTCTCGTGCCGGATTATGAGGAGACCGACGCTGCGAGCTCGTATGTCTCTGACGGGGCCAGCATCAGCGTACCGGACTTGGGAGCCAATCTAGACGCCCCACCTGCTTATGGCGATGAGTTCAATGAGCTGCAACTCTCTCAAGCCGGCTTCGAGGCCGGAGCTGCTGTGACTGGTGAGTTGGCTTTCACGTTTCTCTAATCGATCATGGTACTAAAGTCATTCAGGCGACGGTCGCGTCAACATCAATATCAACCAGAAGAACCGCCGCCTAGCAGACCTCCTCGCCCCAACGCTTCGTAACCAGCTCGCCCCTGAACAGCCATCAGGCCCTTTACCCCCAGCCTACATCCCACCCAGTCTCGGTGGTCAACCAGGCCAAACCCCACCCCCCAAGCTAAACGTCGTCATCCAAATCGTAGGCTCGCGCGGCGACGTCCAGCCCTTCGTCGCTCTAGGCCAGGTCCTCAAGGAGACCTACGGCCACCGAGTGCGGATAGCAACACACTCGACCTTCCAGTCGTTTGTCGAAGAAAATGGCCTCGAGTTCTTCAACATCGGCGGCGATCCCGCTGAGTTAATGGCCTTCATGGTCAAGAACCCAGGCCTCATGCCCGGTCCCCAAGCTTTCAAGACGGGCGAGATCAAGCGCCGTCGCCTCGGTATCGAGGAGATCCTCCTCGGCTGCTGGCGCTCCTGCATCGAGGCCGGCGACGGGCTCGGCCCGGCCCCGCAGGCGCATCCCAAGAACCAGAAGGTTGACGAGCAGTACATCCTGCCCGGGAACCCCTCGGCGCGGCCCTTCGTTGCGGACGCCATCATCGCCAACCCGCCGAGTTTCGCCCATATACACATCGCGGAGAAGCTGGGGATACCGCTGCACATGATGTTCACCATGCCGTGGACGGCGACGAGGGCTTTTCCGCATCCGCTTGCGAATATCCAGTCCACCAACACAGACGACGTCATGACGAATTATGTCTCGTATGCGTTGGTTGAGATGATGACCTGGCAGGGGTTGGGCGATGTTATCAACCGCTTTAGAGACAAGATCTTGGACCTGGAACCGCTCTCGCTGATCTGGGCGCCGGGACTACTCACCCGCCTCAGAATCCCGACGACGTACTGCTGGTCGCCGGCTCTGATCCCCAAGCCCAACGACTGGCAGAACGAGATCACCATCGCCGGGTTCTATTTTCTCAATCTCGCATCGGCATACACGCCCCCGCAGGATCTAGCCGACTTCTTGGCAGCCGGTCCGCCGCCAGTGTACATCGGCTTCGGTTCCATAGTGGTCGACGACCCCAACGCGCTGACCCGCACCATATTCGACGCCGTGGCAGCGACCGGGTGCCGCGCCTTGGTGTCAAAAGGCTGGGGTGGTCTGGGCGTCGATTCGGTCGGCGTGCCCGAGGGAGTCTTCATGCTGGGCAACTGTCCGCACGACTGGCTCTTCGACCGCGTCGCCGCAGTGGTCCACCACGGCGGAGCCGGCACGTCTGCCGCGGGCATCAAGGCCGGTAAGCCGACGGTGGTGGTGCCGTTCTTCGGCGACCAGCCCTTCTGGGGCGCCATGATCCACCGCGCCGGTGCGGGGCCGGAACCGATCCCCAATACGAAGCTGAATGCGGAAAACCTTGCGGCTGCGATCACGGAGGCGCTGAAGGAGGAGACGCAGGCTAGGGCCAGAGAGCTCGGGGAACGGATTAAGGAGGAACAGGGGGCGGATGTCGGGGGCAAGAGTTTCCATCAGTGGTTGAAGGTGGAGGATATGAGGTGCTCGGTTGCGCCGAGCCGGGTTGCGGTCTGGAGGGTTAGGCGGACGAAAACGAGGTTGAGCGCGCTTGCGGCTGCGGTGCTCGTGCGGGAGGGGGTGCTTGGGTATGGCGACTTGAAGCTGTGAGTGGTGTCCCGTCAGATAACGTGGTGAGATGATTGCTGATTAGTGACAGGCACCGCTCCATGGAGCACGACACGATGGACCAGCCCTGGGACCCCATCTCGGCCGTCACGTCGGCTCTGGTCGGCGACCTTGGCAGCATCGCCATGTCAGTCGCTGACTTTCCACGGGAGATATTCAGGGGCGCGAACAAGGGAATCAAAGCGGCCCAGAGCCAGCCGGGGACTCCGCCAAATGAGAAGCTGCCAAAGACTCCTTCGAAGGAGAGCCTTCCCAGAGCTCCGACCAGCAGCTCATACGCCTCTGCCTCAGGCACGACGGTAGGTACTGCGGAGCTTCCGGGTTCAGACACAGCGGCGTCCTCGATCCTCACATCTTCGGTGACCGCCAGCAGCACCGACACATCCAAGGTCGCGGAGGAGGAACCGGGCACGGGTGTCACATCTCCCGACCGCGGACTTTCACCCCATCCCTCGATCGACAGACAGCCGTCACCCTCCAGACCCACGCCTTCACGACCATCGAGCCGTCTCGGCAACTGCCGTTTCTGCCACCGCAGCGGCGGTTGCAACTGCCAGGCCTCCAAGACGATAAGCCTCGAGGCCGCCATCGGCGCGGGCAAAGGCGTGCAGCGCATCGTGGAGACGGGCATGAGGACGCCCCTGAACTTCACCATGGGTCTCGCCAGAGGATTCCGCAATGCGCCGAGGCTGTACAACGACGACACCGTCCGCCGCGAGGAGAAGGTTACCGACTTTGCCTCTGGGCTGAGGATTGCGGGCAAGGAGTTCGGGCTGGGGATGTTTGATGGCATCTCTGGACTCGTCACGCAGCCGCTTAAGGGTGCCGAGAAGGAAGGCGCTGCGGGACTGCTCAAGGGATTCGGAAAGGGGGTCGGGGGTTTGGTCCTGAAAGGTGGCGCGGCGGTGTGGAGCTTGCCTGCTTACACCATGAAGGGTATTGATGCCGAGATTCGAAACCGGTTCAGTCGGAGCTCGATCAATTATATCATTACCTCGCGGGTGTTGGAGGGGAAGGAACAGCTGCAGTTTGCGTCAGCGGAGGAGCAGAAGGATATCATTCTCAGATGGCGGGCGAGGAAGGACGAGCTAAAGGGGTTTTACTCCTTGAAGCAGAAGGAGAGCAAGTCTGGCGATTCCCTGGCTGCTGCGGCGGTGGATGATCCGTATGGGCTCAACGACAAGGAAGACGATGCCGCCGGTCCGCCCAGGACTGGCTGGTTCCACACGCGGAATATGTCGCTTGAGGAGAGGAGGGCGTTACATGCGCGGAAGGAGGCGTGGAAGAAGAGGCAGGCCGAGGCTCAGGGAACGGCTAGCAGCAGCGCGCTTGAGGACGAGGAGTTTGATAGGGCCATCCGCGAGTCGGTGAGGCAGACCTCGAGGGGAGACCAGGTGGAGGATGCGAAGATTGAGCAGGCCATCCGTGCAAGCGTCCTGGAGATGAGGAGGATTGCGGAGCAGAGTCGCGACTTCAAGGCGCCTATTCCTGAGGACAGTGGGGCCGGGGCTTCTACCGACAATGCCCGGCAGGCTGCGTTGGCCGCCGTCGGTGCGGATCAGGATCTAACGGATATTTCTAACGAGGAGTACCAGGCTCTGATTGAGGAGGCGGTGAGGCAGAGCTTGGCCCAGCATGGGGAGACGTCGCAGAGGGAGGAGGCCGCGCGTGCTGTGGATGACGACGAACTAAGGAGGGCGATCGAGGAGTCGAAGGCCGTCACGCCGGTCGGGGGGGATGACGACGAGGCGATACGGAGGGCGGTGGAGGAGTCGGAACGAGCGCATCGCGAGCAGATGGAGAGGCAGAAGACGGAGGAGGAGATTGTGCTCGAGTTTGTCAAGAAGCAGAGCTTGGCTGAGGAGGAATTTCGGCGGCAGAAGGCCAAGGGCAAAGCGGTCGCTGGAGAGACCGAGGGGGATGAGCATGACGAGGAGCTCAGAAGGGCGCTGGAGGAGAGTCTGAGGGTCAGTCGAGGTGGTGGTGACGATGGGCCGTCGGGAGCATAGGTTGGGCTGGGATCCCACTTGACATTTCTTTTTGTGGAGGGAGGGACTGAATTTGTACACGATACCCAGAGCTGTTATTTACAGACGTGAAATTTCCTTGCTGCGTCGGTTATCATGCGTGTCTTGCCGCAGGAGACCATCTATTCCATTCAATGCCCCTAGGAATACCTGATAGTAAACGATAACACGGGATTCGTCCGTGTCTTCTTGACCTCCGAACTACGCTGAACAAGCTCGAGGTAGTAATAACACAAGTCTGCTTCAGCGTTCTGCCCTTGACCACATGCTTGGCCGTGATCCGTGTTCGCTTAAGCATAGCCTTACATCTCTTTAGGCCTAATAAACAATCCTTGACGCAAGACACATTTTATATCACTGGCCGAACCTCCACCTTGGTGACGAGAAACTTAGTGCACATGGCTTAGTCATGAAGATGGCAGGCAGGTGGACGTCCAGAGGTCATTTCTCATCAGTTCCAGCAGTACCTTATCCCTAAGGTACCTAAGGTACCTGAGGTATGTCGTTGACATCTATTCCGACAGTGGTCACGAGACATAGGTTGGTTGACAACAGAAGCTACCACCAAGCTTGTTCACTGTGGAGTAACAAGCCTGGTGAGACTGTGAGAGGTGACATTTGCGGGTAAGCGCTGCCCCTTGCATTGTGTTTCCACACTCGTATTCTGCTTGACTGTATGCATTGCATGAGTTGCAACTACCCAAAGCAAACGAGTATGGTGCAGTGGACGATAGCCTCAGTCGCCATCAGGTGATGCCGGGTGAGTACCTATCCAGGTAGGACCAGCTGGGTGGTGTGATTCCAGGTGTAGCAACCTTACTATGGTACTAGTAGATATGGCTGCTCCAGGTTTACATCATGTAGTCGTAGATGTCCAAGCAAACGAAACTCAATTCACTCTGGCAAGCGCAAGGACTCCACTCGTTCCTGCCCAAGATGTCTAAGCTTGGACTTGCACTACTGAAGGAAAGCGCCAACTTCATCAACTTCCTTCCAAGCAGAAATGTCACTTGATACCAATACCTTACCACCTCATACATGAATCCTCCACCTCCCCATCTTCTTCCTGCGCATTACCGCGGAAAGTTCATTCCCTACAGCCCACCTCTTTCCGTGATCCTGCGCACAATTTACACAGTCTCCCTGCCAGAAAGCGCGTCCATGCGATCCCATGAGCCCTCACAATGGCCTCCGTACTTTCATCCTCTGACCCAATCCTCGTTCTCGGAGGCACAGGCAAGACTGGCAAGCGAATTGCCAACCAGCTCGCCACCGAGGCAGTCCCGGCCTTAGTAGCATCCCGGTCTGGTGAAGCCCCATCAAACAGATGGCTCACCGGCGTCAAGTTCGACTGGTTTGACCGCGCCACGTGGGAGAATCCTTGGGAGGCCGCCGGCGAGCGTACGGTGCGCGCCGTCCACATCATCGCCCCTCCTATCGTCGATTCGGCACCGACCATGATTGAGTTCGTGAACCTCGCTCTGACAAAGGGGACTCGTCGTTTCGTCCTCCAGAGCGGCACGCTTCTAGAGGCCGGTGATGGGTGGGGCATGGGACAATTGCACGCCTATGTCAGGCGGCTCGGCAATGAAGGGAAGGCAGACTGGGCGGTATTGAGACCGACCTGGCTCATGGGTATGATTATCTGACAAAATACTCACGAACCCGATGATCAAGACACTAACCATGATCATCAGAGAACTTCTCTGAAGAGCCAAGCCACAAAAACTCCATCAAGGAGGAGAAGAAGATATACTCTGCCACTGACAGAGGTATCCTTCCCTTCGTAAGCGCCGACGATGTCGCTGCCTGCGCTGTCGTGCTCCTCACCCAATCCACGCCGCCTCATTCAGAGTACATCCTCTTGGGCCCTGAAAACATGTCTTATGACAAGGTTCGAGTGTTTCGCGTAACTCCCTAATAGAAACTCAAGAACCGCTAATGTGGTGATAGGCCGCCCAGATCATTGGCGAGGTGACTGGCAAGAGAGTAAAACATGACAACCTCACGACTGAGCACTTCGAGGAGCGTCTGCAGTCAACGGGCATGCCGGGGGACTTCGCCAAGATCTTGTCCGAGTACGAGTACAAGATCAGCCTGAACAAGGAGCATAGATGGAATGAGACCATCGAGGGCTTGCTGGGCAGGAAGCCAACCAACTTCCGAACGTTTGCGGAGAACGCGAAGGAAGTCTGGCTCTGAGTTAGTGCACGTCATGGACATGAGTGTTTTTTGGGTGGCATTCTTTGAGCAATTCAGGGACAAGAATGACAGCTGGCTAACAAAACTGGGGACTGGCTACCACTCCCATCATGCCCCAGTCTTGAGTTTGTGACTCGCACCTTGTTTTCTGTGTGCAACTGAGATGCTTCGCTTGCAACTAGCAATCCGGATCAAATCGTCAAGACCGGCACAATGATACTCAAATTATCCCCCTTATTAATATTCCAGTTGTCACGTGGATTCGATCAGGCGGCAATCTATCCAAGTCCACCTTAGTGTCGGTGATCAGCATCGGCAACCTGGTACAATGATTCCAGAGGGCCTGCTTCTTAAGATGATTTCCCGTTCTTGGCTGGTGACGCAAGGCTGTTGCACAAACTGAGCCTTCGTATGAGACTTTCAATGAAACAAGGTGGAAGAATCTTGTTCGCTTTACCTGCCTCTGGGCTCTGACTTCCTCGGGATCCAAGTGTCCGGAAGCATGTTAGCTCTCACAGATTACTGTTCGCTTCAAGGAAGCGTAAGGAATCATCGGAATAGCTACCTGTAGGCCTTTGCCTAGATATGTTCATCGAGAAGTACCACAGTCACACTAACCTGTCATCGACTGAGCTCAGCTCTCTGCGTAGCTCAGATGCGGAGTCGTGCCACAAGGTTTGATCACATATACCTCAATCATGAAACCAAACCACTCTTGAGCCCTCGCCCCCGGACAGTCACTCGTCGTCTGCGTCTTCCTGCGCTCACTCCAGTCGCATCTCGAAGACTTGACCCTGCCAAGTTCCCTCGTTTCCCACAAAAGTCTCCGTCTTGACGAACCCCTGGCTCTCGTACCATTTCACCAGCTTCCCATCGCCGCCCGCGTAGCAGTCTACCCGGAGCAGTCGCACCCCTGCCGCCAAGGCCAGCTCTCGCGCCTTGCGCACGAGGATTTCCCCGAGCCCGCGGCCCTTCCATGCCCGGTGGGTCAAGAGCAGCTGCACATAGCGCTCCGGCTCCGCGGCCGGCGGCACGTGCGGAAACGCGGTGTGCACCGTGAGAGCCCCGATGACCTGGTCTTCGGCCCGTGCCGGCTCCGCGGATTCCTGCGGCGCCTCCTCCGCTGGACGCGGGGGCGGAGGCACGGGGCCCACAGCCACCCAGGCGCCGCCAGACTCGACCATCTCGGTGAACGCTTTGACACGCCGGGGATTGGTGGCGTGCGAGACAGAGCCGTCACCCCACTGTCCGGTACGGCCTTGCTGCGCGAGCCAACGGGTCGCTATGTCCATGAGTTCGAGCACCGCCGGGAGATCGGCGAGGGTAGCGGGTCGTAGGCTGACGCCATCGATGTTCCTGCTGGAGTGTTAGCAAGGGACTGCCGTAGGCGCGATTTAGGAGAGGTTCCATACGTGGCCTCCATGGTGTCTGGGGACTATGCTGTGACATCAACTGCTATGAGCTAGCCACAAGCTGTCTTATCGATGAGCCAAGTCCTGTCGACCAGAAACAGGGCATGCCAGGCATCCAACTCGAGTCACGTGAAAGGCCGCTCCCACCCCACCTTCAACCAGCGTGCGCTGTGTATGCCGCACCGGGCCAAAGATAGCCTACAAGGGAGCCAATCAGGGCCGTGGCAGGACTACACTACCAAAATTCGTTGGATTAAGGATTAAGCATTAAGGTACTTACCGAAGCCTTGCTCCATTTTAGGCGATTCGGTACCTACGACACACTGGAGATGGACATGGGCAGTTGGCGGGTTGCATCATTGCCTTCCCGACTTGCGGCTGCGGCACCTTGTTAGCAGGCAGCTTTTTTTTTTATCAACAGACCGGTAGACTGTGATGCGCCGGATGCGTAATCATTAATTGTTAATCATGTAATGAATTACGTGAATAGGTTGCCAGGTCTCGCGAGTAACATGGTGCGTCCGCGTCGGCATCTTCCTTTGTAGACTTGCCCCGATGGACCGGATTACTCTGTCCTTTGGCCTAAGCGAATGCGAGACCAATCGGCGCTGATGACAGAACACCGGTCCGTTGGCCCAACTCCCGACATGTTGCCCGTTGCGACATCTCAACGTGGATGCACGGATGCCTCTGCTTGTTACACATCATCCTCCACACCCCTTGACCACGATGGAGGATCTTCGAGGCAGAATCTCACGTGCATTTGCTCCGGCACGACTCCAAATTGGATTGGACCTATCTCGCAGTGCTCATCAACATTGCAGCCTCCACTCCCAACCAGGCAAATGCTCGCGTTTGGGGTCTCCTTCCTTCGGACCTGCCGGGCAAAAGCTGACGAGACGACAGCTGCGCAATGGCGCGATGGTTAGCTTCAGCGGCTGCTGAGAACGCCCAAACAAGACACAAGAAACCACACCTCTCGGATCAATCAAGGACCTTAAGCCTGTCCTACGGATTTCCGCCTCTTTCCTCCATGGACTTAAGAATTACCACGTAAGATGGGTCACGGAGCTAAGATCCCAGCACAGAATCCAGAGCCATACAGAGGGACGTTGATGTCTAAAGAGAGACCAAGCCAAGAGAAAGAGAATGCGAGAGGCGATGGCGCTAAGCCCTACCATTACAGAGGGTCCCGAACCTCTGTGCGACAGCTATGACCACTCACCGCGTCTCACGGTCCAAAGTTCGTCCGCTTTGGGACAACCACCGTTGCTCGCACGGAAATCCGAGCCCGCGTCGTAGTCGGAGGTAGGAAGCAGTTTGCGCAGGATACAGTTTACTAAACTCGGTTAGCCATGTGTGTCCTGTCATGGAGGATTCGTCATGGGTGCAGAAGTGCGTAAACTAGACGCAACTCTCGTCAGGAATAAATATCGATTGTGCTTGGTCTCCGGGCTGGTCGCACAAGTCGTCTTTGTCTCGCTTTTCTCCTAGATCAAGTCGCACTTGAAAACAGGTCCCAACCTGAACTCCAGTAGTCAAGTCGTACAATACTTTATATAGAGGTTTTCTGTCTATTCTCAAGACTTGCAGAGCTTTGGAGTGTTCACACGCTTCTGAGCAACATCAACTTATTGTCCATCATGGACCACAAGGAACCGGGCAACGAGTCCGACACAGGCGTGTCCACAGCGAACGAAGACGTAAGTCCTGTGGCCGTCATCGACAACCCCCAGGAAGACGGCCAACCATGGAAGCCCAGCCGAGATTTCATCCTGGCTTTCTCGTCCCTATCCACGCTCACCCTCGCCGTAGCCTTCGACGCAACCACCCTGAGCGTGGCCCTACCGACCATCAGCCAAGCGCTCCATGGCACGGCTCTCGAAGCGTTCTGGTCTGGAACGAGCTTTCTTTTGAGCAGCACGGTTTTGCAGCCTAGCATTGCGTCTTTGAGTAACATCTTTGGGCGGAAATATGTCAGTGTTTTCGTTAAAGGATGGAACGACGAACGATTGCTAACCAGATATATGCATGATTAGTTGATATACTGCAGCATCTTACTGTTCGGCGCCGGTTCCCTTATAGGAGGTCTGGCTGGAAACTTCACAGTCCTCCTCGTCGGTAGAACCATCCAGGGAGTGGGTGGCGGCGGCATCATTGTCTTGACAGAGGTGGTCGTCACGGACCTCACTCCGCTTCAAGTGAGAGGGCAATGGTATTCCATGATATCGTCGTATGTTTCCCTGTCCAACAACGGCATCTACGTGCTATACTGACGCATCACGCGACCCCGCAGAATGTGGGCAATAGGCACCGTTTTTGGCCCCCTGATAGGCTCCGGATTCGCAGAGAATGTCTCCTGGCGCTGGATCATGTACATCAACCTGCCCATCATCGGCATCGGCCTCGTCTTCGTCGTCCTCTTTCTCCACCAGGCTAAGGTACCCGGCGGCATCGACAAAAAGCTTCGGCGTTTCGACTGGGTTGGTAGTATCGTCTTCACCGCGAGCATGACGGCTTTCCTATACGGCGTCTCGACCGGCGGCGTCTCGAGCCCCTGGAGCTCGTACAAGGTTCTCCTGCCTCTGTTACTCGGCCCCGTCGGCCTCGTGCTCTTTGGCGTATACGAATGGAAATACGCGGAGGAACCGATCATCGTCAGGGGCTTGTTCCGGAACTGGGACATGCTCGTCAGCTAGTAGGTCACACATGAGATCCCCTCACAAAATCTCCCCGCGTAGTAGTGGCTAACAGCTCTCAGCATCCTTACCGTCTTCCACGGCCTAATCCTATGGTCTCTGGTCTACTTCCTTACTCTCTACTACCAAGGCGCCAAGCTCTACTCCCCCGTAACCTCCGCTCTAGCGGTCTTGCCAGAAACTCTTACCGTAGCACCAGCCGGAATGGCCGTCGGCATCATCGCCGCCAAGACGGGCCACTACCGGTGGAGCGTGTGGGCGGGTTGGGTCCTCACCACCGCCGGAGCAGGTCTGCTCTGGCTCCTCCAACCGCAGACCACCGTCGCGCAGTGGGTCTTCATCAACCTGCCCATCGGCGTCGGGACAGGCATGCTCTTCCCCGCCATGGCCCTGTCCATCCAAGCCGCGTGCGAGCCGAGCTTCAACGGGCACGCGAGCGCGTTCTACTCCTTCCTGAGGGGCGTGGGGCAGAGCATCGGCGTGGCCATATCGGGCGTCATCTTCCAGAACGTGTTCAAGCGCAAGCTGCTGGAGCTGCCTGCTTTCGTCGCGCTGGCGGACGAGTACAGCCGTGACGCGACGCTCGTGGTGGGCGTTATCAAGGCGATGCCCGAGGGGGCCGACAAGAGCGATCTGATACAGGCTTATGCGGATAGCTTGCGGATCATCTGGATTAGTCTGTTGGCCTTCGCGGCCGCGGGTATGTTCTTGGGCGCTACTATCAAGGGGTATACGCTTGTTCAGGAGCATGTCACCCAGCAGGGCCTTGTTGGGCGGTCGGCGGTCGCGGCGGAGAATGAGGCGGCCAGGGCGGAGGCTGGGACGGTTGAGGAGAAGAGGGCTTCGACATAGAGGTGATTGGGAGAAGGCGGTAAGCTTATCTGGATAGAGGATTGGCGTCCAATTGGCGTTTTGGGTTATTGCACGGTCAGCATAGTGCTTGGAGGCGAGGCGAGGCTGGCTTCAAATTTTTACCACCTAGTAATGCCGTAATAGACGCACTCAGCTCAATAGAGACATATTGTTCAGACTCGAATTATGGATGCGGAGCCATTTGAGGCTTTGAAGACATAATGAGACGTGCAAGGTGCAGGATATATAAAAGATGTACCTTACCGACCAGGTGCAGGTCGCTGACAACGTTACATATGATATCCGACCATCGACAACAGCCTCACAGGAATGACCATCCGTTAACAATCCCATATTATGACTCTCAATGCCCCCAGGACCTGGTCTCTGGGACAGCGAACATTTCTTGCACGCTGAGTAGAGATTATTCCTCTTATGCGTGCAATGCGTGGTGGCGACTGTAAGTGGCCGTCATCTTCTCGGATGTTGCGGCTAGGCGGCCGGTTGGACCACAAGAAGACATCTTATTTGCGACAGAGAAGACGAGAAGACACAAATAGTCTCTTAGATAGTGTTCCGTTTCGTATCCGTTGCATGGGATACTGCTCCTCCACAGCTAATATCTCGCGTGGTAGATGAAGCAAGGCAGGTCACCAGCAGGAAGGCCGGCCTACTTGCTGGGTGACTACACATGTCGTATAGTTGCACCATATGGCCCCCGGGTTCGTGATACGTGCAGATGCTATATAAATGTCCCTTTGTGTCAGAATCGCAGTTTTCGCCTGCTGTGACGCTTATCCCGATAACTCATCATTTCATTGTGTTTGCCCTCGAATCAAGAAGGTCAAGCTTCAAACCCTGAGTGGCCCGGAGCATTTTGTTTTACACGTGTTCAGCACTAAGGTACCCGCGATCGACAGGCTTGTCAGGGGCCAAGTTGTGACGTCAGCCGTCCCTTATTGGCGTGAGCGTCAAGGGACAAAATTAGCGACTTGCCCCTGGCTCATCATGGTCTTCTCATAAAGAAATAAAACCATCATCATGTCCCATAAATACACTATTTCTCTGCTCTCTTGGCAATTGACTAGGTGACAGTTGGGTTGGCATCTTCTCCTTGGCCCCAAGACAATTTACCCAAGGCTGAACCGGGGAACCGACCAACACGGCACATTATCACCAAGACTGTACCCAAGAGGCCAAGCTGCGCAGAGGTTACGTTACGTGGAATATTGAACTTCGTCCCCGCAACGTTCATTTTCGTGGCGTTTCTGGCCTGGACAGGCACTTCGTCTGTCATACTTAAGTCACCATGCGTCGGAAATCCTCAACAACAAAACCACAATATCCGCCGACCGCACCAGGTCCACGGAAAACATTGCGAGAGCGGTTCCTGCACAGCTTACCGCGCTACCCAGGTCCTTACAATGTTGGGTTTCTGGAGATCGAGGTGCCCGCCAGAAAGCCACGGGCTTTCTCGCACATCAGAAGAAACCATGAGCCAGCACTCCGGATGGACACGGTCCTCTTCTCCGTCTACTACCCGTGCGAACAGGCTCCTGGCTCGGAGCCCAGCCCCGATACCGTCCCCTGGCTACCGCGGCCTCGGACAGAGACTGCTCACGGCTACGCGAAGTTTCTCAGCGTTCCCGGCTTACCCGTGACGGTGTATATGGCCACCACTTCCATGTTCACCAAGCTGCCTGCATTCAGGAACGCAAAGCTGGCCGAGCATTGGGCGCCGGAGAACTGTGGAACTGCTGGTCGGGACCCGGAGGATGCGGCCCAGCCTAGGAAAGATCCACAGAGCACGAGTGATGGGGACCGGCCGAACTTCCCAGTCATGATATTTTCACATGGACTCGGAGGCTCGCGCACGCTGGCAAGCTCCATATGCGGCGGTCTGGCAAGTTACGGGGTGGTTGTCGTTGCCATGGAGCACCGCGATGGGAGTGGTGCACGTACATTTGTCAATCTCCCGCCCGGCAGGGAGGCGCATCGAGATTTGGATGATGAAGAGGTGGATGAGGATCCGGAGCATACGAAGTCAGAAGAGAGGAAGGATAGGAAGCAGCCACCTAAAGGACCGGCAAAATCATACTACAAGGTCGACTACCTTTTCCCAGAGGGAAATGCCAAAGATACGACACCGAATAACCCCAAAGGGATAGATCTCGAACTTCGCGGAGCCCAGATTGAGATGCGGCTTGCCGAAATCGAGGAGGCGCACCATGTGCTGACAATGATCAATGAAGGCCGCGGTGACGAGGTTCAAAAGGTCAACCTTCGGAAGAAAGGCAATGTGGGATCCAGCTCGAAGGGTCTCGATGGAATAGATTGGCAAGACTGGAAGGGTCGATTGCATATGGAGAATGTGACCATGGCCGGCCACAGTTTTGGTGGCGCGACATCGGTGCAGGTGGTCCGGCTTGCAGACAGATTTCCATGGATCGGCCAAGGAGTCCTTCTCGACGCCTGGGGGCCGGCTTTTCCAGAAGACACGGAGCAGCGGATCCGGAAGCCCATTCTATCCATTGGGTCCGAGGCTTTCATGCACTGGCAGGAAAATTTTGACAGGGTGAAGGACATTTGCCGCGAAGGTCTAGACCAAGGCGCCTTATGCTGGCAAATGACGATCCGGGGATCCACGCACCTCTCGCAGACGGATTTTGCAGTCCTATACCCAAATTGGATGGCGTTACTGGTAAAGACTTTGGTGAATCCCAGAAGAGCTCTGTTTCTCACCATCACATCGATACTCGAGTTCCTTCGTTTCACGTTGCCGGCGCGACAGCGTAGCAGGTTCGAGACGGCTTGGCCGAATGAACATCTCCTGGAAACTGACATCTCTGACACAAATATTACGTCTGATCACCGCCCGGATGATAAGTGGATTGCCGCGCGTTTAAAGATTGAGCGGGAGTTTTCGCTTCGCCTCAGTTACTGGCTTCGGTGGAGGCGACGGTGGAGGGAAAGGAGGCAGGCGCAAAAGGCCATACCGATGAGCACAGCGGCACCACTAGGCGGTCTGATTAATTGGGACAGCGAGATCTGGTTGCATCTTCGCCCCGAGATCGAGCCGTCTTCCGAGTTCATCTCAAAGACTGCAACGCAGAGAGGCGTTCCAATGGTATCTGACCGTACCTGATGATCTTCACATCTGCCGGCGTCCGCACAAGCAGAGATTTAGAGACGTGGACCAACTTGCCCCTGGCAGAGAAGTTGCGCATCAAGGCCCGGGTGATTTCTCGTGCCCTCCTTGTTGGTTGTAGCCCTGCGATGATACGCAGGTACGCCTTTCGTACGCCTCATCAACACAGGGTTGCCCGGTCGCTACTCTACCTGGGCCAGGGGTAGCAGGCTGACTGTGCCCAGGAGGGAGGCTAGATGAACGCCCAGATGAACAGGCAGTACGGGATGGCTGGGCATGCTTGTTTTCCGCCAATGTAACCCTTGCCGAATGCCGGTGTGGCACACAGTATAAATCATTTTAAGTTGACTGCAGAAATACCCCATGGGGACCGGAAATTTTGTGGGGAGCAGCCAATGGCCGAGGCAGCGTGGCACTCATGCTCGCATCAGAGGATGGGAGAAAGCAAAGAAGGAGACTCAGGGGAGGAACGTAGGGCGGGACGATGATGAACTGCAGACAGCGAACGCGTAATACCCAATTTAATACTGTTTAAGAGGGGAACATGATTCCGGGGGCCAGTAAGCTGGTGCAGCGGGCCATTTTCTCGCGTACTGGCAAAATGTTCTGGGTAATATCGAGAACCAGGAAAGCCAAGAGTCGCAGACTCGCGGGCGGTCTGCAGAGCCGACGGCGAGGGGCGACTGAGCCAATGTGACGAGAGCAGCAGAGATGTAGAGTCAGCAGTTCGATCTGACGACTCAACGGATTGTCGAAAACGCTCTACTGACTCGCGGTTCATGAGCACGCAATGCCACGACGCTCCTCCCATCAGCCTTGGCAAGTGAAATGGGATAGGTACAGTGTACCTGTCTCGAGATGCAATCACTTTGTGTAAGCACATCATGCGATGCATGCTTCAGCCCTGTACGACGGTCTACACGGCTTCCAGATGAGCCTTTAAGTGTGTTCCATTGTTGTCAATGACGGACCGCCTGGTATTTCAAACAGAGCGAGGAAAGCGGCATGCTCAGCACCCCGACTAAAGGTGCGCCTTAGACAAAGGTCTAAGGGCATCGCGGTCGACGTAAAGCCTCCGGAAGTATCGTAGTTGGTGCCACCAAACCCGGATAGTTGTAAGCTCGCTGTTTCGAGCCCAGTCGAAGGGCAACACAGCCAAAGAGGGCGTACAGATTGATTCCTGGAGCAGTTTGGTCCTAGACGGCACATGTTATCTAGGGATAGGCCAGGGGTCAATGTGAAGAATGGTATCGTTCGCGGCAGAAGAGCCTCCACAATGGAATATTCTATCTGTGGTACTCCTCGGGGATGCTCGGGGATCCGGCAGTATGACGGGGGCTGAACAAACTGCTGATCCAAGGGCAAGGCTAGGAAGGTTCATTTGGTGTAGCATCGTGTCCTAGGAAAAGCACCGTCTTACCCTGGTCGCAAACGAACAAGGTGACAACGATAGACGACGCCTGAACGACAATCGAAAAGAGGCTGAAAGCGTGATGGCGACATCGAACCACCCTGTATTGAGACTTGGGTCTAAGTGGTTGTATAACTGTGTATCGTCGCGTCGCCTCGATGTTGGACAGTCTGTGTCCCGTGACCGTGAATTCGGGTTTTGATAATCGAGATGTTTTAAGGGCAAAAGTATACCTATTCCAGAAGAGTTTCTCGATTACATTTTCAGGTACTCCATTGATACACGAAGTCGTACCGCGGGTGTAGACCTCAGTAGGCGGAGATGCACGCCGGGAGCCGCTCTCTTCACGAGTTGTGCGCTCAAGCAACAAGACTGGCGGTGATGTCGAGAGAAGAATGCCCGGGAGCGTGGGACCCCTGCCGAAGATCAAAAATAGCGTGGCAAACGGTGGGTTGCAGCTGGTGGCTTGACTAGCGCCAGATCCCGTCTAGGTACCGGACTTGTAAATGCGAAAACATGGAGAAGACGACAACGTCTCATGACCGCAGCCGTACCAATGCTAAACGGAACATATCTGGGATAACATCATACTCTCCGAATGTGTGACAATAACAGCCAAATCATTAATGGCAAATGTACCTTCACAGAGGCGTCCCGGGCTTGTAAATCATACAGCACGCCTGGCTGGACCTTGATCCCGGACATTACCAAGTACGGGAAAGATACTTGGGCACATCGGATGTGTCTGTGGAGACTGAAGCCGGCTCGGCGGGCCAAGACCTCACGCTGTGTCGCACTCTTTTGTTTCCACATGCAGATTGGATCGTCCCGGTCTGTCCAACTTCGCAAACTATGTGCATCACTCGCTTCTGTTCACTTATAGATCCAACGCTGTGACACCCGATGGCCGGGCTCGTTTCTGCAACACCATGAGGAATACTTTCTGCAGCTGCCCATCTTACCGAGAGTAGTCTGAGACAATCATGACATGATATCGCGATCTGAGTGGACCATTCCGTCATGCTCATTGCTTTGCTGCTTGTCCAGCCACTCTGGTACGACTTGTTGGGTGCTCTCCATCTTTGAGAGCTATCCTACGACGTGCTGCTCATGTCATCAAATTGCCCAAACCACGCTACTCCACGTACCTGACTAGCGCATCTCATTGCTACCATGACTTCGGGTGTTTTTTTTCTGTGCGATAATGACCCTGCTCGTCCTACCGTAGTGGAGAGATCTATGCAAGGGCATAGGGACCAAAAGTTTGGTTGCGTCTTGGGCGAGCGGAATGGTCAATTGCTTATACTCCCGTTGATGAGGCCTACGCAACACAGGTGGGATCCGAGTGGAATCCCTATATACGACGGACAGGAGAAGCCTGTGCTCTGCGGGATACTTTCGACGAGTACTGGCTTTTATTAGTCCGCTTCGTTATAATGTCGCCATTATACGGACTCCCGTCATGGCCGACAAGTGTGACTCTGTCAGGGAGAGAGTGCGTCGCTTCCGGAAGAAGAGAAAGTCTTCTCCATCAAATCATCAAATCCCATTTTACCCGTAACGCGAGTCCACCCAGCCAGCATTCACCCAGTACCTGCGGCTGCGTGCGCCAGATTTCACTCACTCTTCTGTGAGTGTTCTATTCTCTTTCGACAGGTCATCATCCGGGGTCAGAACCAAGTTTTATTCCCTTCTAAAGAACTGATATACCTGCCAGCTCTGCCCCATCCCGTCTCTCGTCACGGCCTGAGACAGAGCTTGCCCCTAACCTTGGCCATCACTGTTTCCCTCTCCGATGTTTCTCATTTGAGCCCTCAGCAGTTATAACAAGCGTCTTTTTGTCTTTCTAATCCCCTACAATTGCCCTGGGTCTGCATTTGCTTCATTTTCAAAGTGCGGTCATTTCTCTTGAACAGAACGCAGCACCTGCGGCTCGAGACACGGCTCTGCCGTCATGGCGGACATAACACCCACAGCCACCCCTCCCCTTTCGCGGGGCTCCAGCTTTCAGCGCATGCTGGAACTGGAGAAGAGATGCAGGGTAAGCCACTGTTTCAGTTCAGCGGTCCAACTATCATCGAAAAACAAGAACGTCAAACCGTCTATGCCCGTCACGTTTGTCTTCCTTAAATTATTGCGGATCTGACTTACTTGCTTTTCAATTAGTTGGAACGTCTACAAAGTGACCAAGAGCAGCCTAACCTCTCGCCTTCATCACCAACGGAGCTTCCCAGTCCCAGCACTCCTCTTCAACTTCGACGCGCCAACTCTCTGTCTCAGCAACAACAAGATCTGATGCTCAAGGCTGTCCGCCGAGGCATTGCTCCGCCTCCATTATCAATAGCCATTCCGCCGCCAAATATCGACCGGAGGATCAATGGGGCACAAAAACGAGAGATCGTTCATGAATGGGAACCTGAGCCGGACTTGGATAATGTGGATAGTTTACAGAAGTCCGTCAAGTTCCTGGCTCCTGACAGCGATGAAGACGAGGAGTCTGACCAGTCATCGATCTGCCACTCACCTAGTTGGGAGGGATATGGCCAGAAAAAGAAGGATAAGAAAAAGGAAGCGGAACGGAAGCGAAAAGCAAAAGAACAGAAGGATCTGGCTGAACGCGAAGCCAAAGCTGCCAAGAAACGAGCCTCGTCCAGGTTGAGCAAGGCCGCTCCTCTGCTAGTGCGGCAGATGCCTACTGTCATGGAGCGCTCAAACTCTGCTCCAGTACTTAGCTCGGATAACTTCCGGGCTACGAACAGAGGACATCAGATGCCGACTGTGGATGACGAACAGGAGTACGCAGGGCTCGAGTCGCGCCAGAACTCGCTCTTGCGGTCAATCACTCCCGACTCATCCGAATTACTGGATTCAGCCAACAATCGTTTCATAGGTGGACTCAAGTTGCAGCAAGAGAGAGAAGCAGCACTACAACATGCCGTTCGCACACAGTTCGCTCTTGTTAACGAACCAGATCCTCGTCAGCGGATGCACAAATCCTTCACAACTGGCCCGACCAGTGACATGTCCGCATCGATTTCAGGTGGATCGAGTCTGAGGAATGATTCTAGATCTTCTCGGGAATCATGCCCGCCCTCTGCTTCACGCACACGTATGCTGAGGCAGAACTCTGCTCAGCAGCCTACGGCGAAAGTTCCTCGAGGGAGAGACAGCAAGAACCACCCTGTTACCAGGAGCTACTCGAGCGACAACCATTCCCAAGAATCGCTACAACCTGATGGTGCATCTCACTCGAGGGGTCGTAAGGACGGGTACGTTCGACACCAACGAGACCAAAGTACGGAACGTGCACTAGCGGGGCTTCTTGATGAGCAGATGGCATCAACCAATGCCTCGTCGTCGACAAGGAGTAGCTCACAGCATACGAGGCGTTCGTCACTTAGTAGGGATGTCAAAGCAGCCGCCTTGAGACTGACAGGACACAGGGGCGCATCGGGGAAGAGAGCAGATCCTATTGAACATGGCTCTGTAGAGCAGGGTGATTACTTCAACTACGTGGAACCACCTTCCTCTCCTTTAAGGGCCCACGCACTCTCGCCGTCAGGTGGTGTTTCCTCGTCTACGAGCAACAGGTCTGCCCAACTCGAATCGACTGCGCTGAAAGCAACGCAAGAGTCAGCGAGTTCCAATACATCCATTCCCACCGGTGCTACAAAGACTCGAAGCCTGAAGGATGTTGCGAGAGCTGCTTTGCATATGTCGCCAAGCCAGGCCCAAGTCCCAACTTTCAAGCCAACGGTCAAACCGCCTCCCTACTACATTTTGAGAGCGAAGTTCTCGTCATCGTCATCGGTACCTACCCTCAGTACTTCAACAGCTTTGGGTGTCCAGACCGCCCAGCCACCTAAATCATCTCAAAGTCACTTGACTTCCAGTCCCTCCACCGCACCTAACCAGCCTGGTAGTCGGGTCTCTGAGGGTTCTTCTTCATCATCAAACTATGACGACGGGTCGCCGCTCCCTTCACCTGTCACCACTCCTGACACTTCCCGTCCTCAGTCCGCGAAAGGACTTCCAGTTGAAATTGGTATGCTACCGAACGGTCAAGCAGAGAAAACTGCCGTGCAAGACGATGCGAGGACGCTGCGGCAGTTTTCTGAAACTACTAGCTCGGGAAGTTCCTCCAATGTCACCCCACGCTTAACCCAATACGACGATGAAGGCAACGAGATGCCTCCAGAAGACCGATGGAGTAGGACGGCTATGCCTATGGACATTGACTTCGACGATGCTCAATCAACCGTGAGCGACTACTCTGACGCCAGAGAAGAGCCTGTTAAGATAGTATCTGCACCTTCTAAATTGGAAAGCGGCGGAGCTGGTGCGCCGGACGGTCGACGGTGTGATGAACCGAGAGACTCTGTCGGTCAGCCCAAGCTGTCCAGATCACATTCTAATCCGGATCTGACTGGCAACCAAAGGGCGACCAACCTTACAGGAGAGCCGGCCATTCCTCGTCGCTCGAAAGCAAGGCAGCAGCAAGAACCAGAACGTCCCAAAACGGCGTCTGCGGGCCAGCAACTGGGGAAAGAGTCAGATAAGGAACATGAGAAAACAACGGAAGAACTGCAAGAGTCTGAACAAAGGAAGAAACTGCGCAAGCAGAAACCTGTTCCAGAGACAAAGCCTGAGAGGATGACTGACGAGGATGCCGAAGTTATCGGACGAGCAAGTGATGACTTCAAAATGAGGACGGCTCAAGCGTGTGCGAGCACAAGTCTCATGTCCGCCAGGTTTATGTCACCCATAGGAGGTTTTATCCCCTCCTATGGCTTCGCTAGTAACCCACTGTTCGTGGACTTCTCAGAAATCAGCAAAGCAACATCTACGTCTGATCAAGGGGCACTTCCGGTCAAAATTACCGCCACCCAGATTACGTTTCAGACGCAGGCTCCAGCCTCAAAGTCAGTCGCGGAGGCTGTTCGAACAACGCCCAAGGTTGCAGCTCCAGCAGTCGACCAGCACCAGCTACCAGCACCAGAGCCCGCAAAAGCGGCTATGAGGAGTCTTTCTATCCCTACTCCCGCATCTGGGCCCAAGCCTACAGCGCCACCTAGGTCCACAACGACGCCGGTGTCGATTCTGAAGGCTACTGCACCACAACCGGCGTCCAACTCGGGACAAAGCCCGGGGCCAGCCCTCCCGCCGGTCCTATCGGCAATCCCAAAGCATCTACAGCCACAGAACTCGGCTCGGTCGCAAGCACTTGCTCCGCCTGAGCTTCGAATGGCGCCTATCGCCAAGATGTTCGTCGAGTGTTGCAGCTGCAGATTCTACCACGACATGCCGTCGAAACTCTACGAGTGCATGGCCAAGCCAGACGCTGTGGTGGAGGACAAACTGCGCGGCATCTCAGGAGCGATCACCACGATGGTGAAGTGTCCGTGGTGCCAGCACAACATGAGCACTAGCTGCTGTGCCGGATACGCGGCAGTGGTTTACGTCAAGGAGAAATTGCACTAATGGGGTTACTCTTTGGAAGCCGTTTCGGAGCCGGCTGGCCGTCGGAACGGTCATTTTCTTGGGGGCCGCAAAGTGTATGCCTGGTAGGGGGTACCATATCAGGCTGCACTGCCTGAGAGTACACTGAGGATGTTTCCTTTGTTACTAACCTGCCGACAGGATCGAGAGCTGTTGGTTTGTGGACACGCATATCTCTCTTCTTGTCAAAACCTTCAAATGCAGTCTGAACCTGGGTTAGGAGCGCTCTTCGTATTTTCATTTCTCTCCGTACAGGCATACATCACTCACTTGCATATCCTGCTTAGCATAGTCATACATTCCCTTTTGTGTCGTGCATTCATATGGAATAAGGTATGGAAAAGTCGATCGCAAAAACACACTGTACAACTACGAAGAGATGAATCTATTGCGTCTAAATGGCGCCATGCATGGAACTCGTGAAGAAGACTCACGGAAGGCGTTTGAGGACCGGTAGCCCCATATGAAATGTTATTAGTGTCACATACAACTGGAAAGAGATAGAGTCAGCACGTCGTCTACAGGTGATTTTCCCTCCAATAAAACAGGCGAGCATCGCTTCCATGTCCGTCGTCAGCTTGAGATCTATTCGCCCCACACTCGCATGAGTCCCCGGCAAGGAGGAGGACGACGCATCTTCAGACCGCTCTTCTAATGCCAAGGGCATCTGCCACGAGGCCTTTGGAGACGCCGGAATCCATG
Organism: Coniochaeta sp. PMI_546; assembly: GCA_021432605.1. Lineage (NCBI taxonomy): Eukaryota > Fungi > Ascomycota > Sordariomycetes > Coniochaetales > Coniochaetaceae > Coniochaeta > Coniochaeta sp. PMI_546. The sequence goes on along the minus strand of MU271149.1, from coordinate 1,099,594 downwards.
CACTCAGTGCTCATCTTCATATCGACGTCCCGAGTAGGAGCTTACGTCGTCAAACGCGGGGGCAGATGAAGCAAAGATACTGGTTAAATGAGTATCCTGTAAGGCACAGCGGCAGAGTGTGGAGTTGAGTGTGGAGTTGCATTACCGCCGGCAGTTGTGCTTGATGGAGTATGACCTGGGAAGTCTTGGCAAAAGTTTACTGCTCTGTCGTGAAACTGAAAAGTACCTAGGTATCTTAGCGTAGGGTACCTACCATGAGGTACCTTATCTATCTTATCAGATTTCTCAGCCACAGAGCCTTCAGCCTCAAAAGGGGCGGTGCGGCGCCCGGACCACTCAGCGCATTGTCTCGGCCCAACGCGGCGTGACATCACGCGCGGCGGCTTTAGCTCGGCTCTACGGCGGCGGTCAATTGAGCCCTTTGCCGTGGAAGCTTCTCCGAAATCTCAAGTCGGTTTTTATGACGCCCATGAATGAGAGGCAAATTTCGCTTGGCTAGAATCTCCGGCCTCGCAGCTCAACACCACGCCCTTTGAGCGACCTCTACAACTCATCCTGGGAATCACTCACCTGGAGGCGAGATTTCTCATTTATTACAACAACAGCAATAACAACAACACATACAAAGAGTGCAACAACCATCAATTGATTCCACCCTGACTCAGGACTGGGCAGAATACTTGATAGTTGACGTCTTCTCTCCGCTCGCCATCTCCCGTCGGCGATGCGAAGGACGTCACCATGACTCTCCTATCACAAACACCCACAAACGGCCAGGACCACGACCGGATAACTCACGATGACCCTCCAACAGTAGTCCCGATCCATCCTACAGGCCCCCCTAATCTACCAGACCCCGTCGAAATCACACCAGTCCAGAAGATGCTCTCGGCAACATCAGGCAGTCTTCTGACCGGCCTTCTCGCAACACCCCTCGACGTCGTCCGAGTCCGCCTGCAATCCCAGCACGTCAACCCCCAACCCGTTCCCCTCCCCGCCGACTTCCAGAAGCTCGCCGTTTCCACGCCGACTGCCTTCCGGCCGTCGAACCTGGGGGTGACGGCCTGCTGCCGCGAAGTCTTCTTCATGAATAACAATGCCGAAGTGTGCATCGCCGGCCCGCGGATAGCGGGTCTGGATGCAGGAGCCGCGACGGCAGGAGGAGCAGAGTGTGCCGTTGAGCAAGCGCAGCAGAAGACGTTCAACTCGACTATCGACGGACTGCGCAAGATCGCCAGGAATGAAGGCTTCACGACTTTATGGAGGGGGCTGTCGCCTACGCTTATCATGGCTATACCGGCGAACATCATTTACTTTACTGGGTACGAGTGGTTGCGGTACAATACCCAGTCTCCGATCCAGCGAACCGTGGCAGAGCCATATGCGCCCTTGGCGGCTGGCGCCGCAGCACGGGTACTAGCTGCTACATCGGTTAGCCCGATCGAGCTCTTCCGCACGCGACTGCAGGCTTCGCACGGAGAGTCTGCGGCGGGACATCTGAAGGACACCTTCGTGGGGATCAAGGACATGGTGGCTACGCACGGATACCGCTCGCTGTGGAGAGGACTGACGCTCACGCTGTGGCGGGATGTGCCGTTCTCGGGCATGTACTGGTGGGGATACGAGACGATCCGGGGAAAGCTCACAGATGCGAGGGAGCGACATCGCGGTCGGACGTTGGACCTGGATGCCGGTCGCGGCCGGGCGAGGAGGAGATCGCAGAGCAGGGAGAACCATCGGGACACATTCACCGACAGCTTCATTGCCGGTGCCGGATCGGGTGCCATAGCATCGCTGGTGACCATGCCCTTTGACGTGGGCAAGACGCGGACGCAGGTCTACCGCGACGTCGGCAAGGGCGCTGGCGGAGCTGCGGTCGCGCGAGGGGAGCAGCCGAAGATGGTGCCGTTACTCTGGCACATCTTCCGGACCGAGGGCGTGTCTGGGCTCTTCAAGGGGTGGATACCTCGCACGCTGAGGGTTGCGCCGGCGTGCGCCATCATGATCAGCAGCTATGAGGTGGGCAAAAAGACGTTTAGGGGGGTCAATGAGCGGGCGCTCGCGAGGGAATTCGCGAAGAAGCATGGTGGAGAGTGATTACCGCATAATGGGCAGCATCGCACCTCTTTGCCTCGGATTTATGGATGCAAGCATTGTTCGGCGTTTTGAGATGGTTTGGCATAGTTTGAACCAAAAGAGCAGGCGTTATATCTGCTTGACTACGAGGCGAAAAATGATAGACGATTGTCTTTCTGGTTCTGTACAATATTGATAACAAAGTATTTGTAATCATCTTTATTCTCCAAGGTCTGATGAAGGTCCGCCGGTTGTGTTCTTTGGGACTCGTGTCGTCTTCCACATCCTATTTCAACGACTGTGCCCCAAGAACACGGGGTTGTCTCCTTTCCACCGTTTCTGGTTATAAAGGAGTCACGGCAGCTAGCCTCTTCTCGCATATTTACAGCACACGAAAAGATCAATGCTACACATCGCTGCGGTTTACTAGGGGCCTTGTCAGTGAGCAATCTCTATTTAACTCTCTAACGTGTCACAGCCCGGCTAGGGTGTGCTATCAAAGGTGAATCCTATGCCGGTACTGTTTCCTACCAGAGCTTATTGCCGCTCTTTTCTCAGTTACCCACTGTTGAAAGATCAAAAGTTATGCCGAAAGCGCCTCGTCATCCTGCCTCCCATGGCTTGCTGGTACATCATCATTCGCATGTTCATTTCAGAAAACATCCGATCGAAATCCTGAGCAACCGATTCCCCATCAAAGCCGAACCGATACCGCGAACGCGCTGGGCCGAACACTTGAGGAACGACCCATTCTCCGCCAAGTGACCTAGGATGGTCACCCAATCAAGTGTTGATAGGTGGTCGCCTAGCAAGAACTGCTGCTGAGCCCTCATTCGTTCCGCCATCGCCAATCTCGCTTGTTCCTGCAACCCGCGTTCTCGCGTTGGTTCGGGCCGGTGATATGGATGGTCTCCCGGCTCGCCCATCCTGATTGCCTGCGGTGTTAGATTCGCCGCTCGAGGGTGCGGTAGTCGGCGGTCCCAAAAGTCCCCTCTGTTACTCCCAGGACGTCCCGGACGTTCATCTCGAACGCCCCTTGTGGACCGTGCTGCCGTTGGGACTCGTCTCGGTACTGGAGCTTGAGCTTGTGGTAGACCAGCTTGGCGTCTCGCATCCGCATCCTCCATTATCCACATGCGCATCTGCTCGGCCAGCGCTCTTGCCTCTGCATCTTCTTGTGCCCACCTCCGCATCTGCTCATTGTTTCCCAGCGCCAAAGCTGGTGCCGGCTGATTCGCCTCTTGGTCTTCCAGCGCCCACATCCGGATCCGCTCGGCCAACCGGGCCGCGTCGGGGTCTTCTACTTCCCGCCTCCCCCTCTCCTCACCATCCTGCGACGCCGGGCGCCCCAACTCGCCGGCCGGACCACCGCGACGTGGCTCCGCAGGCGTGACCGACGGCGGTGCTGCGGTGATGCGCGCCCGAACGGCTTCTTCTAACCGTGGCCGGTCGGGCCGACGCCGCCGAACACCACCGTACCCGGGACAGTTGCATAGTTTCCAACGAGCTCCACACATGTAGCAGAACTGGTAACCGCATCTGCATCTGTGTTATGTGTCAGTAAGCCAGCGAGGGTCAGTGTAGTCGAAAAGAGAACAAAAAGTTCCGACTTACGTGATGTGGTTACATCCATCGATACGCTCAACAACGGTATTGCATCGCGCACAGAACTGGTACCCGTGCGCTTCAATGGTCTGTAAGACAGCCTCCATGTCCGGGTCTCGAGGACACGGTCGTCCGACATGCGCCTGCGTCCCGCAGTCAACGCAGGTAAGGCGGTTGCAACCAGGCTGTTGGCAGAGAGCCGTCCGTCCACCTCTTCTACGATCCCCAGTCAGGGTGTGGTGGGCCGGAGGAATGAAGCTTGCGCAGGTGATGATGTGGCAGTACTGTCGAGTCGCGCTTTGTCAGCCTGAGCACTCCGGCTATCGAATATTACGACGCCAATAGAACAGATACTCACCACCCGATCCCTGACAGCAACATCCATCTCCGCGCTCCTGCGCCGATACAAATCGAGCACCCCGCGATCGCCCAACCACTCAACAACCGTCTCCTGTATCTCACCGGGCTCCTCCTGACAGCACCGCGGCGGCCACGCCCCGTCGCCGCCCTCGAGAGCGTTCCGCACCAGCGTCCGCAGGCACCGGCGACACCAGTTATGCCCGCACGACAGTGCGGCTCTGCGCCGCGCCACCCGGGTGCAGCCCAGACATGCCGCGTCTTCACTGCCACCGTCAGAGGATGCGTCTGAAGCCGAGTGCTCCACCTCCGTCAGGTTGCTGTTCGCGTCGGGCTGGTGGAAGGTCGGGATGGCAGCATCGTTCGAAGCACTGTCGGGAGGATCGTGAGCGCGTTGTCGGTGGTCCAGAGGGCCTAGCTCTGGTCGTGGTGGGCCTCGGTTGTGGTGGTGGTCAGGACGAGCCGGGCGCCCTTGGTATGCTGGCGTAGCGGCTCTTTGAACTCCATGGTGGTGGCCACGCCTCCGTTCTTGCCGTCGGCGGTCCTCGGACGACTGTCGATGATTGGACTCAGGGCGCCTAGGAGGGTAGAACATTGTAGGTCATGAAGCGTGTATCTTGACTCTCGCTCGTTGTGTTTGTTATCGGTTCGATTCCGCTGCAGCAAGAAACCGATGCGAGGTTGCGTTCAACGGCGACAGACTTGATGAGAGACGAGGAAACAAGGATTCGCAAGTTTGGCTGCACTATATACTTGACTTTGGCAGAAGCTTTCACTTTTTATTGACTGTAAGTGAAGCGTGACGACGCCTTGTTTGACGATATTGTAAGATGCCGTCGATCAGTCCTCGTATAATAATTGCCGTGACGCAAAGTCATTTGGCATTGACTCGATACTGGATTCGCGGCTTCGCAGATACAAACGGGTGACTGTGACATGTCAATACAACGGAGCAGGTAGCGGTCCAAGCATTGAAAAGAGATATGGTGCGTCTTTCACTCGGACTTTGCTTCGATTTCTACTCTGAAACAATACTGTTGTGCCAAAATGGACTACATGTGTATGCTCGGCGTGACCGTGCCAGCAAACATTAAGATAAAGCGATGCTCCATTTCCTCAGTCCGACCATCTCTGGGCCAACACATTACAAACACCATCGAGGAAAAGCCATCATAGATCAGGACTCTCTCCGTAAACAGGAGATGGGAATCGTGTCAAGATTAGGAATCGAGAAAGGGAAAATAAATTATCAAACGCTAATGAAGTTGCTTCCATTGCTTGCTAAAAATCCCGCGCAGTTTTTCTAGTGGTATCACGATGAGAATCGAAATAACGGTAAGGGAATAGGTCGGCGAAAGTCGAAGGCCTGAGATGACGTGGTTAAAAGTATGGTATGGTATATGATGAGGCCCTGGTGCTCAACCTTGGCGCCAACCTCACATCGCTTTGTGAGGAGATATCAGTTCATGATGCCTGACGGGGTAGAGGGCAGAAGATAGTTGGAAGTAATTGTGCAGTCTGGGCGGTATAACTGTCAAAAAGGTTCAAAATGGCGCTGTGGGTGCTTTAGAGATGTGACTCTCGTTGGAATCCGCTGTCGAATGGGAATCCGTTGCGACTAGCGACGGATAGGAGGGGGCGTAGCGTTTCCTGGACCGCCGTGACCTTCCATGTTGCCCGTCAACTCGGCAACCCTTGCCTTGATGCGAGCAACTCGGGATTCAATAGCTATTGCAAGGTTAGCGATCATACTGATATTTCGGGCTCACGACAGAGAATACATACTCTCCTCTCCGCTTGTATCCTCGTCGGCATCAACTGGCTTGCCTGTGGGGGCAGAAGGCCTGTCCGCAGCGCCTTGACGCTGAGCAGCGCGTTCCGCCGCGTTCTTGCGTATCTGTGCCCAGCGATCTTGCATAATGGCCGCTGGCGGTGGTGTCGACTGCGTTGGCTCGGACTCTGGTGCCCGCTGCACTGGTGGTTGTGGAGCTTCCCGCGGTGCGGATACAGGAGAGCGTGACGGCTTTCGTGCGATTGGAGGCGGAGCAGCATCATCTTCCTCCTCAGACTCATCAGGGATGAAAGCAGGCTGGTCCATCAGCGGGCCTTGGTCAAACCGCGAGAACTCAGTATTTGCCTCAAGGGCATCTGCCGTGTTAACCCGCGAGACCGTCTCCCTCTCGGACGGCGCATACACAGGCTCTGGCACGGGAGCTGAAACAGGTGGAGCCAACGAAGGGGTGGCTTGCTCGTCAATCGGATCCGCTCTCTCAGGAGGGGTGGCGTATGTCGTCTCCTCGCGGGCGAAAGGTGGCTTAATAGGGGCCGGCTCAGGTTGGTACTCAGGTCCAGCCAGCTCAGCCGTAGGAGCAGGAGCAGGGGCCACGGGTTCCTCATCCTTGACGCCCATGGAACTGAGCTGGGCTGCGGCATTGTCGGGCACTTTCGACGACCTGTTCTTGCGACCGAACAACTTCCTGAAGCCACCGTTGCCAGCCTTGTCCTTGTTGTCTTTCTGAAGTTCTTTGTGAAGCTTCTTTTGTCGCTTCTTGCTCTCCGGACTCAACTCGGGTTCCGGGGAAATCATTGCTTCACGCGCTATCTCCAAGCTCTCGGGCTCCTTCGACGGGGGAATGGGTGTGCTTCGGCCAGCTGCATCTGATGGTCGCTCAGCGGGATGCAGGTCTTGCGGAGCTTCCATTTGCTTCTCTGTGAGGCGTGGGGTCTCCAATGGAGACTCGTCCTCTTGCTGTTGCCGGGGAGAGGGTGATTGCGGAAGCGGGACGACAGCAGGGGAAGGCTGGGGAAGAAGCGATGAAGGTTTTGATGGCACCTCAGGCGGTCGATCGTGGCCGTTCAAAGCGACAGCTGACCCGTTGGAATGCCCGTTGGTGTGCCCGTTGATCGGTAATGTAGTTGTGGAAACACCACGGCCGGCAGCCGTGTTGGCCAGGTACGCCTCGCGAATCGTCTCCTTGTCATACTTGCTAGCCCATTTGAGAGCTGGGGACGCTTCGCTCATGATTTGAGGCTGCAGAGTGAGAATACTGTTGGTCTTCTCAGCCATGACATCTGCATCAGTCCTACCCCGGCGATCGGTTTTCTGGCTCGCTTGCTTCTCTTGAGCCTGCTTGGCCTGGAGCTGAAGGGCAGCAGCCTGGATTTTGGCGTGCTGATCTGGCCCAATGCTCGTCTTGCTAAGTCCAAGAGTGTTACTGGGAGGCTGCAGATTGCCGTCTCTCTTGTCCAATGCATGTCTCCCAGTCGACTTCCTGCGTGATACGCCCTTGTTGCGACGAGTCCAACTGAAAAACCCTTTCTTCTCTGCGATGTAAGCCGTAGGGTCCGGCTCAGGAGCTGCACCCTTCACCATCTCCTCCATCACTAACCAGCGACCGGTACGGATTACTGTTTCGACCACCGCACATCGGCCGAAGGCAGATTTGCGTTCGGGTGTTTCTTCCGGTGCCAAACTGCTGATCCACACCCACCAGAAAGCATCGTCAAGATCAAATCGAGTGATGCTGGCTAGCTCACCTGGCTCCAGGTGCCGATCGTTTTCGAGTCGCGGTTTGTGGGACTGTGAACTTCGCTGTCGGACCTGAGTCTCAATCGGTGGGAGGACTTTGTCTGGAGGAAGCAGCATATTAGACGGGCTGTTTGGCCCGTCATCAACGAAGCCAGAGGAGAGGAAGTCGGCCCAAGAAGGAGTGGTAGGTCTACCCAAGCCGTTACCTGACGCAGCCACTGTCCTCAGGCCGGTCTGCCGTCGTGCGGGTGCTGGTCTGGCCTCGTCATCTTCATCCTCCTCCTCGAGAGCACTAGCGAAGCCGATGTCTTCAAAGCGTGACCAGGAGGCATCTCGGAGGCTGGTAGAATGTTTCGAGCTCGACACAGCCTGGGACTGGTTGGCAGCAGAGATTGACCTGAGGACTCTGCGACACTCCTCTGTCAAGGCCTGTACAGGATCCTCATACTCTGACCACTCTCGCAATGCTCTATCTTCGTCCCTGTACTGAAAGTGTCTAGCGCGGCGCAGCAGAGCAAATGGCGTAGGAGACACCGAGTCGACGATCATGACCACCCTGTTGGTAGATGATTGCATGAGGGACGGCCTTTGGGGCGGATATTCGGTTTCCGCGAGTAGTTTCTCCAATGATCTAGGGAGCAACGAGATACCTCCAACGGTAGGGTTAGGAGCCAGCGAACGGAGGTAGGCAAAGAAGAGATGACTGGTGGCATCAGCAGCAGCTAGCCACGTCTTGTAGCCAGCTTCAAAGCCATTGCCGGTGTCTTTATGCTCAAAGGCCCACCATGCGGCCATTCGTGACAGCTTGCGGCCGCCGAAGCCGTTCACCTTGCCGTGGGCCGCAACTGCGGACAAAAGGTCGAAAAAGTCAAAAATGATCGACGACTTCGCTTCGCTGTCGACGCTCAAGGGAATGAATGTCTTAAACGAATCCCTTGCCATATGGGAGTCTGAGACACCCCACAGTTAGCCATTTCGTTCTAACTGAAAAGGTTAACGGGCAAAAACGGGGATGTCTTACCTTGCTCGCCAACTCTAAACAGCTCATACGAGTCCCATCCAACAACACCTCCTTGAAGCCTGCCCCAGCACCATTTAATGACGCCAGTTATGACCTTCACAATTGTCAGTCAATCCACATCACCAACCGACATCAGGTTTGACAGAGAACATACCATCGGTTCGGTCATTCGCAGCTCTTGGGTAAGAGCTTCGCCTCGCAATCCATGGCCGCCATCGAAAAAGTGACGGACGAAAGTCCGCACAGCACTCGGGTCAGAGGTAGGTCGGAAAGGGAGCAGGAGAAAAGGAAGGTCGAGAGCTGTAGACCAGGACAGTTAGCAACGCCCCCGTTACACAGAATCAGCAAGAAGCCGACACACAGCAAGCCAGGCGAAATGCACGTCCTACCTCGATCTTTGATCTCCTTTGTGCAACGCCTGATCAGTTCCTGAACCTCCTCAGGCTCGACCGTCGTGCGAGTCCATGCATCTTCCCACTTCGGTTTCGTGGGAATCTGGTCGGTAAGTTGGCTAAGATTGGAGTTTTTCCTAGACTTGCTCCTAGGGCCGTCTCTCCCCTTCAAAATTGAGAGGAAACTTGGCATGGTGCAACGGGGTAGCGCAGTTCAGAAGTGGAATTGCGTAGCTCCAGACATTCGAAAGATAGAATAATGGAACTCAAGCGTTTGTAACAGGTTGTAAAGCAGGAATCAATGTGGGCAATGCGACTCCGCGATGACGCGCAATTGCAGGAAAGCTGGTTTGTCGCGTTGCTGTCGCGAGTCGGAGGAGCAGAGATGATCGGGCGTATTTACTTAGCGCCGGTCTGTCGCTCTAAAGGCTGGACAGATACAAGATAAAAGTCGGTGGGAGTTTCGAAGGCAGTAAATAGGTGAACGTCGCAGGCGCTGAGTGAAGCAAAACAGAACAAGAAAGCGAGTTTGACGCAAGATGTTTGTCGAGGAGCAGAACCAGGAAAAGAAAGAATCGGGTGTTGAAGAAGATGTCGGATCTTGTCAGGGGCTGCCCAGGGTCGAAGCAAGCACGGCGGGTGGGCGTAATTAATGAGGTTCAATGTTGGTGTCAGTCGGCAGCGAATCACCTAGGTTCCCTTCTGCGGTTGCGGACCGCAAATAGATACTTCTGCTGGGCTTGATGGTCTGGGCTCGATTGGGCTTAGCTGGTGTGCTGAAGAACGTCTCAAGTGTGTGGAAGGTGGATGAGATGGTGGGTGGTGGAGCTTCTTTCCCGTTCCTTAGCTCCTCGCTAGCAGCCAGGAACCAGAGTTTACAGCTGACGACGAGTTGAAGAGTTGGATGCGAGTGACTGCGTGTAACAGGAGCACCAGTGACGTCCTCAATTTTGAGATGAAGGACGAAAACCGATGGGAGGCTTCCGAAGCTTTTGGAGGAAGCAGGTCAGTAACACCCAGCGAGGCTTGAACTGTCCCACAAATGAAGAATTGGTAGACTAGAGGTATGACAATTCCTAGTAGGTACCTTAGGCGGAGGACAGATAAGTGTCCAGGCGTTGATGATTACCTTATCCTGCAGTTTGACAAGCCGTGCGGGATCAGATCGAAGAGGAGCTGCGCCTATGTGGAGTGGTCTATGCCGGGTAACGCAAAAGGAAGAAAGAAAGAAAATATTGGTCGTAGACGGCAGTCACGACGAGGAATGACGGTTGGTCGGCTTGTTCTTTTCTCGACTGACAGGGTTCCGTCTTGACTACCTAACAATCGTGATGGATCGGATCTGATACGGCCGTCCGAGTCCTCAAAGCCTCGAAAGCCTCCAATGAGTCCAAGCATTCAATACAGGGTCTTCTTAAGAGCGTCGGCTATACGTCTAGACCTATATCATGGCATCTAGGGCTATATTAAGGCATAGGGCAGTGTTATATGATGCCCTCTAGTGCCGGCATAGAATGAACTTCTCAGAACTTCATTCCCTTAGTCGGGAAGCAACATGATGAAATCAGTACCATGTTGGAATCAGTAGCTGCCGGAAGTTGCAGTCTTGCAGACTGATTTGTCCAAATCGGTTTTCTAAGCTATTCGCTTAAACCTGATTAAGGAACCTGGTAGGCAGCTGGACCTGCATCTGCACCGCGACTGCCATTTTGGCCTTCCACAACTTCGGGCAAGTACTTAAGTGTGTCATATCTCCCGAGAAGCTGGGCCAGATGCTGCGAGTCGGCCAGATTTAACACAGTCGAGCACGGCAGTTACTTTCCTGGTGTCTATCTCTCGCTAAGGACACTCTTTCGTCCCTTCTCTCTTCTCTTTAATTGCCTGCGATACCCGACGTCAGACGTAACGCGAATTTTGCAACTCGTGTGTATCATGAGCTGCGCAGTCTTTGCTGATCGCCTGTTTGAGAGCCACGTTGATGTGCCCTGTGACCGGGTTGGAACTCCATCTGAGTGGCTTGGAGGATAGAAGCTGTTATTAAATGCCCGGGCGCCTCGAACTGTACAACCTCAGACATAGATGTCTTGATGGCCACCGCGTTGTGTTCGTGGTCACTAGGTAGAGATAATTGGTAACTTCCAAACCTTCCGAAGTCTTTCTCCTCTGGTGTCACGGTGGGGCACAAGCGTGCACAGTAGTCTACATAGCAAGGTACGTACCTGAACCCCTGTAACCCCACCCTGCCCCTTGGTCCTTCTCCACCCATATCTTGTCATTTCATCAACGTACCCTAGCAGCGCTAGACATGGCGGCCCAATGCGCTCACAGGATGCACGAGGTGATTTGGCCATTGCCAACTCATCAAGGCCCGTCCAGGGCCAGTATGATGGCCTAGTCCTCATGAGCCAATGTAGGAGATCATATGCGAGGCTTGTATACCTACATATGCCATCATTGGATGTTAGGCATGTTGATCTCTGCGTTGGCAATTCCGCGTGGCGCGCAGACTTGCCCCGAAATCGACTCAGACAGACATCGGGAACCAGCCTCAACTGCTGTTTTCCAAGTTCCTGCAACCTGCCTTCCAAAGTCTGGGTTTGCGGCGTCCACTGCCAAGTTGCAGCTCGTCCTCATGTCATCTTTAGACCGAAGTCTGAGACACGGCAGAGGGCGGCTTTGCCCCTCAGAAAAAAAAGTAGAGCGATTGGTCTGCGATCGGCAACCTCGAGGGACTCTGCAAAGACCACGCAAATCAAGACTTGCGAGCTCTTTGGTGAGGAAGTGCTGTCGTCCAATCCAACTCCCGACTTGACGTACGAGGCCTTGTAGCACGAGTGTTGTCGTCGTGCCTGTGCCCCAACACTCTCACCGTTGCGGCTCGTTTGACTGAGGATGGTTACTGTGGGCTGGCTGGCCGCATTAACGCCCTCTCGCGCATCCTTGGACCTGCATGGTCATGGGCTGCAAGCTGTCTGCCAATGTGCCGAGTGGCCGGCAGACGACCATCTCCCATCAAGTGCAACCGATGGTCAGCAGCATCCGAGCTCACACCTCAACCGAGCCAATTCACAGTTTCCAGTGTTGCTGGAGCACCTGAGCTCGAGCTTCATTTCATGGATTTCAATGAAACCAACGAAGAACAGCAAGCGGATCCCGACGGGGCTGAGGAGGACTTCGCGGGATCCGCTGCTCTGGTAGCACTCCACATTTTAACATTTACCCGCTTCGGGCGGGTTCGGCTTTTCCCATGTAGGATGGCAGCCCGCACATCGCCGTTGGATCCCGGCTGCTCTCCGTCATGTATGTTTAGTCCATCATGATGCATCATCACCATCAACATCCAGGCCACCCGCAACAGGCCTTAGGTCATCGCGGGGACGGTGATCCGCATGAAGTATCGCTCTCCGCTGCTCATCTGATCGTTCCCGCTATGACCTGTTTGATATGTCGATATGTCGAGTAAACCAAACCGACACGAAGTGTGGCTTTTTGACTGGCTTTCGACTTGCCCACTGCCCACTTATACACCCGATAATGGCACATATTATAATCTCATACTAATGTACATTACTTTTTTGAAAGACGGGCGTCCTCAGATGCATATGGTACACAGGTTAGAGACCAGTCATGCTACATCCATAGTAACATACGTACCTTCAGTCTAAACCCATACCTCTTGCCACATATGCCAACAACGCTGTCCTGATGCATCCTGCTCAAAACCCACCGAGTGCTCCGCCAGTAAGCCAAGGAGTTCTCTGATGGTTGGACAAACACGGAATATGTGTACGCTAGCATTACCATCCCTAGAGTGGCGGTCTTGAGAGACACCTGGAGCGGAGCGCCGAACAATACATCAATTCATATACCTCGCAAATATGGCATGTGGCATCGGAGACACGGGCTTCCGGGGATTTAGGAGACTGACAGTGTTCATAGGTATTAATAGTACGCGGGTCAAGCAGGCACAGCTTTCTGATTTGGCCGTGACCATATAACGCCAATATCTCGGTCAGCCTCTATGTTCGGCCAGTGTGAACGGTACGCACAGTTGTCCTGCGGCCGGACGGCAGGACCTGCGGAGTGCAGCATTATAATATTCCGGAGGACGTCTTCGTGGACTCGCTTCTGATAAAGGACGGGGATAATGAATTCTTCCTGACATACGCTGTGTCTTGAATACAAGCCATGTTACAACCGCCCCAAGGCAAATCATCTGGGAACACCGAGGTAGATGTATGTCGATATTGGACCAATGGACAAAGCCAGAAGCAACATGAACATGTTAGGTTACATCAAAGACCGTATATACACGCCCATTCCCTACACAAGAACGCCTCCCAAGCCTCAAACAACACAATGTACGCCCTGATCCCAGATCAGCAGTCATTACCCTGAGGCCTGCGATACCCACAGGGCTGTCTCAAGCCTCAACCTCGTCCTTAGGCTCCACATTCTCATCCCCTACAACCTCCGCACCCTGTACTTTATCCGCCTTCCCCTTGCCCTCCGTCTTCTCAGCCACGACCTCGACTTTTCCCTCGGCCTTGGCTTCAACCTTCTTCACCTCCCCGTTCTCAACAACCTGCCCCTCCGCCATCTCCTCCTCAGTCTCGTCCTTCTTCTTTGCCAAGGTGGAATCGCCCGGAACGAGCGCCCAATCCACCTCCCCTCCCTCGCCGTACCTCCCCGCCAGCCACTCATTCGCCTTCCTGAAATGCCCACAGTCGAAGAAGCCCCTCGACGCGCTGAGCGGACTAGGATGCACGCTCTTCAGCACCAGATGCCTCTTCCCGTCGACCTTCATCACCCTCTTGCCCGCAGGCGTGCCCCAGGCCATGAACACGACCCCCCTCGTCCTCTTGGCCGCGACCAGGTCGATCACCTTTTGCGTGAACTTCTCCCACCCCCTGTTGGCGTGGCTGTTGGCCTCGTGGGCGCGGACGGTGAGGCACGTGTTCAGCATCAGCACGCCGCGGTCGGCCCAGGGGGTCAGGAGACCGCCCTTGTTGGGCGGGGGCGTGAAGGACGGGTAGTCGTTCTTCAGGCAGATGTACATGTTCCTCAGCGAGGGGGGCGCCTGCGTGGGCGGGCGGACGGAGAAGGCTAGGCCGTGGGCCTGGTTGTGGTTGTGGTAGGGGTCTTGGCCGAGAATTACGACTTTTACTGTGCTGAAGGGAGTGTGACGGGACCTTATCGCAGGAATATTAGCTAGCGCGAAAAAGAGAGAAACTCGTAAACGAGCCGGACTGACCAGCTGTACACATCCTCCTTCGGCGGGAAGACTTTCTTGCCCGCACTGTGCTCGCGCTCGAGGAATCTCTTGAGTTCAAGGAACTCCTTGGTGACGATCTCGTCCTTGAGGAGGGCTAGCCAGCTGTCGTGCAGTGTGTCGATTTCGAGCTTGAGCAGGTCCCGCTGCTCGGCTGTGAGGGAGGCAACCCATTTGGCCTTGTCGAACTTGGTGCCTGCTGGTTCGGGCCCGGATGCAGAGGTAGAGGCGCTGCTGTTTGCTACTGCTGAAGCGACCTTGGGGGCACCAAAGAAGGATGTGATACTGCCTTGCTGCTTTGGCTTTTTGACGTCTGGGCCGGACTGGGCGCCAGCCTTACGTTTGAGGGTCGACATGCTGAAGCTGACGGTGAGAAGGTGTGGTTGCGAGGTGCGGAGGAGACTAATTGACCGTAGGAATGGGCGGTGACGAAGAGGAGAGGAGCAGAGGAGTCGTGAGAAGGGTATTGAGAGAATCGTGACGACTGTAGCTTTACAGACAGAGGGTGAAAAATCTCGGGGACGGTTACCTATCTTAATACAATAAAGCAAGTCTACGAAAGAACTTGTCGAAGTTTGAGGATTGTACAGGTGAGGTCCAATTGAGTCTGTCAAAACGGATTAAACTGTGCCAGTGAGTCCAAGTCGTTCACCGGATACAGGCCAAGGTTGAACCCTGGAAGGCCCTAGTCAGGGCGTCAATTAGCGTGTGATAGTGCCTGCAGGTAAGCTGGAGACGCGTTGTTCGCACGCGAATTTTGGCGTCTTGCAGCAGAGACGCGAGCCCTAGCCACTTTAACGTGTCACCCTGCCTGCTACCGTCGTACAAGCCTTGGGTAAAGATACACTTTCGACACGAAACCAGAAGAGGAGAGATCCAAAACACCCTATATTCTCCTAAATACGCGGATTTGGCCTTTTTCAAACCCACAGACCGAAGAAGCCATGACCATGAACCAAATGCCTACCTGCCCATGCGATGTATAGACGATACTATGGTACAATACAAGATGACCCCCTCAGCAGAGTCGTTCGCTCTATATAGCAGCTTCTAGGCTACCCCTTATACTCAAGGTATACCCAAAGCAGCACCGCCATCCACGCCACCCTCCAAGCCGTCGCCAGAAACTCTCGGACGACAACTTGCACGCTTGATCGAGACCGCGCCGAAGCAGCCTTCCACTTGCCTCCATCGTAGAAGTCATCCTCGTCGCTCCGAATCTCAATTTTGGGAGGCCCTCGTTGAGAAGCACCACCCCAACCCCATTTCCCCTGACCAGGCCGATGGAAGTCTCGGTCCTTGTCCTTCGCATGCCCGTGTCTTGAACCTTTCGTCTTGTAGGACTCGGCAGTAGACCCGCTCCGTCCACGTGTACCCCCATGTAAGAACCTCGAAGCCGAGAAGCCGGCCACGCCCGCGGCCGCATACTCATCGTAATCCTCAACCTTGGCTTTGAACATGGGCAGCACCAATCCATTGCTGCCCTCTCCAGCGGGATCAAAAGCGAACCGTTCAAGCTTGAGCACCGGTACCAAGAATGCCCGAGCAGCTAACACCACCAGACAGAAAAGCCCAAACCCTATATACCGCGAATAGACCTGTCCCATCCGCGGCAGCAAGCAAAGGTGCGTCTGCAACGTCGGTGCCTCTCCCAGCAACGACTTCCCCTGCTCGTCGATCGGGTTATACAAGCTCACCATCAGAAACCCGGGCGTTGGCACCCCCATAGCCATGCTGATGCTCTTCACAGTTATCTCGGGCACGTGTCCCTGCCTCGCGTCGTGCTTCAGCTCGCAGTAGTCGTGATCATCGCCCGAAAAGGCGTGTACCACGTGACCGACGCTCTCGAGGATCCTGACCGAGTCATCCTCGCTCAGCACGTTCTGGTACTGGTACCCCCTCGTCACCGAGATGGCGTTGCGATGGTCCGGGTTGACGGGCTCTTTCTGGCCCTTTGGTGGCTTTGTCGGTGGCCAGTGCTCCCTCAACGGTCCGCAGGGCGTACCCGGCGGTCGGTAGAGCGGGACGTGGGTGAGGAGGATGGACGGCAGGTCCCCTTTGCCCTCGCCAGGGTCGAGGGTGGGCTGGTTCTTAAAATCGGCCTTGCCAAGCTCTTGGATTGTGTGAGATTGCTGTACCTCCTCCACGTCGCCTCGCTGATACCGTAGCTCTCTCCCCACTGCTCTTCGCTTCGTCTTCTGAACACTGTTCAGGAAGAGCTCCGCTGGCATATAGATGTCCTTCAGGTCATGCTGCCGCACCTCGTCGGACGTCCTCGCACTCAACGAGACCGTGTCAACGGACACAAACGTATGATTGCCAATGACATCCACCCGGTTAACATCCCCAAAATACGCCTCGAAGCGGTTCCGCACCGGAATTTTGATCTCCGATCCGAAGCCTAGATCGTGGTTCCCTGGCAAACTGGCAATGAGCTTCCTGCCCCTTTGCCCTGGCCCCGGCTCGTCACCCGCTTCGATCCAGGGACCAAGAAAGATATCCCCGAACCGGGCGTATTCCTTAAGCCAGTAGTCCTCGCCGTACTTTTTATTCCACTTCTTCACGTATTTTTGCTCCCCTGCGGGATGCTGTCCCCATTCGGGGTCCTTGAACTCTCCGTGTGCCGTCTTCCACTCCCGTCCTCCGTCGAACAAGTCCCCTAGAAAGAACACCGTGTCCGGCCGCAGCTGTTGTTGAAGCTGGTTGTATGACCGCCGGAGGTAATTGTCCGTGATCGTCACGGTTATGGGGTTTAGCGGCCACGGCCGGCCGGGGTAGGAGTGCGGGTCGATGAGCTGGGGGTCGGCGACGAGGACGAGGCGGTGGGGAGTTGCTCCTGGAGGCTGCAAAGTACCGTCATCAGTCTTCCTCTTTCTCGCAGGTTTCGTAGAAAGGTGTGGTTGCGAACACAACATACCCAGTTCTCCCAGCTGCTCCAATGACAGCTCTCAACCCGCGAGTGAAACACCCACCTCTCGCCCCAGAGCAAAAGCAGCACCCAGACCACAACCAGTGCATGCGGGAAGCTCAACAGCCTCCGCATAGCCAGGTTGTACCGGAGCTGACGCAGCATGTTCACCAGAAACCCAAGCACCATGTATCGCCCAGATCCCTTCCAGAAGCCCCACAACGATCGCGTGGCAACCTTCAGTCCCGCCAGGCAATCGTCTAGTAGAGACGAATCGATGTCTCGGCGCGAGCTGTGGTGAAAGGCGGACGAGAAAGCGTTGCTGTGGGCGTTGTGTGCGGTGCCATAGTCGTTGCTATATCGAGCCATGACGCGATGCAGATGCGGCTGCAGCCATAGCCCTCTCCCCGGACTGGCGCAGGAACCCACCACCCTAGGAAACTCGACCCCTGACGAACAAGCAAGCCAGTGCCTTGGTTTTTAATCGCGGTAGTGTATGCTTTTGTGATGCAGGATGTCACTAGTTCGCTGGACTGGAATGGTGGAAAGTGGTGTGAAGGCTGTGAAGCTGGGGCTTGTAACTGGCTCGACACTGCCCGAGGAACGCGCAATGCTTGATAAGTCCGGGGGAAGATCGGCCTCCTAACAGTTAAAGCTTACTGTGTCTTAGGTATGGATCCGGCTAGTAGCCGCTAAGTTTAGGCCACGTTGGGGTGGAAGACAGACTAGGATTTTACGGCCTGCTAGAACACGATTACTACTATGTATACGTATATGGTACACAAAGAAAGAGGATGGACCTTGGGAAAAATGCGCAAAAGTGCAAAAAGCCAAGGCGAGCAATGCATGAATCTGTCATTAAGAAGCTCAGCTGCATCCCCTGGTCAGCGGAGATGTGATGACGATCACAGGGGTCCAGAACACGGGCACTCGGACCTATAAAAAGACACCAGGGTTGTTGCACACCTGGGTAAGGTAGGTACCTGGTTAGGAACGCACTCTACAGATATCACGATGATTATCAACATTTTGCGAGACAGACGGGCGTTCCTGTCACAGCTGATGTTACCAAATCTATTGCAAGGTTTTCCTTCCAAAGTACAACTTTCAGCACAACCATTCCCTTTGACTCCGGCTGGAAGGATGGAATTGAGCCCACGACATCGGTAACCACCCTCTGTTGCCAGAAAACTGCTCTCCTTATATGAACTGTCCATCAAAACTGTGCGATAAGTATGCACAGGAGAGCAAAGAAACCTTGGAGTATGATTGCCACGTTCTGTTCGCCTCTTGGATGCCGGCCTCGATATGCTGGATAATATAACCTCCATCAAATGGCGACCACGTAGCGGAACGGCATTCATCCGCCAAGCTCGCCTTGTAGCCACTACAAAGGGCATCCTCTTATGCTCGCCGATGCTCGTCTCCTTTTATATGACATAGTAAACACAACCGGAGTATCTGGTGAAAGGCCATGGCAAGCAAGCCGAAACGGCGTAGACCGAAGGGAAGTCGTATGTCGTAAGTCGTGTCCGGTCCTTAAAAGATCCAAGTAAAGGACTCCTTGACCTCAAAGGCGGTCGAATATCTGTTCCGACATTAGCTGCACGTTCAAACCAAACTCCCCGACCGCACCCAGCAGAAACACATACTTGATGTCAGCGCTACTGGCCCCGACGCACACCACAAACCTCCCCTCCTCCGCAATCCACCTCTTGATCGCCGTATCATAATACCCAACGGCATGCTTATCCAGCTTCATCCTCAAATGTCTCGTCTCCCCAGCCTCGAGCGTGACCTTCTCAAACGCAACCAGCTCCTTCTCTGGCCGCGGTAGCCTCGACTTCTCATCCCGCACGTAAACCTGCACCGTCTCCGACCCCGTCACTTCCCCGACATTACTCACCGCCACGATCAGCTCAATGCTCCCGTCGGGGGTCAGCACCTTGCAGCTAAGCGACGGCCGCCCGTACTCGAACGTGGTATACGACAGCCCGTGCCCAAACGGAAAGAGCGGCTCGATCTTGGCCCTCTCATAGTGCCTGTAGCCAATATACAGCCCCTCCCCATAGGTAACCTCGAGGTTCTCCCCGGGCCAGTTATGATACGCCGGCGCGTCCTCCAGCCTCCTGGGGAACGTACACGGCAACTTCCCGCTCGGGCTGCGGTCCCCAAACAGCACGTCCGCCAGCGCGTTGCCGGCCTCCTGGCCCTGGTACCACGCCTGGAGGATGGCGGGCACCGCTCCCGCCCACGGCATCGTCACCGGCGAGCCGGACTGGTTGACCACCACCGTCCGCGGGTTGGCCCGCACCACGGCCTCGACGAGCCGGTCTTGGCTGCCGTCCGAGGGCAGGTCCATCGTCTGCCGGTCGTACCCCTCCGACTCCCACTCCGCGTCGAGGCCGACGATGACGACGGCCACGTCTGCGGCCTTGGCGGCCTCGACGGCTTCTTGGAGGTAGTCTATCTGGTCTGCTTCTTTGAAGCCGATCCGGCACCCGCCGTATTTGTGCGTCATGTTGAATTCTTTTTGTTTGGCGAGGGGCCGGAGCTCGTTCGTCATCTCGACGCGGAGTGAGACGGGCTTGTTGGCTTCCATGTCTATGTCGACGAGGTAGTCTACCGAGCCGTCAAACATAGCCTCGCCCTCCTCTGTCCAGTCCCAGAGGTCCAAAGCGAGCTTGTCGTTGATGTAGAGCTTGCCTGGACCGACGCTCATGAAGGAAACGGTGTGCTTTCCTGTCGTGGTAGGTGTGATGTATGTCGTTGCGATGGCGGACCATTCTGGTCCAACCTGCGCCAGGGGTGCGGAATCCCACAGGAAGAGATCTGTATTCGTCCTGTGCTGCGTGATGACTGGCTTGTCCTCGAATTTGTCCCCCTTGAACCACTCGATCGTCACGCCTTGCTTCCCTGACTTGTCGGTACAAAATGGTGATGCTACGGGCAGCCACTTATGAATATGGCAACCCATGGCGTATGTAACCTCCCCCTCCGCCGCCTGCCGGATACTGTCGAGAGGTAAGGTGTTGTAGTAAGGGTTCAAGCTTGCGCTACCACCACCTCCGGCGATCGCTCTGTTTGCATTTGGGCCGATAACCGCCACTTTCGCCTTCTTGCTGATGGGCAGGATGGAGCCCTCATTCTTGAGGAGCGTGAGACCTTGGACACCAGCCTCGCGGATGAGTTGCCGGGTCTCTTCCCGGTCATCCTCGCGCTCGGCTTCTTCCACGCTCATATCATTTCCCTTGGTGCGTTCCACAAGTGTCAGGACATTCTCAGCAGCCCGATCGATATCATGTTGCGTGATGCTACCATCCTCCAGCGCTTGGAGGACTTTCTCGAACCGCCATTTCGTCGAAAAAGGAAATTCGATGTCGCAACCAGCTTTGAGCGATTCCACGGTGGAGTTGATACCGCCCCAGTCGGAGATCACGGTCCTGCGCCAGGGGTGTCAGTTGACCGGCTCGCTCGCTTATCGCTCAGTCCCAGACAAGCACATCGCCACTCACCCGTCGTAGCCCCACTCGCCTCGGAGAATATCTTTGAGGGTGTGCTCGTTCATGTCGGCATGGACACCGTTGACAAGGTTGTATGACGACATGATGGCCCATGGGTTGGCCTCTCGGACGGCGATCTCGAACGGCTTCAGATAAAGCTCACGGAGTGGCCTCTCGCCAATCTTGGAGTCGACAGTCAGCCTGTGGGTTTCCTGCTCGTTGCCAACAAAGTCTAGCTCATCTGTCAGCAATGTTATATTTACTTGTGAGGCGTTATCACGGAAAGACGGACGCTTGATGGTGGCAGAGACTCCCTTCTCCTGGAGACCGCGGATGTACTGGGCCGCCAGTTTGCCGGTAAGCAGAGGATCCTCTGAGAATGACTCGAAGTTTCGTCCTCCGAGCGGATGCCGGTGCATGCAGACTGTTGGCGCCAGTAGGATATTGGCGGACCGTGCCTTGGTCTCAGCGGCGAGGTGCTGCCCGACTTCATACAGTATATCCTTGTTCCACGTCGCCGCAAGGGAGATACCGCACGGGAACAGAGCAGCCTGTGACGGTCAGTTGATGAGGCTCAGGAGCCTTTAAGGATTCCTCTATACTGACCTTGGTGCCTCCGACAAAGATACCGCCACGAGCACCGTTCGGTCCATCGCTAGTCTTGACAGCTGGAATGTTCTTTTCGGGAATGGATTTGGTCCTCCAGAAGTCGGACGCTGTCAGCAGCGAGACCTATCTCTCATGAGCAATCTTGACAACAAGCAACACCCTCGACCAGCTGTCTCACCTTCTCCTCCTGAGTTAGCTGTCCAAGCTTCTTTCTTGCCGCCGTTCTCTTGTTCTTCGTGAAATGTTCGTATTCATGGAACGGACTCTCCGGAGGAGAGTACTCGGTATCTGGAGTTGTATTGGTGTCCATGCTGTCCACGCTGGCCGCGGGAGACGCATTTGGATCGATGTCGATAGATGGAAGTGGAGCCATAGTGGTAAAGTTCTCTGATTTTGTGTATATAAAGTGAAGAGGATATTCACCGGAGACACTGCGTAAACTCTGCGGTGACGAGGCAACGTTCTGACAAGGTCACGGCAAACTAATGTACTTCGGTACTCGACGTGTGTGGCAGAGTACGCGAGAAAGAGTAAAGACTCGATCTTCGAAGTCACAAGTCCAAGCCGGCGAGGAGCAAACTTAAATAAACAACACGATATAGCATACTGGTGACACTATACCAAGTTGATAAGACTACGAGATCAGCAGGATGAGATACCACCAACGACTGCCGACATTCAACCGTTCGATACAGAAACGGGCTTGGGCGTCCCCTTGTCGGCAGCCAGATGTATAAGAGAGAGAAGTGTGATAATCGTTTATTGGGGCATATGCCGTCAAGGAGGGTAGACGCACTCGACTGCTCCAATGCTCCACTGATAGTAACCAACAGCCGGCGGACTTTTCTCCTGTCTTGGGACAGACATGGTGAATAGCTCGCTGCTTCCTCCCCAGGGGCATAAGCGGCCTGTGAGATCTACGTGAACTACTTGGCCAGGGATGCCGTATAGCCGCCGAACGTGGGTGGCGGGGATGGCATGTAGAGAGACGAACGAGACAATCTTCGATCGTGGATGACTGAGATTGTGTCACTTGACCTTCCGTTCAAGGTCCGGTTTAATATTGTCATGGCAGGAAATAGCCATATCGGTAGGGACGGACCGGACGAGCGGTCGTAATCGCATGAGTATTTCAAGGGTCCGACAAGCCCTCCAAAGCCCCATATTGCGTTTAGTTGGATCGATCCGGGCGGACAAGCGAGGACAATAAGGCCGAGTGGGGGTTGTCTGGCAAGTGACCATCAACGAAGCGGCGTCCACGCTTCCTGGTTCCTGGATAATTGGTGGTAACGGCTTATAGCTTCAAGATGCTTGTTTGACCCAGTTGACCATAAGCAGCGCTCAAGAAGTGCGAGTGGATCGACGAGGTCAGACACCGCCTCTTTTGTCTCCTCCTAAACCTGCCAGCGGTAGAAAGGTCTCGCTAAAACATCGGCCAAACAGCAGGTGATTGCCCTGACCCATATTCCTTCAATGACGAAACGTTGTGGTGGAAACAAGTCCCAGAACGTGGCGAGGTTTGCTTCCTTTTGCGAAGCTAGGCTGCCCAGCATTAGCTTCGGCCAGTGGACCCCTGTTGATGCGATTCTAGGGCCGGGCAGAGAGGATGGACGATACCCGCGACATCTCCGTGACTTCTGCACATCCACCCTTCCCGAAATGCGATGAACATCGTCAAGCGCCGGCTTGACCCTAGGTGGCAGCGTTTTTCTTGAGAAGAGGCCTGACCACACGAAGCCTTGTAAGGAGCACTCCAATCAGATCCTCACTCTCAGTGCCCGAGGCCGTGGAACAGGTATCAGGGTCAGATCAGGATGCTCTGACGGCTTCATTTCGACTTGAATCCTTCAGAGATCGACGGTTGTCATGCAATAATCCTGGCGAGCCGCCAGCAAGAAACGGCACGAAAGCATTCATCTTCAAAGCTTCCAGAAGGTTGCCTGGCAGAGTTGCTTGTTGGTGGCATCAGCCAGATCTAGCGTCCAAAGCCAACTTTCCCCACACGGAAATTGATAATGCTGTCGATCTTTGATGCAACGGGATCGTGGCAAAAAAACAAACAATTTGCATGTGTTGTGTTCACCCGCATAGAAATACCGAGGGTTTGCACTTTGCATGAACGAAACCCCCTGTCCATGCACGGGAAGTCCCAGGATGGCGGGCAAGACTTGACGGCGGCTCTCGCTTGGTACGGCTCTCCGGGCCGGCTTCCTCGACCCGGGCGGCGGGTCCCCGTTTCGAGGGGTTTGGTTGGCGGACTGTTTGTCCCAAATCGACACCGTCGACATTGCGAGACTGCATACCTGGTTCGCAGTGTATCGTCGGTCGACAAAGCGACCCTTATGAGATTCAGATCAAGCAGGATGGCCATCTGTTTCTACAACCACCCATGTCAGTCTCTGAAGATGTGACTGATGCGGTACGGGTGAATCCTCTTAGATAGACCGTTATAGTGCCTGGAGCTTACTCGAGCTCAGAAAGAGGTGTCACAAATTGTGAACGAGATCGTGACGTTCTAGTGTAGCTACCTTAGACTGGGGGTTCTCGGAGAATAAGCAGGCCACTAGAGAGAATGGGACGGTGCTAAACCTTATCGGCAGCAGGTCGGCGAATATTCGTTCCGTGAACCAAAGTTCGGCATCGACTCCGTGAAGTTAAACTCTTTCGAGACCAAGAATCGTGCTCAGACTAGTCGATGTCACTGCTGCTTATCTCAAGGATTAGAGGGGTTGGGGTCCGAGATCTGCTACCCATGTGTACCTCGCGGTATCACGAACATACGAGAAGAACCTCGCAATGGTGACATACCGGGCATCGTTGTGTGGCACAGGCTCCGTGAAAAGTAGGGCCAAGTGTGTCTCCGGCCTCGTTGAGACTTTGACTGTCACATCTGGGGCCAAGTCTTATCTGTCTTCCTTCAACAACTGGTTCCTCTAAATGAGCTGTCTGCATGATGGTAGCTTGACAACTATGGCAGTCGATAGTAGTGCAAGTGACGACACCCTGATCCCAGGTCGTCGATGCGGGTTGAAGTACATCTCCGGGAATGTCACGCTGCAAGAGTAGCCGGAAAGAGACATGCCAAACCTGGATTCGCAGCATGTGAGTATTCCGAATTTCCTGTGCCTGTGATATCTGCAGAGAAGCCTGGCGTCCTCTCGATGCAACTTCAAGTCAGTGCTGCCAGCTACCAAAGGAGACGACGTTGTCTTTAGGTACTCTCAGCGAATCGGAGAGATTTTCTGCTTCCAGCCTGGCAGCACATCGACGTTCCATCCGTCTTTAATGTCGATTCGTGGAGAAGGAGCATGGTGACAGGGGCCCCAGACGAGAGCCACGGTTCGGCTCTACACGGTTCCTTCCGTTCTGGACTTTTTGCTGGTATACTTGCAGCAAGCCGTGCCTTCCTTGATGAATGCTTTCCGGGTTATAGCATCTGTAATACGTACTGTGTATTGGATCACGCATATTAGCGCAGTGCAGGCCTTCCTAACAGCATAACTGCCAACCAGTTCGTACCTCGTTTGTCAATACTTATCTCAGTAACACTACCTCATCGCATTGGGGCTTTGAGTTTTGCCCTCCAGATCTTGATCACCTCCGCACCTTGACCATGGGGAACGCGCCCGGCCCATGTAAGGTCCTCACATCACCTCATAGTTTCGTCGTAAGAAAAGCTGATAGTATACAGCCCGTGGGAAATGTGTGTAAATGTACCGGAATAACGTACGTTAGGTATAGAGCACGCGAACATCGATTCTTCTACTAGGAACCTTGCATTAGCTTTGATACGAGCTCTATATTGTATTGAGATGGACCGTCCTTGAGCTCCGGCTTGTGCTCTGTCCCGCCTCGTCGAAACGATCGTGACATCCACAGACGACCACTACTTCTCGCCTGTTGTCCGGATGGTGCCCTCTCCTGTGTGGTACCACCCTTACCGTACCTACCTGAAAAGGTGCTAACGCATACGATGACAGCTGCAACCTCTTCACCGTTAGCCGGCGTTCGCGGACCTTTGGCCGACTCCTCAACACTACTTGACAGGGCACTCGGCACAACGACAAGGCCAGAGACACCCTGTCTGTGACCCAGACAGAATGTTTGATAATCACGCCTCTGGTTCTTCGAGAAGGCAACGCCGTATCGGTCGGGGTCATCGAATCCGTCGCATAGAACAATCGAAGGACGACGTCCTCGCTGTCTTTTGTCGACAGGTATGCTTCCTCTGATACCTTTTCGAACGCATCGTTGCTCACATTCGTCGAGTGAATTTCGGCGCAATGCATATGAGACCTAGGCTAGTGTTCCCAATGCAGTGTTGACGCAAGCCTCCTGTCACCATATGCCAGTGTTACCGAACTACTTCTCCCGGCTCACGGATGATAAGAGCCGTTGCAGTAGCTTAAGCGGCCTGTAGGTTGCGAGCCCATCCACTTGCACAAAAGTCGGGTGGTATGCTTCGCTTCTTGTTAGTCCTGCACAGAGGTCATCTCCAAGATGCTCAACTTTTCAGACTGGACGTAGAGCTGATGTCGTGAGCTCCTACGATGGCCCAAAGGACTGTTGAACAGAAGGGGACGATACCAGTAAATCTGGAAGAAAGCTTTCCCAATTTGCCGCAGACTTCGATGTGGTCTTGTTGGACAGGGCTCTTGGCAGCAGGTATGTGTCGGGTCCAGCTCTAGACCGCAAGACAGATGGTCATGAAGAATGCCACAAGGCACCAAGACCTCACCCTAAACGCTTGTTCAAGTTGGTTCTTGCATCAATCGCTGTATGACTGTGATCTAGCTTGACAACCAAGGATTTAAAGGCTGGCTTGCATGAGACTCATTGAGCGCTGGGCCTTGCCAGTGTTTGGTAATACACCTGTACATTCTCATGAAGTATAAGTCCAAAACCTGCGAGTTATCGTTCGGTCAGATGGCTTCATCTGAGACCCTATGGTTCTTCCACGTTGAAACTGTTGAAGCTGTTGAAGTCGTAACTGCTGTCTCAAATCGTCACATACACATACATAGCTACTGCCTCATAAGGTAGGAGGGACGACGAGAGTTGAAATTGTGGGCCCCCGAGAAAAGCTACGTACCGTGGTATTGAGTACGCTAGTGCTAGCGCCGCGCTACTGTGGTGAGGCTTCTGGGCTTCTCGCCAAGCTTGAGCACGCGCCACATCGCGAATGTGAAGGCGCAAGGGTCCCGGAGCTTCAACGTCGCACCCAACTTTGCGACATCCAACAGACGTCTTCAATCGCGTTCACTGGCGCCACGGAAATGGAGTCAGACGATGAGATTCTGCATAGACTCGCCAAGGATGGATCCATGGACTTGTATGGCATCACACACGATCTAATAATAACCATTTCAGACAGATGACTGACTTTGTTGCTACAGCCAGTCCTGGGAAATCCTTCTTCCCGGCCTCATTGCGCGTATCGAGAAGGTTTGTCTTTCAGCCGTCATGAAGTTGTGCTGTGTTATTCCTGAGCTCACGCGAATACCCGTGCTTTAGATCGCTCATACGGAGTTCCCCGTGCCCAACATACCAGAACCCCCAGCAACACGCACTCCGGCGCCGCGCTTCCTGATGCCAATACCGTCCTCCGACCCCATAGCGCCGACAGAGTCCACACCCTCATCCCAAGAGACAGACAAGGAGAATGCCCTACCGTCATCATCCGTGGGCGTCACGTCCGCCCCGAGCTCTTCTCGGCCTTTCCAAACTCTCACGCAGCTCATCCAGCCACCAATTCCGCCCGGAACACTGCCAGGACCGATCGCATTACTTCTCGACGAAGTGACGTCCACACTGATGGACAACTTCAGCCGTTTCCCGCCTCACACAATACAGCGCCTGGCTGAGCTGGTCTTGGAACCGAAGCGACACTACCGCAGCCTGACCGCCTACCTCCACGCACTAGACCGTGTGGTCCACGTCACCAGCGGCAACAACATCTATCCCCTCCCACCCGCCGTCCCAGACATGAGCCAGATGTCCCTGCTCGCCAATGGCGTAGGCGCGGGCGGACAGGGAGGGCTACAGATCAACACAGCCGCAGCTAACAGCCTCGGCAGCGACGAGTCTCTCGGCGGCGCTCTGCTCACACCCATTCCATGGCTTGCCCGGAGAGCCAACGGCGGCAGCGAGGACGGCGCCGGAAGTTCCGAGGACGGCAGCAACAGCTCACCCATAAGTGCACACGGCCAGCCGGCCGCCGGTGCAAGCGGACAGCCTGCCGCGCAACCCGAGCCACAACAGCCTGCCGCACAGGCACCACAGCCACAACCACAGCCTCAACCCCAGCCTCAACTTTCCACGACACCAGCCACCGAGAGCACCACCCCAACCAGCCGTCCCCAAGTCCGCACCGAAAGCACCGAGACGATCGAGGGCCCCAACGGCATGGGCAGCATCGAAACCGTCTCCGTCTCCGTCAACGGCGTCCCTAGCACGGGCGCCGTCCTCGCCTCCCGCGGCGTGACCCAAGGCGAGCTCCTGCGGCAGGAGCAGCGCGCCGGCGTCGTGCCGCTTAGCCAGCTGGTGCGACAGGCGCAGCAACAGCAACAGCAGCAGCAGCAGGCCCAGGCCCAGGCCCAGAGCGGGCCGAACAGCAACGGGACCAGCGAGGCCGAGGCGGAGGAAGAGAGGGTTAGTAACAGCCGTACCGCTGATGCCGACGCTACGATGGAAGGGGAGGACGAGACGCCGCATGCGAGGGGTCCGAGTGTGATTGACGATGTTGATACGGGCCCGCAGGCTGGGAGCGGTGGGGCTACGCACGTTGCCGTGGGTTCGATTAGTGCTAGCGGGCAGCCGGTTGTCAAGATGCGAGGCATTGATGTCGAGGCTGCTGTCGGGAGGAAGGCGGATCCGAGTCATCAGGCTTTATCGGGAGCGGATCGGAAAACGTCGCCTGAGCAGGGGGAGGGAATCGTCCCGCGGTCGCCGAAGCGGGAGGCTGCAGATGAGCTTGAAGGTGAGGTGAAGAAGGTGAAGGTTGGTGAGGACGAGGGCGAGAAGGGGGATGGGGGCGATGCGATGAAGGTCGATAAACCCACTGAGGACGCTCATGTTGGGAATGACGAGGAGCCTAAGCCGGAGACCGACGCCGAGGGGGACCTGGTCATAAGAGATCCAGTTCCGGCTGGTGGCGGGTTGGATGGGGAGGCTGGAAAGGGCGTGTAAAGATGTCTAGCTAGGGGGTCTGTTTTGCTCGTGTACGAGGTCTCTATCATGGCGATTGAATGAGGGTACGGATGTTTACAGCGCACGAGTTTGGCGGTACGGCGTCTTCAGGGTAAGGAGCGATAGGGCGATCTGTTAACGACAATGGCACGTTCATAAATCAAGATGAATATCACTTGGCTTTCATTATATCATTCGGATTATTCGTCTCGGTGACATGATGTCGGTTGTCCTCGACGGGAGCAAGGAAAGCCCCTATGTAAATATGCGTCCCTCCGCAAAGCAAAACGCCCATCTAGATATTTTGCAGACCATACAGCACATGTGATATAATACACACCCAGACGCCACGCAAATCCAGTTCAAGCTCATTCTCAGCCACGTTACTCCATGACCTTGGTGATGCTCTCCCTCACAATAACACTATTCTGCTTCTCGTCCCTCCTAACACGGTAGAACGTGTCGCAGAACTCAGAGCACTGCATGTGCTTGAGGAACTCCTCGTCGTGCGTGATGACAATCAACTGGAAATTGCTCTGCGCCTGCCTCGTCTTGATGATGGAGTGCAAGCTCTGCGCTAGCGAGCGGATGTTGTCAATGTCCAGATTCGTCGTCGGCTCGTCGAGCGCAATCAGGCCGCAGTTGATGCCGAACGATTCGGCCAGCGCCAACCGAATGATGATGGAGGCCAACACCTTCTGACCCGCGCTGCAGCGGCCGCGCATGTCCATCTCCGTGTCCTGCTTGACCATGCACACGCGGTAGTTGTAGTTGCGCTTGCCGGTGGCCGTCTCTGCGTCGGAGCGGATGAGGATCGTGTCGATGTCTGTGCCTTGGTAGGTTGCCTGCCACAGTTCGCCGGCGATGCGGTTGATTTCCTCCATCTTGAGCGAGTGGTATTGCATTATGGCTTTGTCGAGCGCGCTGCCGTAGCGGCCGAGATCCTCGATAGCCGCTTTGGTCGTCTCGACTTTGATGTGCGACTCGCGGTATTTCCTGGCTGCATCCTTGTAATCGAGTTCCCACTCCTCGACGAGCCGGGCTAGCTCTTCGTCTTTGGTCTTCATGGAACCCATGATTGATCCGCGCTCGGCCAGGAGCTTGTTGTGTTGGGACTCAAGGGACCGGGCTTCTCGGGCCAGACGGTCGTAGTCGTCTTCTGCATTCCTCGACCTTAGCGCGGCTATATCTCGCTCGAGCTCTTGCAGCAAGCGTAGGTTCTTGCGGTAGTTGATGTTGTCGCTCACGTTGCGCTTCCTCTGCTCGCCACTGTCAATTTCCTTGCCTAGCCTGTTGATCTGTACTGTCAGATCCTTCATGTCCTTCTCCAAGTTCGTGATCGTAGTCTCGAGATTAGCGATGGCGCGTTGGTTGGCAGCCAGCGCTGCCGGTCCTCCCCTGTCGATGTAGTTTTGGATGTCAGACTCGATCATTCTCAGCTCGCTCACAGTACGTGCTATGCCATCACGCTCTTCGGCGACCTTATGTTCTTTCGCCCGGCCCCGCGCAAGTGTATCTTCACGGATGGCTCTTGCTTTGGATATCTCGGGCTCCAGCGTCTCGAGATCCTCGTCAGCTTTTCTAATGGTCTCCTTTTGCTCATTGCTTTCTGCCTTCAACGTTTGGATCTGATTCTGGAAGTCCTTCTTCCTCTCCATTTTGCGGGCAACGTCGCTGATGCGATTCCTCAGCTCGCTCTTCTCTAGCTCCAAGGAGTTGATCAGGTCTCGGATTCGTTGTCGGTCCGTGGTGATTTTCAAGATTCTATTCTTGACCGCCCTTGTCTGCTCGGCACAAGTTGCCTGCAGCTCATTGATCTCATCAGGGCTCCGCATGGCAGCATGGGATGATTGCTGTGACGACAAACGCTCGATTTGCTTCTCCGACTCCCCAATATCGCGGTAAGATTGAGATATGCTAGAGACAGTCTTGCTCATCGATTCTATCTCCTGTCGCTTTTCGTCAAGATCCTTATACAGAGCGTCCTGATCTTCCAGTTGCCGCACTAGAGTCTCCTTCTGAGAATCCAAGGAGGCGATCTCCTTTTGCAAAGGAGGCAACTCGACCTCGAGTCTCTGGTAGGTATCATTCTGAGACCTCACAGCGCGAAGAATGGCTAGGCTTTTCTCGAACTCCTCCTTTTCCGCTAGCAGGGTTTTCTTCTCGCTATCGTCGAGATGGCTCGCAATTTTCGTCAGCAGCTTAGATTTGGCGGCTGGCTGATCCTTGAAATCTCTCTCGCAGAGGCGACATTTGTTGAACCTCGTGACCGACTTCTCGGCCTTTGAGTAGTACAGCTTCAGCTCATCGTACAGGCTGATGTCTTGCTCAGTTTGCTTGACATCGCGTTCGAGTTCTTCCAACTCCTTAGGGTACTCTTCGATTGATGCGGTATCGTTCTTGACCTGGCTCAAGGCAGCTGTCACAGCCTTTTGGCAGCTATCCTTTTCGGCTGACATTTTCTTCTGCCTGTCTCGCGCCGTAGACAGCTTGAATTCGAGCTGATTCAGATCTTGCTGTATGCTGTCCTTCTTCCTCCGGGCCTCAGAGACCGCATTGTGCTGCCGACTGAGCACAGCGTTGAAGTCTGCTTCTAGGGTGTCCGGCTGCCAAGGTGCTCCAAGGATGTCGGATAGCTTCTCCTGCCATGTGTTTGTGAGCGTGTCCAGCCTTCGTTTCCTTTCAGTAAGTTCCTTCCTGCGAAGGTCTAACTGAGCTCGTTCGGAGGCAAGCCTTGTGCAATCGACCAACTCACGACTCAATCGCTCGCTCTCGGCCTCGAGCTGGTAAAGGCGTTGATTCTCGTGTTCGATCGCCTTCTCGAAATCCGCTGCTTGTTCATCGCTACGGGCTTTCTCCAATCGGCCGTCAAGCTCGCCCATCGATGACTGAAGAAGCGCCTCTGAGCCTTCATCGATGTCCAGTTTGCTGATCTCACCGTTCAGATAGGTTATGCGCTTGTCTATCGCATTGATCCTCTGTTTGGCGCCCACACGATCCTGAACCCGAGAGGCCTTTTGGCTCTCGAGTTCCGTAATGGTCGCAGTGGCATCGTCAATCTCCTTTGCATTCTCGCGCTGCAGGCGCTCAAGTTCCCGTTTCTTCTCGTCCAGCATTTTCTGGATACGATCGTTGAAGGAATGCACCTGACGGTCATTGAGTTCCCCGTCAAATCCGCGTATTTCATGTCGAGATGCCGCGTCCTGGATCATCTTCACGCGGGTGACAAGCTGACGCTCGTACTTCTCCTTGTCTGACTGGTGCTTTCCTAGCTCGGCAACCTTCTTGGTGTGCTCGCCTCGTGCCACCCTGAGCTCATTTTGCAGCTCCTGGTATTGGTCGGCTTTCTGATCTCGCTCATTAACGATACGGCCGATTCTCTCCTCGTACTGCTCAAGGTGCTCGGCAAGCTGTTGGTCTGAGTCCGGCAGTTCTTCGATTGTGCTTCTCAGCTCTGCGACAGTATCCTGTCGATACTCATACTGCTCAGTCTTGTTCCGCAAGTCATTGACTATACCGAGAAAGCTTGTGGCCTGCTCGTGCTTTTCCCTGGCGAGGTCCTGGAGCCTGTCCATCTCGTCGGTGATGGCCTTGCATTTTTCTCTCATCTCCTCTATCTCGGCCTGTAGGGTCATTGACCGTTTCTCGGCTTTCTCGCCCTTCTCTTTGTTGATCTTGTCCTGCTGCTCCATGCTTTTTAGCTGTGTCAGCTTCTCGCCTTGCTTCTTGCGAAGCACCTTCAGGTTCTCTATGGCTTTGGTGTATCTCATAGCTTCGAAGATCTCGTCGAACCGTTTCTTGAGGGCTGAGGGCTCGCTCATGGGCCATAGCGACTCGTCCTGATGGCAGAAGATGACGGCGTCGAGAATAGCCGGGGAAACGCCGAGCTTCTCTGGTACGACAGTGTCGAGCTCGGTGACCTTGGAGGACGATACATTCCTCTCGCCGTTGCTCCGACATAGTAGGGATCCCTCGAGTGTCTTTTGGGATCGGGTCGTCTTCTTAACGGTAAGCTGCAGGTTGCGGGTCACGACGTAGGCCTCGCCCACAGTGGATCGGAAGGAGAGCTTGACTTGGGCGAGTACTTCCTTCTCACCGCAAAGTTTCGGGTCATGGATGAAGGCACCACCTTTGCTGTTGGGCGGCAGCTCGCCGGTAGTGGCATATTTGAGACACTCGATGACGGTTGTCTTGCCGGAGCCGTTGTAACCGACGATGAGAGTAAGAGGCGTGTTGAATGCGATAGTCTCCCGGTTGACGGGGCCGAATGACCGCACGCCGAGAATGGAGAGCTTTTCGATCTTAGACATGGTGAGGCTGGTTGGTGACCACTCTAATTTTCTTCTCCTTTTATTGCTGTGGCATCGTCATCTGGGAGACAAGATACACGGAAGTCTGGTCAAATCTGGTCAGTCGGCAGCTGGCCCCAAACAAAAATGGAGTGAGGTCAGAATGGCCGGTATCACAGGTCGCCTGTACTTCACTGCAGGAATGACAACATGAAGTCAGGATTGTAGGTATTGGTTTTGGCGCTCGGGTTCCACTGCCTCGAGATGTAACGGAGTGAAATTCGGAGGTGACGCGAAGGTTGCACTCCGGACGCGTTCTGCCTAGACCGGGGCTCAACAGTGGGGCTGGGCCGGTCTCCGGTGTCGTGCCATGTTCGTGCAACCACTTTATTCGTTGTGCCACTTGTCGCAGCGCTCGACTGGTTTGTGCACTAGGCCAACGGGATCGCCTCGACAAGTCTGGCCGTTGCTGACCGCCATGATTTCTCGAGATTTTGTGCTCCTTCAACAGTTTCGGGTGACTTTGGATTTTCAATACCCTAAACATGCACGGCTTTCTTTAAGTTCTCCCGACATATTCAAGAGGTACCTTTGAGCTGCGTTTGGTTTGACTTCACTTCTGCCCAGCTGGTCTTCCTCCGCTTAAAATGTACTTCTGAGAGAACTCTGCTTCTACGCCCTGGCTCCGGCTCCCTTGTGTTCGAGCAATGGCGAACTGATATGTCGTCTCTTGACTCGAGTTTTAGTGTAGAGGTACCTCAGGTAAGGAAGTCCAAGAAAAGATAAGGTTCCGCCGTCTCTGTTTTCCACAAACGCCATGTTCTTCAAGACGGAATGGTACCTCCGTCCAATGGTAGCAGGTAGGATAGTGGGGAAGGAGGGGAAAGCGATACAGAGGGAAGGTACAAAATCCTGAAGCAGCAAAAAGGGTGAGCTCAACCCCTCTGTTGGTGCATCTGTTGAACCCCCTGTTACGCAAGGACCCTGGTGACGTACTTGATCTTGTCGACCCAGCTTTAAGCAGACTCTTGTTGCAATCTGAGGACGACGCAGGACCTTTACCTCCGGCCCGTTTGCCTTTTCCGAGCTGAAAACACGATTTTTCATTTCGCTCAGTAAAGAAGTACCAACCTTCCCAGTGCCAGAAGTGAATAATGCGTTGGTGTGGTTAAAAGAAAAGGTATCCCAACCTGGGACTCTAGCATCTGTCGTCGTCTCTGATCACGTTAATATAAGGTATACTGGTCCCCTTTTTGTCCCTCTGGTTCTGACGTAGCCATACGTGAATCTGTCTCGATACGTATTCCATCCCATGTGTGCGGGGGGGCAGGATGGACAGATGCGACATTGATTTGTCCATTCCAACTGTGTGTGCCGCAAGTGTACACTATATCACAAGTACCTGTAGTGTAGATTGGTGCGCTGCTGGGTGGGGCATATCTCAACGGTGAGAGGGGACTGGTGGAGAGTGCATCAAAAGCTATTGCACAGCCGGCCCCGTCCATTAACAGGGAAGCCCATCCGGCTGCATCTCTTGGGCCACTGGACCAACTGGAACTGCTGGGCCACTGGCGCCTTAGCAAGATCCAGGCATTTCCGGCAAATCCCATCCTCGAATTCTTACTGTTAAGAAGATTCCCATATTTTCTCAAAAAAAGAGATCGGCACGGGACAGACAAGAAGCAAGGCAGAATTCCCCATCCATTCATTCTTCAGTCGGGACACGACAAGTTCATCAAACCTACACTTACTCTACCTTGATCTACCATAGTAAGGTACCTTATCTGGTACCTTGTGTACTCGCGTACCGGCGAGCACCCGCAGCAGAATAACCACATTCCTGCATCCTCGTCTCCTCCTCAGGTCTAACCTTCACATTCTCATACCCCACCCTCTTTTCCTCCCGTCGGAATACCCTCACCCGTGCTCGATATATCACCTGCAGAGCAACTGGTTGGCTTGACAGTCGCACCGCGTGGCTAAGCAGTTGCTTTGCTTTTTCTCGCTCTTACGCTTTCTCTCCCCCCCACAAATGCGCCACCACCCGCTGGGCTTGCTCCAATTGTCAGACTGCCCACAGCAGGCTGTTATCGAATCAAATCCGACCAGGCTCGAGGCCTCTTCCCCGCCGACACCATGAGCCACGGCATGCCACCACCTCCGCACGACCCTTATGGACTTGGGAACATCGGTCTTGGTGATTTACATCCAGTCAGTGCACCACAGCAACAACTCTCAACTTTCCAGGTTCGAGACTTCGTCAATCGGGTCTCTTCTATCTAATGTGTCCTTGCGACTAACACCTGGTGCTCTACTACAGTTAGGGGCAGACGCTACTGATATGCTGTCGCTTCTGGACGGCACAATGCTCAACGCATTTGATGGTTTGCCTAGTTACATGACTCTTGACGGCGCAGACGACTCCGTCATGTCGCCGCCGTTTCCAACATCTTCTTCTGCCGCACAAGCTCCATCAACGCTCGTACCTGCCGGCGTGCATAACCTGGGTTCGCCGGAGGACGCGAGAAATGTTCCCGGCGCAGGGCCTGTCCCAGCTACCAGCTTTGCCTCGCCAGCCAGTCTCCCCCCTGCCAATACCCTGACCGAGTTCACCAAGCGGAGAAACTGGCCTGCCAAGGTTGTGGAGGAGCTGAAGGATGTGTTGCACATACTAGATGCTAATGGCAGGGTCAAGCATGTGTCGCCCAGCGTCCTCCCTCTGACGGGCTACACCCAAGAAGAGATGTACGACATTCTTCTACGAGACATAATTCACCCTGATGACGTGGGCGTATTCGTTGCCGAGATGAACGAGTCAATAGCGACCGGCACCCCACTACAGATCTTTTACCGATTGAAGAAAAAGGATGGGAACTGGGCTATCTTCGAAGCCGTTGGCCACGCCCATATAGCGGCTGCCAAATATGCTCCAAATCCTAGCAACCAGTCCGCATTTTGTCAGGCCGTCTTCATGATGGCGCGACCATATCCGACCAAGAACACAGGGTTGCTCGACTCCTTCCTTGAACACAAGATCGAAAACGAGCGGTTGAAGCGGAGGATTGCAGGCTTAAGAAGGGAGGAGGCCGAAGATGCCGAGGAGTCCCAAAGGACATGGGGCCAGAGCCAGCCAGGTGGTTCCGAAATGGGCACTTCCGTGGATACCTTCCGGACCGGTCAGACAGCGACACCGATGTACTTTGGCTCTGGCGTGGACAACAGTATGCCACCACCACAGAAGCCAGTATCCTCGAACTCTGCTCTCACGAGAGAGAACCTGGAGGGCGTTGCGGGGAGCCGTCCGGACTCTATCAGAGAAAAGATGGCCAGATACGAAGGAGCAACCCATGCCGATACCATCGAAATGCTTACGGGACTAAGGTACCAAGAAGGGGAGAGGAGCAAGGGCATAACCACCGGTAATGCCAGCCCGACGTTAATCAAAGGCGACGCCGGAATCGCCATTCCAGTCGACAGGGATCCGCGGACTGGGGAGAAAAAGAAGAAACTCAAGGTGGCAGAAGAATATGTCTGCACGGACTGCGGTACGTCGCATTTCCTGGTTCGACAGGCCATACCCTCTAGCTCTTACTAACTTCCGACAGGAACACTGGACTCGCCCGAATGGAGAAAGGGACCCAGCGGGCCTAAAACGCTATGCAATGCTTGCGGTCTCAGATGGGCCAAGAAAGAAAAGAAGATGAAGAACACGAATGGCGGTGGTGGCATGATGGATCAAACTGCCTAGTTTGGAAAGAGATGCACATGACCGGCTTGTTTCTGGCGCTGGGACAAACGTGAACGGTGGATGCGGCAGCAGGACGATTGGTACGATGATTTATCGGAGTGTTCTTTGCAGAGATACCACACTCTCGCAGTGTTTTACGGAGTATCAACAGGACTTTGGATTGTACCTGGGAGGTGGACACTGGAGTTGGTCTGATTTACCTAATAACAGCGGCTCAGCTGCGTTTGCTGGAGCCAGCGTTCCAAGTCGTCCCGCCCACGGCACTTTGATACATTGCTCTATCCGACATATCTAATCCCTCAGATCTTGGCCACCTCTTTCACCTCCTTCCACTCCCACCAAGGCCACACCCGCGGCGCATCTTCGTCCAGACATCCCTCAAACCTTGGCAGCCTCTTCTCTTTGAAACTCTTCACCCCTTCCACAAAGTCCCTCCCCCGGAACAAATCATACAATACCTTACTCTCCAATCCATGCGCGCCTTCTGGCGTATTCGCGCCTCTCAGAATCATATCCTTCATGACCCTCACACTTACAGCCGAACAGCTACTCGCCACCTCCTCCGCGATCTCAACGGCGCGTCTCAGCACATCCTCCGGCGGCACGACCTCTCCGAACAGGTCCCGCACCAGCGGATCAGTCGCCGCATACACACCACCAACAGTCACCAGATGCAACGCCTTGGCGCCGCCGATCAACCGAGGCAAGAAGAAACTACTACACGCCTCCATCGCTATCCCTCGCCGGGCGAAGACAAACCCAATCTTGGATGCGGAACTGGCCACCCTTATATTGGCTGCCAGCGCCATGGTGATACCCACGCCCACCGCGGATCCGTTCAGGGCGGCGATGACAGGCTTGTTGCAGTTATGTATTGCCAGCGCCACCCTGCCCCCGGAATCCCTGTACGTCTGACGGGACTGCTGCCACGGCGCGCTCTCGATCGTGTATGCCGTCGCGGCGCCCGCGTTTTGTTCGGGGGCGGAGGAGGAGGAGCCGAGGGAGGAGAGATCCATGCCCGCGCAAAAAATGCGGTTGGAGGGGTCGCTGCCGGTCAGGACGACGGCGCGGACCCGGGGATCGGTGGAGAGGAGGTTGAAGGCTGTTATTAGGGAGTCGGCCATGGTTTCTGTGAATGCATTTTTCACCTCGGGTCGGTCGAGAATTACGAGGATCACGGGTGTGACGGTGGTCGAGGATGGGGGGCTATGGGAGAGGCGGATTTGAGGCAGGGAGACGGCGTGATAGCTTGCAGGATGGGTTGGATGAGACATTGTGAGAGCGTTGTTGTAGTATATTACTTGGGTATGTTACAAGTATGGACAGTGGTTGTGAACTGGATAATTCTTCTACCTGTATGCTTGACGGATATTATCTTGAAGATTGTGACTTAAATGGCTACCCCGGGGAGGGAATCATGACATTTGTCCCCGCATGAGATGCCGAGGTTGGGTATTTCAGATTATAACCACCACATCATCCTATACCAGCACTAATGATTCATTTGGATGATAGTGCATACTGTTCTTTTGCAATCGCTGAGACATCGTGTTTCTAGCTGTTAGGTTCGTATGTGAGCATACGAAAATGAAAGTCATGTGTTCTCAACTATTTCAGTTATATCAGCTACTGGAAGAAGATATCCGGTGGCTATGGTCACTTACACCCCGGACACCAGTGCCACCACATAAATGTCGGAGACCAAGAATAAATGCAGGATTATGGAACTCGCTTGGAGAGAAGGAGTGTGCGTGTAGACTTGTTCAGAAGCTTCATATATCTTTCAAGCCACGGAGATGGTGACATGGCCTTACATTGTCTTCATGGCCACCAGTAAACCGGTCATCTATCATCGAGATCCAAACTCTTTCAAACGAACCAAGACCACATCCATGGCATCTACGCCCTTCCTCAAGACATCTCCATCTCACATGAACTTACTGGCCAACCCAAGCAGTCCACTCGCACCACCCCCTCCACTGCCGCCTTGACTCTTCAAGTACATCTTCAGCGCCATCTCGCCCGCCTGCATGACGGCCGAGTTCTTGCTCGAGCCCTCGGCAACCTTGCCCTGGGAAGCCTGCTGGTCGAACAGCTTGCTCGCCTCGGCCATGGCGAGGCCGATGAACTGGCTCTGGCTCTGGCTCTGGCCGCCGGCCTGGCCGCTGCTGAACAGCTTGAGAGCCTGCATTGCTGCTGCGGCGCCCATGGACTTGGGCGTGGCCTCCTGCGGAGGCGAGGAGTTGCCGAAGAACTTGCGGTGGGATTGGACGGCGTCTTGCGAAAACGACATGGATTAGCAGCGAAAAGGGAGTAGGGCATAGCTGTGAAGGGAAAGAGCACATACCGTCCTCGTCAAGGTCCTCGTTGGCGACCTGTGCCTTCTTCTCTGTGAGCGAGCCGAGGATGCTCGAGAAGAAGCTGCTGTCGCCAGAGTCGCCGGCGTGGCGGGAGGCTGTCTCAGCCGCGGAGCGGTAATCGTCGTCGTCGTCGTGGGGGACACCTGCGCCGGCCGGATAGCCGCCGCCATGGGTCACTGTCTCCATGTTAGTTGAATGTCTGCTTGTATAAGGTGGGTGGGCAACATGTGGACGTACTGTTGCCACCCTGAGGATACTGCTGGCCTGGTAGAAGGGTAAGCGTTTGTGCATTTAATCCGAGAACAGGCGGAGCTCAAGCCAGCTCGATTTTCTTACCGCCGTACTCTTGCTGACGTCCATACTCCTGTCTGCCACTACCGTAGTCTAAGGGCAGCACATGTCAGCCTGGTTCGAGCATTTTCAGGGAGAAAGCTAGGGCGAGTCAGTAGCTCGATTCATACCAGACTGCTGCCGACGGTCGTCGCGGTTGTCACGATCATCGTCATCTCTGCCGAACATCGTGGGCAATATTTTATGAACTGATTTAGAAGACTTTGTTTTGGGTCTATTTGCCCTTTCTCTGG
Organism: Coniochaeta sp. PMI_546; assembly: GCA_021432605.1. NCBI lineage: Eukaryota > Fungi > Ascomycota > Sordariomycetes > Coniochaetales > Coniochaetaceae > Coniochaeta > Coniochaeta sp. PMI_546. The sequence goes on along the minus strand of MU271149.1, from coordinate 1,060,153 downwards.
TGTGGTAAGTTCAAGATGCTTGGCAAGATCTAAAAGATGAAGATGGAGGTGAGATGTGCCTCAAGCTACCCTCTTTAAAAGGCCCCTAGAATCTCATGACGTGTGCGGGGAAGCTGAAACACCAGTCAGAAACCAGGTGCTTGCATCACTGGGATGGCAATGCACGAAGCTTGCTCAGGTATGGCCAATTGGGGGTTTCCACCTGCATAAGATCCATGATATGTGGGCGATGGATGGATCTGGTCCCTGGTTTGGCTTTGCTGTGGGTGGAGCGCGGATCGTGAATAGAGCATCATGAGAAATGAGAAAGCTCATTGCACCAGTCGTGGAGGATATTATGGGTAAAGATGAAACATTTGTGGAATGAAGACACCAAAGATACAGGAAGTATCACTCGATCTATTGGTATCCCATTGACGCCAGGCATACAGCTAACTTCTACTATATCTGCACCTACTGCGCTTTCCCCTTGGCCGCCTCCTTCTCGAGCTTTCTCCGCTTGGCACGGAGCTTCTTGTCCTCCTCGCTCTTCTTGTTGTTGGTATACTGCATCTGCTCAAACAGCTTGCGCTTCTTCTTGCTCAACATGCCCTTGGCACGCTCCAAATCCTCGGCCTCCTCCTTGGCCCTCTTCTGCAGGGCCTTGCGAGCCTCCAGTTTTGCCTTGGTCTTGGGGTCTTGCTCCTTAGCCTTGACTGACTTGCCAGCTAGCTCGGCCTCGAGCTCGATCTGGCGTTGCAGAGCAGCCGATGCCTCGTCGTCAGAGCCTTCCTCGTCGTCTTCCTCATCTTCCTCAACTTCGTCCTCCTCATTCTCCTCGTCCTCATCTTCGTCTTCTTCTGACTCAGCAACATCCATGCCCTCGGCGCCATCGGTGATCTCCTTGACGTCAGCTCCCTCTTCTCCGTCTGCAAGATCGGCATCGAGCGCCTCAGCCTCCGTCTCCTGCTCCTCGAGCGGTACAGTAGGGTCATACTGTCCCTGCTTCATCTGCACGAACGGACTCAAGTGAGGCGGTAGCTGGGCTCCGGGTGCATACAAGTCGGGCCGCTGCAGCTCCTCCTCGTTGACACTGTCCCACACCCACTGCGGCTGAACATAGATTCTGCCGGGCACTCGCTGGTTGGGAGCAAGCTTCTGCGAGGTTTGATTGTCCTCTCCATCTCCATCCTCGTTCACAACAGCCTGGATAGGCGGCCGATCGACGATCTGATGTGTGATGGAAGGATCCAGTTCGTTTGTAGTGAAGGCTCCCTCGCCGAGAACAGCGTCCCAGCCTATCCGCTTGCAGCCAAATGCTCGGAGGATGAACTCGAGGGATTGCCTAGGCGTCTCACGCGACAGGAAGATTGTGCATTTGGAAAACAGCTGGGCAGGATCGTTGGTGCTGTATGATGGCTGAGGAAGGATGTCGCCACCAGGGGCGGCCGGCTCGAACTTGTCGATACCGTCAGTCGCCTGCTCCTCCTCCTCATCGCCCTCCGCAGTAGGAGCAGCTTCCTCCTTGGAATCCCCGTCACCATTTGTCTCGCCCTCCTTCAACTGCTGGACTAGCTTATTGACCGCATCCTGGACCTTGGGATCGGGCCCGTGCTCAGCACCAGAGTTGGTGAGGAGTTTGCTCGAATCTTCTTGCGCGACGGGATTGAGGCCTTCCAAGGTAAAAGCACCAAGCTCACCGGCCTGATCATCCTTGCTCTGGTCGAACTTTGGGGGATATTTGAGGCCAATCGAGGTGTATAGCCTGTAATTGATGAAGCCCAAGAGGGTCATATAGAACTCGACAAACGTGCCCATAATGCGGAAGTCGACGTCTCCGACAACACGCTGGTTGAACTTGTACGGTACCAGCCAGAGGACATCTTCGCCCTGAATATTTGCCTGGTAGTAGATGCCCTTGATGGAGAGGAAAGACTTCCTCAAGCTGTGAGACAGGATAAGGTAATGCTGGAACTCGAGAGTCAGACGCTCACACCGGGCAATCATCTTCGCGGGAACGGTTGATGTTGAGGGAAGGTTGGCGAAGAGGAAGAGCATGGACAGACAGTCGTCGAGATCCCTAACGGCGTCGATGAAGGTCGGGTACCGCTCCCTGATGACATGGTCGAGGGTATACCGTGGCTTTCCGGTCTTCTCTGGATTGGAAGCATTGCGCTCGTATCGTGCAGCGTCCGAGACATCGCCGCGGCCGAGAGCCTTGGAGATCTTCTTCTCGAGGACCTTCTGGTCGCGGAACTTCTGTAGAAGAGGCTCGTGGAGCAGGTACTGGATGTCCTTGGTGTAGTAGAAGGTTGTCGAGGCGGTGGCAGACTTTGAGACCTTCTTCTTGTTCCTGGGTTCTCTCGGGTAGATTCCTTTCCAGATGCAGAGCTTCCGGAAGTCTGGTAGGCTGATTTGCAGCTTCTTGACGGCCTGTGTGCGGGTTATGTAGTTCTTGGCCGCGCCAGATTGGCCCTTTTTCTTTATTTGAGGCATTTCGAAGGAGTTGTGGCGGTAGAAGAGTGTGCGAAATGGTATCGCAACTCGCTGGTGCAAATATCAAGGCGGCGGGGTCTGCGACAGAAGGAAGAAAAGTTCGATTGACAGACACAGCGAAATTTTGAGCCAGACCTCACCGCTTTTCTTATCGATAACGAATCCACTTCGGCGGCAGCTGGTGGACTGTACCGCGACATTCTTGCCGTGTAATAATAACTGTGCTTGCCAACTGGCATGCGACTTCGCTGGAGGGATGGTGGTCTTGACAGGTGTAACCTCGTATACCTCGATGTGATCTTAAGTCCACGGACGCGCCCCTTAGACACTTTCGTTGACCGTTTCTGCCATGGGAATCAAGCGATGAATGGCGGAAAGGTAACATTGGGCCGGACGGCGGGCCTATACATTGGCGCCGCCGTCCTGAGACTTGTTCTTTTCACCGTGTTTCCGGGGCTGCCCGACCTCCTGACAGGCCGCGTCGAGATCTCGACCCCAGTGACAAGCTTCAAGAGATGTAAGTTACTGCCCGCGCTGTGTTCGGATATGCTCTTACTAACCTATGATCTATAGTGCAGGAGGGCCTCTTTCTGTACAACCACAATGTCTCTCCATACGACGGAGGCGTCTACCACCAGGCGCCGCTCTTTCTTCCTCTATTCTCCCTACTACCGAGCTCGTCAAGCTTCCCCTTTTTCACATACCTCCTCTACATCGCCGTCGACCTGTTGAGCGCCAATGCCCTCTTCAAGATCGCAGACTCCGGGGAAGCTGTGTCCTCAGCTCTTTTCACATCTCCGCGACGAGAAAAGCGCTGGAGCGGCTTCGTCATTGCCGCAGTGTAAGGACCCCTGTCTCAACCTGTTGATGCTTGCGTCTGCTAACCCTCTATCTTCATGTAGATACCTCTTCAACCCATTTACGATAGCTACCTGTCTCGGCCGATCGACGAGCGTCTTTACAACATGCGCCATACTCCACGCCATCGCCAAAGCTATTTCCGGCGCCCCGATCAGCTCCATGATCGCCCTCTCCTTCGCATCCTACCTATCCATGTACCCGCTCCTCCTGCTTCCGCCTCTCCTTCTGCTCAGCTACGACCGCCAACCGGCGTCTCACTCCCAAAGATCTCTGGTGGCCTTCACGCTTAAGCATATACTGGTTGTGGCAGGTGTCCTCTCATCCCTTTTCGGCATGTCCTATCTTCTCACCGGGTCCTGGGAGTTCCTCTTCTCCACCTACGGCGTGCAACTCACCTTATCCGACCTAACTCCCAACGTTGGACTGTGGTGGTACTTCTTTATCGAAATGTTCGACTCTTTCCGATCCTTCTTCCTGGCCGTCTTCTGGCTCCACCTCTCCTCCTACGTTGGGGGGCTCTGCGTCCGTATTCGCACCCAACCTTTGGTTGTCCTGACGCTGCTCCTGGGGGTTTTTGCTATCTTCAAACCGTACCCCAGTATAGCTGATATGTCTCTTTTCCTAGCCATGGTGCCGCTGTATCGGCACGTGTTTCCCCTCATGCGGTACACCTTTGTAGTGGCGGCTGTGGTGATGTATGCCACCTTCCTTGGCCCGGCGTTCTATCATTTATGGATATATGCCGGGAGCGGCAACGCAAACTTCTTCTATGCCATCACTTTGGTCTGGGGATTAGGGCTGAGCTTGCTGGTCTGCGATCTGACATTTGCTATTCTGAGGGATGAGTGGGAAGTGGAGAGGCCTGAGATGGTCGGGAAGGAGATACGGCAGATATGAAATGTTATGTCCTGAGCCGGATGACGACGTACGCTGGATGGCATGATAGAGGCGTGTAGGATATTCGACGAGCATCGAGACCGTCTGGTGGAACATTGAATGACAGATCATTCTGGCAATGGAGCATGATTTGAACCCTCCATCAACTACTGTTGTTGATGCGCGCATTGATGGTGGAATCTATTTCTACATATCTATGTGATGTTCAAATGTACAGCATTATATTACACTTTCCTCTTCAAATATTTTTACATCGTACTCCTCGTAACAATCTGCGCACACCGTCCACACAAATCGTCCTTCTTCTCGGCTACATGTCGCCAACAGCGAGGACACTTGTGCTTCGTCGGCGGCAGCACCCACGCCTTGCAATTGTCTCCGTACACAACAAAAGGTTGCTGGAACGTCCACGCGATCTCCTCTGTGAAGAACCGCGTCGTGATTTGGACACCTGAGACCACTAAAATATTCGGCAGCTCCGACTCGAGCGAGCGGAATACTTCTAGGGCCTTGCTGTTGGCGGGTATCTCGAGGACCACGTTGCACCCAAGCGAGGAGCCGAGGACTTTGGATTGCCGGGCAAGTTCCATGGCTGCAAGGGTGGCGGCATGGGCGGACGTGATGGCCGGCATGGCTTCGCGAATTTGGGCTTCGTCACGGGTCAGGCGGCTGGGATCGATTAAAGGGGCAGAGTAGAGTTGGTGGAGGGGGTGGAGGATATTTCTGCGCTTGCTGTTAGTTGATGTGGTCGCTGCTTTAGACCAAGCTGTCGACTTACGGGTCTTCCTTCAGCCACGCCGGCGCATGGTCCCAAGCCTCCTCGACCAGCAGCGGCGTGATTGGAGCCAGCATCCTCAAGAGCCCGAAGAATACAGGCTCAAGGACTCCTCCACCATCAACTGTGTACAGCCTGTCCTTAAGCGCATCCATATAAAATGCGGACACGTCTTGTACGATCCACCGGTTCAGAACGCTAACCACCTTCTGGAATTCGTAGTTATCGTACAACCTGCCAACCTCGGCCATAACATCCTTCATCTGAATGATAGCGATGTGGTCGAGGGCAGTCAGTGGCAGTCTCCTCGCCTCGGGCTCCATGGACCCGAGGAACATCTTGATGAGGCCACGGTACTTCATCAGAGAGGCATTGATAGACTGCAATACTTCAGGACTTAGTACCACGTCCTTGGTGTAATCACTGCTGGCCACCCAGAAGCGTAGGGCGTCCGGTCCTAGAGCATCTGTCCGCCATTTCGGTTGTTTCTTGGCTGCTACTGACCAGGTCAGCAGAGACCCGTCGATGAGGGCCGCTGGTGGCACAGTATTGCCTAACGACTTGGACATCTTTTTACCCTTTGAGTCTAGGGTGAAGCCGTGCGTGATGAGCGTCTTGAAAGGCGATAGGCCGACCTCTGTTGTGCTGCCGGCCTTTTTGGGAGGAACAAGCGCAGCAACTCGAGTGAGAAGACTGGACTGAAACCAGCCACGGTGCTGGTCTGAGCCTTCGAGATAAACGTCGGCTTGACTATCAGAAGATGTCCAGCTACTGCCGCTGTCGAACCAGACGTCCATCGTATCAGTGCCACGGACGTAGTTTCCGAGGCCACGAAGAGTAGGCGCAATCCATGCGGGATCGTCAGGGGCATCCGACCACCATGCATCTGTCCCCCGATCTTCGATGACTTTAATGATATGGTCAAGGGACTCTTCAGTCATGATAGCATCCCCAATCGCATCGTACAGTGCTGGAATTGGCACTCCCCAAGCTCGCTGCCGGGAGATGCACCATTCACTCCGGCCCTTGACGAAGGCCTCGAGCCGAGATCTGCCGGTTTCCGGCACGAAGCGCACCTCGTCGAGCGCCTTCAAGGCCGCGTCCTTGATGTGTGCCACATCAGCAAACCACTGCGCCGTCGCTCTGACAATAATGGGCTGCTTCGTCCTCCAGTCGTAAGGGTATTTGTGCTTGTACCGTGCAAGATTAAGAACGTCCCGTGCAATCAGGTTGACGACCGCTTTGCTGCCCTCATCAAAGACGGACTTGCCCTCTAGGGCTGAAGGATTCGGCGGATAAGCTTCAGCGGTGAAGCATCCATCTTTATCAACTGGCGCAGCGACTTCTATTCCTAACGGCAAACATACTTCGTAGTCCTCAAAACCGTGACCGGGGGCGCAATGCACCAGTCCGCTTCCTGAGTCTGACGAGACGAAGGGAGCGTGAATAATCGGTTGGGCCGGTGCACCGTTGCCTCGCAGGACGTTGAGGTACTGTAGATGTCTTATTCGCGAGCCCTTGACAGTGCGCAGGACCTTGAAGTCATCGGTGCTAAAGCATGCTTTCTCAACAGCATATAAACACTCCTCAGCGATTATATAGGCATCGTCTTGCCATCGGACAATACAGTAGTCGAGATCATCGTGCACCGCTATGGCCCTGTTGGCGGGAAGCGTCCATGGCGTTGTCGTCCAGATAACAGCGTACAAGTTCTTAGGGACCTGTTCCATGCTCAATTCCAGAGTCCTCCGCCAGTCGTTCACAACGCGGAACTTTACGTATGCAGCGAATGACACGTGTTTGTCGTTGTATTCCAACTCCGCCTCTGCCAGGGCTGTGCCGGATGAGGGCGACCAGTAGACAGGCTTGAACTTTCGGTAGATCAAGCCGCGGCTTACCATCTTCCGGAAAAGCCGCAGCTGCCGGAGTTCATAGTCCTTGTCCATAGTCGTCCAGCGCCCTTTCCAGTCTGCCATGACGCCGTATGAGCGAAATGCCTCCATCTGCTTGTCTATCGTCGTGAGGGCGAGTTCGCGGGCCGACTTCCGTATCTGCAAGGAGGTCATGTTTTTGTGGTTGCCCGAAGCCTCGAGGGCTTTCAATTCGATTGGTAAGCCGTGGCAGTCCCATCCTGGCTTGTAATTCACTCGTCGGCCCTGCTGGACTTTGACTCGGTTGATGATGTCCTTGAGGACTTTGTTCAAGGCGTGACCTGCGTGCAGGTCGCCGTTCGCGTAAGGAGGGCCATCGTGTAGACGGAACTCGTTGTCCTGCGACCTATACGCCTCCTGCCATCTATAGAACTCGTCGGCACTTCTTTTGATGTAACGGTCTACGAGTTTTGGATCTGGCCGCACTCTGCGAAAGGATTGTGTTAGAGTTGACGGCGGTGCTGGTAATGGCGCACTACTCACGGGAAACCCGATTTAGGCAGCTTCACGGTCGAAGCCCAGGCGCTCTTCAACATGGTCTCCTACAGCGCATTGTGGGCTGACTGCCGAGTCTTTAGGTGGTTGTAGAGCTAAGGTCGCAACTCGATAGGATAAGACAATCAAGAAATTTGGCGATACAAACGCAAGGCTAAGAGCCACGGGTATGCAAGGCTGATAGACCCACAATACTGTACATCCAGCTCCAGGGTCCTTCATGCTCACCACTTATTAGTATTCAGTTCATCGCTCATATCCGTGCAACTTCGGCTACCTTGGGATATACCCCGTTTTCTCCTTCACAGCTCTTATGGCACCTATACGGCGTTATCTCCGGATAACTAAATATTCGGTGCTGGAATGCCGCATATACCTTGACAACCCTGCCCTCGCTCAGTCTTGGCTCCTCAACCCTAGGGACCCGGTCTTGCCCAGAGTCATCGAAAGCGTCAGGCCTTTGGTTCTCCCAAAACTACGCGAGGAGAAGGAACGTGAACGAAGCAGGAAGAAGGGATCCAAGAAGAAAAACATCAAAGATGTCGTTACGTCAGGTTGGTGACCCCTAGTTCAATTTTGCCCAAACTGCCACTCACCACACTCACCGGTCGCGCCGAGTGGCGTGATCTGGCCGGGAAACTCTGGATGAAGGCGTTCTGCTGGCTGTACGGATGTCCTCTACAACGTAAAATGTCGAGTCACTAACATGATCTCCGCACATTTCATCAGAGGAGTTTGAGGTCTCAATATTTCTCACTGAGACAAACACCAGACATTCGCTGTTGTACAAGCACAAGCACTTCAGAGATAAGACGCAGACTAAACTCACATCAAACTCCACCAAACTCAGTGGCGCATCTCGTGAGGCGCCAATAAATGTAGATGGCGGTGAAGAGCTGTACGACGGGTCAGATTCACCGGTGCTCAGACGGGAGGAAAGCGACGAAAACGAGGCTATTGTATTGGACGACATCCCAACCATGGCTGAGACGGAGGCTGAAAATGAGTCAGATGCCGTCGCTACCCGGCGGTCAAAGAGGAGACGCGGGCAGTCTCAGCAACGGGCTGCTTGTGGCGGTGAGGAGGTAGACAATGATCAAGAAGAAGACGCCTACGAGGATTACGCGCCAGTGGATGCTATCCAGCTTGACCTATCAGGCGATGAGTATGAGGACGGCGAAAGCGACGACCTGTTTGTCGACAATCGGCCGTCCAAGCGTCGGAAAGAACAGGACACCGAGGTGGACACCGAGCCTGCAGGCGAGGACGACAAGAAGAAAATGGCGATGGATATATCCTACGAAGGGTTTGCTATCTACGGTCGCGTCTTATGCTTGGTGGTTAAGCGGCGAGGTTCCGGCCGGGGAGCTCAGGCGGCCGCGAGCAATAGTTCTCAGACGACTTCACAGCTTGGGAACCAGGCCGTGATGGACAACTGGATTACCTCGACCCAGATGCCAGCTGCTGAGGCTGCGGACGACATGGATGCATAGTGCATGATCGATCAATGTCCTAAGTTCACTCAGGAGGGCCTGGATCAACCACAATGTCGAACCTGTAAATTGGCCGGCCTGCTCTGGCAGTCGCGGAGTATCGGACCGGATGATCCACTTTACATGTACCGTGATAGGGCTGTGTGTAAGAGTGGCCGCTGGCTTTGACCCCTGTGTGCGCAATGCGCCTCACCACCAGACACAGTCACAGTACTTGACTCTGGTGGGCATCGGTGGACCTTCCGCATCACAAGATGTCCGGCAAATCTTGCCCTTGGCGGGACCTCATCAAACATCGCCGAGCGGCAGTGAAGAAAATGACATCGAGCCTCGGATATCGATGGGGCGTCGCTTAGCTCCCGAGCAAATTTGTTTCTAGAAGGACACTCGAAAATCTTCAACAGCTAAAGCTGGACCATCGGCAATATTTGCTAGACGAGGGCGATCCCTTGTCGGAGGTTGGAGTGCCTGACTAGCTGGAGCCAACTTTGGCGTTCTTCACGTAGATCAGCGTCTGGTGAAACATCTTGCCTCACGAGTCGTCATGTCTGTCACAGCGGTGAGCAATGAACTGGGAATTTGGACGATCAGGTGATGGATCGAGTCATCGTCATCCAATTCACGGTATCCAATTGTGCGGTCATGGACTTTTTCCCATCACAAAACCAATCACACAATGCCGAGCTTTGGCACGTCCAGTACCTTCGCGAACCGCCGTGAAGGTGTGATGATATGAACCGACACTTTTGCGCTAAGCAACCATGACATCGGCATGACTACAAATGCACATACATTAGCCCTAGCCTTATCACCGACTGGAGAAAATCCCGTCGTTGTTTTCATTGCAAGATTCCGGCCCTACCCATGTGAAGCTGGAGTTTTGGACCAGATCTGTGGGCCGTCACCCCTGTAGAGAGCAGGTGGAGCTTGTGTACTTGTCGCGAAAGTACCTTCGCGAGCCGGAGCTCCCGCTTTAGGAGTGCCGCTGCTACCGCATCTATCAGCCACCATTTCTCAACATCCGAGACAGCAGCAATATCAGCTCTCCATCGTAAGATCACTCCGGCGCAAGGCTACACACTTAGGTACATCGTCCGCACGCTATACAGATAAGACAGCACAAAGCTCGTCCCATGTTGAGTACCTTACGTAGTAAGCAACCTCAACGCGGAGTGTCTCAGCCACTAAGCCGACATATCACATTTGATGGCTCCAAGACTTCCCGATCGCAAACGCCAAAATCGGGTAATTCCTTTGCGATGATTAGGACGCGAGGCCCTTTTATGCTTGGTGTGGGATGTCGAACCGATGTATTGCGCATCCTATGGAACGATTAATTGGTTCTTTCTCCTTGGGTACCTCTAGGCCTACACATAGGCGAATACCTATCTCAGGTACACGAAAAGTTGGGTTGTCCCAGCGTCCCATACGCACACCTCCATACATAAGGAGCAGCGGATAGAATGATCGACAGTGTCTGGGTCCGCTTCAACAAATGGGAGACCACTGCGAAGGCACCAGATGCTGCCTCGGCTCAGGGCCGAATATGTGGCACCTACTATGTAATACACAGTAAAACAGTACTTCGTCGCTTTGTCTGTCGTCATCCCGGGTAAATCGCCCCCACACTGGGGTTGATTCGAACCGACACGAGAAGTTCTTTTCTTAGAACTTTTGGAATATCCCATTTGAGTGTTGTCTTGCGCGTACTTGGATGGGTATATTTGCGACGTATCGCTTCGCTAGCATCAGACTGCGCACAAAGTCAACAAGGGCCATTATTTCAGTACGGCTAATAACCTCATAGCGGCTTCCAAGTCTTGACCGTTCCGTTGGGTCGTCTTGTTCGTTTTTGCCACTGGTTCTTTCGTCCCCTTTGTTCCTGCAGTAGCGGCCTCCTGTCGGTCTCATCTCCTGGGACGGGAACGAAGTTGTGACGTTGCCACCGTCGCCGAAAGGAGAAAATACCATGTTGTTCCAAGCCCAGACTATTTTCTTCTGTGCGTTCTAGCCTTCTACGGTCCCAAAAACACCACAATGCCGCGTGGCTCCAGCTGGACACGGAACCGCCGTGGGCCCGTGTGTGGTGATGACAAGAGACGGCTTGTCCCAATGGGGAGAGAGTGGATTGGACGACCCTTGTGATCGACAGGGGCAGGTATTCCACGCCATCGAAGTCATTTTCCACGTGGTGAACAGGGGTGGATCAGCTTCTCCCGGGGCTTCACACCTTCTTTGGTTCGAGCGTCTTCTGTTTCAGAGTGGTTGATTGGCGACAACACGAACATGAGCTGGCGCAGTCAGCCACGCCGGCTGATCCGCTGATGGTGCTCGGGAAACCTTCTCACAATACCTAGTGTGCCCTGCTTTTGAGGGTCAGCTGACCTCTTGCTGCGATCTTAACAGGATGTGAATTTGACATCGGAATTAGGACACCAGGAACTGGCGGTGAGGCTAACAGAAATTGAGGAACAAGGACCAGACGTTACACTAGGATGCTCATGCTGCACTTCGTAATGATTCGTACTCGCGGCGAAAACGGCTGCTGTCCTGCTACCGTCTGCCCTGTGGGAAATCGACGTCGAGGTGCGATAGACGAGCCTATCAAAGAAGACGGAGTGCATCCACTGGGGAACCGGTGTTCTGACGTGTGCAGCAGTTAACAGCTTCGTAACGCCAAACAGCAGATGCGGTGTAGCACAGCCTTCTGCCAAGTGCTTGCTGACTGCAGCTTCAGTGCTGCGCAACCTAGTTTCGCCTCGTACTGGTACCTACCCTCGCCAGGAGACTTCGTCCTCCATTGGTTGGCCGGGCCACAGGATCTCCCGAGGGATCCATAAGGCTGCCAGTGTGACTGACGGCGCAACTAAGGCACCGATATCGAGCTCGCAATTGACTGGATGTGGATTTCGCAATGTGGTTGCGTTGATGCGTATTCTGCCATGTACATATGCTGGCAAGATAGGCAGCAAACACCACTTCGGTGAACAACGCAAGTCTGGTTGGTCGATACTGATGAGATATCGGATTCGCGGCTCAGGATGGATGTTGCGCTATCAACCAAGGTGTTGTTGGCAGTAGATTTTCGTCCGCGCCATCCGCAAGGCTTAGGGCTGGCTTACCCACACCAAAATGACTGAACAGTGACGTATGACTTCTTCGTATCCCAAGACTTTCAACTGCAAGCCTTCGGTCAAGCGGTCAAGCGGCTAACGGGCAAACGTACACGTGTAGTGTACTATAGTGTAGTAGTATTCTTGAGGTCTAACCGGAAAGACGGCAGATCATGGGATTCCATGACGGAAATCAAGATATTGGGCACTTTTAGCGCCAATGTGGAAGGGATACTAATCAGATTCCCAGGTTCCAGAAACAGATCAGCAGAGACCCGGTGTACGTGTACGAACAACTCGCACCATTCCCACTCGCTTCTGAGGACACTACACGTGTAAAGATGCAATATATGCACCGGCTTCAAGAAACGCCGTGATGCACAGCTACGAGCTCTCCCAGCGTCTATAACAAGTGACAAGATGTTGCATCTCTGATTAGGGACGAGTGTGATATACAACCTGAAGCAAGCAAGCAAGCGCTTAAAGTGCCCTTGAACCGTGTTTCTATGCACGGATTGCGGAAGTTCGTCATGGCAGCCGCCAGCGGCACCCTAGAAGCCTAAACTGCTAGCCATCACGGACTATATCTGCTACGATACTGCATCGTGTTGCACAGATCACCGCTCTAAGCGCCCAAAAATATCACGGCGAGACGGAGCAGTTCCTTGGCTACTGTGGTACCCCCGCAATCGTGCCTTGGTCTCAGAGCACGGGATGCAAATGCGGACAATAAGGATCTAATTCCAGGTGGTGCCTCTGTCCGAAACTCCAGCTTTCAATGAGTTCGGAGAGTGCTGCGCCGAAGTGTTGTTAACCCCCCACCCGGCCGCATACTGGAGATCTTGGTGCTGGTCTCAGCCTGATGACCTTTGGAGCGACATGATCATCCTGAACGGGGTGGGTCATGATTCATCAACATGTTATTTGGCCCCAATTGTACTACATTGGGTGTCTGCTTGCAGCATTAATGCAGCATCGCGTCTCTTCGCAGTTGGCATGTTACGCCAATTCCTGAGCGTCACTCAGGACAACCACGAATATCGGGTACTAGGTCTGTAGGTCTCTTTGAAGTCAATGAAGGCACACACGGCTGCACATCATGAGGCAAACATGAACTTAACGCTGCCTTGCCACGTTCGGACGATCTGCAGATTTGCCCTGCATGATACCAGGTTGCTCTCTACCAGGATCCGAGTGTGCCTGAGCATGCAATTGTGGAATGAATGTGGCGTGGGGCAATAACAAAGATTGGACAACGAAGCTGAATCAGATCAGGTACTGTGGTATGTACCCCTGGAATTGACAAAACACTTCCAGATGAGCGTTGTGTCTTCTGTAGTAGGTCTAGGGCGATCCCGTTCCGCTCCTCCTTCAGTCCTGATCAAACTCAGCATTATGCCGAAATTCTGAGATCCCTGGGAATCGAATTCGCCAACGACGGTGCTTCAGGTCGGCTGCAATGAGCGACTCCTTCCTCTACTTGCCGTGAGCTTCGAGCTCGCGTTCGTCAGCGTGCCTCGGCCTGACAGGTCTGTGTGTTTCATGCCTGGAGCGCAAAACCACGGTTCGGCGTGCGCATTGCGCATCATGTATTCGGGTTAACTCGCGAAGGTCCGTAGGCTCTCATTGATCGCACTGCGCAGGAGGAAGAGACGCAAACGGTAATTACACCTCGCTTACTTGGCACACGAGTTACATGACGGAGCTAGGGATCATTCGGGAGACGAGGTAGGTGTTTTATGGCGCTGGATAACAGTGGCAGAACGGCCGAACTGCAGTGGAGTGAGGCTCAATTCAGAGCCGCCAAAGATCATGGAAGGCAAAATACACTGCAGATCTGCAGATGCTCAGGAATGCTTCAACTGCGATATTACAAACAGTCGGTGACCGCTCGCGTCTCTGGTTCCAGGTCTATCCCTTCTCTCGTCATGTCACTCAAGTTGCATGCTTGCGCCGTCGTGTTCGTTGTTGCTAAAATGGGGTTCAATTTGCGCAGGACGGGGAAGTCTCAGCGCTGTGTTCCACCCCTTTCTGGAGGAGTACACGTGTAAGTGAAGTATCAGGCTGGGCGCCACCGGGGCACTTTCACGAGCCCCAACAAGAGCACACCGCAACCCGACGCTGGGGTCCCGCTGCTGTGGGAGATTTGAGTGAAACGAAGGGAAAAGACGGTGAAATTGGAATTTCCTGGTTGGCTGGTCTGGATGACGCAGATACTATAGTACTATGGTAGTGCATTTCAGGGCAGAAGCCAGGGCAGGATCTGCCTGGACCGGGCTGCTGCCCGTGAGAAAATGTTGAAATTGGCTGTGGAGAAATATAGCAAAAATTCTTTGCGACTTTCAGTGCTCCTGAACCGCTAGCACCGGACACGGCGAGGATTTCAGGGCGGCGGCCGACGCTCGGCAGCACGGAAGTTTTAGAAACTCGAGAAACGCAATTTAATATTTGGTGCCTGTATTGTGGCCCTGGTGAAACTGCGGCCCTACAGCCTTGACAGAGACGAGTTCGAGCACAACCTGACGTGAACAACAATGTGGAATCATGCAACCCAGAGGAAGCGATCGCGATCAATTTTCATTTACTTGGGGATAGCCGACCTGGAGCCGGCCGCTATTTTCGGGGCGTTATAGCACTATTTCCAATTATTTCGGCTTTTCAGCTGTTCCAATATTGGACCCGGGGTACGAAGTACTTGGTCCAACGTGTACTATGAAGTGCTGTTCTCTCACAGGGGCCGCTTGTTCTTGATTGACAGGGTTCGTCTGTTTCGGCTGCGTCACCGCTTCCTTGTATCGTTCATGTGGTTCTTTTTTATTTTGGTACCTGGACAGCTGGCATTGACAGGGGTGGAAATTGGTGGGATGGCGGACGAAGCCACTTTACGCGGTACGAGAAGTCCATGTAGCTCCACTCTCCTTAAAGTACGTACCGGTACTTCAGAGTCATAAGCCCACCCAGCCAAGCACTAACCCCTGTCATGCTCACCTTCTCCGTGCTTCCCACTAGCATCTGCCTTGGAATAGGTACGGCAGGCAATCTCAGGCAATCTCGAACATGACATGCTAGAGTTCCTACATAAGGCTGCCTTCTCCCCATCTCGTCCTGTCGCAGCCTAGCCAGAAGTTACAACATTCATCAGACCAAAAGATAACTTGACCCGACTACTGTCCGGACAATCATACTATACACTGTCCTCTACCAAGGGATAACTTCTTGCTCCAAGTCTCGCTTCTAGCAACACTGCCAACATCTCAACTGGCTCTTACCAGCTCCTCAGGCTCAAACACCAAACGTCTTCACACAAAAGACAACCGGTTCAACATCACATATTCACGATGCCTGCTCAACGCCCTTCGCAACTTCCTCCCTGCCCTGGCCCACCACCAAGTCGGCCTCTGCCTCCCCTTCCCAAGAGAGGTTAGAGAGAGGGAGTGACTTTGTGAACTCAAAACATAATCTCAACTCGGACAGTAAGGTCGTTACACGCTTTTGGTCTTTTCCAACCACCAACATCGGTACTTCGCATACGCATATCCTTCCATAACTCTGGTAATGAGTACGAGGCTGCGAGCTTCTGAAGCACTTCGGACAACCATGCAGCTCAAGTCGTCACTTGACTGCAGGCACTGGATCGCCTCCGAGGCAAAGGACACCATGGGCACGACGAGCATGCAGTCAGCAGCGTATATTACTTGCTGCAATATAGCCTGATCACAAGACTCGACAGCGTGCCATGAGCCGACTACTACCCCTGATATCCCGAGTCTCACTGCAGCTTTGCGAACGACGAGGCGCTGTTATGCATGCCAGTCTACGCTACTGCAGTGTAGCCGTCAGCACTCCGCCTCTTTATACCGACTACACCCTGAACCCATCCAACACCGCGTCCAAAGAGCCGGCTCCAAGGAATTTCAGCACTTCGTCGATCCTCCCTATTTTTCCTCATCTGGCGCTCTCGACGCATTTTCCAACCATGTACTACTATCACCATCATCTCTGGGTTTGCGAATATTTAATCGACCTTTATTTCCTTTGCTGTTTGGGAGGCTACTCATGATCGAGACATTGCATGGTTACGAGCGGATGGTTTTGGCTTTCCCTATATGAGGGTTACACTTTGTACAACTAGAGCATGGTCACGGCGTCATCAGAAGAGACACTCGTCGCCGATACCCAGGGATGGACGAAGGGAGGTGATATGGAGCAGTATCGGGACAGAACTGCATATCACTATATGGGAGAACATAGAGGGACATGAATTGAACTACTCATATCGAGTTTCACACACCCTTTTACCACTGCATCCATGCTTCTGTTCCGACGTGAAATACAAATGACAAATCCGTCGGCAACACAATTGAAATGTTCCACATCTCGGCGTCATTCACTTGCCAAGTCTGTCACTCTCGTCGAAACCCCGTCAGCTGTAGAGTATATGTCCTCTCTAGACACGACGGAGGTGACATGTCAGCACCCACGGTGGACGGTCTCGTCGGACATTGTCACAGGCTCCCCGAAATCTCGAGTCCGTGGCTTTCGTGGCAACTCTGCGAAATCCGGGGTATCGATCATAAGGTAGCACGACTTGGGTTGCGCCATCTTGGCCCTTTTCCGATCGTGGCTGCAGCGGCCGTCCCCGCTGTCCTCAATACTGCATCGGTTTTAGATGAGGCCAAATTATCATATGACCATGATTTGCAGTCATATCATGTATTTGTGTCCAGACGATGTACAGTACATCGCACGATTTACAAACTTGCAAACACACCATGGATCCTCCAGAGCCCAAGTGTCAGGCACTTTTGAGTCTGTGATCAAACAGATCTTCCTCGAACCAGGAACATTTCGTCTGATCGTTGACCACAACCCCACACTCATTTACCAGTGACATAGGCCAATAAGCGAGCATGCACTATGGTGTTAAGCTTTCACTGTTGAACTCTGTTCCTCGACCATGCAACTGTGGCGTTCGATTCGCGAAACTCAATTCCTCTCCTTCCAAATCTAGCCCCCTACCAATGCAGTTCTGAACTCTAACAATATACCCCTCCTTTGGCGAGACTGCTGAACTCTGACGTCTATTTACAAATCGCAAAGAGCGAGGGTTCCCTTGTCCAGAGGCTTCCACTTTAACCTGTCTACGACCCCTATCGCGGCGCCGGGCTTGCCCCTCCGGCTCAAGACACTGGTGAACCGGCTTTGACCCCTCTCAAAGAACTTGGCGACTAGAGGTGACTATCACCGCATGCGCCACGAGTTGATCACCTCGATTTGAAACAAGCAAAGGTGACGATCTCGAAGCCACGCATCGCGGGAATCTTCAGCTGGCATTGGAAGCGACGTGACGCCCCTGCTGAATGCAAAAATTGTGGAGATCCTAGTAATCCAATATCAAGGAAGATCTCTTGTCGATCTTTGTGCTGAAACTTAAGCGAGCTGGCAAGATCCGATCTTCTGAAGCGACGAACAAAGAGCAGCGAAGCCTCGTTCGTCATCAATTGAAGATCGCAGTTTCGAAGAAAGTGAAGCGGCGTTGCTGAGCATTGGATACAGTCGTAGGTATCCTGGTATCACAGCTTTGCAATGGTGCTAGAGCTGCACGTCTGGGGCTCGGCCTTCGGGCTACCATCTCTGGACCCGGAATGCCTGGCCGCGGTGGCGTACTTCACACAAGCACTGGACCGGTCGCAGTGGACTGTTGTGCGGAGCAGTCCGTCTGCAGTTCCCACACGTAGGTTGCCTCCCAAGCACCCCTATTCCGCAACTTGACCTCTATACCGCGCCTGAGGCTCCGGCCGGGCTGTGGGTCTCTAACCACGGGCCCGGACTCGGACCTAGAACCGGCCTGGCCTTCACCCCTCCCCCTGCCATCTTGGCTCTCTATACTAACGGTCGCTCCAGGCCGCCTCCCAGCCCTCCATAACCCCCTCACTTCGACCTGGACATCCAGCCTCACTGCCATAATATCTCACCTCATCTCCACACCACCACCAACCTTTCACTCCCCGGACGCCAACCTTTCCCCGTCCCAACTCGCCAGATCGACAGCCTACATCTCCCACCTCACCACCTTCGCCGCCCCGCTCCTATCCCTGTCCCTCTACGCCAGCACCACAAACTGGACATCCGCCACCCGCCCAGCCTACAGCGCCTCCCTCCCCTTCCCCCTGGGATGGACAGAAGTGTCCGCCGTCCGGCGCTCCTGGATCGCACTGGCCGACAGCACGGGGATAGATCTCCTCGACGCAGAGGACGCTGACCGCCCTCCCGAACCGCCACAGGAGGAGCAGGAAGGGGCCGGCCTACCGAAAGGCGTGAACTTGCCCAAGAAAAAAGGCGTACGGGACGTCTTGACGCCGGAGCAGAAGGCTCGGATCAGGCTCCAGGGCATGGTCGGCCAGGTGATGGACGTCCTGCAAGATCTCAGGCGGGATGGG
This sequence comes from Coniochaeta sp. PMI_546, assembly GCA_021432605.1. NCBI lineage: Eukaryota > Fungi > Ascomycota > Sordariomycetes > Coniochaetales > Coniochaetaceae > Coniochaeta > Coniochaeta sp. PMI_546. Next base: position 1,041,673 of record MU271149.1, on the reverse strand, counting down.
GCGTCGGGCGGTCGCGAGACGAAATGGTTCCTGACGGATGAAGGGGAGGGGCCGACGACGCTGGATTGCGTGGCGTTTGGGTACCTTGCGCTGATGATCTATCCCGACCTGCCGCGGCCGTGGTTGAGGGATATGGTTGTGGAGACGTACCCCGGCTTGCAGGCGTTTGTGAATGATATGACGACTGTTTGCTTTGGAGACGGACTGCCTACTAGCGCAGAGGTGCGGAAGGAAGATGGCGTGCTTGGGGTGGTGGGCAGGTTTGCAGACGGAGCAGTGAGGAATGTACCTGGCTTGGGAGAGGAGTGGAGGCGGTTGAGGGATGTTGGCTTGGGGGTGAGTGATGTGCTGGCTCTTGCTGGCGGGTCGTTGGTCACTCTGCTCCTGGTTGCGGCATACGTTCTGCACAGGAGGGGAGTGGTGTTGATGCCCGTTTTGGGCGCGCCTTTGCACCGATGGGAGGCACCGAGACGGGGCCTAGCTGGGTTTGGTGCCGCTGGGGCGCTGTTTGGAGGCTTGTTCTCGCCAGAGGTTAGGTTTGGTGGTGTTGGAGGGCAGAGTGGTAGGGTACAGACAGAGGGGCAAGCGCCATTTGGGGGAAAAGTTGATGCTGTGGAGGTCGATGTCAACGTTGATCTTGACTGAACAGGCTTAGGAAAAGGACATGTTCGGTCAGGGGTTTTCGTTCTGCTGGAGTTTCCAGCTTGCTAGGTTAAGGGCTTTCAACGCTCAGCTCTATCAAAAGGAATAGAGCGAACGTACATGATACAATTGATAATAAAATAAACAAGGAAGAATGGTCCTAACCGTCAAGTCTTCAGGGATGTCGCGCTTACCAGTCTTTCTTTTTCCTTATATTTATACATATTAGATTTATTTGCGAGCAGTGTTGGCTAGAGATGAGTTGAAGCTGCGTCCGAATGGGCAAGTGTAGGAACCAACATCTATCGCAGTGATTCGGCCAATATAGGTACAAGCACGAATACAGGGATTTTGAAACTCAACGACTGGGTCAATTGCTTGTTGCGAAGAACTGTATGATTCGCGACAGATATGCGGAGGGGAACAACCGAGAAACTCTCCAAGGAGGAGCTATGGAATCCCAATCAGCTCATATTTCTGACTACAACGCCGATTCACAGCTCTTCTAGTGAAGCGTACCTCCTACCACGCAGACAACAATGACACGCTTCGCAGCCCGCAGTCAGGAACCTCTTGTCCAACCCCACGGATGTACCATCATCTCAACCATTATCTATACAGAACAGTGAGATCCCCCGCCGGGGCCGGGAAACTCTTCAGCTTTGACATGATCTCGGCATCAGTGAGATTCTGCTCCGTGATAATCTGGTCGAAGCAATGGCGTCCGTCCGTATACTTCTGCAGCGGGTCGCCTCCCGCACGAGGGTGGGCCTGTCCCGACGCCAGGGCAGCGAGATACTGTTTGGACACGACGTACTTGTGCACCCTGTACAAGCACCCCTTGATGACGCCGAACTGTACGAGGCGGCGCACATCAATGTACCGCAATACCTCAAACCCAGCGTCCATGTGGCCCTTTAGCCACTCCATGACGGTCTTGCCGACGCAGAAGCTCGTCATTAGCTTGATGAGGAGATAGTTAGACACTCGGTGCTGTTGTTGCTGCGATACTGATCCGTTGGCCGAAGAGGTGGTGATGCCGTTACCGGCGGCAGCGCCAGGGCCAATACAGACGTAATTTGCGCACTCGTCGATAATGCCGCCAACGTTGGCTACGAAGTCGTGCACGCCTGGTCTGGGTGCGTAGCACGACCCGAAGAAGAATATGTCGAGGAGCAAGATGGTGTCGTAATAGAGGAGGTGTCGCAGCGCAAGGCGTGCCAGATCGAGTGATACGTCAGCTGCAAAGGCGATACGGCGCACGTCATTTACGCCATCGATGTGCTGAATGACTCTTTGCAGTGTTAGATCCCAGGTCGGGTCAACAATGTCGCCAAACTTCATCTTAGCGACGGGTACGTGCCAGCCTTTTACATCAGGAGGTGTTGGGTGGTGTGGAAAGAGCTTCATGTTGATCGTATTTGCTTCGTCTGGTCCGGATGTCAGTTTACATCCGAACAGACACCAGGGCGGAAGGGACGTGACATACCAACAGGAATCATGCACTCGCCATAGTTATTCAAGTCCTCCTTCACAATCTCCAGCAGCGACTCAATAGGTCTCCGGTCCGGGTAGTCAGAGTCGTGCACATCCTGGCTGAGATAGTTGTTCTGCTTCTCCATCTCGGCGAAAGTCACTGCTAACCGGCGCACGACAGGCTCGTAGGGGATCTGGTCGACATCGGCCTCAACGACCAGCCCGAAGTTGAAGATGAACTCATTTCGCTCATACTTTCCGGGGATGGAGACCGGAAAGCCGAGCACCGAGTACTTGCCGTCTGGGTCGTTTGCGGTGATGTAGCGGTTGTAGAAGGACTTGCGCGGAATGATGTACTCCTGCAGGATTTTGAAGTCGAACAGAGGCGGCTTGTCTACACCGGGCACCGGGACGATGCAGCCTGGCGGACTTTGGGCGTATATTTTTGTCCCTATGCTACTGTTAGCATCCTTTGACGTTTCATGCCATCGGACATGACTCTGATGACACTTGATGAGTCGTAGCCAGTCACCTTCGGTGGGGAAGAACCGGGCATAGAAGATACCCTGGATCATTTTGCTTGTTCGAGCGCTGTGCTCATTCGTCTACTGTCATTGTCGAGGTCGCGTGTCCCGCGCTCTCATTCGTGGTTCTCCCTATACAGGTCTACGATTTACACAGCCAGTGGTGACTGTTTGAGGCAGAAGTTGAAGTTGGGATGAGAGGGATGTCGTTGATTGGAGACAGTCGCAGATCTGCCATTGTGATTGGCCAAAGCCTGTTATAGCTCCCTCAACCAACGAGGTTCCCTCCTGTACAATACTGGTACTAAATCATATATCGTGATGTTGGAAACCGCTCAGAGCATAACGACGGCGGTTAAATCGTAGAAAGCATGCACTACGCATGGTATGACTTCTGTGGATATGGGAGCAGCACGAGCATGATGAATAGTCCACTTCCTGCGAGCTAGAACACGACGAAGGCGTCAGTCTAAGCATATCATCATTGACGTTCTATGCCTTCAGTCTAACTCTATATATACCACGTCAGGACCCAGGCAAATACTACCGCTGCTCCTCATGGCTGCCAGTAGGCGTGACATCCCTCTTCCCGAACCTTGCCCCTAAACCCCCAATACCCGCCCCAATATCCCTGCGGAAGAACTTGCCAATGTTCTTCAGATTCTCATTGATGGTAGTCTTCTCCTGCACGCTCCCGCCACCACCCGGCGCCGGCGCCGCAGCCGAGGGACCCATCCTCTCTACACCGTCCCTTGCCGCACTAAGCAACTTCTCCCCGAGGCTAGCAGGGTCAAACTTTGCCGGCATGCCGGGCAATACCGCATTACTCGCTATCAGACCGACGCCGGTGCCGCTCGTGGCTGCAGACGCGTTGTTCAACTGAAGTGGTGTGAGTAGTGGCGAGTTCTGCACCAGTGGTTTACCCGCTGGTGCTGAGTCGCGGTGAATAGTGAATAGCTCGACGAGGTGCGCCTGGTCCTGTTTGCGCACGACGCCCTTGAGCTCAAGGATCTTGCGGAAGTTGGCCTCCGAGCGGTCGCCAATGTGGATCAGGTAGGCTTGTACCAGCCCTTCGGGCGGCGAAGGGCGGACTTGAAGGGTTTTGAGGAGGGGGTCGATGCGTGTCATTGAGTGGTTCACGCGCTTGACGAAGCCGGCTGGGGGTGTGTAGGTGGTTGATGAGGTGGAAGATCTCGGGTCCCTGTGGTGGGAGAGGAGAGTTTCGAAGGATTTTGTCAGGACATATTTGTCTAGAAGCATCTGTGGTGGAGGTTAATATCTAGTCCGGTTCACATACAGTAGGAAGGGTAGCGTACCTGTTCCGCGCCGACTTCAGACACAGGCCGGCACTGCACGATATTGTGGATGTACGCGCTAGCCATGTGCTCAACCACATTGTCACAGAACGCCCTTGCATACTGCGGCTTCACCACCAGCGGCAGGATCTCCTCCGCCTTGGCATTGACGTTCCTGATCAACTCACTCACATACGAGCTCTGGTCGCTGACGCTCTCCATTTTGCTCCAGTTGGTGTTTCTCATCTCCCGCCACGCGCCCTCACACGCCAGCTCGACCTTGTGCACCATGGCCAGCACTGCGGCACTCGCGACGCCCATGAATGTGTCCGACTGCGACGACAGGTCAACCTTGGACGCCATATCCGGGTCGATGCGCTTCTTGATGTTCTCCTCCAGCTGATTTGTGTTCGTGTGCCAGAAATCAGCCGTGTTGAGAACCAGGAGGATATCCTCTACGGGTGGCCCCTGCTGGCCACCTCTCTGTAGGAACGTAAGCAATACCTGCTGTGCATACTCATCTAAGTACTTCGCCAGTATCTTGGCCAGGTCCAACAACCGCTCCCCAGTGGACAGCTTTGCACACTGCGATAGCGTAAGCTTGTAAAAGTGAAACAGCTCAATGGCCGATGGGATGACCGCCTGCGGCGCAAATTCTTCATCCTCCGGTATCAGCGGCTGCGTCTTATACCGCGGAATCATGCCCGCGAGCGTCTTGTCCTGACTCTCAACCCAAAGGCTCAGGTACGGCTCAAACGCGACCGATATCGACCCGTTGAAGCTTTGCGTCCGCTCATCCGCCGAGCTGAGCGTATCGATACTCCGCCGTGGATCGCTGGCAAACCTCCTTTCGAGACTCTGCTCGAAGTCCATCGTCTCCTGCAGACAGCTGAGCAATAGGTTCACATCAATCTTGCCCCCATCCGGTCTCCTCATACTCCTCTCCAGTATGCCCTTGAAATCATCCCTCGTCCCATCGCAGAACGCCCCAGCCAGCACCTCGTTCACCCTCCAGTGCGGCGGGAATATCCCCGCATGCTCATCCTCGTGCGTCTTTAGCGTCCTTCGAAACCATGAGTATCTCCTCCCAATATTATCCAAACTTCCCGCTTCGTCGTTCCCGCGGAAAACCTGCCTGTATTCCCTCAACATGGTATTGACGTACCACATCACGAGCCTACTCCTCGCCGTGTCCCCCAGCGCATCCATGACCAGACACGCCTCCACCAACGTGTTCTTCCTGGCAGCAACCTCCCCCTTCGCAAACGCAATCTCAAAGTCCTCGCAGACCTGCTCCAGCAGCTCCCTCTGCAGCTCGCTGACGTTCCGGCTCAGCACGGCGATCTGCTCGATGCTCCGGTACGAGTTGAAGTGCCTCATCAACTGCAGCACAGCTTGCAGCAGGCCGGCACACTCCCTGTACTGCCTCGTCCTCGCCAGGCCGCGCAGCTGATCGTAGGCGGTGGTCAGCATCTGCAGCCGCTTGAGTGCCGTCATGCTGAGCGTGAGGTTGCGCTTCGTCCCATCCAGCCGCTTGATGTCGGCCGTCATGGTGGTGATGTCGCGTTCTGTCTGCAGGGCCCGTCCGCGGACGGACTCGATCCGCCGGAAGAGCGAGGCTAGCTCCGCCTGGGCGGATTGCATGCGCTCGAGGGACGAGTCCGGGCCCGAGTATGCTTGGGCTGCCTCGAGGGCTGTGATGGAGGTTGTGAGGGCATCTTTCTCGCGGACGAGGGTTGCGCTGACGCGGGAGATGGAGGTCACGGTTGAGGGGTGGGAGAAGAGAAGGTTCAGGTGCGAGATGGGGTCGTAGTCGACTAGGGACGGATGGGTTAGCGATGTTGAGGTTGCATTGGTTGGGATCAGGTGCGTATGTAGATGGGGATTTGGACTTACTAGAGTCTAGAGATTGTGTTTCTGGATGTGAAATATTCATTGTTTGCTCCTTACGCTGGTGTTTCGTGGTTCCTGGCTGTTGGGGAAGTTCGCAGGTTGAGGTCCGGGGTTACGGTAGAGACACGGAGCTTACCTGAGCTCTCACCATGGTCGGGCAGGGGTCTCACCACGGTGAGGTCGGTGAAAGCGATGCGAGTTTCACGTGTCAAGTGCCCAGGCCAATCTCAAACTGTTGCCGGGAAATATCGGACCAATAACAGACTGCAAGCCACAATATCGATGGTCGTCCATTAAACCAGGCTCGTCTTCTTCCGATGCAATCTCGATCAGATCGGCTTGAGATTGTGCATATTAAGATCTTTTACTTGTATTAAGATGGAGGTTCGAAAGCTGGACAATCTATTTGCTGGGATATGTTACATGACCCTGACAGGGCCCACGGTTCCATACTCTCCTGCGAGCGCATCCCAGGAAGGCATCAAGTACAAGCATGGGCAAGCCACGCCTTGTATCACCTCCAGGGTATAAGCGAGGCGTCTTGTTTTTCCGGCATAAGAAGGTTGTCAGTTCGCGGTGCTGAGGTCACAGAAGGAGGAGATCAGCTGGATCACTGCAGGACAACCTCGTTGGACAGATACAGCATCCATGAATTAGCACTAAACAGAATGACAGCTATTGAACCAGAATGGATATGTGAGAAGAGGATGAGATCCAGGTCTACTACACATCCTCCGTCACTTATCTCCTGCGTTCGCTTTCTTAGCATCGATATTGAGTCAACCTGTGCACGAGCGAAATCGGCCATCCATTTCGTATCCGTCTTGCCGGTACGTGTCGCTATGATGGCACGCCAAATAACCGAAAATGACACGTTCCGGAAACCCCTTCTATTTTGTTTTATTTTTCCGCCTCCGTTTCGAACTCCGACGAGATAGCTTTTCCGGCCGCCATTAGTACATAGGAAAAGGGAATATGAACCTGAGAATCAGCAGGCAGCAACATGCATGAGCTCACCACCCCTTGCAGGATAATGGGGCTCACGCAGGAGCAAACCAGCAAGCAAAACAGGGAACGCATCAAGCGATCCGCCGAGTCTGTCCTATCTATCTTCTGTGACCGCAACCTGGTCACCCAATTTTTGGTGCAGCTACTCCTAACCGAGTGCGCAAAATATGCAGCCCTCTGTGCGACATAAGACCGACCCCCCTTAGTGTCCGTTGTCTTCTCGTCTATGGTTCCGCCGGATTTTCGCCGCCGTTGAGGGAATCATGCCTGCCCAATCCAGGGGTGACCCGAAGCCCAACCGTTCTAGCTGCAGAACACCATATGATAAAGCAAATAATCCGCCGTGATGATGAAATCTGTCGATCCGCGTCGAAATTTTCGGTCTTACTCGATCGTACAGCCTAGGAACTATGCAATGCTCGAAATCCTGACGCTATCAGACTGCGCTTGCTGTCTTTGGCGTCGGCGGGTGCGCACCAGTAGAAGAGTCCCTGAGTTTTTAAACCGTTAGCTTCGATGTCCAAGAAGAAAGGCATACGAGCCGAGGCGAGTGAGGACAGCGAAGCAAGACTCCGAACTGGCTTCCAGTTCGTCTCCGTTGTGCAACCGTATCCATCCTCGGCAGAGTCAGAAAAGCACTTACGCCAAGACCTTTTTGCTTGCAGAACGCCGCTTTCATCTTCACCGTATCGGGGTTGTCGTATGTCACGAACCCGCCATCTCCACCGACGCACTGCGCCGCGACTGAACGCTTGTCAATCTGCTCCTTGGTGCCCCTCCGCGGCAGGTCCTTGTACTCGAACGAGCCGTCCTCTCCACCCACGCCCTTGAATTTCTGTCCCGGCCCTGTGGCGTGGAGGAAACTTCGTCCGAACAGAGGGATTCCGAGCAGGATCTTCTTCCCGGGCACGCCAGCTTGCATCAGATATCCCACTCCGGTCGATGCTGACGTCTCGTCCTTGCTCATTGCGTACAGCTGCGACTGATGTCCCGTCCTCGGCGTCCACGATCCGAAGAAGTCGTACGCCGTTAGGTTGATGAAGTCGAGGTAGAGAGCGGCTTCGCCGAGATTGATACATTGCAGCACCGCCTTGTTCGCTGGTAGAGCGGCTGTGAGTAAGTACTGATCCTCGGACAGGTACGTCCGCGTTGCCGCTAGCAAGGCTAAGAAATCGGATCCTTGTTGCTCGTCACAAGGATATTCCCACACAACTGGACCAAGAGACGACTCTTGTTAGCATGCATCAGTCCAGGAAGGAGTTACGCCACATTTTCGTAGAGCGCGTGTGAGAGTGCACAAGCCAAAGGGAACGGCGTACTGTCTATTCCATCAAGCCCTGAAGCTTCGATCAAGCCGAGCGCCGAACGAGCGAAGTTTTCCCGTAGCAATGGATCCGAGGCAACAATGGGATACGTTTCAGAAGAACCCGCTCCGCCGATAGATAATACCACGCGAAGATGGGGATGCTTCTGTTTGAGATGCATCAAGGAGCCCAATGCGCCCTCGACGCCATCACACGGAGCTTGGCCATCTGCCCAAACATCACTCAGCTATGAGAGTAAGGCATCAGCTTATCATTTCGCGGAGATTGTGGAGGACGAGAACTCACGAGCACTACTCCATCCGGAGAGACACTGGCAAATGCGTAGTATACGTGGTTGATACAGCCGTAATTCAGCTGCGCCGGAGTGTCACCTCTGTACACTCTATAGTTGGGGAAGTACACAGCGTTTGTGTACATCACATTGGACACGCTGGCCGCTATGCGCGACTTGCGGGACGATGAAGCTGAAGAGGAGCTCATGGTCACAAGAAGAAGTCCTAGCGATCCGCGCGTACGCCTGTTGGTTAGGTAGAGGCAGCAACTGGCTGAGGAGTGATGAGTCACTGGGAAGCTTGTTGACACCTTATGAACATTGTCACACCAAGCTGTAGCATCACTTGAGACCGTGAAGATGTTGGCAGGATCTGGAGATTCCAGTTAAAGAAAAGAACGAAAAATACTCGAGATAAAACATATCTGAGAGTCGAGGTTTGCTTGAGTGGCAGAGATGGGGAGGAAAGGTCGAGAGAAGCCCACGAACGTGTATCCTTATAAAAAGTGATATTTTAGGAACGAACGCACGTAAGGTAGAACTTACGGAACTGCAAAGAGTGAGCCCGGGATCTGGTGGAGCCAGAGAAGTGGCTCTCATATAATTTACACGAAGGGACCAAGGATGCGAGAGGCCAGCTTTGCGCCATGACATAATGCGCTCTCGGGAAGAGAGAGTCCTCGGCGCAAAGAAAGAATCCGGAGGACAAGGGAGACGGGATGAGAGTGGACAGCATTTCTGGGCAGTTAAGGTAACAGCAGGCGTAATATCGGAGGTCTAGTACGTAGCAGGACATTCGGAGAGGGTGCTCTGCGCAGAGCGCAAGGTAGAGGTGTCCGAAGCAGGGGGCCGGAAGAATAGCCGTGTAAGGCTCGACCACGCGGCGCCAACATGACAAGGTAACGTGGGATGTTTGCCCGTTCGCCCAGTCCTATCGAAGGTCTCTGTCTCGGTGTTGTGGAGCTGTTACACCTTGAAATGGCTCTCACTGATGATGGTTGATCATCAGTTCACGAAATTCGTCTTTCGTGATAGATCGCATTGTCCAGCCGATCCTGGCCCTGAGTTCATGTTGTGACATTAAGAGACGGCTGCTGTCTGTCTCAATGTGCGTCAACTCGGCTCTTCCCAGATATTTCCGGCCAATCAGCCTCCCGCAGCTCACACGGAAGCGGCAGGTAGACGACGGCTAGATGCTCAAGGGGTTTGGATGGCGACGGCTTGTCGCCTGTCCGGTGAAAGATCCAGCAGGGTAGGAAGGCTGGATTGAACACAGCATGTGAAAGGACAAACCTTTTTTTTTTCTGCGCTCATTCGGCTGAGCCTCGCAAATTTCGTTTGCGCTTGTATTATCAACTTGACACGCGCTGGCCCGAAGTCTGAAGCGGACCGTGCAGCCGGTGGAAATTTATCGGCGCCGCAGTCTCATGTCTCCCTTAGCTCTCCACTGCGTCCTTCTCCAGGAGAGTCGACACTGCAGACAAGGTCGATCTCTCACAAGATAAATCGACATGCCAGGATGCTCGGCAGAGACGCAACGCATGGAGCGAGGGGAGCAAACGGTGCTGACATACTGTGATAGACGAGCCTGACAAAGAGATGATGAGCATCGAGGATCCGCACGAAAAGTAGAGCCGATTGGATCTGAAAAGTGAAACGGCTGGCATGGGTTTGCACTCGTGATTTTCCGTTGGAAGCGGGGACACGCGGAGATCACAAGATGCTGGGGTTGTTGTTGCGAGGCGGCAGTGGATGGCTTCCAGAAGATTTCCGTCTTCGGATGATCAATGCATGGTGAGGTTGCATCGCTCTGGGCAAGTTCGGATGGACTTCCCTGACCAGGATCCACACGCGAAGCCGTCCTGGGTTTCAATATCTGAAACAGCCATGTGAGGCTCTGCTGAATCCGATGCATTCACGGTCCATGGTAACACGTAGTGTAGGATTCATGGGTCGTCGATGATGAAATAGCCGGATGAACAATGGCTCACTCGGCCCGAACAAGTCACTAGACTTGATCTCGAACAGGGTATGAGATAGGATAACCAGATCCTGATGCGTAATGTGAAAGCGAAGTGACCACCTGTCTGCTACAGGTACAGTACCTGTCGTGGAGCGCATTTCAACGGTGCTCCGAGCCAGGAAATCACTTTTATGGTAGCGCCGGGCTCCGGCCGAAAGTCAGCCCCTCAGGTCACCGTGACATATCAATAAAGCTGGTGAAACTGAATTGCATAGCTCTGCAACTCGAATATGTTCGTATGAAATGGCACTGTCGACCGATCCGCCTTGGATTGATATTGATTGATGTAGAGAGGCTCTCATAACTGCCCCTTTACAGTCCGCCACGACTGGCCTCTCTTGACTCAGAATATTGACACAAGTTCATGGCGGCTTCTCCTCTCCAATCACCCCAACTTACTATGCTTAACCCGTCATTGATCTCAGCTTCAAGCTTCAGCCCACCATGTCCGTCGACCATTATCTCCCATCCCGCTGCCAAACAATCTCTACTGCTTGGTATCCTCACCCGGCAGCATAATCCTTGGGCTGACTGACACTCATGGATATGATGTATCGTAAGATCGTTCTTGGAATAATCCACAGAGCTGCGCAGAAATGATCGCCATCATCCCAAGTATCTCGCGTTGCCCAACACGGCCCGATCCTATGGGCTGTTGAGAAGGTGCTCGATAGCGCCCTGGACACTCCCTCCGCTTCTCCGCAATGCTTGCACGTTGCGGTCGAAGTCAAAGAAGCCCATGTCGTTGAGCTGGCGGAGTTGCTCGGCGTACACCTCCTCGGGTGGCCGGGTGTCAGGCGCTGCGGGTGCCGGTACGCCAAATCCTCCAAATCCGCCTCCGAAACCCGGGTTTCCCTGCATGAACTGCATAGCCTGCTGCATCATCTCGGGGGTGATATTTGGCATTCCAGGTATTGGTGGAGGTCCCTGTCCCGGGAGGCCACCTGCTCCTCCCATGAGTCGCATCGCGGCCTGCAAAGTCTCCGGCGTGATAGGCGGCATACCGCCTGGCATGGCAAATGGGTTCTGGTTGGCCGCTCCTGCTCCTGCTCCCTGCGTACCAGGCGCACCGCCGAAAAGCGCCGCGAATGGGTTCGCTTGGGCGGCAGTGGGTTGCTGGGCCGTGCCAGTTGTGCCAGGCTGTGAGTTGCCGTCGGCACCCGGGGCCGGACTTGATGCTGGATTCGAAGCCGGGGTTGGAGCAGCACCTTGCGCAGCGCCAAATATCCTTGCAAGATCTGCCATTCCGCCGTCGGCCCCAGGCGCTGCTCCAAAGCCACCCATACCCATGAAAGGATTGAATGGTTGGCCTTGCGCGGGATTGCCTCCAAAGGGGTTGCTGTTTGCTGGCGCACCGCCTGGCGTGTTATCAGTAACCCCTGGGGCGGGAAATGCGTTAGCTCCAGCGCCGCCGCCCATCATCGACCTCATCCGCGCAGCCATACGTAGGGACTCGGGGTCTGTCATCATCCTGCGGAACTGAGGTGAGCTCAACATCTCTCGCGCGTTAGGCATGTTTGCCAACATTGGGTTGCTCTGGAGCATCAAGTCGATGAATTGAGGCGTGTTCATGTACTCTTGCATTGTGGCCATAAGCGCCGGATCTGAAAGCATATCGGCTATCTGATCCTCACTTGGCGGTGCGCCCATCTGGCAAGACGGTGGTTAGCATTGTCACAGGATAGCAGGAGATGCCGACAAGGATGGGCGGGAAAACAGCGAAACTCACTCCACCGTCAGCTCCGAACGTAGCGGCTCCCGGAAGGTTGATACCGTGTCCAGCAAAGCGCGCACCGGTCAGACCAGCAAGGAGGTTGTTCGCAGGCACGCCGGCAGCCATGTTCTGGGGAACAGCGGCCGGTGCCGGGGCAGTTGCGTTCGAGGGTGCCGCTGCCGGATTACTGGCAGCACTCTTAACCATGTGGATGGTGTTACCAGGTTTGATCTTGTACACTTTGAGTGCGTCGTCGTTCTTCATTACCCGGCCCGAATAGATGAGCCGTTGTCTGTCCACCGATATGTTCTCAAAGTCTGGCTGGGCAAGTTTGGTTTTCAGGTCCAGGACAGTCGCGGATTCCGATATGGTGATTGCGTGCGTCTTGTCCCCCGACGTCTTAACCTTGAAGGAGAGCGTGACCTCGCCAGCGTCGGCGTTGTCAGCCATGTTGGCGTTGTGAAATGGAAGTCGAGAGTCAGGTGTCGCTGAGCGTTGCGTTGTTTGCCTTGTGATTGTACACGTAATGACGCAAGTCGATACTCCTCGGCTCGTGCGACAGGTAAGAGGGCGGGCGATTGCGAGATAGCCTCTGGAAGAGATATTGGATGAACAGATCGTATGTGTGTGTTAAGTGGTACAGGTGTTCGTTATGCGTGGTGCAAGTCAGTCATAGGAGACACTCGGAAGCCGGAGAGGTCGAGGTCAATGTGTTCAAAGAGAGCCTGGCAATGGCGGATGATTATTAACGGTAGGGACGACGCATGTTAGAGGAGGGGCATTGCAGGTTTTGGGTACGTACTGCGCTAGGTACCTCATGTTCGTCCAACAGGCAGGAGCCCCACTAAGTCTAGGCCATCCACTCAGTCGTCCATGAGACTCCAGTCCTAATCCTGCCTCGAGTTTCTCAACCTCATCTTGTCGAGCTTCCATCTGCGTCTATCGATTTCTTCCACACTTCCGTTGCCAAACCCGTCTTCGCATGTGGAGCAAGTAAGTGTAGGTAAGATACCTTAGGAACTTGAGCGGCGTAATGAAGCCGACATCTGTCAGCTGGAATATCCCTCGTCTATCTGTAAGCTTCAGGTAGGTAAGGTACCTTATCTTACAATGCAGCCCTTCTATGATACAATTACAGTTGTACTGTACAAGTTGCCGGCCAACCAAATATATATACAGTGGTATCACATCCAAGTATAGAGAGTCTCGTATCTCTTCCACCCAAGTGTTTACTTCCTGTGAGCCTTCAATTTCTCCTCGAGCTCCAACTCGTGAGGGCCCTTTTTCCGAGGAAACACAAACCCGGGTTTATCACCCTCTTCCTCCTTGGTAGCCTCTCCATCTCTGCCGGCAGTGTGGGAACCAGCTTCGGTGCCTGAAGCAACGCGCTTCTCGAGTTCCTCAAGCTCCTGCTTCATCTTCCTTACCCGCCCGGTATAGGGCTGGCCTGGGTAGGTCTGCCCGGACTTGGCGTACTCCTCGTCGCTGACCATCTCGATGACCCGGACGTTGTGCTTGCCCTTTCGAAGGATGAGCAGCTTGCCGTCGATGAGGAAGTTCTTCGTGTCGTCCGGATGCCACACCGCGACCGGTGTAAAGGTCAGCTGACCGGTCATCATGCCTTTGTTGACCGACGATTTCTGGCCCGGCGAGCCACCGACGTATGCCGCCCTTTGCACCGCGAGTCTCTGGCCATCCGCTTTGCTCGAGGCCAGACCCGCCGCGTAGAGGATGCTGCTGATGGACTTGCCCATGATTACCGACTCTGGAAGGATCATGTCCACCCGAGGTGCATTGTTGGGCGTGGTCGGTTGGCCTCCGGCGGGGGCAGCGTAGTCCCACCCCAGGCCGGACGCAGGCTTTGCGTACATGCTCTCGTGCTGCGCCTTGGCTTCTTGGGCTGCTTGCTCTCCGTGGACGAGCGAGACTACGTTGTAGGCGAGCACGTGTTGGGCGACTCGCTTGGAGGGATCCTGGTTCTGCTTATCCATGACGTCCTTGATGTTTTCCATTGGGAGGAATGTGAACATCTTGAGAAGGTTCTCGACATCCGCGTCCGGCCTCCGCACGAAGTATCCGTACAGGTCGAACGTAGTTGTCTGGAACTGGTCAAGCCAGACAGCGTTACCCGCGCTCTTACCGAATTTTGCTCCCGAAGAGTCTGTCAAGAGCGGTACCGTAAAGCCGATCGGATCGTCGTGCGGTGAATTTGCCGGAAGCATTTTGTCAGGATCAGGCTCGCTACTTCGCGCAGCCTTGACAATTTCAGCACCGCTGATAATGTTGCCATATTGGTCGGAACCTCCTATCTGCATCTGAACTCGGGCTGGGCTCGAAAACAAATGCCACCAATCCCAGCCTTGCATGACCGGGTAAGTAAATTCGGCGAAAGAGACACCATCGCCTTCCATCTTCCGTTTGACAGTGTCACGAGACAGCATAGGTCCGATCCTGATTCCTGTCCCCGCCCTCTTCAGAACTTCCAGCATAGGAAGCGAGTTCCACCACGTATTGTTGTTTGTGATAGCCCGCGTCCAGGCCCAGTCCTTCTTGTAACCATGTCGCCTAGCTTGCGCTTCGACGTTCGTCCATAGGCGTTTCAGTTGGAAATGTATCTTGGTCATGTTCATAGTCAATGAAGACTTGTCCAGGGGATCGCGATCCTTCAGTCTGCCGCTAGGGTCTCCAATCTTGGCCGTAGCTCCGCCGACGATGGTGTGTGCTCCGTAGCCGTGCATATACATCCAGAAGAGAGGCATAAGGGGTACCAGGTTTCCGATATGTAGCGACGATGCTGTCGGGTCAATCCCAACATATGCGCCTATTCGTTTCGTTCGCATTATTTCGCGGATCACTTGACGCTGTCTGCGACGAAGAAATGTTAGCACATATATGGCAACAGCACAAGCTGTCGAGCACGAGAACGAGAGGACAAGGTTATTACCCAGCGACATCTTTGACGTATCCCCTTTCCTCGAAGATGTCCCAGAGGTGGCGTTTGGTGCCGGCCTGTATGGCCTCAGCCTGTGCGGCCCATTCCTCTTCAGCCTTCTCCCGCTTGGCTATCACCTTCAAGCCGAGCCATCTTCGTTGAGGTCTCGACAGTGGTGAACTCCGGCCGAGACCGGTCAGGCAGCTTCGGCATATCCAAGGCCTGCCTGGGCCTGTGGCTGATAACGAAGTGCCATACATGATCATGTCATGCAGCTCTAGACACGAGTATTGAGCTCCAACTCGCGTTTTGAACTTCATGGCCAAAAATTTGGGAAGAGCACCTCTAAGTAGATCCGTACCTTTTGCTTTGACCAATGAGGAAGCACAAAGCATAGGCTAGGAAGCCAGCACCTTTCTCGCAGCCGAAGAGCAACCGACCACTAGCGGCTCGCCAGATGCAGCCAATAGCAGAGCTTCCAATTGCACTTCCTCGGCAATCAGATCAGTGATTCCGAGAAGTAGAAAGCATCATCGCTTCAATTCGACTTCACCACTCCAGCTAGCCGACAGCCTGCCGTCCACTATATCGACGTAACACAACGACAACCTGTGCTAGTCGATTTGTCTACTATATTTACACGACCATGGCATCAATTGCCCGCCCCATGCTCCTCCGGCAGGCTGCCGCCGCCTCCAGACTCTCCGCCGTTCCGGCTGGCCCGTCACTCCTCCTCAAGAACTCGGCGCGCGTTGCGGCCTTCCATGCTACCAGCAGGAGGAACATCCTGCCCCCTCTTCCTCGTGAGATACACTCTCTATTTACAAGTGACCAATTGGCAGCATGCTAACCCTCTCACAGAAAAAGTCGAAGGCGGAAGTACGAACATCCCTCAACACCACCTCCATATACCCTCATCCCGATCAACCCACTAACAGAAATCCTAGTAAACGACCCTGTCCCCGTTCCTCCACCATCGCCCACACACGGATCTTACCACTGGACCTTCGAACGCCTCGTCGGCGCCTCCCTCGTGCCCCTGACGCTTACTCCCTTCGCGGCCGGCTCCCTCAACCCGGGCATGGATGCCGTCCTCATGGGCCTAATAGTCATCCACTCGCACCTGGGCTTCCAGAACATCATCATCGATTACCTGCCCAAGCGCCGCACCCCCAAATCCCGCAAGGCCGCCATGTGGGGCCTCAACCTGGCCACCGCCCTCGTCGCGCTGGGCTTGTACGAGTTTGAGACGACCGATGTGGGCGTTACCGAGGCCATTAAGCGAATTTGGCATGCTTAGGTTGTCCCGGAGATAGGTTTAGGATGGAGACGGGGACAATGGAGTCCGGATGTCAAGTTTGGATACGGCTCCGGGGGGTGTTTGGTCTGATATGGTGCTGTAATGGCCCGTGCTTGTGAGACTATGTTGGATACGTATATAGATTATGGGATTCATTGATTGTCTTACTACCCACGGTCAGTCTTCACTTCTGACGAAAGTGTGTATCACGCGTAATGGGGATGACGCTCAAAGCCATGTTTGGGTGGTACATTCGATGGCGAACGGACCGTTCTACACAAAATCCAGGCCGAAGATGGCGTTTTAAGGCCGGCGAAGGAAGTTTACCCCATTATCCTGATAGCAAGGCAGCGGCCCGTTGCTACCTGGATTTTTGTGTGCGCTGCAGTCGTCTGTTTTAGTCATCTTCGGTATCTCGGTCTTCAAATCTGGCTATACGAGGCTCCCTATCGCGTGCTATCCTTCAATCTCGAGCTCCTCAGCGAAGTCTGACCGCTATCAGGCACCCCGTTACTTCGTATAGGCACCAACATCGGGCCTAGTTCGCCTGGAAAGTCTACGTCGGCCCGGAGCTCAGGCCATTTTTGACGCCGGGATTGGCACGCATCAGAGAAACGATAGACAACATTCTGGCCGGTGCCGGTATATGAGCGCCCAGTCGTACTTACGCAATTCTTCCTGATTTGTTTCCTTCTTCATTTCCCCCTCAGTTGATGCTTATTCCTGACTGAGTTACAGGTGCGGCGTGGTAGACTTGACTCCTCCAGGATACGCTGATATAATAGGCGACCTCAGATTTTGATGGTATTGTTTCTAACTACGGAGGTCATGTGCGCGTTGCAAGACGAATGTCCTCCCCTCCCCGTTTCCCTCATCGATGGCCATAAGAAGATATCCGGCTCACGGTCAACGTGAAACACCCATCAAGGGCGGCGGAAGCCTTTTCGAACTCCTAGCGCCATGCAACGGCAAAAAAAACTCCATTTGAGGTATAGGTATGAAGCAAACAAAGTCAAAGAGCTTTGTCAACCTCGGGTATATTCGTGAGGAATCACTGCGATCGCATGCGAGCATGACCACAGGTTAGACTGCTGTTAACTGTCTTTCGGTTTAAAGCCCATCACTGGTTAACTCATGCTGCCCATGCTACTCGTGCTTGGAAGTCTACCCAAACGGTTACTGAACGCGACGTCGATGGAGCTCAGGTATCTCGCTGGTGTTTCCTGTTAGCGATGTTGAGGTAAGCACAGTTCCATCAAGTACTCACCCGCTATCCTCCATCTCCTGTTGGTTATCCGGAGTGTTTGTTGGAAGCTCTCAATCTTATGCAGCCAGTCAGGCTGGTTCAAGACGTTGTCGCCATGTGACATGAGCAGCATGCTGGCGTAGTACAGCGCGAAAGCGCCCGTAGGCGCCACCGTCGCGAGTTGCGGCGCGGACAAGGGGTTGTTCACGCTCTGAGATGTTTGATACATGGAATTGATTACCGAGTTGATCACATTGACGTGTCTCATGTTGAGCTCTTGCGACTTGCTCATCCCGGAAAGGAGGTACGGCTGGTTTGCTTTCATCAAGGCTCTGGTCCATTGTCAGTTCCTTTCCGTCTTGGGAGTGAAGCATACGGAGTCGAGACTCACATGAAGTTTGAGTTGATCGCGGCGCACCGGGTGCCGTGTCTCCACTCGACACCCATGACGTTGAGAGTGTGAACCGACAGTGCGTCTGAGAGGCTGTTCCGGTCGGCCACAGTCGGGGGATTGGTTGGATTGTGGATTTGGTGCAGCAGGGTACTCAGATACCAAGCTGAGTTCGCCTCTGGCCATACAACGTTGTCGATCTTATCGGTGTTATTTTCAGCCGTTGATCCTTGCCAGGCGCGGTAGCCCGCTGTTGCGTTTCCCGGAAGATACTGGTCAAATGCTTCAGGGAATGGGACCGAAAAGTCTAATTCTGTTGAGCTAAGTGGCAATTTCTGGTCCGGGTAGCTGACGTTCAGCATACTAGTTGAGAGGTGTCAATGTGTGCTTTCCCCCACGAATGTTATGGTTGGAGACTCACCTGTCGACATATACGAGCGCCCACCACAGTATCGAATTGAGTTTGAGGTCGGCAGGCAACAGCTGTTGTCGTTCCTCACTCCAAAAGCTCCTGAGATGCCAACCGAAGGACCTCGTCATTTGTACGCAACTCCCCATCGACATGTACGCTTGTTGCGATAGTCCGTGCGAGTATTCGTACAAGCCTATGAGCAGCTGTGCCTGCAAGAGAGAGATCGAGGGCGGTATTTTACTCTGAACAAGAGTAAATGCCGTCTTGACTGAGAGGTAAAGCCCGTCATCCATCGCAGCTCCACTCTCGTTTGGTGTCCGGATGATCAAGAGCATGCACAGGATAAGCAGTGCTACCTCTGCGGAAGGAAAGGACCACATCCGCTCAACCTGGCTATCAAAACTCCTCTTCTCGATGATTGTGAACCAGTAGTTCACGCTGTTGAAATAGTACGTCGTAACGTGCTCGACAGCTTGCCGATGACCAACGGTGTCACATAAACTGCGGAACATAAAGAGATGGATGTCCTCGCCCGAGTCCAATGATCCAAACAATGAAGCGTTTAATGTGCTCCAGCGCGAAGGCGACTGTTGGCCCATGAGGCTCTCCAGGACCGGATCGAGGCCGACCAGCGGCATCTGAGCTGGGCCTGCTCGTATGAAGTGGCCAAAATCTACAAGGCTCGGTGACCTGGAGCTGCGGGAGAGAGCAGCGTCGTCCTCATGTTGGCAGGCTTCCAATGAGCTGGGGGACATCGTCAGGTTAGCCTCCTGGCTATCGACAAGCGAATACGTCAAGCTTACTATGTGCATCTACCACATGACGGCAACGCCTTGTCGCAACGCTTCTTCTTCCTCCGACAATTTAGACAAACTCTTGAGGACCTGGCCGCGGTGGTCGATAGTGCAGGTGATGTCGCGTCGGACGCATCGCTCGACGCAGACATGGCGCGCAACCGTATAAGAGGGGGGAAAGCAGGAGACAGCACGATAGTATTGGATGTCTTTCTAGATAGGGAAATGACAGTTGCGATACCTTTGGATGATAACGCGGGGAAGTGTGCTCGGGTGCAGATGAAGATGTTGATATGGACAAAAGCTGGTGTTCTGGGAAGATCAAAAGGGACTCTCCTATTCAAAGACAAGGAGCGTCGTCAAGCCCTGGGAATCGTGGTTATCTGATCGTCATCTGGCAGGGGAAGACAGCTCCATCACGTCTTATGTAAATCCGTGATCCTGAGTGTCGGTCTCTTGGTCCTTGGGGGCCCCTCCCTCCAACAGAGAAGGTGCTGACGCGGGTCCACATCATGAGGTGTAGTCATAGACATAGCCGTTTGGAGGGAGCGGAAGGAGTGATGTGATGTCGTTGGAGGGTAGCCCGGAGACCGCGAGGTTGTCAGGTTGAGGAGCAGCAACGGATATGCCATGGTCCATCACGGAACATGCAGATGCTTGACCCGAGAACCGGGGGTAGAATGAGGTACGGGCTACATACTAGCAGCGAGTCGAGCTGTTGAGCTTGCAGCTTCGCCGAGCGCCAAATGGCGACCATAAGGAATGCTACCCTGCCCATTGTGGCTTACAAGGAACCTTATTCCAGTTAACAATTGAATTTGAAGGCCTCTGGGAGCAATAACCAATGGTATTCGACTCTCTCTATTTTTGGAGGGTCCACTAACGCACTTGGAGTTAGGCTTGGCCCTTCGAGAAGCAGCATTTTGCCCAAATTCTCACCATCCTATTCCCCCTTCGATCCAATGCCACATGGTATGCAGCGGATATTCCTTCACAGGTACGCGATTCGCCTTCAACTAGGTACCTTATGTATCCACGTAGCATGTGGAGTGCAAGAAAAATTCAAGCTCCCATTTTGGTAGAAGCTCCACAGCCGTTCTGCAAGCCCTGCAGCCCTATGACCTTCATACCACCGACTTGTACTCGGGACTGGACCGACGCAGCCGTTACCCCCGGACTGCTTCTACTTCGACTGTTCGACACCAGCTGGAAGCTACATAGCTGGAGCGTCGGACGAGTGTCAATAAGCAAAAGCTTGGCGACAGTCCACAAGACATTGGCGTGGGAGCATTAACGCGTTTACGACATACCCAGCCTAGAATTTGGAATCCCAAAACTGGGCAAAATTATTTGCCAATGTCAGCCGGCCCGAAATATCAGATTCCAGAAACACCGCTATTGGTACAGCATGTGGTTCTGACACTATCGCACGGTAGCCTCACAGCCTTTCCAGGTCGTAGGGCGAACAAACATGTGCAACAACGTCGCACTAGCTGTCAGCCCTATGAACTCAGACGTCATCTTGAAACTGACTGTAAAAGCACCGAGCAGTGAGGCTCTGAAGTGGAAGATTCGTGGCTGAGCCGGCAAGAGAGTTTCCGACTTGGGTATCCCATCCCTCATTGGCTGAAAACGCGTGCTAGCCACAGAATAGCGATGGAAGCCACGGTGGAACATTCAGCCCCACGGCGCGAATGCGATCCGAGATCACCCACGTTAAACGGTCTGTAAGGCAACCAATGGGAACTGACACTTGGCGTGGACCGACCAGGTTCAACCGCTCCCGTCCGGAGACCACCGGCATGCAGCCTCGGCCGGTCATCTTCTTAGTTCAAACGACAACTCTCACTCCACAGGCCTTCTCTTTCTATCACTTATTCGGCGACTTTGACGACGGCGCTTAACTTCTGACGACGGTTTAGACGCCTCGCTAGTGATCGGCTATTCGACGACGCTGAGCAAATCATCACAGGCGCCGCATTGTGGTACAACGGAGCTGTCGACAACTCGGGTCTCGAAATCCGGGCTTGCTCTTACGCCGGTGGAAAGACTGTAGTCATGAACGTCGTCCTATTTGGCGGTTGCTGAAGTGCCAGGCGATTTGGCTACTTGCCTCCTGTGTATGCTATCTGAGAATCTCCGCATTATCGCCGCTATTGCGTGACTTGTCATCGATTCTGTCGGGCGAGATGCATTTGTTGAGGCAAACACTGGTTTGGCCACCCTAAATTGGAATTAAGTAGTCTTTGCATCATGTAGACGTTGAGACGAGGCGTTGCGTACGCAACTAACAGGCGAGTTCAAGCTTCTTCGAGAAGCCCACCGCGATAGATATCTTGGTTACCCAAGCACCTCACCCTCGACGATACCAATGAGACGCCTCAAGATGATATACACATCCTTGTCTGCATGTTCCCCGCAATGTGAACTATAGACCGGAGATATTACATTTACATCATGTTATCCGTCGGGTTTACTGCGTGCCACATTCTAAATCCGCAGGTCCTGCTCGTCGATTACTCACGCTATACGATATATATCCGAAGCCGGCATCCGGCCCCTCGTGGACGATGATGGCCAATCCAGATGACGACGGCCAAGATAACATGTGGCCGGCAGGCCAAAGTCTGACCGGTAGGTCGGCGGTCCCTCGGGATGCGTAAATGTTACGAGCTGTCAGTGGTGGCCAAATTTGCATTTACTGGATACAGGCACAGCTTGCACTGAAGGCAGGAAGCTGCTTAGGCCTCTTTCCTGGCATTGCCACCACATCGTTTTGCTATAGTTCTTGGTGACTTTTGCTCGTCGCCTTGCTACCGTGCGTCTAGTAACACTCTTAGCCCGCTCTAGCCTCGTACCTAGAGTTTGCTTTTGTCACATGGCCTCCGACCTCACGATGCTCATCATCTACGCTCCATTGTCGGCGACTGTGAGCCATAGTCGAAGCCTCGGGCCATCATATTGGACTCGAGAGCAATATGTCTTCTTACACTTCCGCAGCCAGGAACACGTGTGTCACCATGTGCTGCGTCCTCCAGGCATGTCTCTATGCTCCATCAGACACGCCACTTGTTGAGATCCATGACTTAGGTATACCACAATAAGGACTCGATGTACCAGAACGACGTAATAAGTAGCTATTGTACCACACAACTCACTACGTTCCCTGTGAGATATATAGCCACAGACCTACCGATCCGAGAACTGCTCCCAGAGGTCCATAGCACGATAAAGTCATAAAAGCTTACAAACTGCAGGTCTGCAATGCCACCGCTATACAGGGAGCTATCGGCCAGTTTGACATGCTCACTCCGAAACACTGAACAAAACCTTTAAGGGACGACGCTCTCGTAAATAAAGCAGGTCTGTCCACTTAAGTCTGTCTTCACACAAGCGAGGCATGCTTCTCTTGCATCCGGATCCCGTGCCATATGGGCGCTGTACGGCTTTCCCGCTCGCGGCTGAGCGGCGTGTCAGCACTACGGTGCCTGGCGGTTCCTTCTCTAAACGACGACGATCGACTGTTCGAGTATCCTGGGCCATGCAGCTTTGGATACCTTGAATAGGATGATACGGTCGGGAGACGACATCTGATTGGACGGCCCGAGGAGACATCGATGTTGGCTTCCACAGAGGTCAAAATTGCGAACATGTGGCAGTACGAAGGCGACCGTGCTTAGGAGAGCGGATGAGCTTGTAGGCTGCAGAGCAGCCTTGCCCACGGTGGTCGTGAAGTGGCTGTAGTCTTCGTGGGCGTATTGACGAGATTTATAAGTTGTAAGAGCAACGAAGCAGGTTGGATGCTGGTATAGCTGAGGCCGTCTATGCTAGAACCTGGGTCAAAGAAACCCATTGTGAGATCACTCTCCAGAAATGACTCTGTAGGAGTCGAAAGGATGTTGAATCCTTAGGACCTGCGACACATGCGATGCTGTATCAGCAAACAAACCGCCGCCTACCTCTTCTCGTAGTCTCCAGGTACCTCACCTCCTCCCATACACATCTAGCGGCTGCCTCCCGTCTCTAGACTCCAATCGTCCCCCAGTACCTCACCTCCCACCACCTCACTTGGAGGCGTCAGTGGCGGCAGATGTCCAACCTTGGTACAAACCCAGCAACTAGCATACATATTCACCCGATCGATACACTCCCCCTCGCCTCTACCGCCTTTTCTCTCGACCCTAAAACCCCTCTCCTTGAACTGCTCCAGATACCACGGCTCCAGCGCCGCAGACCTCAGCAACACCCGTCCGCCCATCTTCATCGCCCGGTTGAGCTGACCAATCTGCCGTCCCGCGCTGTCTGAGTCCGGGTCGAACCAGTCCATGCTATCCATCACGACCGCTACCGTCAAGGTACCGGGTTGAAAGCGCGATATGACGTGCTCGATCTCATCCGTGTGGATGCGAAGCCCGTCGAACGCGCCGGGGCGGGAGAGGCTGCGGTGCGTTTGCGGGGAGAGGTAGTCCGGGTGGCACTTGCGAGAAAAGGAGCCGGAGAGGCACACGTGGTAGTACGGGTTATCGTCCGCGATGTGCGTCTGTTCGGCGATCGGATCGAGGGTGTTGACCATGTAGTGCCAGACGGCATGGGCGCGGGTGGCTTTGGCTGTGCCGGAGGCGACGGCTGCGCTGCGGGCGTGGTCCGCCTCGATCATGGAAAGCTGGTTCTTGGGCACACCCAGGGCGGCCCAGAGGAAGGACTCGGAGCTGATGATGAAGTTGCTGACCAGGCGCGAGAGCAGGGCGGGTCGGAGTCGATCGCGCCAGGTCTCGCGCTGCTCGTTGAGGGTCTTGGCGGAGAGGATGGAGCGTACGGCGCCTCGAACGCCGAAGAAGTGCGAAACCCAGCGGAAGATGCGGATGGCGTGTTTGGAGCCGCCGGTGTCGTAGAGGCCACGACTGCGAGGGGACGTGAAGATGTGGCTGTTGACGAGCCAGTATTGGAATGCGCGACTGGAGAGGTGGGGGGAGAGCTTGGAAATGAGGATCGAGCGGAAGTGAGGGTGCTTGCCTTCGCCAAAGATCTTCCAGAAGTCGTCGTACGGTAGGGCTGCGGTATAAGCGGCGACTTTGAGTTCTAAAAGATGGTTCTGCGACGGGTTCAGGTCTATGGCGTGGATCCGAGCCGGGGATTGACGTGCATAAGAGAGAATATTGTCTCCGGCGCTTGTGATAGCGAGGACGACGTCGTCTGGACCGAGTTTGAGTATCCGTTCGTCGACGCGGGCGTCTTCCCAGGTGAAGGCATAGATGTACTCGTCCTTGAACTGGGTATGCTTTTGGAGCTGATCGTCGTAGTATATGCGCCAGTGGTGGTTCTGGTAGAAGAATGAGGGCAGCGGTAGCTGAGCCGAAATGTTCTGCACCGCGGCATCGAAGGCCTTGGACCGTATCTCGGGTGCCGTCCGCTCGACAGCACGTGATAAGACGTTTGACAACCCGCCTGACTGACTGGCGGGGAGCAATAACGGCGATTCTGTCGCAAGGGCGTCGATACGCTCGACAATTTCGTGGGGCAGACTTGAGGACGAAAAGGGCTTCTTGTGGCAGCCGAGCCATACATAATAGGGGATGGACCCAAGGGACCTGTTCCGTTCGTTGAGGCTGAGAACTGTACCAAACCGGTACTCGAGGTAATCCCGGCGGCTAGGCTCGAGACTTACTCGATCAAGCTCGAACCAGGCACGCCAGAAAGTGCGAAAAAGATAGCTGACATTTCGACCGAGGATTCCTCCAGTATAGTTGCGGAAGCTGTAGTCGACCTTGGACTGGACATAAAAGTCAACAGCGCCGATGATGCCATTAGGAGATAGCAGAGAGCTAACTGAATCAATGATCGAGAAATAGTCCGGCTGAGCACGTTAGCAACAGTCCTGTACGTTGAACAGTCGACGATGCAGCTTACCATCATAGACAAGCTGTACGACATAGTAATCAAATCGGCTCGGCCGTGTTCCGCCCGTTTCTGGGCGAAGTAGCCGAGAGCAGGAGAGCGCATGGGAGTCTTGTCGCCTTGAAGATCATTTTCATAGTCTTCCAGCCGGAACTTCCTGGCATCTTCACACACAACCCGGACGTTGGTCCAACCAAGCCTCTCAAAGCGTCTCCTGGCTACATCACATAGCGAAGGCGAGAAGTCAACCAGGTAAACCTGGGAGAAGAATTCGGGCACATTGACGAACTCCGCCATGGCCTCGATATTCCATCCTGTCCCTCCGCCGACCTATGGCATGTAAGCATATAAACACATGACAGGAGCAAGGGACCGTACGTCAACCCAGATGCGCTTCTTCTTCCCTCCTCCATTCTGGCTATTCCTAGCCTTGAACTGGAGCTGTGCGGCGGCTAGCGCCAGCATGTCCTCTCGTCCATGGAGAAGGGCTTTACGAGTCTTGTCGTAAATCGTAGCCTGCGTTGCGTAGAAGCTCTCGAGGTGCTCCTGCTGAGAATTCTTCCCGCTACGCTTGTGCGGTTTGATGAAGCACGAATAGCAGAAGAGGAGCAGAGACTTGAAGAGGCCTGGGCCATCATCGCTGTTCTGATTCGAGGTGGGTTTAGTACAGAGCTGAGAAAGACCGGCAGCAAAGAAGGCGACGCCAGCTATTCCAGCCAGAAAATGTTTGGGATTGATGTCAGGGGGCACAATGTTACCACCAGCTGAAGCCATGATACTCTCGCATGTCTGAGCTACAGAACAGGGAAGCTAGAGTGATCAGGGCCGGGATCGTTCAGTCAATGCAAGTGAGTCTTGGGGAAAGCAGGGACAGGAAGATACAGAGATGTCAGGCGGGTGGTCTGGTGTCTAATATTGGCGTCTCCGACATACCTTATGCTCCGAGGTGCTCCGACGACCATACCATCTGATCCAATATGCAACTTGTAACTGGCTTCCAGGTACTCTGCCTCCCGGGGCGTAGCTCCAAACGTGGTGGATCTGTTGACTGGTCTTTCTTGGAGGGAAGATCGCTCTGCACCTCGAATCTCGCGTCGATGATGGCTAAGACGGCCCGCCGCTCACAGAGGACCGTCATCATCGAGTGTACCTTATCCAACGAAGTGTTGGGGAGGTTGAAGTAAGTATGAAGCTGCAAAGTCCACAGTAAGGTACATATCCAGGATGCATTGAGCAACCAATCAGGCAGTGACTTTGGAAACCGTGCGCGATTCAGGGTCCAGACGTCACCCATCTTTCATGACGACTCTCCAGGATCAGATCGGGAGTTGGGTGCATGGGACGGTTGAACAATGCAACGCTACCTTATTTCTCCACAGGCTGCGGAAGCAGCACTACCCACGCCGGTCCTTCTCTACCAATCGGTGGCGCACAAGGTTGAAAAGATTAACCTTTCTCATAGTACAACTTGGAACAAGGTCCCCTGAGCCCATCAGAGCTTGTCTCCCTGTCCCCGAGACCAGGTACTTTATGGTGAAGTTAACCCCTCAATATTCCACTAACAACCCCGCGACTTCACGAACGGAGTATCCCCCACCAATGGGCAGAATGCCTGCCAACACATGGAGCAGATAAGCCCCTCGAACGGTTGCTTGGTCTCATCCTTCAACATTCGACGAAAGACTGTACCTCTGAAGAGAACTGCTCGCTCTGCGTCTGGGAATTTCACGTTCAAAAAGGGGTCATGCGGTAGAAGTGTGCTAGGGTGAGGCGCTTTTGGCAGCACTCAAAGTAGCACGCTGATGCTGCTGTGGCTTCGACAGAGGATGGTCGTGATGTGATGACACTGTCCGGGACATGACTCTGCCCAACCGTTAGAAACAAGGTGCGTGGCAGCGTGGCAGAAACTAAGGTTAAAACTGTTGTCTGGCGTCAGTAGGATCCAGATCGAATACTCCGAAATTCACTCGTTCCCATTGTGATTCAATACCTCGAAAATGCAAACTACACGTTACGTAAACACCGACTGAGCCACCTGTAGTAGTTCTGCTTGTATCGGAAGGTTGGTCTAAAGCCTAACCTCTACCCGTTGAGATAGTTGAGGATGGTAGCTCTGGCTGCTTCGTCGATATGGCACAAGCAAGTTCCGTCTCCTGGCGCTGCAGTCCAATCAACCATGTCAGGAGGTTCTGTGATACCCGCTGCGATCCTAACCTCCTCGACACTCTCAACCGGGCTCTCGAGCAGGATGAAAAGCGTCGCTGTATATCCGATCTGGCTTGCTTCAGTTACGGCTCGAGCCTCACCTTCCTTCGAGCGACAAGATAATCATGAAGGTCGGCTTGATGACCGCGGATCTCCTGAATCGCTTCCTCATGACTGCACGCAAAGCGGTCTTGATATCGCGAGAGGGCCTCAGCATCTGGGCGGTCCGCTATAGTGTCTTGATTCCGCGCCCATGTTTGGAGGTCCTCAAATGGATTCAACTCCATGGCTTGGCTTTTGAAGCTTCTCAGATGGTATTTTTAATTTTTTATCCTTTAGATTTCCCCCTCAAGTTGCTGGTGTTGTGTTTGAAAGGATATGACAAGTGTTAAAAGTTACAGTAGACTAGTATTTGTAAGAAACATACATCGCGTTCGGCTGTCTTCAGTGACAAAATATTCAAAGAAGACATGGCTTGATGAATGGCGAAGTAGTCCCCAGAACAACAATCCAAAACAGGTCGCAGCGGCTATGCAAACCGCAGGCCTGCCACATCCATCATCTCATTCGCATAGAATCAACTTGGAAGGCTCCAATTCATAGGCATCCATCCACGTCCAAGCTCGCCTCATTTATCGCGCCTTGCTCTGTCTTGCTCTCTTCGAAACCCAGCCATTCATTCTTGCAGGCTGATAAAATGTCCAACAATGACTACTACGCCGACTCGCCAATGAACTCCGGCAGCGATGAACTCGAGGCGGACGGCTTGCCAACCGATAATGGGCTCTGCCTCGAGCTCGCGCCCTTCAGGCTCGAGCACCTGCAAGACTACGAGCCTGGCGGTCACCACCCCGTTCAGCTGGGTGATGCCCTGGGTGTTGACAGCAGGTACATCGTCGTGCACAAGCTCGGCCACGGTGGATTCGCGAACGTCTGGTTATGCCGAGACATACACGCACAGCCCCTAGCAAGATATGTCGCGCTCAAGATTCTCATGGCCGATATCTCAGTTGAGGATTGTTCTGAGCTCCGTGTGATGCAGCTCAAGACGTGGCGCGACGCTGAGAGCACGAGTAGCAAGGGCGCCGAATATGTCTGCTTGCCTCTAGACAAATTCGATATCGACGGCCCGAACGGGACGCACTACTGCTTCGTTTACCCTGTGCTGGGGCCGAAGGTCTCGCTTGGGCTGTGCCGTGGCTCTGAAGACCCTGATCTAATGCTTCGGAGTGTGTGTCTCAAGGTCGTCGAGGCGATCGCTTTTCTTC
Source organism: Coniochaeta sp. PMI_546 (assembly GCA_021432605.1). Lineage (NCBI taxonomy): Eukaryota > Fungi > Ascomycota > Sordariomycetes > Coniochaetales > Coniochaetaceae > Coniochaeta > Coniochaeta sp. PMI_546. The sequence continues at coordinate 1,013,059 of MU271149.1, read as the reverse complement.
ATGCGCATGGGATATGCCATGGTGGTATGGTCTCCCCAGTGTTTCTATGTGCCCCCAAAATGGGCTGTATATGGTTACAGAGTAGCTTACAGCGTCAAAATTAGACCTTACACCTAGTAATGTTCTTCATCACATCTCGGGCCTCGACGGCCTGTTGGAAGATGCGGTGCTTCGGATACTGGGCGAGCCAAGCCTGAACAAGGTCTGCAATCCAGACTCGGGGTCAGACAAACACGACAACCCATCGGCCCCGCAGTATCTCGTGTACCCTCTGGACTGGCACACCGTCGACTCCAAATATATCAGCAGCGATCCATGCGTCATCGACTTTGGCGAGTCGTTCGCGGCATCACAGCCACCGGAAGTGCTCGGAACTCCCGGCCCGTACCGTTCGCCGGAGCTCATCCTCGAACAGAAGGCCGGGTATGGCTCTGATCTTTGGGCGCTGGGCTGCACGCTTTTCGAGATCCGCACGGGGAGGAGACTCTTTGACGTGTTTGATGATGAGGACGATGCCTGCCTGGACGCCATGGTACAGGTCCTAGGAAATATGCCGGAGCCGTGGTGGTCCACCACGTGGGTCGAAAGAAGAAGGCTGTATGAGGACAGGGCGGACGAGTTTGGCAAGGCGATCGCTGTCAGGCACGAGAAGCAGCATGATTTGACGGGCGCTAAGCGGATTATACACCCTTCTGTGGCGGAGGGCGCCCGGTCGCTGATGGACAAGCTCGCTCCGGGCCTGTGGTACCTCTCCGACGAGGTCAGCGGGAACGACTGCCATCGGGAGATATCGTACCGGGAGAGGGAGTTGTTTGCAGACCTGCTTGGCAAGTTGCTAATTTACGCTCCGGAGAAACGGATCAGCGCAAAGGATGCGCTGCAGCACGAGTGGTTTCAATATGGCGAGAGTGTAATAACAACAGTGTACAGGTAGATTCATACTGGTATCACAAATGTTGTATGGCTATTAACATGTATACAAACCTCTGTGCTATGGTATATCGCTTGTTAGAGCATTCTGTGACGATCATTAGGAGTACTTACTCATCAATGGACAAGAGCGAGATGGGCCAGCAAGAGAAATGAATGCTCATCATCAACAAAGTCAGCATACACGATGTAGGAACCTGTTGGAGCACAGTCATCACTCCGTGCGAAGAAGCAACGAACACCGTCCATGAGCAGCTACGCACGGACCGTACTGAGTACGTACCACAATTCACCAGCGCACAGGTGCCGATGTGACGGTCAGGGATTCGATTATAGTAACATCGACTATCCGGAACACGACGCCTCACGTCAACAGCAGAGCCTCAACACTCTCACGGCATCCATCAAAACCTCATTGTCCGTGGCAAGACCGCTTTGCTAGATGTCAGCTCTCGTGCCTTAATAATTCCAAGCACAGTCAATAAGGGCGAGAGGCCTCGACAACAGAGAAGATGCCGCCCGCGTCAAGTCAGAAAGGCACTGGTAAGAAAGGTGGAGCCGCCGCAGTCCGGCAGCCCCCCCGTAGCCGCAACACCACGCCCAGTTCCCTTCCTGCTACCGCCAGCCTGCCACCGATCGAGACGCAAGAGACCGAGACCCTAGATCTGCGCTTCGACGTCTTCCGGAACCTCACATATGAAGATCTGGTGGACTCCGGCGCCACGACCGCCGTAATTCCCGACTCGAAGGCTCTCGACGGCATCGTGACAAGACTTCAGCGCCTCGGCGAAAGCATCGAAAAGAGAGGAAACTATTGCGATAGAGGGATGCGTCTACTCGCGGCAAATAGGCGGACCCGTATGGACGAGATGGCTGCCGAAGGTCGCCGAGAAGATGAGCGGAGACAACGTGAAGCCGAGGACGAAGAGAGGGAACGCAAGGCGAATAAAAAGAAGCGGAAGGCCACGGAGCATCTCGCATCTTCCGCATCCAACGCAGGTCAGTCATTTCACATTGCGCGTGCAACCCAAGTTCTATTTTCCTCCTTCACTCCGCTTTTCTCTGCTTTCTTACAACCTACACTCCCTTTGCTCGCTTCCTGTGCGAGGTCGTCTTTCAGCGGAGAGCTGAGGTAACGGCTGCTCTTTTCTCATTCATGCTGAGCCGTCACCATGCTGCCGGAGAACATGGTCAAGCTTGAAGTCCCTAAACGGGCGCTTCAGGAGCTTCTCGAGAAGACCCAACCTGCCGCTGAAGCAACCGAGCACCACATGCCCCGCAAAGAGATAGTCAGGCTCCAAGTCCCAAAGTGGGCGCTTGACGAGCTTGTCGAAAAGACCCAGAGCTCGATGACGGCGCCTGAGCACTCCAAGCCGCCAAAGAAGATCGTCAAGCTCAGACTTCCGAGGCAGGCGCTTAAGCAGCTCCTCGAGCAAGCCCACATCGCCGCTGCTGTGACTCCTGAGAACGAGGTGAAGGAGAGGCGCGTATCGCTTCGGCTTGCTGCCCGCTCCGCGGAGACTGCGAAATCCATGCCACCCAAGAAGATAATCAAGCTTAAAGTTCCGAAGCGGGCGCCGGGGGAGCTTCCTGAAGGTGCCCAACCCGAGGCTACAGCGATCAGGAAGGAGGAGAAGATCATAAAAGTCTCGCGCTGTGGCGGTTCACGCCAGGGAGCTGGAGGCAAGCCAAAGAAGCCGAAGCTGGCAGCTAGTGCGTCGGCTGAGAGCAAGAAGGACGCTTTCTTGAACGAGACCACCCCGAAAGCAGCTTGGGACCGGAAAGCAAAACGTTCGCTGACATGTTCTACTACTCCAGCGCGCTCATCCCCACTCCGGGAATCCTCCAGCGGTAAAGCGAAGAAGCACGATCGGGACAATGACTCGGCAAGCTCGTCCCTCTCCCCAGTCGCTCCTCGTACGCCCAGCAACATGGACGTAGACGACAAAGCCAAGGCGGAGGAGAAGAGCGACGACGAGTCCAGCTCAGACGATGACGGCAGACCACCGCCACAACCAAGACCGCAAGCGAATACCTTCGGCGACGACCCATCAACCTTTCCGGATCCGACCGTCTACGAGATCCTCCCCGTCAAGCCGGGCATGACAGAAGATGAAATCAAGGAGATCTACTCAGTCGCAACGTACCCGAAGAGCGACCTTGCCGACCTGATTGCTGGCGATCCGCCTGACAAAGACTTCAGTAGTGCTAAACCTACCAACCAGATCAACTTCAGCACCTTCTCCACATACATCGAGCCCTACTTCCGACCCTTCACCGAGGAGGACCTTGCGTTCCTCAGAGAACGAGGCGACCGGGTCACACCCTTCGTCATGCCCAAGCGCGGAAAGAAGCACTATTCTGAGATATGGGCCGAAGAGGACGGCGCAATGGCTATCGACTCACCTTCTAAAGACAAGCTTCCACCAAACCAACCTCGCGGCAGCATCGAGAATTTGGACGATGATGTGGCCGAAACAGATAAGCTCAGTGTCGGCCCGCTTCTCTCGCGCCTACTCTCGGCGATGCGACCAGAGCACCGCGCTCCTCCAGCTGACCCCCAACCAAACGGCGTGAATGGCGACGGAGACATCCTCATGAACGGCGTCGCAAACTTCGACTTCAGCTTCGGCGAGCCCCTCCAGCAATCACAGCCCGGCCAGACGACGCCCAATGGCACCATCATTAACGGCACGACCAACGGCAACGGTATCCAACCGCCCCAGGGCGAGCCACCTCTCCCACCAGCAACCCAAATGCCCGAGTCCAACAGCGAAGCCTGGAAAAAGGCAACGCACCCCAAGCTTGACTACCAACAAGTCGACGAGCGCCTGAAGCAGGAACTACGCCACATCGGCTTCCTCCCGTCTCTGCCAGGCGATGGTTCGTCCCCCAACAACAACACCGCGAACGGTGCCTCCTCCGGCGCCAACGGGGCTTCTTCCTCCTCGGCCGCAGCCGGCTCATCCAACGCCAACGGGCCAGACCCCTCCTCAATCGCAGACTATGACGGCGCCTACGATGACGAAGTCGCCGCCCGACTACGCCTGCTGCAGGCCCGCCTGCGCGAGCAAGCCCTCGTCAACGGTGCGCGGAAAGCGCGACTCACCGACCTAGTCAAGGAACGCATGGCGCACCAGGAGTACCAGACCATCCTCGAGGACCTGGACAGCCAAGTCCAAGCAGCGTACCTCAAGCGCACGCGCACGATGGGCAAGAAGCCCAAGAAGGCGAGGCCCGGCGCCGCCCCGGCTGCCGCGGCTGCCGGCGGGCTGGCGAGACCTGGTATCGGCGATCTGACCAAGACGCTGATGGAGCGGAGGAGGCGGTGGATTGAGAACATCGGGACGGTGTTTGATGGGGAGAATCTGGGCAAGGTGCCGAGGGTCGAGGACGAGGGAAGTAGTATCTTCCGGGGGGATGTTATGGGGGAGTTTCTGAAGAAGGAGAGGGAGAATTGGGAGGAGGAGGTCGAGGATGAGTGAGAGCCCTCAGCTCTATGGGTGGTTAGGATGGATGCGATGATGGTATCACGATGTGTGGACGAGGGACATGGATCAGAAAAGGACGCCGATCTGACTTGCTACGATGTTATGGCTGGCTTTGGGAAGCAACCGACATGTGCTTTGCTTGGCACGTCTGGCGTTAGGTATTTTGCAGGATAGGAGTTAACAAGGTAGGAGGCGAAGGGATAGTCCTTCATCTGTGGCACTCCACAGGAATCATACCTCGAGTTACTCGAAACGTGTCAGTTGCCTGTGTTCCCGAGTCCCGTGATTCCCATTGCCTCACTGAATGCTGGCTTACAAGACTGGATCACTGCGTCTACCCATCTTGCGGTCCGAGCATTGCCTGCAGTTTTCATCAATGACAAGAACGATCCACATGGAAGCCAGTGGAGTTATGTAACAGTCTGACCGTCAGGGTCTGTCTTAAGGACCTGAGTTAAAGCCACAAGGGCAACAGGCACGCGGGAGGATGCCTTCTATCATTTTTCTATTACTACGCTTGTGAGTGTACCTCGTCTCATCATGATCGCATGTGTGTTGTCCGCGAAGGACAGTATCTCTTTTGAATGATTCAAGACAAACAAGATCTCGGGCCCCGGGTACTGAGATGACAGGGGAGCAACAGACAATGCCCATCTAACTGTCTCTAAAGCGTATAATGGCCGGCAGCGCACATCATACCTCAGAATCAGGTGGAAGCCCAAACGCGCCCAAGACCTTTGCAGGTCCCTCACTCAGCCATTTATCCAAGATCGCCCGGCTAGGAGTAGAAATCATCCCCATCATTCCAGCACCGTTGGGCAGAAGCCCCATGTATTCTTGGTTCTCGGGGTATCGCCTCGGAATCATCAGAAGCCATTCGCTCGTCAGTATCAAGTTATGCGGTGGACTTTCTGCCGAGCCGAGCCGACGCCTGCACTCTTTCAAAAGCTGCCCGTAGATCCGAAAGACGTCATCCGCTGTATTATGCTCTATTCCGGGGTCCGAAAAGCGGTGCAGCAAGTACTTGTACGGCACCTTGACTTCGGCCTGGCCGTCTGCATCGGGGAAGAACCTGAGGCATGTGTCTCCTACTTCTGCGCCGCAGCCGGGTCTCTTCGCTACTTGCAAGTGCTTGTGCTTCCGACTACATCCTGACGCAGGTGCGCAGTTGTAGACCACGTAGTTATCTCTGGGTTTCCGAAGTGAGTGCAGGAAAGCCCAGGCAGCATTCATGTCCTGAGCATCCAGCGGCTCATCTTGCCGACAGAAGGAATCGAGGGTCAGGATTAGATAGTGAGGGCGAGAAGAGGGGTAGATATTTAGTGCTACGATGTGCGTGCACGACAGGTGGCCGAGGACCTGGTCCGGATGACTTTTGAGGATGTCACTGCCTGGTCCAAAGTGTTCTTCCGGCGCCGCTGGGACAGAACTGACCGCGTCAGATGGAATCCGTGGTTTGGAGGCCCATGATGGACGAAGACGGAACTCAAACTTTGGTTCCAGGTCAGGGACCTTACGCTGATTACTTGGGGAAGCTGTCTCACCTGAAAGCCGTCGACTTTGCAGTAGACTGGGAAGGACGGCCCGTCATTGATTATGCCTTGACTCACAAGCTTGTCGAAGGATGCGAGGGCAGCTTCTTCGCTATCATTTGGTGGGTCAAAAACTGAGCCCATTGTGGCAGAACGATGACAGCTGCACGATTAGGACGGGGGTCGCAGAAGACGAGAGACCGAAACTGAGTGCTATCCCAGAGGAGCCGCGATAACAACCAACATGACGGTGGAGGTCAGGCGCAGCAATGTGTCAAATCAGGTTGACCGCAGCAATAAATCCAGACTACCTAAAACCCAAAGCCAGAATATGTAGACTGCAACTTTGTCCGGTGACAAGGCTGCAGTAGTGACCAAAGGGATTGTTGATGTCTCGGTGAGGTCAGATGCATTCCCTTATGCCCGATGATATTCTTGAAAACGAATATGTTTCTAACCCGAAGTCGAAGGCATGCTTCCAAAATGATTCGCATTGGGCTTAGAGATTAGCATCAACAACATGGAATGCACACAAACATGCTTTTCATCGTCTGCTGTACCTCTAATACACCACTTTTCAGGTTTGTGGGCTACCAACCATACAGCTAGGCTGTGAGTACCAGTTGTGGTCAGACGCAATGTTACGGATATCGTTCGAAGGTACCAGGCGGGCAGGACATGCACAGTGAGTGCTCTAGGGCAAAGTCCAGCCCGGTCCAGCAATAAGTAGCAGCCCAAGATCCACCCTATCAATCTGCTGCGGAGGCGGGTGAACCCGATGTGTTAGACGGCCGACAACGGAACTTGGACTTTATCATGTCTCTCATAATAATTGCGCGATACTGGGACAGGGTACTAGGGTCTAAGGGTGACTGGTATTGTTTGTTGCGTCACTAAGAAAATATGACGAATATCGCGAGCAGGAGCTTGTCAAGTCATTCGAAGTCGCGCCACAGATTTAAGAATATAGATGGGCGATCTAAGATAGATATGAGCAAGATGTAGAAAAAGTAAGGATAGATCCTCGATGATAAGTTAGTGCTGGTAGGCTCTTTTTACCGTGAAGGTGATGAGACGTCTCAGGTTAGATCGAGTACGATCGCAAGTCATCACATGTCTAGGACTGTAGAGTCTATGCATCTACTTGATAATCGATGTGACCACTCGGTCGCACCGGAAGGTGAATCATGACAAGAGATGGAAACAAGCTTTGAGGCTGTCGATGATTACTGATGGCGCGTGCCTCGGGTTGGTGGATGGAAAAAGTCAGGGTCCAACTACGTACACTTTACTGCGACTACTGTACTGTGATGCAGTGCCTCTTCTATGGAGTACACGTACTGTGTGTCGGTGGAATTCGTGTTCGGGCAGCAGCAGCGGCGACGTCGACAAGTGTGGAGCCAGTCTAGCGGACAAGCCAGGCTAGCCAAGAGGATCCGCTTATGTACCCGCCCACATTGCCAAGGTCTTGGCACTCAAAAGCAGCCCCTCCGCCCATTTTCTGCTTCCCGGTTCCCTGGGTTCATCTTCCTATCACTCCCTTAGGCCAAGCTTTTTCCAAGCCAAACGCCCAGCCGATCACCAACACCGTGCTTTATTCGGGGTGAAGTTTGCTTGCCTCTCTCGGTTCCAGTCCATCGAATCTCCATCTTGGCGATCGGATTTTTGATGCAGCGGCCCCTCGACTCTTCGTGCGGGTTGGATTAACTCGCCCGAAATGACGTGACAATGTCAATGAGTACGTCCCATCTCCCTTGAAACTTGCCCTGATGTTTGTCTCTCTCTCGGCCGGGCGAGGCGAGACCCGCGCCTCGCGTCCGCAACGTAGCACATTTGGTCTTGGCGATATAGCCAAGACATCGCCAAGGCTGGGGTATCTGCGTCACCAAGACTGACTTTTAAATAGGCGTTGATGAAATCTATAATGTTGTGTACGTGTTCCTCACCTCCACTTCTATTTCATGTTGCTGCCTGCGGAACGTTTGGGAAAAGTTTGTGATGCACAGCGTCGTCGGCTTCAGCCGCAGCGATTGCTCCGCACCACATATCCATCCTTGCCTCACCACCCACCAGCCAACTGCCCAACGCATGCCGCCACTCCTTTAGTGGGCATTGAACTTACACTATGATAGTCTTCTATTTAGCAATCCGTCATGGACGGGAACGGGAACTGTCCCGAGCACCCTTATCAGGAATATCACTGCTCTCTCGGTACATACTTCCCGCACCTATGTATCGGCGCTGCATCAAAGACTGACTCATCTAGCTGGGATATTCCTCCCGCATTCACGAGAATGTCACTGTTCTAAACTCCAGGTATTCGTCGGTGACGGACGGTGTCATCCAGGGTCTCCTCTACGTGCCAGATCTTGAGGACGGTGACCCCTGTACTGAAGCCCTGGCACCCTACCTTCCTGAAGATGTTGTCCATCAATGGAACCTACCTCCAACAAACTACAACCTCATTGCCTTTGCTCCTTGGGTCAGTGCTGAGTGCACTAAGGCTCTTCTCGCCTCCGCGCGTGCTGACCCCTTGCGAGCCTTCATATTCTATCAGCCCTCGAACTCAAGTGCCAAACCGCCATCGGCCAACTCGGGCGTCTGGGAACTTAACGATGAAGGTCGATGGAAAACACAGACCCACTTTCCTGTCTTCGCTGTTTCCGGTCTTTATGGGCAGGAGCTGATGGAACAGCTCGGCCTCTACTCTGGAAACCTTAGCGAAGTACCGTACGGTCGAAACATCAGCTCTGTCTATGATGCCGACCCCAACGACTACGTACGCATCTGGACCCAGATCACATGCTCAGAGGATACCAACCTCCCGAGTATATGGGCTTTCTTTCTCATCGTCCTCGGCGTCCTGATTGCTGTCATCTTGGGCACCTCATTCCTGATGCACTTTATCCAAGCGCGGCGAAGAGTCTCCCTACGTCGCCGCGTCCAACAGGGAGAGATAAATCTTGAAGGCATGGGCATCAAGCGGTTGACTGTACCTGCTTCTGAGATCGATAAATTTCCTTTATTCACCTACAACTACGAACCCGAACGTGAACCGGAACCGGAACCGGAAAGTCTGCCTACATCACCCACGTCGCCTGCTCTACCACGGCAAAGCAGAACAAGGCCAGGCCGTGGCAGACCAGAGAGCGTGGCTACGCCATCGTCACCGCTCCCGATCTCAGAGAAGGGTCTTCACAGCCCTTTCGCATCATCTACAGTAGCGACGGGTTACCAACCTATGTGTGCCATCTGTCTAGAGCCTTATCAAAACCGAGTTACCATCATCACAGAGCTACCCTGCGGGCATATTTTCCATCCAGACTGCATTGGAGAATTTCTGGGTGAATGCAGTTCACTGTGTCCGCTGTGCAAGGCCTGCATGTTGCCGAGAGGATACTGCCCTAAAGTGACCAACTCGATGGTCCGCCGGGAGCGAGCCATACGACGGTTGCGAGACAGGGTCGAGATGGAGGAGGATTCCGGTTCCAGACCTCCTAAAGGCAGGTTGCATAGTTGGGGAAGCAGCCTCAAGAAGATAATGGTGAAAGCAAACGACGATCCTGGGTACTCTGAAACCTCCATCGAGCTTCAGCCTCAACCACAAACGGTCATTCTAGGTAGTCCGGATACCCGACGGCGAAGTGGAAGCGTCCGCCAGAGCAGAGCTTTGGCACGGCAACGGATGCGTGAACTTGCTGGATCGGAGCTGGATGAGGAGGACCACCGGTTGTCGAGGTGTAGGTCGCCCTGTCTGGAGTTTTCCGCCCCTGCGTGTCGACCCTGCTGACCGCTGTTTATAGGGCAGCATGTGCGACGAAAAGTCTTCCCGGGATTCTAAGCAACAAATAACCCGGGGTAAGGTTGGGCTGGCGCACGGAAGTGCTTGATTTGTGATGATACCCCCCGGTTAAGGAGCAAGCTGTATGGTCGCGGTGCATATGGTAGTGGCTTCGGCGTTTTGGATATGGGGTTACTTGTTCCTCTTCATATGGTCTTGCATTTACAGGTTTTAGGTAGCCGACACAGGGTGATTCTGGCTGTCCTCAGGTAGTAGGGATATGGATGGCAACGCCATCATCCTTGGTATGGGCAGGATGACAGCCTCGGTACATGGCATATGTGAAAATTGCCCAGCTTCAGTTGGACGATATCAATCACTCTCTTACATAGATCCACGGTCTTTCAAACTCAAGTTGCGACCCGGAGGCGGTCTGCCACAGTTTGGCTGATAAATCGCCATGCACGACTCACTTTCCGCGCCTTTTTTGTCAACTATGTCATTAGCCATTCATCAAGTATCAACCTGCTCATTTGGGCATGCGAACATGGGCAAGGACATGCATGACGGTTCGAAGTCGTTGCATCAACTGGTCGGCCCCGGACGGTTTCCGTCGGTGGAGCTCGGTATCGAAGACGGATGTAGTGGGCCTCCAGCCCAACATGCCTTCATCAGTGGTGTATCCCGCAACAGAACTGCTTCCGCCAATACACATTATCTCAGGGTAGTCCTAACTGCTTATCAGTTGCTCATACATCAGCATCCGCGAGGTAGAGCGTGACTCATACCGAAGGATCCATTTTCCGGTCTGGCTCTAGGAGTATGAGAGCGACCTCTCGACTCGGTACTTCCCTCCGGTCGTCGGCGTGGCATTGGAGCCTCGTCTGTGGATGATTTGTTTATAGAAAGATTTCGTTGCTCAAAAGACAATCATTATCGCTAGTTCAATCAGTTGTCGGCTCAACTCAGTCGGACGATAATGGCAGATATTCACGTGGTAGTTATAGGGCAAGTACATGGCCGCTCCTGGTTACATAAGACCATACACGACTGACACCCTCCCAGAGCCGGGGTCATCGGCCTCACAGCAGCTGTACGTCTTCAGGCAGAGGGCTACAACGTCACGATCATAGCCAAGGACTTCCCCGCCCCATCTGAGACTATCGACTCCCTCGCCAGTATCAACTACACATCTCCATGGGGCGGCGCCCATAATAGATGGATTCCTCCTCCGCTTGGAAGCGTGCGCGAACACGGCATGGCTGTGAAAACCTACTCCAGCATGGAAGTGCTCTCTACAACCAATCCCGAAGCTGGCATCACTTTCATGAAGGGCATTGAGTACATTGAGGCCCCAGGGCCCGAGTACGCCGAGTTGACAGAAGAGCGAGCCGGAGAGTTGAAGATGCCCGGCTTTAGATTACTACGACCAGACGAGTTTCCAGACGAGAACGTGATGTGGGGATGCGAATATGATACTTGGTGTGTCAATCCGATGGTGTACTGCGCCTTTCTGCTCAGGAGGCTTGTACATCGTGGCGGTAAGGTGCTGAAGAGAGAGCTGCGTGACCCTCTCGAGGTATATGCCATGCGAGACCTCAAGCCTACCGATCTGGTCGTTAATGCCTCCGGAATTGGCTTTGGAGACAGGCATGTGTATCCTACCAGGGGACAGACTTGTCTTGTCGCGAACCTGTGCGATGCCACGGTCACGCGCCAGAACCGCGACGGCACCTGGACCTTCTGCGTGCCCCGAAACTTCGAGGGTGGCACCATCATCGGAGGGACGAAGGAGGTGGATGACTGGGATCCTCAGCCACGTGGTACTGTGCGAGAGGAGTTACTTACGAGCTTCGCTGCTACGTATCCACGTGTCTTGGACAACGGCAAGGAGGGCTTTAAAGTCATCAGAGATATTGTCGGTAGACGTCCAACACGTAAGGGTGGAATGAGACTTGAGCTTGAGCATAATCTCCAGTCGTACCCGGTGGTACATGCGTATGGACTCGGCGGGCGAGGGTATGAGCTGTCATGGGGAGTTGCGGAGGAGGTGGTAGCGTTGGTTAAGGAAGCAACTAGTTCTATACCCAGTTGATCAGGAGACATGACAATTTTTCAAGTCACGGTTGAACTCCACGACTGTTTGTGGCCAAATATGAGCATTTGCAGGATCTTATGTACAACCAGCCGTTCTAGCCACATGAAGCCTCATAGCCAGTCCATATATTACAGAGCAGAGCAGAGCAGTGCATAACATAACATACAATCCATCCCAAACAATTCCCCAACGCCAGCAAATGCATCTATCTTTTCATCTATCCCCATCCCCCTCCAGTCATAGTCACCTCTTCCCCTCCCCGCCGCCCTCCTCCCTCCTCCTCACCACGCCCCCAATCCGTTCCGGCATCCGCAACTTCTCCTCCTCCTTCCTCCTCTCCTCCTTGTCCTTCTCCGGCAGCCCCCACCACTCCCTGAGAAAAGTCTCCTGCTCCATCTTCCTCCTCGCCTTGCGCTCCTTCTCCTTCTGCCTCTCCAGCCTCTTGGCGAACCACTCCTCCCGTGCGGCGTCCTGCTCCGCCGGCGTCGCGTGCGCCTTCATGCACGCATTCATCAGGTTATGCGGTTTCCGGCAGGCGAAGGGGACGGTGAAGGTCCGGCCTAGTGCGCACTCTGCGAATGCTATTACGTCAAGAACCAGTTAGAATGAGAAGAAAAAAACTTGAGCCATTTGGAAAATAGCAATTGATCAAGAGGAATAGAAAGAGAGAGGGTGAGTGACGGAGGAGGGAGGAAAAATCGACGAACCCTTGATCTCTGGTCCGCAGTGACTCCGCACCCTCGCGTAGAAGATATCGCGGACCTGTGCTTCCTGTGACGCCGAGAGTGGCAGCGGGTTGCGCGACGGCATCGGCAGCTGGTCGGGCTCGCCGGTTGTGGGTGGTTGGAGGGCCATTGCGGCCATGTATCGTCTATCTGCGCGTGGCCCTCGTGGCTCCAGACTTTGGCGGAGGAGAGGGCGGGATGGGGTTTCGTCTTTTGGAGTGGAATATCTTGGATCGCGCGTGGTGGTTCGATTCCAACGGCAAGGTAATTGACAGCCCCAGTAAATCGACGAGGCCGCTGAGCTTCGGAGCTTCAAGTTGCAGCTCTGCCGATAGACTGACCGCCTACCACATTTAGCGTGGTCAGTTCCCGGCCGGAGTGAGAAGCTCGGGCCACAGTAGACTTCGGACTTAAGACAGGACTCTGTTGTCATATTCATTGCTTATAGCATAAGCATAAAAGCGCTTACACGAAGTGGATGTATACACAATACAGCAATACTGCCGTAACCTTGACTATGTACAGTCATGAGCGCTTTTTGTTGTAAGACAACTAATCTACCTATTTCAGGCATCATCACCCGCCTCCGACTGGCTCTCGACAACCCGCTCCTTGTCCCTCTCCAGATCAAGACTCTCCTTCTCCTTCTTGGGCTTCTTGCTAAAGCTAAGCCACCTCGCCGTCCCCGTCTTTGAGTCCCTACTCGTCTTATTGCTCAGCGTCGGTCCCAAGGACGGGCTGCTGGTCACGCTATCGTAGCTCTTCCCGAGCAAGAGTCCATGCTCGTCAAAGACGTTCGGAATATCCTCTCCGTCGCCCATGCTAGACCTCTCCCCCTTGTCAGAATTTACCGAGCTGCCAGTGCCCTTCTTGAACAGGCTCGAGCCGTCCTTAACGCCGAGCCGCCCGGGGAGACTGAACTTGCTCGAGCTGCTCTTGCGGAAGAGCTTGCGGACGACATTTTCGTCCTTAAGGCTCGTCCCGAGGCCGGCTGGTTCGGAGGGCGTGGTGGAGATGTTGGACACAGATTGGTCGAGGGACAGGGAGAGGGAGTCATGCGACTCGTTGACGGATGCTTGGGTGTGGACCGAGAGGGTGTCACGCGTATCGCGCGACTGACGGCGGTCGGAGGGCGATTCGCTTTCCGACGGCGTCGCGACCGGAGTGTCGGCGCCCTTGTGCTTGTCTTTTGATTTGTCCTTGGTCTTGTCCTTGTCCTTGCCCTTGGTCTTGTCCTTCTCCTTGCCGCTGTCCTTCTCGGACTTTCCTCTCTGGAATAGAGAACCAATGAAGGCCGGGGCGTTCGGGTTCAGACGCGCAAAGGAAGCAGCCCTGGAAGACGTAGGGAGTTTACTGCCGATGACGCCGACTTCACTAGCATTAGGCAGCGTATCCTCATCAAGTATCTCATCATCAGCCGATGCCAAAGTAGTTTTAAGTGCTGACGGCGAGCCATGTAGAGAAGGTCGACGTGACGGATTCCGCGACCAAGCAGCAGGGACAGCATCTGGGGACCAGAATCGACTCTGCTTGCCAAGGGTCGCTTGGTCGGTCGGCTGAGGACCCCAGATGGAGCTACTGTCTGTCGACGGTCTAGGGAATTCGTTTGAGGCCGTGCTGCCGGGTCGAGGGCTGCTAGGGTCGCGGTCAGAATAGATGTTGCTTGCGCCTGTCCGGTGAGAGCTCGAGAACGGGTTGAAGGTACGGGCAGAGAAAGCTTTCGTCGCGAGACCCTCGATAAGCTCGGGACCAGCCGAGTTCCGGTTGAACTTGCTCCAAGTGCCAGATAGACTGATGCGCCGCCTGTTCGTCAAGGCATCCCCTTCCTCTAGCTGCCTAGGAAAGGACTGGCTCTGCCCCTGCTTAAGGCTGCCAAGCACGGGTCCGCCGTCGTCAGCAGGCTTGGCGTGTCTGGATCGCTGGAAGTTGAAGAAGCTGCTAAGCTTATTGATCGGCGGCTCTGCAGCAGCAGGAGAAGGGGCATTGTCTGCTGTGTTCTGGGACCTTCCTTCACTATGGTCAGACGAGAATGTGGGGAAGGGAAGATTGTGAGTCGAGCCTCGCGGGCTTGACAGAATACTCATCGAGCCCCGAGAGGACGGGGGTGACTGAGGATCGTCAATCGGCGAGGTAGGGATTGTGGAGAATGGATCGGGGTCAAACCGGTTCGATGTCGGGCTCGGCTCATCGTAGATATCGTCCAATATGTTAGAAGGCAGGAGTGCTGTTGCCGACGGACTGAGTGGTGCAGAGGACATCCTAATACCCTCTTCATCCAGTGGACGCGGCATGTCCCCAGCAAGACTCATGAAAGGCCCTTGAGCGAATCCCGGAGGCGCGTTTGCCCGTGAACTGTTGTATCCGACCGGAGCAGCCGCGGGGTCGATCTGTGAGTAAGGTGGTAATGGTGATGAGATGGAGACGTTGGATAGGGAGTTACTGTTCCGACTGCGCCTCTTGAGCTGGCTAAGAGAAGTCTCGAAATCAAGTCCTGATGAGTTAGCCTGGTTGTACATCGGGAAGGCAGTCTGCGCTCCTGGAATATGGCCAAGTTGCATGGATAGGACACGGATCTGCTCGTCAAGCCTCTTGGAGTTCCTGTTTTCCGAAATGACAGCATCATGGAGGTCCTTCTGCCTCCGCTGGCACTCTCTCCTAAAAGCCACGTCGTCGTCGCGCCACTCTTCGTCCTCTTCACCACCAGGTAGTTTCTTCCTGGCGTCTTCCAACTCCTTGACTTGCTCTCTTTTCTCCTTGAGCTCGACCTCGAGTCGACAGCATTCTTGTTGCAGATCGCCGTTTGCCTGTTGGAAATCCTCCAACTTTGTATCTCGCTCTTCCGCGAGGTCCTTCCTCTGGGACTCGAAGCCCTCCATCTCCCTCCGCATGTCGTCGATGCTTTTCTCCCATTTCGCAATGTTGTCCTGGAACTTGGCCCTCTGGTCCATTTTCTCCTTGAGCTGCTTCTCTTTTTGCGCCCTACGTTGCTGTGCGTTCCTCATAGCCCTGTCGGTAGAATGAACCTCACGTTTCAACTTCTCTGTCTGCTCCTCCTTCTTCTTTTGCTCCTTTTTCTTTTCCTGCTTCTCCGCCTCCAGCTCGTCTAGTTGTCGCTTGTTGTCAACCTCTTCCTTCGCCATGAGAGCAGCAGTCTCCTCGGTTTCTCTTCTGATGCTTTCGAATTTTTCGGTCAACTCCGCCAATGTCTGCGCTGGCTGGCCACTCGAATCTTCCCGTGTAGATGGCGCATCCTGGCTCGCCGTGGAAGGCGAATGACGCCTCGTGACAGTATTCCGCCGCGGACCGGCCGTTGACGCTGTGGCAGGGTCAACGTTCGTAGCGTCAACCGCCGCGAGGGGACTCCTCGGCGTCCCACTCTCATCTCCCTGGTCCCCTTGCACAGATCTCGGTTGCTCCTCTGCGGCGAAGTTCGCTGGTAGTCTCGATGTCCCAAGCCGTGGACGGCCATCCTTGCCAAACGTCCTAAGTCTGATGACGCGACTCCCGGCCTGAAAGTTGTTTGAGCCAACGGCGATGACGCGCACATTGTAGAAATGGTCGGGTTTCAAGCCACTGACAACAATAGCCGGCTCTTGATTCGCAGCGACATCCCCCACTACCACGCCATTGACTTGTATCAAGAACCGTTGAACCGGCCGGTTGGGCGACGGCCGGGACCAGTTGAGGGTCGCCGCATCAGCCCGAATTCCTGCCAACGACACATCTGGCCGATCAGGCACATCGACACCGAGGATACTGATCAACTCGGGGACAGGCTTCCATAAAGTTTGCCATGCTCGTCGCATCAACCTGTAGAGAACAGAATGCCGTTAGCCTCGTTCTTTCTTGTCATGCTTGAGTGCCGCGGGTTGAAGGGAACAAAATAGAACACGTACCAGATAGCGGCAGCTCCGGTCAGAAGCATCTTGGCATTCTTTACGATCACGAGATCAAGGCGTGAAGAGCTAACACCATTGACCAAGGATGTATAGACTGAGGCGGAGAAGTGGCGCGAAAAGTCTGGCGCAACAGCCCAGCAGAACAGAAGGACGCCGGCGGCGGCGATGAGGTTGACTCTCGCGTTCTTAGGCTCGGTAAACCACCAAGCTGAGACGGCCGAGATGATGAGGAGCGTTGGAACTAGCGACGTCCATGCGGTCCATGACATATCGGTGCGGTAAAGGCGCGATGGACCGTGGGGGTTTTTGGGATGGACGATGGGATTGGGGGGGGTGGCCGTTGTTCGGGTGACAAAGGACGGAAGCACGATGAGGTCGGTCAGGTCAGGTCCCGGCCTGAAAGAAATCCCAAGGTGCCGGATGAAACAAAATGTATGTTCCCCTCTTTTCCCCTTTCCTCTGATAGAGAAAACGGCTACCTACTTCAGGTGATGGGGTACCCAAAGGAAAAAAGAAGGCCTAAGTCTAATAAATGAGAGGTGGGAAATGCAATCCGACAAATCGCAAAATGCCGGTGCCAGAGGTTTGGAGCGAACAGAGAGCCTCGAGGAGGGTCCCGCAGGCATGAAAAGCTGGATTATTAGTGGTGCAAAGCTCAGCTAGCGCCATCTGCGAGGCGGCATGGATCGGCATCTGATGAGTGATGCCACACCGACAAACAGACAAACGTGGGGAACAAGCCGGACGAGACGACACGGAAGCGTCAGATGGGCACCCCTCCGGCAGTCAAAAGTAAAAAAACGTTAGATTTATGGCTGGGCGGAAAGCGCGGGGATGCATGTTTAAACTCTAAAACATCTGTTTACCTTGCTTGTAGGCATGTGAAGTGGTTGCCAGCATTACTTCTTACTTTAGTTCAGTGCACCAGGGAGTAGAGTATACCAGGAAGGCACTCTGAATGTTGCCGATCAACTTCACTTTGTTTAATGTCTTCTGAAAACAATGCATCATCTGAGTGTCGGTATGAGCAAGTGCTAACTTGATCTGAGCATACTCAAGATGTCACCGATATAGGTGCGAAGCATATCTAGCCCTTGAAATATGCCTTTTATATTCGAGGAGGCCGACTAGGTTGGGTCATGGCATCTGGCTTTGTGGTCGAGCTCAACAGACATTGTTGTAAGGTTCCTGAACAGACATATGTCACGTAGAATATTACTACCTCTTTGCCAGTAGCGGCCAGGCGCCTATCCGCTTGACTGCACAGTACAAAGAGACAAAGGCCAACCCGAAATAGAGACATGAATGTGGTGAATAGGTCTCGATTGTTAGCTAGCTGTGTCTTTGGTTTCCTGAGTAGAGGTAGTGAGTGATAAGCCGTATCGTGGTCTTTCTCGCGAAGACATTGCTCCGCTCCTCTGTGCCGTCCCCTTCGTTATGACCGTCCATGTATTGAAGTCCTTTACCTATTGGGTTCACCGGTTGATATCTCAACCAAGGTTCACGACCATTTCACCTCCTCGACGAGATAGTCGTGGGTCACTTCTTTACTGCCTAAGATTAACATAGACCTGCATCATTACTCTTTAATGTCAGTTAGCTAGTCTGCGAAGACGGCGTATCGAGCGGTTTTATCGAGACAAGGGTAAAAGGCTGTGTGGTGTCAAATAGGCATACAATTATTTTCCAGAGGATCATATTGGCCCATAGACACCCACAGACGAGGTGCAGGTCGACCACTGCACCGAGACCAACGGCCTATCGTAGGAGAACAACGCGTCCCTGTGAGATCGATATCGGCTACCACCCTGACAAGATTTATGTCAATTCGATGCATTCGCACGGAGAGTACTATAACCATGAGACAGTCGACTATGGGCCTAACAACTCGTGTTGGCCTATCCCGGCTGCTAAACTTGGTGGACCCGTGATGCCGGATGCATGATGGCGAATAAGCTATATGGTAACAGTAGCAATGTTTGTGTGAAAGTTGACAAAGTGACGACGAAAGTGAGCGTGGATATATGGACCATCTTGACTAAGATAGCCACCAGCCATTGTCTCGAGAAAGAGGAAAACCCGAAAAGTCGACCCTTTCCATCAAGGTGGAACACCTGAGGATGGTGTACCAAAAGTATAATAAATCTACCATGGTAGATCCAGATATGTTCTATGCCTACACGTGGTGGAATGTGAGTCTAGACTCACCACTTTCCACCAACAGGCAGCCACATGAAGGCCTAATCCACTGTGATTGGTTTCGGGTTCGGAGCTTCATGCCGCTCAACAGCTCAAATGGCGCTGCCCTGGCCAGCTCTCATAACAGGCGCATTCCTGATGTCGGTGACTTTGCATGCAGTGTGGAAATCTTTAAAAGCTCCAGGCTTCATGCTCCAAGATAGACCGGCAGCCGCGAAGAGCGAGCTTCGTTGTGCTTTTCGTGGTATCGCCAGAAATTGGGCGAGAATTATGACATCAGAAAAGCTACGTTGGAGCCGCGTGGAGTCCCATTTTGGACTGAGGCGGCCGTTAGTTCCCACTATCAGATGTCAAAGACAAAGCAGGTACATGTGAATTGGGCGGCCACACAGCGGCTGCGGCTGCAGAAAGCGATCGGTCTCATGTACCTTTTTTTTTTAGCGTTCCTCCCTCGGATAAAGCCCAGGGCGCCTGTCAGCTGGGCCACTAATCGGCAAACACCGGCGGTTGGGACTGATGGGGCGGCATCTCTATACTGTATACGATTGTTGGGGCCACTCAATGCGGCAGGTTCGGTCGGTCATTCCTGCCTCTTTCGCAACTGCCCTGTCGGCCTCGTGATTCTCCTTTCACCACTTCAAGTTTACTGTCTCGTCCTTTTCCAGGTTGTTGTCTCTCTTGCTGCAAGCTGTCGACTTTAGGGTACCATCGCATATTTTCTGCTTCAAGTTCTCTTTTTACGCTCGTTGCACATGTCCTTTCTCCCCAATTCCGACGTATAGTCAAGTAGCTCTTATTACATCGGAACTCCACCCCAACATCTGAAATACGAGACCATCCCCTTCAAGCTTGCGCCAACGTTTTACCCTCGGCAGGTCATAAGCACAAGACAAACATCTGAAGCTGTCTTATCCCCGATCAGCCTGACATCTACAACATAGGATCCAGGAATAACCTCTACCTCGACCTGCTCGTCTCAACACGGGGGCTACAATTGCCCAGCGGCAGTTTATCCCGAGTACCTCACCCCAACTCTCGGGCCTCCACTAGGCCCCCCGATCGATCACCATGCAGTACGTCAGGAATCTTAGTGAATCCGTGGCCAACACTTGGAACTCGATCAACCCGGCCACTCTCAGCGGAGCCATCGACGTTATTGTCGTCCAACACGAGGATGGCACCTTGTGCTGCTCCCCTTTCCATGTGCGCTTCGGCAAGTTCTCCTTGCTGAGGCCCTATGAGAAGAAGGTGGAATTCAAAGTCAATGGAGTAAAGCAGAACTACTCCATGAAGCTCGGCGAGGGCGGCGAAGCCTTCTTCGTCTTCGAGACCAGTGACAGCATCCCACAGAGCCTGCAGACATCACCCCTCGCTTCGCCGGTTTCCAGTCCTCTCCTGCCTGCCGAGAACTCGTCTACCTCCTCTAGTCTCAAGGAACCCGAACCCTTCGAGCTCAACGCTGAACCGGCGAAACCCCTCAAGAGGCCACCGCCTACAGTCCTGCACAAGCCAAACCAGCGCGATGGAATGCTCACGCCTAGATCTACGTCCCCCGAACTGTCCAGAGGACGGCCAAACTCAGGGGACTTTTCAGCCCAACGGCCTCATAGTGATGATGTCCTACGGCAGGCTGCGCACAGACACCTCGGCGAGCTGGAGCAGAGCCAGAGTTCGGTCGAAGGGGACAGTCTCGATCATTCTGAGAGGTCCCAGAGCCCTCCTCCATTGCCCCGACACGAGGCTTTCCGGAGAGCCATGACCCTGTCCAAGGAGCTAGCCGCAGTCAACATACCCACACATATCACCGAATCGGGAGATCTGATGCTGGACATGACAGGGTACAAGAATAACGATGAAGACGCCCTGCGTGCTGAGCTCTTTGCGCGGCAGGTCCTGTCTGAAGAATTAGACGGCAACTACGACATTGGTGCTCTCTTCGGAGTGGACGAGCGGGGTAACCTATGGATCTACAGCAGCGAGCAGGCAAAGGAGGCTGCCATGAAGAAAGCATTGGAGACCTCGATGCGGCCGACCCCTACCCTCGCCATAGATGCTGCCTCCGATCCAGGGTACCATAGCGACGGGAGTGATACCACAGCATCACCCATGCCTCCATCCCATAGGAGGTCCGAGTCGGATGTCGGGCAGCTTCCACTGCAGACACCGCCGGCTTCCCCCCCTCAGGTCGCAACCGCGGGCGATCCAAATCGCAATTATGCCAAGACTCTACGCTTGACGAGCGACCAGCTGAAGGCCCTGAACCTCAAGCCGGGCGAAAACTCGATGAGCTTTACCGTCAACAGAGCGACGTGCTCGGCTTACATGTGGTTGTGGAGACATGATACGCCCGTCGTTATCTCGGACATCGACGGAACGATCACCAAGTCTGATGCCCTCGGCCATGTGCTCAACATGATTGGCCGTGACTGGACGCATGCCGGCGTTGCGAAGCTGTACACTGATATCGTAGCGAATGGATACAATATCATGTACCTGACCAGCCGCTCCGTGGGACAAAGCGATACCACCAGAGCTTATCTGGCAGGTATCAACCAAGACGGCTACCGCCTGCCACGTGGCCCTACCATCCTGTCTCCAGATCGGACCATGGCTGCCCTTCGTCGGGAAGTGTACCTCCGCAAACCTCACATCTTCAAGATGTCAACACTCCGCGACATCCGCAGCCTGTACGGCCCAGACCGCAGTCCGTTCTACGCCGGGTTCGGCAACCGGTTCACAGACCAGATCTCGTACCGCACGGTCGACGTGCCGCGCAACCGCATATTCACCATCAACTCCAACGCCGAGGTATCGCTCGACTTGCTGAGTCTTAACAAGCTCAAACTGAGCTACGTCAACATGACTGAAGTCGTGGACCACTACTTCCCGCCCGTCAGCACGCTGGTAAAAGGCGGTGGCGAAGACTACACCGACTTCAAGTACTGGCGAGACCCTCCGCTTGACCTGGACGAGTTCTCGGACAGCGACTCGGAGGACGAGGACGATGCTGATAAGGCGGATGACCAGGATAGTCAGTACGCTGATGACGATGACGAGGAGGTCGGCGACGGTATGATGGACAGTTATATCTCGCGCGACTCTGTCGATGACTACGGCGAGGGAAGCGTCCTGGAGAGTATTGAGGGCGGAGACCAGATGATGGACTCGATGATCGAGGATGAGGACGCGGATGATGAGGACGAGAATGAAGGGGTCGAGAACGAGGACGCCGCAGAAGAGGATCAGGACCACACGCACACCCAATCTGTTTCTCCTACGGAGAAGCATGAGCCGGTTACGCCTCGGGTTGCTCTTCCAGACGTCAACGCGGAGATGATTACTGGTGTCAAGAATCTCACTGTCGAGAAGGAAGTCAAGTAAATATGCGGATTGTATAATGGCAGGTGCCTGTAGCTGGGTCCAACAGGATAGATGGCTGCCTACTGGAGTCGTTGGAGACACGTCGGACCGGGGATATGTTCCAGCAGAGAAAGGGGGCTACCATGTTAATTAGACAGTCGGAGTTTTCAGGCTTGTTGCATAGCGAGGCGCATTTGCCCCCTTTTTTCGGGGAATACCATCGATATAAAACACATATAGGTGTTGTACACTCGGTAATCTACGAGAACCCAGATAACACGCTGTCCATTCCGTCCATATCCTAACGCCGGGTCTGCTCGACATCAACCAAAGGTCAACTAAACAGTGTGCATGGAGCAAAGCCTGCCTCAACCATGCTCTTCGTGACTGCAAATAGCCCTCCAGATCCCAAGTCCTCGAAACGCCGCCTTAAAAGAAATCGATCCCGTCGCTACTCCTCGGCCATCTCCTCATCAACGATATCATCACCAAACACATCCCCCATCGTGCCTCCCTCGACCCCATCTCCACCAACATCCTCCTCATTCTGACCACCCATCTCGACCCCTTCCATCGCCCCCTCCGCACCTTCCTCTTCTCCTTCCTCCTCCTCCTCCTCCTCACCGTCCTCGCCCTCGAGACCAGCCCAAACATCCCTAAGTCCCCAACTAACACCGCTCAAGACGAACCGCTCATTCGGCAGCCGCACCCCCCACTCGTGCGCCGCCACCTTGGGCAGCGCGACCTTGTTCCTCTCCCGGGCCAGCTCGAGCATCCACTCCTTGCTCGCGGCCCCGCCGCCGGCGCGGAACTGGTAGCCCAGCCTGCTCGCGACGGCCAGGTGGACGGCGTTGGCGGAGACGGTGGCGTCGCCGACGTTGACGGGCGCGGCGCCGGAGAGCTGCGACGGCTTGGAGCCGGCGTGCGAGACGTAGGGGTCGGCGGAGAGGTGGAGCGCGTCGGAGAGGATGGAGGAGGTGTGGCGGTAGGCGAAGTCGAGGAGGAGGAGGGGCACGCGCGGCTCGAAGGCTGTCACGCCTTGGGCTGTGAGGAGGAGCTCGAGGGTGCGGGCGTCGCGGGGGCGGGGGGTGGAGAGCTGCGGGTTGGAGGTCGGCTGGTTTTGGGTTGAGGAGAAGGAGGGTTGGGATTGTTGGGTTGGTTGTTGTTGCTGGGATGGGGGTTGAGATGAGGATTGTGTGGCGGTGTTTGTCTGGGTTGCGCCGAGGCTCTGGGAGCCGGTCCCGGAACCTGAGGCGGCGGAGGATGGGGGGATGCCGTTTGTTTGCGGGGCGGAGGTTGCTGTTGCCATTGTTGCGGATGGTTGCGAATGATCAAGATCTGGGTATGATTTCTGGCGACCGAGAGCGGCTTCTTGTCGATTCTCGGCCGGCGGTGACAGGATGGCGCTGAAGACAACCCTTCGGCCTTGGTCAAGGGTGAGGCGGCGTTGCTTTGCGTTGTCTGATATTCCAGCAAAGTTGTCTGATGAGTTCCTTGATGAGTGGTAGGGCGCTTGGTGGTATTTATGGTCTTTTCCCCCCAGACGAAAGTTGGGAAAGCCGTTCCGCGTTTTGGACTCAGTGGTCGTTATTTTTAGCAACGTTGGTGTGAACGGAAGTTGAATTCGAATTCGAGAAGGTTGAACATAGAAAGCCGTAAACAGAAAGCTGTAAACTGACAATACCGCAGTCGGGATACCTCAATAGAAGTTGGCCTCGGAGCTCCTTTCATTGGACAAGAGGAGACGCCCGGCAAGTTGAAATGATCCGCTCCGCTGGCGCCTTCCTGCCGGGCTTTTGGGAGATCTGATGCACAGACCACACCTTATTTTCCGTTGACCCGCTTGTGGCTTTGGACTCCACCCGTGACCCAACCCAGCACTGACTCACTCCGTCACTCAATCGAAATCGTCACCATAAAAAATATGGAGGGGTAGTTTCGGCGATTGCCCCACCAAAAGATGAGAAGCGTGGCGGCAGTTGGCCGATTTCAGGACGCACCAGTACTGTGGTAGGTGTAACATTTTTCATGCCCATTCGAGCTAAGGACGATCGAAGCGTGATATCAGACGATATCCATCTTCTTATATGACTCCTCTGTTGTCATTTGATCGGCTGCTGTGACTGAGGTATCCAATTGACCTCAAACTTGCTTCATATCCCCCCCTTCCCTCCTCTCTCACGCTACCCTTTCACGCTGCTCCTCAAATATCTCAAACATTCCAAGATGGAGACCACTCTTCCGCTCCCGTTCCTTGTCAGTGTAGCTGCACCTCCTGGTCTCGGGGGTGAGACAGAGGGCCTTAGCAGAGAAGAGGTATCATGCCTCGGAGCCGTCTTCTTCGAGGTTAACCCCAAGAACCTCGACAAGATTCAGCGTTTCTTGGGGCGCCACAATGCCGAGTTCCAGCCCTACTTCGATGTCACTCAATTAGAACCTGACCATGTTGTCGCATTGTTGGATGGTGGCGCGCGAAAAGTCTTTGTAAAGCCGGAACAGCTGTCGCAATACGCCGAATTCGGATCTCGAGTTGCCCCTGTCGTCTCTGGCAGCAACTTCCACCTCCTGGATTCAGCCACCGAACACGGCCTGCTCATCACCGACTTTGACCAGACGAGATGTGAGGTTGCCAAGTTCATGGAGGAGACCAAGGCAAAGAAGATCTCACCGCTTTTCATCAAGCCTATCCCAGAGACGAATCTGGAGCATTTCATAGACATTGCTGCTCAGATCTCAGCTATCCCTATCCTGCCATCAACAGGCTTGACAACAGACAAGGCCAACACCACCAAACTTTCAGTTGCCAAGATCCTGTCATCGACATGGAAATCTGACCGGTCTGATGGGCTCGTTCCCACAGTCGTTTGCGACGAGAATGGGACTGCCCTGGGTCTCGTCTACAGCAGCGAAGAAAGTGTGGCAGAGGCGCTAAAGACCCAGACCGGCGTCTACCAGAGCCGTAAGCGGGGACTCTGGTACAAGGGGGCCACGTCTGGCGACACGCAAGAGCTTGTCAGGATATCCTTGGACTGCGACAATGACGCGCTCAAGTTCGTCGTGAAGCAAAAGGGCCGGTTCTGCCACTTGGAGCAGGCTGGTTGCTTCGGAGACTTGAAGGGTATCGCTCGGCTGGAACAAACGTTACTATCACGCAAGCAGTCTGCTCCCGCAGGGTCGTACACCGCCAGGTTGTTCTCGGACGAGAAGCTCCTGCGAGCCAAGATTATGGAGGAGGCCGAGGAGCTCTGCGATGCCAAGAAGCCAGAGGACGTTGCCTTTGAGGCAGCAGATTTGATTTACTTTGCTCTTACTCGTGCGGTAGCTGCTGGTGTCTCGCTCGCAGATATTGAAAAGAACCTGGACGCCAAGGCATGGAAGGTAAAGCGGAGGACCGGTGACGCAAAGGGCAAATGGGCAGAGAAGGAGGGTATCAAGAGCGCCAAGCCAGAGGCAACCAACGGAACCTCTGCGGCGCCCGTAACAAAAGAGGCTGCCAAGGACACAGTCTCGGATAGGATCACAATGACCCGCTACGACCTCACCAAGGACAACCGGATCGATCTCGACGCCGCCCTTAAGCGCCCTTCACAAAAGTCCTCCGAGGCAATCATGAATATAATCAAGCCGATAATCGATGACGTCCGTCAAAACGGCGACAAGGCCCTTCTCTCCTACACGCACAAATTCGAAAAGGCGACATCCCTTACCTCGCCCGTGCTCAAAGCTCCCTTCCCGAAGGAACTGATGCAGCTGTCCCCCGAAACGATCAAGGCCATAGATGTTTCTTACGAAAATATCCGCAAGTTCCACGCTGCCCAAAAGGAGGATAAGCCCCTCCAGGTCGAGACCATGCCCGGCGTAGTCTGCAGCCGCTTCTCCCGCCCGATCGAGGCAGTGGGCCTTTACGTCCCTGGCGGCACTGCCGTCCTCCCCAGCACGGCCCTCATGCTCGGCGTCCCCGCCATGGTGGCCGGCTGCAAGAAGATTGTCCTCGCCTCGCCGCCACGTTCCGACGGCACCTGCACCCCGGAGATCGTCTACGTTGCGCACAAGGTTGGCGCAGAGAGCATTGTCCTGGCGGGTGGTGCTCAGGCCGTCGCCGCCATGGCATATGGTACCGAGAGTGTCACCAAGGTGGACAAGATCCTCGGTCCCGGCAACCAGTTCGTCACGGCCGCCAAGATGCACGTCAGCAACGACACCAACGCCGGAGTGGGCATCGACATGCCAGCCGGTCCGTCCGAGGTGCTGGTCATCGCAGACAAGCATGCCAACCCGGCGTTCGTGGCCTCTGACCTCCTGTCTCAAGCTGAGCACGGCGTGGACAGCCAGGTCGTGCTGATTGCGATTGATTTGAGCGAGAAGGAACTGCAGGCTATCGAGGAAGAGCTCCATCGCCAGGCCATGGAGCTGCCACGCGTGGATATCGTGCGGGGCGCTATCTCCCACTCCGTCACCGTGGTTGTCAAGACTGTCGATGAGGCGCTGGAGATAAGCAATGATTACGCGCCCGAGCACTTGATTTTGCAGATCAAGGACGCCGAAAAGGCGGTCGAGAAGGTGATGAATGCGGGCAGTGTGTTTATCGGCGAGTGGACGCCTGAGAGTGTGGGTGATTATTCCGCTGGTGTTAATCACTCTTTGCGTGAGTTTACCCCTGTTTCCCACGAATCCTTGCGATATACCCCCCTTTTCTAACTTTGTCTCAGCCACATACGGTTACGCCAAGCAGTACTCTGGAGTCAACCTGGCTTCTTTCCTCAAGCACATCACGAGCTCGAACCTGACGGCTGAGGGTCTGAGGAATGTGGGCGAGGCGGTGATGCAGCTAGCCAAGGTCGAGGAGCTTGAGGCCCACAGGAGGGCGGTGAGCATTCGGATGGACTACATGAATCGGTCGTGATTTGTGTAGATCCAGACTTCCAGACTTAAAAGTCCTTCCCGTACGGCAGGTAGGTATATAAGGTATCATTTGCAGGACATAGAAAAAAGAGACAGTGTCATTTCACAAAACCATTCCGGCATCGGCAACTTTGTTTCCAAATCAGTGTTTTTACAGTGCTGTTGCATGTCTAAATTTACGCTCTTCCTGTGGAACTGGGAGCCATCATGTCGTCTACATTGGCTTTCGACCTCTTTGATCACGCGTACGCCAGCTAGTTATGCCCTCCGGGGGGAGAAAAGGCATGGACTTCGAAAGTCTTACCTTCAAGATTTCTACAGCCTTATCGAACCTCTGTCGGAAGAACTCGCGTTGTTTGTATGGAGGATCAATGGTATGCCTATGGCGCGATTCCGATGTTCCCGTTTTGGGCATCGTTGACGGCATACTTGGAGAACTTGTCAGTCTCCCTTTGAGCTATGCGGAAGTGGAGGCCTGATGTTATTTCCAGCCCAGCTTCTCTTCGGCTCGGGTTGGCAACTGCAACACACCTGAGAGCGATACACTTCGGCGACTCCGCATTATCCGTAGTGTCACTACTCCTCTCAAGGATACTCGCACACTCTTTGAGAATACGGTCATTCGAAGACACGTTCCATGCCAGGTGGAGCAAAACTGAAGCCGTCACGACCATCTCTAGCTCCTCACAGGAGGACACCGGGGCAAAAGAGACTGATGAGAGTGGGATTCGAACCCACGCCCTTTCGGACCACGGATAACAGATGTTTTAAGGATTATGAGGCCTTAACGTGGCGCCTTAGACCGCTCGGCCATCTCACCAATGGTGTCGATATCCTCAGCGCCGGCTAACAGAGATTTTGCGCTGGGATGGTAGTAGGATGGGGCCCGAATGGGGCGGTATTGAAGTCAATGACTCAGTTGTGCCGCAATTGTGTACACTACATCTGCTGTCCCATCCTCAGATGCTCTCCTTCCCGCTGGTAACTGAACAGAAAGCCCTCCAAGTAAAGAAAGAGCAATTTGAGCAATGCATGAGCGTTGCAGAGCTGCCTGATGGACAGGGAGATGGTGGCTTTATACGAAGCAGAAATATTGTCCTTCGGACCACACGGCGACCCACTTCACTCACTGTCTCTTGGACAAATGCCGGACCCCAGCGCCAAAGACCTTCCGTAGCCGACAACACAGCCGGAAGGAACTCGACACGCTTCGGAAAAGCAAGCACTTGCTTACTTCCATGCGGAAAAGATAAGCAAACCAGGCGATACACTCTGAGTTCGCTACGGGTTTCGCAAGGCAGTTCTTTGGCGCCGTTTTTACCGCTTGGAAACTTCAGAGCAGGACAAGGGCCGCATCTTTTTGCCGCGGTAGCATGTCTTGTGGGCGGCAATATGCGCGAGCTGCTTCTCGACCACTAGGTCGCTTTTATAAGCAGCCAGCCTCGCTCGTCGCTCCGTGTACGCAGTTCGGTTATATGTGTTTATCGACAAGACGTGCACGGCGCCATCCGCAACAGGTTCGCCGGCTGTTCGGCGATGTCATTGGACGCTAGGAATGACAGAAACCGGTGATACGTCGGACTCAGCGAGCCAGCGACTGATGAGGAAATTCGAGGGCTGGACTTGTCGCTGGGCTGCCCTGGCTGTCGCTAGTCGGCGGTAAGGACCTTGTTCGCACTCCCTCGCCGCGCCATGTGCGAGTACAGACACACTCAATGATTCTATGAGCAGGTGGTAAATACGCCGTCTTGAGGCTTGATGTCGATAGAGTTGGGAGATTTGTTTTCCAGCTGGTTTCCATCACCTCTTCCATTTGACAGGCGGCACCGCAGACTTGTGCCAACGCTTGACTCAGAGTATCGTGTCGATGTTGAAGATGTCGAATCGGTTAAAGGTACCTTTTGTACCTTGGTATGCTAACAACAGGAATCCAAACCTGGAGTTAGGATGATTGCGGAAGCAACATGTTGGGATCGCTCCTTCCCCGCGCGCGGCCTGCAATGGGATTTGGCGAGCGTCTAGATGCAGCGTGATTCAAGCTCTGATTGGCCAGTCTTTGCCAAACGCCATCTATTTTGGGCGGCTATCAATCAAAGTCGCGCCCATACCCCGGTCGCTACTTCCCGCCATGCATCCAGTAGAATCCAACATCAGCAAAGTCGATGGACTTGTTCGTCAATTCTCGACCGTCAAAAGGCGGAAGTCGAGCGCTTAAAATACATTGCAGCGGGAACACGTCTTTCCAAACGACCTCACATGCGCGTGTGAGTGGAATTGGCTCGGGTTGGACTACCTTTCTGGATTACGTCTCTGCTGTCCCTGCCATACCGCCGTAAGTATGCCTGCCCGACGGAATTATCTGTTAGTAGAAGTCAGTCTCTGTGCCACACGTGGGATTGTAGGTGCCGCTCTGTTACATCTCCTCTCGTCTTCTTTATTTTTCTCTTAAAGTTATCTGGTTCCTCCCAGACTGTCGGTTCCATCCAACCTGACGAAAGACGATCGTCATTGTTGTTCTGTCTGTTGCTAGTTCGGCTTGAGAGCCTCCTCCTTTCTCCGTTTTCTGATCAGTGATCAACATGAGTCGATAGCATATCGCAGACTGGATCTGGCGTGCTACTCTATCCCACCGTAAGCGAATCAAGATTCGTCCGGTGGAACACCTCTTGAAGAGCTGGAATCAACATTGTGAGCCTAGAGCTCGGGCAGGATACCAATGTCTCCTCAACCACCAGCAGGGGGGTTTTCCCTCTTTCCTAACGTCAACAACACCGTCCAGCGACCTCCTTCCAGAAACCACGCTTCGAGGGCTACTACTCCTCAGCCTGGAGCAGGGGACTCGGGGGTGGAAATGACGCCACCGCGGAACACGAGGAAACCCTCGGTACGTCGGCAGGCGTCTGTAAGGGAAGGGAAGCAGACGGCACCTCCCAACGGCAGACAGTCTGCGATGGACGGACGCATGTCGTCTCAGGACAGGAGAGAAGATACCGTGATAGAGCGGCCGGCGCCCGTCGCCTTGTCAGAGATGCCCCAACGCTGCGACACGGCTTTCTCTGAAGCCCAGACTCTGGTGCGTAGTGGCAGTACCCGATCTCGCAGTTCCATCGCGAAGCCGCCATTACTGTACGAGCCTCCAACTATACAGGATGCTTCTCCGTCCTCCCAAGAGACCGGGCTTAGGTCGATCTTTCCAACCTATAATCCAACGGTTCCCCTGGACAGGCAAGAGTACTACCCAACCCAGGCCAGCCCAACCCACATCCCCAGATCCGCCATCAGCAGACCTCTCTACTCGCCAAGCTACCCAGACCCAAGAACACCGGGCCCAGCCCTCCGAAGCCCTATGTCAGCAGCAACACCTATGAGCGCTGGCACAGTGGGCCGCTGGCCGCAACGGCCTACAGAACCCCCCGTGATACCCAACCCCAGCTCAACGGACGAACTCAAGGGTCTCTGGAAAGTGACCAACGGCTGGAAAGCCTCCGTCTCAGAAGGCCGCACCTACTGCCTGAAAATGACCGCCGAGAAGGACGCCCCCATCTACAACCTCTCATCCGCCTCGCAACCCTTCTACAACCTCCGCCTCGACCCAACCTCGGCATCAGCCTACGTTACACTCACCCGCCATGACCCGCACAAATCCTACAAGGGCGTCCCGCCCCCGACCAGCAGCAGCGCCTCCACCAGCTCCAAGAACGACGGGAAGAACTGGCAAGAAGCGCTCACCACGACTCTCGAGGAGGAGTCCCGCCGCCTGCCCCCCAACGACGGCCTCGTCGCCCTCCTGTACCCCTGCGCAGCGACGAAAATGGCCCTCGACCGCCCCGAGGACCCGACCACGGTCGCGCGCGCGGAGCAGGAGTGCGCCCGGCTCGTCTGGGACGCGGACAGCAGCAACTACTTCCTCGTGCACCCCGCCCTCGCGATGCCGTTCTGCGTGACCGTGGAGCGCAACCCGGCCTGGAGCAGGACCGAGTACACGCTCGAGCACCTGGAGTCGCCGCAGCACCTGGCGAGGCTGACGCGCGACGGGACGGGCACGGGGTGGCTGGAGATCGACACCGCGCTGGCGGCCAAGATCGACGCCGTCTATCTCGTCGACGTGGCCGTCGCTGCGCTGATGCTGGTGGCGCACAAGGACGGCCAGTTCGCCGAGGTGGAGGTGTTTGAGCCCCCGCCCATGGTCCGGGGCTCGCCCGGTGGGAGCGTCAGGTCGGCCCGTAACAGCATCAGCGGCCGCTTCAGCCGACAGAGTAAGCGGGATAGCAAGAAGGAGGAGAAGAGGGAGAAGAAGGCCAAGAAGGGAGGGAAGAGGATGGAGGAGTTTGAGATTGATGTCGAGAGCCAGAACAGCGAGTCGTGGAAGCTGGATAGGAAGGAGAAGAAGCA
Organism: Coniochaeta sp. PMI_546; assembly: GCA_021432605.1. NCBI lineage: Eukaryota > Fungi > Ascomycota > Sordariomycetes > Coniochaetales > Coniochaetaceae > Coniochaeta > Coniochaeta sp. PMI_546. The sequence continues at coordinate 981,750 of MU271149.1, read as the reverse complement.
GAAGAAGGAGAAGCTGCCGTTTGCCATCAGGGTGGTCAAGGCGCTCTTCAAAGCGACGTTTTGGGTTGTTACTATTGGCTTTCGGGCGCTGGCTGCCATTGTCGCCGGGCTGGCGAAGTGTTTGAATGCTGAGAAGAGGTGATGATCGTAGGGACACGAGTGTTTTATATACGGTTTGCAAAGGCGGTGAATGAGGGATGGATTTCATGACACGCAGCGCTGGAATCTAATGGGCTAGGACAGTCATGAGAGGGCTTCACTTGTTATCTTGTCGGGTTATGGGCGTATGGTATCGCATGCTAGCATTTAGAGGGCTTTCGAGCTCCTCTTCCTCTAGGCACGATCGACAAGACATTGTCGATCAACAATAAAACGTATTAGTTCTGAGAACTCGCACCTCTGTCTGCATCCAGGCTGCTTCTCTACCTCTTCCGCTCCCGAATCTTGATCTTCTTCCCGCTCTTCGTAATGCCGCCATACGTAGCCGTCTTGGCCATCCTTGCCCGCTGGAGCTCCAGCTCGTGCTCGGCATTGTCCAGCGCTCTCAGCTTCCTCCGGGCATTCTGCAGCTTTTTCCTTAGCTTCTCCAGATGTCTCGCTTTCCGGTCTGCCTCCTCATCCGCCTCTTCGTCGTCGTCATCATCATCATCATCATCCATCTCCTCATCATCGTGATCATCTTCCTCTGCCTTCTCCTCCAGAATCTGCTGCCTTTCCGCCTCATCCTCCAGAAAGATGATCTTTTTTGCCGCCGTCTTCCTTTTTGCTGGTGCCTCATCCTCACTATCCTCATCGTCCTCTTGCTCCGCACCACCGGCGAGCACGACCCTTTCCTCCAACTCCCTCACCTCCTTAGCAACCACATTCCTCACCGTCCTGAGGTAGCCGACATCCTGCGTCTTCAGCAGCCTGACAGTCTCCATATCCATCGCCTTGTTTCCCCGATCTCCGTCCACGGCACCGGTAAACGACTTTCGCGTCCGGGTGAGCGTCGACCCCGGCCCGCGGCGCGACAGCATGCCGAAGTAGAACTCATCCTCGTTGCGGTCGGCGGCCTTCTGCCGGAGCGACTTGAGCTGCTCCTTCTTCTTGTTGTAGTCTTTTGCGCGGAGGGAGTAGTCCTTGTGTTTCTCTAGGAGGCCGAGGCGTTTGCGTTCTTCGGGCTGGGCGCGCTCGCGGTGGGACCGCCGGTGGACGGCGTTGCGCATGGAGGACATGATTGCGGTGGTGTGAGACTTGGATGGCGGTGTTCGATGGTCTCTAGCTGTCGAGGGCGGAAGATATGAAATGTTAAGGCCCTGGATTTTTTTTCTCTTCCAGATATCAATTGACAGTCTGCCGACGTGGTAGTGATAGAGAGCGGTTGCCTTGGAGGTGCCAACTGAGACGGTGAGGATGGCCAAAATTTTGGGCAAATGGTCTTATCGATAAGATCCCGTCGCGTTACCGCAGATATACCTTACTGTGGTACACATATACGGCGCGGATCTGCAGAGGCACCAACTGACAAACTTACATTAGAACCCCAATTCGTATTCCACTCCCCCTCCTTCTTATTTCAACCTCCACCGATCGTCAAGGTGAGGCTTGCTTGTATAAACTCTGCTACTCACAGTCAACCCTCGCTCTTCTTCCTCTCTAGATTCTTTGAACTTTAGGACTTGTATAAAAAGGCACAAGGTACAAGTGACCTTTGCCATGGAGGCCGCGCAGCAGGGCCCACAAAATACTGCGCTAAGATCCCATAGCCACGTGTGGATCTGCCAAGGTGCCCAGGAAGGTCATCGCCGTCCTTTCCGCGACAAAGGTCAGAAGACCTCGGCGGTCAGACGTCATGACTTCGCCGAGAGCGCCTAGAACGGACCTCTGTTTTCTCTCCTCATGTCTCATAATGTCGGCACATTTCTTCCTGATATGTTCGGATTTTCTGTGATTTTTTGGTATGGTGCTTGAAGTGTGACAGACAGTCAGTGAGCGTCGACATTAGCCCGGTGAAATGTCACTATTGCGGCAACAGCCTTTTCCTTCTTCGCACAAGCTGGGCTGGAGAGGTTGGCCTTGGCTGGACCAAGACCTCAATCTGGGTGTGAACGATGGTCTCTAGCCCCCTCACGTCGGTTCCCAAACGTCGATTCCGTCGGCTGGTCATCTTCGCCGCGGTCGCCTCATTCATCACATTTCTGCTGCTGAACAGCACGTCTCAGGCAGGCCCTTACCGGAGGAAATGGACAATATGGAGCATCCTCTCGGGGAACTCCCGGGTTGACTGGGCGAACCGGCCTATGAGACACCCGATACCCTCCACGGCTTTCGTTCACCCGCCCTCGGGAACGCCGCACCAATTACCCCGAATTCAGTACGACTTCTCTCAAGACACCAAGGACGAAAGACGTGAACAGACGCTGGCAGAGCGAAGAGACTCAATCCGTGACACGGCGAAGAAGTCCTGGGCGGCTTACAGGCGGTATGCATGGGGCTACGACGAGCTGAGGCCGCTCTCGCGGTCCCGCGTCGACACGCTCGGAGGATGGGGTGTAACGCTGGTAGATTCCCTCGACACGTTGTGGATCATGGGGCTGGACGACGAGTTTAGGGAAGCTGTGCAAGCTGTGGGCTTCATCGACTGGAATGACAGCACGGCAAGTTCCTGCAGTCTTTTTGAGACCAACATCCGCTACCTCGGCGGTCTGCTCTCTGCGCACGACTTGAGCGGGGAGCCCATCTTGCTCAATAAGGCGCTTGATCTGGGCAATCTTCTTTACGCCGCCTTCGACACGCCGAATCATATGCCAGCCAATATCTTGAACTTCGGCAAGGCGAAGGCAGGGAAGCTGATCCCCGATATCAGAGAGAGCTTCGCGGCCATGGCGACGCTGTCACTGGAATTCACCAGACTTAGCCAGCTAACCGGGAACCCGAAGTTCTTTACCGTCATCGACGGTATCAAGCAGGAGCTCCTCGGCACTCAGAACGCCACGAGGCTGCCGGGTATGTGGCCCTTATTTGTAAATCTCAAGAACACCTTTGTGGTCGACGGCAGTACCTTTACACTTGGCGCTCAGGCGGACTCAGGGTATGAGTATTTGCCCAAGATGTACGCTCTCCTGGGCGGATTGGACAAGACGTATGCCACCATGCACAAGACGGCCATGGAGACGGCCAGGAAGTACCTTCTCTTCCGCGCCATGATACCCATTGACCCGCTCAAGGCTCGGCCAGATGTCCTGTTCTCCGGCACCGCGCTTGTGACAGGGAAGGAGGGTAAGACTACCGAGTTGATACCACGGCTGCAACACCTCGGCTGCTTTGCTGGCGGACACTTTGCCTTGGGTGGAAGATTGTTCGGTCTCGAAGACCACGTCAAGATTGGCGAACAACTGGCGCGTGGCTGTGCCTGGGCGTACAGCGCTCTGCCGTCCGGCATCATGCCCGAGGTTTCGACGCTGATACCCTGCAAGACTGCAGATCTTGCGCAGTGCGACTGGGATGAGGAGCAGTGGAAGGAAAAGAAGGAACAGAAGCTGCCGAAGGGGTTTCGTCAAATCCGGGATCCGCGGTATTTTCTGCGACCCGAGGCTGTCGAGAGCTTGTTCGTGCTCTATCGCATTACGGGCAAGAGGGAGCTGCAAGACATTGCCTGGAGCATGTTTGAGGCCATCAGGACGGCGACCGAGACTGGGTTTGGACATGCGTCTGTTGACGATGTGCGGGTTGTGCCGCCTGTGAAGGTCGACTCGATGGAGGTAAGTAGAGCATGGCCAGATCCAAGGGGCTTAGGTGCACTGACACGTGTGGCACAGAGTTTTTGGATCGCCGAGACGCTCAAGTACCTTTACCTCATTTTCTCGGAGCCAGACTTGATTAGTCTGGATGATTATGTCTTCAACACCGAGGCACATCCTTTCCGGATACCGAAGGCGGGTGACATCACACTATCGGAGACAAACTCCACGAGGACTTGACACGAGACTTAGCGCACGTCGCTGAACAACACTCGACGCTTTACTGCAATTGCATCTTCATGGCATCACACGAGCATTTAGCATCTTTCGCGAGGCTAGACCTATGCAGCATGGAATCACTGGTCCGCGAAAGTCGGAACAAAGTCACCGAATTACATCATAAGGCATTTGATGGAGCAATGGAATGGAGAATAGACGCATATAGATAGTCACAGGGCATGGCAGCTATACCCATTTACACGCATTAGCATCGGCAATCATTTTTAAGTACAGGCGCTTGTTCGAGTTTACATCCTAGCATACATGTAACTAGAAATACGATACGATTACCTCCATACGGAAAAGAAAAAGCAAGTTACGCTTTGAGATGGCATGAAAGTATACACTGGTAGCGATTGACACATAGATGGGCGACTAGACTCTACTGGCTTTGAACGTGGCTCTTGCCCTGTTTAACCCTCACGTTGTAGACGCTAGCATCGCAGGCTCTGATCAAGCTCAGAGGCCATCAATACACTTCAATTTTTGGACACCGCGTCTTCTATCCCTCTCGGCGGCATGGTCAAAAACCATGGCACATATTTCATCCCACGAGTAGATCAGTAACGAGTTGCAGATCGCAACCTATTGGCTCTTCGACTCCACCTACCAATCCAGTTCACTCCTCCTCACTAGCAACCTCCTCCTCTCCCTGCATGAAACACACCTTCTCACAAAGCTTCAAGCATTTCCTGACCGGCAAGCCCACGACATTATCCACCGGCCCATCAATCTTCTCGACCAGCATCATGCCTCCGATACCCTGCAACGCATAGCCGCCCGCCTTGTCAGCGCCCTCGCGCATGGCAACATACGCATCGATAACATCGTCCCCCAGCCCATCATCGGCCTGGGCGAAGTAGACCTTGGTCTCCTCCGTCAGGCTCGCGATCTCGTACCCGGGATGGCTCGCATCCGCCTTGGGCGCCAGCACGCAGACGCTCGTCAGCACGCGGTGGACCTGCGTGTCCCGCAGGTGGCGGAGCATCTTCCTGTGGTCCTCCTCGTCCCGGGGCTTCTCCAGTATCGCGCCCGACCGCGTGACGATGATGGTGTCCGCGGCGATCACGCAGGCGGGGTCCTCCTTCTCTTCCCCGCCTTCCTCTTCCTCGGCTTGCTTGAGGGCTGTCTCGTAGACGTGCAGGCATTTTTGCCGGGCCGTGGCGGAGACGTACTCGTGCGGGCCGTGGGTGGCTTTGGAGAGGTCTTCTGGTTTTGTCGAGGGGATGATTTCGAGATCTGTCAGGCCCAGCTGAGCCAGGAGCGCTTTCCGGCGGGGAGAGGCGGAGGCGAGGATCGTGCGGCGGGATTTGAGGTAGCTCAGGATGGGGAGCTCGAAGGGTGGAGGGCCGCGGCGGATGGGTGCGCTTTGGCGGAGGCGCAGGCCGGCTGCGCGGGCGGCGGTGATGTATTCTGGCGTTGGGTCGCCTTGGGTGGTTGAATCCATGATTGATATGTTGTAGTTGCGGAAATGGGAGTTATGAAGAAGTAGTCGAGATGAAACTAAAGCTGAGGTTGCAGTTGCCTGTCTTCTATCGAAACCCTGGACCCCACGTTCAGTCTCTTATCTTATCGCCTGTTGTCGTCATCACTGACGAGCGGGCATACGGTGTAGTATTCTGGAGAGCCCACGGGCCGAGCCGTCAAATGCCGCGACTAGCCTTCTTCCTCACCACGATGCCCAATGAAAGGACCATCCAAGCTAGATGGATAGGAGCCGGGTGCGAGTTCATAGAGGTTCTTGACTATCCTTGGTATTCGTAAGGTAGGTCTGTGGCAGACGACAGCTTAGATCATCTCCAACTTCGACCCCAGGACAGCGAGGAAGTAAACCCAAGGAGTCACGCCGCGGATCCTATTGCCATGACGGGAAAGCTAGCCTACAGAACCAAGGTTCTGCGTAAACTGCATAGAGAGCATTCGACAGCCACACGAGTAAGCATTGTGATATAACAAATCAGTTGTAGAGTCGTTATCACACCACCTGTACGTCCAAGGTCTGGGTCACGGCGACTGCTGCCGTTCTCAAGTCAAAGATTCCGGTGCCGTCGCCTGCATCATGTGTGGGATTTGTCACTGGGGACGGCCTGGCCTGCTTACAACTCACAGGAACTTAAACAGGGAGTAATCAAGCTTCTCGATATTGTTTTGACGCAACAATTCAGGATGTCTAAACCTGGACACCGTTGTATTGGGCGTGCCTCACCAACAACTCAGACCCTACTGATGTCAATATTTACGATGAATACCTGGACGTCAAAGACTCTATAGGATGGACACTATTCTTCTAAGCCGCTTCAATGGCGATATGACCACGGTACGACTGCTGTTGCACCGTTGTTAGGACCACATGGTACCCATGTCAACGGCTGGACCGCTCTACAATGTCCACCGGCCCGGCAAGAGACCGAGATTGCGCAAGTTCTTCTTAAATATCATGAGAACTGTCTGCAGAAGCTCTATATGCATCGCAAAAACTGTGCTAATAGAAGATGGACTATAGCAAGCCAACCAATTTTGAAGAAGCAATGACAGCCTGCAGCATAGGCCAGGGATCTATGCAGTCGGCACGCTCACCAGAATTAAGTACAGCGATCCTTAGCAGACTTCTGCTGAACTCAGGCATGGGATCGCCTGGCCTCGACCATCTCTGGCCTTCAGGGCACGTCAATCGGCCCATGGGAAAAACATGGGCGGCCATGAGCAGGGGAGAGAGCATCGATGGAATGGATTATCACTTCAAGGAAGCCAAGAGACCTGACTCTGAGCCAGGTAAAGAGCGTGAAACCAGACTCCTGTAAAGTGCCATTAGTGACTGCAACCTACGGGCTGCGCACCTTCTCCTCGAGCTGGGAGCCTATGTCAACTACCGCTTGGGCGGCGAATGCGTCCTGCCCTCTTTACCGCGGCTTGCCGGCGAAACTCGCCTTATGTGAACTGCTTGAACATGGTGCGAACCCATAAATTCTGGATGACATGAAACAGTCGCCTCGTCAACTGGCGGTAGTCAACGGGTTTGGAAGAAGCCATTGCCGCCCTCATCCTTGGCAGAGCAAATGTGCATGAGAGCTTGGACCGAAGTCAAGTTTGATAGGGATGGAGCAGCCTGGATCATGCCGCTGATTTACGCTGGTGAAATAGCCGCCAACAAGACACCATTAATGCCGACATGCGGTCTGTAGACCATGTTGATAGGGTCAGCGTATTGGTGATGATATTGCGTTAAGTGAAATTCCCCTAATTTTGGTGTTCAGTTGAGGGCCCACAACAAACTCTTATCTTATCGGCCGTGTCGTCATCAGCGTGTTGTGCCGAGGAGCCTCACCCCATCAGACCCTTGTGTCTTGGCTCGTGGCCGGTGGGTCCGCCGGTCCCCTGCAAAACTGCATCACATGCCTGGTTCCTTCGTCCGAGTTCACGACTTGGGACAGGTATCTGCATCTGACACAGGCGCGACGGGGACGGGACGACTGCACTCCAATATGGACTTGCAACTGTCGTTACCTTCCCATCCCCAAATCTTGACTGTCACATTTCACTAGACAATAAAGGAGCCAAGGTATATGACAGAAACAACACAACGCCAAGATCGTACCCGGAACAATGTCATCCTCAAACGGCACGCCTCCAGTCGACGCCAGCCGCGCAGACAACCAATTCGGCGGACTCCAGGCCAACGGTCTAGATGCAGGAGAAAAGCCGCGCTTGACAGAGGAGGAGAAGAAGCAAAACCACATCGCCTCCGGTAAGCCCACCCGGGTCCCCTCTCATGATCTGATCGTTTCTATCATCATGCTCACAAGCGGCACAGAACAAAAACGACGGCAAGCCATCCGCGAGGGCTTCGATCGGTTGTGTGAGCTGGTACCCGGACTGGAGGGCATGGGTCGGTCCGAGGGCATCGTTCTGCAACGGACGGTCGAGTTCATGAGGACCCAGCTCCAAGAGAGGAGGGAACTTATCGATAAGATTGAGAGTAATGGGGGCCATATTGATGATGAGTTGAAGAAGTAAGTGAAGTGGTTCCACGCACATCCGCTTCGCATGTGATGGCACGCTGACCGCGAGACAGAGAGTTATTATATGAAGAGGAGTCCATTCGGAGGAACGCTGCTGTTAATGGGAAAGGGAAAGGGCGGTGAATTTGGTTGTTTCATCTATAAAGACCTACGATGTGATGCAATGTTCGAGTATTTGACGTCGAGAAAACTGGTTTTTATCTCGTTGTATCTTTACCAAGGGAGCTTTGAGGGTCATTGTGGCGTTTGGGAGTTCTTCAGCGTCTGAGGCTACTGCGAGAGACGGGGCGGTACATCTAGCACAGTGTCATGCCATCATGTCTCAAGTGGTGTGCAGGGCGGTATTTTGCGTGTCGCTTAGTGACGGATGCCTGTGAACAGGGCGGATTGGAAGTCAACGAGGTCTGATATAACAAGATCCTGACGAGACCTCTATTCTATTGGTAAGCCTCTATCAGGCTCCTCATGAACCGGAGCAGCCCCTTGGGCGTCGTCACCATATGCCTTTCCTGCATAAACTCATCGGAGGCTGGGATACCAACGGTATCGACGCTGACCGAGCCACTGGCCAAATCCTTGGGACCAACCACAACAATTAAACCGTAGTGTTCGCTCTTCGCCTGCTTTATTTTGGTGCCCAATGGTCGAGCGCTTTCGTCGATGTCAACGGACATCCCAGTTGGCTCTCCTTCCTTGATGTCTACATCCTCAATGTCTTTTTTATCTAGGTCTCCTTTCTCAACGTTTTCCGCTTGAACACCAGTGGTACTTGCGGGCATTGTGCCTCGTAGTGTGTGCTGTACCTGGCGGGCGTATTCTAGAACGGGCGCGCTATCGTTCAATGTCAAAATGATAGCCTGACGCGGGTTCAGCCAGAAGGGCCATTTGCCGTTGTAGTGTTCTATCAGGAGGGCCATCAGTCTCTCGACAGAGCCGAGCACTGCCCGATGAATCATGACGGGCCGGACATAGCCTGATTCAGCCAATAGTGCGGGGTCTTGCGTGGTTTGTCCGAGCCGTTCCAGCTCTGGCGCGGGAGCAGTGTACTTGAGGTCGAATCGCTTGGGGAGCTGGAAGTCAAGTTGGACGGTGGCCGTCTGGTGCTCCTTGCCGTCTGAGTCCTGGAGGATGATATCGATCTTGGGGCCGTAGAAGGCGCCGTCGCCCGCGTTCAGCGTCCACGACCGGCCACATGCATCGAGCGCCCTTTTCAGAGCGTCTTCGGCGGCATCCCACTCGGTCTTGCTTCCCATGTGGTTTTCCGGCCGCGTCGAGAGCGCCAGCCGGTAGGGTCCGAGACGGAGGACTTTGTACGTGTATTCGACGAAATCCAGCGTACTGCGTATTTCCTGCTCGATCTGCGACGGGCGACAGAATATATGCCCGTCGTCTTGATGAAAGCGCCTAACACGGGTGAGACCGCTCAACGCTCCAGATATTTCATTGCGATGCAGAGGGCTGAAATCGGCGTAGCGAACCGGGAGATCTCGATAGCTCCAGGCTTGCGAGTCGAATATAATGCAGTGACCGGGGCAATTCATGGGTTTGAGACCGTATTCGTCCTGCTCGGGGTTCTCGGCATTCTCGACAGCATCGGCTCGTGAGGGAGAGGTGCTCGTGACGGTGTACATATCGTCGGCATAGTTGTCGAGGTGGCCCGACTTGGCCCATAGCGACTTCTTGTAGATGGTCGGAGTGATGACCTCCTGGAACCCATATCGCACATACTGTTTGCGCAGAAAGTCGACAAGACGGTTGAAGATGCGGGCACCATTGGGTAGGAATATTGGAGACCCGGGGCTGTATATTGATGACGTGAACAGCTTTTGTTGGACTCCGAGGGTGCGGTGATCAGGCGCATCTCGCCGTAGAGGAGAAGAGGGCTGCTTAGGAGAGCTCGGCGTCTCGTGTGAGGAACATTGCCGTTGCTGGAACTGAGATGGGGTGCAGTTTAGGGCACGGTTGGCCAATAATGGCCTCGGCCTACATATGGATCTCGAAGTCCATCGAGCAGCTCTAGGAGCGAGCATCACGGCTTTGCGTGACTCACTCTTGGCCAAAGACGACTTGAACCGTGGATGATGGGAATGATTCCCCAGCTGCCGTCGGTTACAGTAAGTCGCGATTTTCAAGACGCGGAAGAGTACATTTAGCTCGTCAAACGCTACTAACCGTATTTGGTGTGAAAGGTAGGGGTACTTAATACCCCGGGCACACCCCAACCTGCAAGGCCAGCTCAGGTGACAGGGGTCCCACGCTTTGCTTCCCGACGTCATGCACGGCAGCAGGCACCCAGCCACTCCTACTGCTGTGCAGCAAGCCTGACATTACCTTAATCTTCACCTTACCTTAGTCTAGATGTAGTTCACAAAAGGCGTCTGTCTACCTAGATTTACGTATTTCTTGGACAGCACGCCTTGAATCTCCAAGTCCACCATTATTATGAGTCACATCATCTCGTGAAGGGATAACTTTCAGACAAGAGACATAAAAAGTAGCTTCACCCCACGACACGCTTCTGCCTTGCCTGCACACATATATCGAATCACCACTCGGCGCAAGTCGAGTACTGCGCCAGAACTTGAGCTGCAGGACCAAGAATGAACACCATATACACCATACACACTATCCATCAGAAGTAAGCTCTCATTTCGCCAGCACCATGCCGCGGAAGCAGAAAGTCCCTATCGAGAGTTCCTGGCGCGTGGTCGAAGGCAGCGAGAACGACAGCTTCGACACATCTATACTTCGCGACACCGACGACGAGCTGGTCCTGTCGAGCGGTAACCCTTCGCAACTATCGCCCACACAGCTTTCCGGTTCGCAGCCTTTCAGTATCGGTGGTTCGCAGGACGACAACTTGCAGTCCTTCCTGAGCAAAGCGGAGAAAGATGAGCAAGTCATCATGAGGTCTCCCTTCCGGCCATCAGTGCCGCAGTCTGTGCGCCAGAGCTCGAGAGACAACATGAAGCACCGTTCTCCCGAGCCAGAGTTCCGCTTTCCCACTGTCGACATCGACAGTCCGCGGCGCCCGGGTGTGAGCACGCGATCATCATCGTCCAGGACTGTCCGACCAGGTGGTGATTCCTCAGCCACCGGACTCCGCCGCCGTCAGATCGACTCAGGAGGCAGTCCTACCAAAAGTCGCCGGTACCAGGAAGCCGATTATTCAGGTGAAGGACCAAGAGGCTTTGGTGAACGATTTGCCGAGGCGCTACCAGACGCTCTGTTTAAGATACTGGCCTGGTTCCTCGGTGTGATCGGCATGGCTTTCAGTTATGCGCAGAAGCCCTTGGCCATATTTCTGGCCATCTACTTCATCTTCGGCGGCCTCATCATCGCACAAAACATGGCAACCCGGTCGCTCTACTCGTCGCTCTCACCCATCTGCCGTATCCCAGGCGCGTCTTACCTCGACCTCCCATTCTGCCCAACATTGGTCCCCAAGGACGGTCAACCGCAACAAGGCGACAAACCAGTCGAGTTCGACAGTCTAATGAACGTCCAAGAGCGCTTCGAAGAGGTCCTCGAGAAATCGGCTCAGGGAGTCTCCCTCCCCATGGAAATGAAGCGCTCGGAAGCCTCCGTCCGCGACCTGCGCACCATGGTGCGGTACAGCAACCTCCAAGGCAAAGAAGAACTCGTCCTCGAGTTCGACGGCTTCATCGACGCGGCCAAGACGGCCTCCAACGACCTCCAGAGGTTCAACACCCACGTCGGCTCCGCCGTGGACAGCGTCATCAGCATCAACCGCTGGACGTCGCGGTACATCGACGGCCTAGCTGCCGAAAGGCAAGGCCAGGGCCTGCTGGAGCGCTGGGCCGGGTGGGCATTTGCGCCCTTCCAACCGGCCGTGTTCTCGGAGCGGATGCTGCTGGACAAGTACGTCGAGCACACGGCCCTGGTGTCGGACAAGATCGGCGATCTGATCGTGGAGGCGCAGGCGGTGCTGCGGACCCTCAACAAGGCGGAGGACCACCTGGGCATCATCTACGACTTCGTCACGCGGACGCAGAAGAGCGTGCAGAGCCGCAAGGACGAGATCTTCTGGACGCTGTGGACGCTGGTGGGCGCTAACACGCGGCATATACATAATCTGAATAGTCAGCTCAGTCTGCTGAGGCAGGTCGACGGGCAGCGGGCGGGCGCGGTGCGGCAGGTTAGCGAGCTGATTGTCGAGTTGGAGAAGATACAGGCTGGCCTTGGGGACTTGAGAGATAGAGTTGCGGAGCCGGAGCTGGTTAGGGGGAAGATCGAGGTGCCGCTCAGTGTGCACATTGAGACCATTGACAAGGGGGTGGAGAGACTTGAGATGGCGAGGAGTCGGATCAGGGCGATTGAGAATGAGAGGATTAGGGAGGTGTTGGCTAGAGGCAAGGGGGATGAGAGGTTGATTGATTCGTCCTGAACGGTCGAGAGGGTTCCGATCTTGTGGCTCTCTGGGGTTTTGTTGCCTTGGGTATTTCGGATTTGGTCAGGGGCAGATACACACGGCGAAGGGCGTTGAGAGTTATACATGTGGAATGAATGATGACTTGGGACATTGGGTTTCTTATTTGCAGGTAACGAATAGCTGGTATCTCTAGACCAGTCGGCAATGAATACATGCTACCCTCTTCTGGGAATTGATCGCTTCAAGATGTTGTCGTGACGTATATCCCGGCAAGTCACGCCCACTGATGTACTGCGTAGGCCATTTCATGGAGGTACAGACCATACATTCCTCGCTCGACCGCGCAATGACACACTAATACACAAAGAAAGCCTGCGTTAAGGGCAAATCTGTGGCTGGCTCAGCCGTCAGAATCTGGCCGTCGGCCTCGACCGTGTACCTCTCCGGGTCGACACGCATGCGCGGCATGGCGTCGTTGTACTTCATGTCCTTCTTGCCGACTGTTCGGCATCCCTTGACCGGCTCAACACGCTTGCGCAAGCCATACGACGCCACAGCGCCGGTCGAAATGCTGCTCTGGGAAACGAACAGCACGCTCGTCGACGGCACCAGCGGAGCGAACATGGGCCGGGCGATAACAGGTTGAACAGTCGGTATGGAAGCATTAGGGTCACCCTTCACACTGGTCAGCAAATTCATAGTCACAAATGCAAGAAAGGGAGAACTTACCATCTGCGCCCAAGCGATCAAACCACTCTTGATAACCAAACTCGGCTTCGTTCCGAACCAGGCCGGATCCCAGACTACCAGGTCGGCCAGCTTACCAACCTCAACACTCCCCACAAGGTGGCCCATGCCCTGCGCGAGCGCCGGGTTGACGGTATACTTGCTCACATACCGCTTGACGCGGAAGTTGTCCGCGCCCGTGCCCTCGTCCTCCTTCAAGGGCCCGCGCTGGACTTTGTTCTTGTGCGCCGTATTCCACGTCCTGAGCACGACCTCGCCGCACCGCCCCATGGCCTGGCTGTCGCTGCTCATCATGCTGATGGCCCCGAGATCGTGCAGCACGTCCTCGGCCGCGATGGTCTCGGCGCGGATGCGCGACTCGGCGAAGGCCACGTCCTCGGGGATGTTCTTGGACAGGTGGTGGCACACCATCAGCATGTCGAGGTGCTCGTCGAGGGTGTTGCGCGTGTACGGGCGGGTCGGGTTGGTGGAGGAGGGGAGGACGTTGGGGTGCTCGACCACGCTGATGATGTCGGGCGCGTGGCCGCCTCCGGCGCCCTCGGTGTGGTACGTGTGGATGGTGCGGTTCTTGAAGGCGGCGATGGTGGACTCGACGAAGCCGGACTCGTTGAGGGTGTCGGTGTGGATCAGGCATTGGACGTCCAGCTCGTCGCACACAGTCAGGCAGGAGTCGATTGCTGCAGGTGTGGTGCCCCAGTCCTCGTGGAGTTTGAGACCGCAGGCGCCGGCGTTGACTTGCTCGCGGAGGGCGGTGGGGTCGCTATCGTTGCCCTTGCCGGTGATGCCGATGTTGAGCGGGAGCTCGTCGCAGGCTTGGAGTATCTGCCGCGTGTAGTTCGCTCCCGGCGTGCATGTCGTCGCGCTCGTTCCGGCACTGGGGCCGGTGCCGCCGCCGAGCATGGTCGTGATACCGGACGCGATGGCCTCGTAGGCCTGCTGCGGGCAGATGAAGTGGATGTGCGTATCAAGTCCTCCAGCCGTGATAATCTTGCCCTCGCCGGCGACAACATCGGTGCAGCTGCCCACGATCATACCCTCCGTAACTCCGTCCATAACGTCCGGGTTACCAGCCTTTCCAATGCCCACAATCAGCCCGTCCTTCACACCGATATCCGCCTTGTAGATACCGCTCCAGTCGACAACCAGCGCATTCGTGACAACCATGTCCAAACTGTCCTTGTCCGACCGTCCGGTCGCCTGTCCCATGCCTTCCCTCAACGTCTTACCACCACCAAACTTACACTCATCTCCATAAACGGTGTAGTCCTTCTCGACCTTGACCCACAAGTCCGTGGCTCCCAGCCTCACAACATCCCCCGTCGTCGGTCCAAACATGGTCGCATAGGCCGCCCTCTCCATACTGAACACCTCGCCGCCGAAGACGGCATCTCCGGCCGGATCAGGCACGTGCGCGAAACCGGCCTCCTGGAGCCGCCTCACAATCTCCTCCGCCCTGCTCAGATCAACCTTCCCACTCGCCAGGTTATTCCCACCCCTGATAACCTTGTGCCCCCCAATCTCAACCAGCGTGACAGTCTTGGTATCCCCCGGCTCGAAGCGCACCGACGTGCCGGCCGCGATGTCGAGCCGATACCCGTACGCCCTCGCCCTGTCAAACTCGAGCTGCGGATTCGTCTCGATAAAGTGGTAGTGGCTGCCCACCTGTATCGGCCTATCGCCTTTGCTGGTGACCCTGAGCCTGATCCTCTTCCGCCCTTCGTTCAACACCACCTTCTGCCCCTTGGCAACCACCACCGCCCCAGGCCGTGCCTCGCTCTCGTAGGCTCCCGCCTCCGGCAGCGGGAATGCCTCCTGACTCGGCACAGGCAGGAAGGACCCGTACAGCGCCCTGGCCAGGTCGCCGTCGTCGGTGGCGATGGGGTTGTGCACGGTCACCAGGTAGGTGCCGGAGGGAAACGTGCCCTCGACCTGGATCTCGTGCAGGGTGGAGGGGACGGAGGGCAGGACGTGGCGGCGGCCGAGCATGGTGGCGCCGAGGGTCATCAGGTCGGCGACGGTGTGGTTGCCATCGCGGATCAGCTCCTGCAGGTTGGAGGCTATCAGGGCCACGGCCTCGGAGTGGTTGAGGCGCACGCCCCGGGCCAGCCGGCGCTGGGCTGTGAAGCCTAGCTGGGTGATTACGAGCTTGTCGAGCTGTGTTGCATTCTGTTAGTCATTTGTGCGAAACTGAGTCTCTCTCCATGCGGCCCTTTGTCATGGTTGCGACGAGTCTGGGAGCTGATTGGTGAGAAATGGCATTAGAGACGAACCTCTTTCGGGACCAGATGCATCTTGGCAAGTTCTCCTTCTGGAGTTTCACGTAATGTTGGTAGAAAAAGAAGTCACAGGCCCCGATCTCAAGACTGTGCAACAGTGGTGCAGAGAAAGGAGTATGAGTTGAACTAGTCAGACGCGTCTACATATCTATGGAAACTCTATCTCTCTCTCTCTCTCTCTCTCTCTCTCTTACCATCCATCTGCCATAAAGGATCCCGCCCAGTGGTCCCCCAGCTAATGGACGAACGGGTGGATTGTCCAAGCGGAACTCGCAGCTATCTGCGCGGTCAAGTGGGATGATTCCGGTGCGAGCTACCCAGCTACCCCGCATCGAACTGATAAGGGACGCTGATGTGGGCTGTGAGCCTGTGAGCTTGTCGCATTTGGCATCTTATTGTGTCAAAATGCTAGCATTGCGCATCCTGAGTGGCTGCCGCGAGCAACGTGTAGAGATAGCGGCTAAAAGATGGTCATTTGGAGCCCTTGGAGAAGTAGAGCAGGGCTACAACTGTGTTGTAAGAGGACAAAAAGCCAAGCGATCTACCACAGTATCGACCGACAGCACGCCTTCGTTGCGGTCTACATGGAAACATGCGTCTGTAGTCCTTGACACAGGCCGTGATATTGAATGCTAGAAATGTATGTTCATGTGTAGATAGACCTGTTGCGACTAAATAGGCCGCTGATGTGTGGTTAGAAAGCGCGTTGTACGGACCGAAGCCAGAGAAAACGCGCTGCATCAATTCCATGATCCGTAAGGTACCTATCCTGTAACGACAAATGAACATTTCTTTTCATCGCTGAGCGCGTTCTCACGAGTGCACATGACCAGATTCGTTCTTATAATCATTGATTGTGAGCTTGCACAAAGCATTACTGCGAATAAATACAGAACCCGAAAGCCCTCGCAATAAAACCAACCGACTCATCGTCCATTTGCCCCCTGCTGTTTCGCCCTCACTGAAGCCAAAGGCCATTTTCCCCCAGACCCTTCCTTATGGACCAAACCACAGCCATCGTGAAATCATACAGTACACACACATACACACACACACAACTCCGAGACCAGAAGACGTTATCGTCAAAAGCTTCAGCGCCTGAACCCCCCCTTCGCAGAAGATGGAGCCGTCATGACATGCGAAACGCATAGCGACCAGGCAGCACGCAGAATGCCACCGCTCCACGCCTTAACCAGGGATATAGTGACGCGAAGAGAAAGAGGTATCGTTGACGAAACATGAGTCAAGACCAGAAAACACACACACACACACACACACACACCAGAGAGAGAGAGAAGAAAACATGAAGAACATCCAGTGGCAAGAAATCAGTTCTTCGCCTTCTTGCGCCCCGACTTCTTCGGCTCCTCAGCAGGCTCAGGCTTGGTCGAGGTGCGCTTGCGCTTCTGGGCCGGGCTGGCCGGTGTCGCGGCAGCCTTGGCCTCGGGCTCCGTCGCAGGTGTGGCCGTCTTCCGCTTCCGGGTGTTGTTCGCCTTCTTAGGGGTCTTAGCAGCCGGTGCGGCGGGCTCCTCCTCCTCGGGCTCCTCCAGAGCGCCCTGTCCGAGCTGCTCAGCAATGGCCTCTTGCTCATTGTTGACGACGTCCTCGATGGCCACGTTGTCGGGGACCTTGACGGCGTGCGCGTTGGCGTATGCAAGAGCCTCGTCGTCGGTCATGTTCTTGGCGTCGAGGTTGCCGGCCTTGTAGGACTCGACACGAGCTTGATACAGGCGCAGATTGTACTGATAAGCCTGGTTCCAGCCAGCCTTCTCCGACGGACCCATCACAGCCCAGCGCCGCTGACCCTCTGCCTGAACAGCACCCTTTGCCGCGGTCTCGCCGAGATCACTGGCGATGATGGGGCGGGCGGTCTGCATGTACAGGAAATACGGGGTCAAGGGGCGCTTGGGCGCGTTGGGGTCGTGTGTGCGCTTCTTGCGCTCCTTCTTCTCGTCCTCAACGGGCGCAGCTGGTGCCGCTGGCGGCTGGATGAGACTACTGAAGGCATTCTCAACGCCAGCAAGCAGCTGCTGGCCATCCTCAAGGTTGGTGCCTTCGCCGAGGAGAAGGTTGGTCTGGCGAAGATAATCCACGGCAAAGCTCTTGATCAGATCCTGGATTGTGGCGAGGCGTGCATATACCTGAATGTCCAGTTAGCGAAAAGAACCATAGTAAGCAGGTATCTCGGCGCGCGTCAGAGGTAGATGTAGGGGGGCCGCTAATGGGCTACGCTGGGGTAGCAGTGGAGCTTCAAGCGGCTGTGGCCATAGCTCCTTGAGCTCTTAAGCTGTCGCCGAGCTTGTTCAAGCTGTTTTTGACACCAGCAGCAGGCATGATGTAAACAGGTGCTGTGAGGGGTAGGATGCGCAGTGAAGCAGTCAACCCAGAGCTCTTGAACAAAGAGAATGAGCGACGAAGTACATCACAAGTCAAGCAGTTACGCGCCAGTCTCCGCACCCTCGAGCTCTCAAGCAATAGTCTATATCGCTTTTCCAGCGGAAATCGATACCCAGAGAAGTTTGCTCAAGCCATTAAATGTTACGAGAACGCGGTGCAAGGCGAGAGCAATGCAGGCGGCGATGCGCAGAATCCCTGATCGAGATCATAACAATGCGGAATGCGGAGGGGGCGTGATGGCTGAGAGATGGATCATGATATAATGGTAAACATGGGATAAGGCGAACGCGATGCTGCTGGAAGGCAGACGCGCAGGCCAATGTGATGCAGTGCAAAGGTGAGACAGTTATAGATAGAGAGAGAGAGAGAGAGAGAGAGAGAGAGAGAGAGATGCGACAGGTGAGGAATGACGCTTCGACTTACCGAGTCACGAACGCGGATGAAATTGTCGACGTCAATGTGTCGAGGAGGCGCGACGGCAATCTTGGCGGGCTCAATGGCCTTGTTCTTTGGCGGGCGCGGCATGATTTGTTTTAGAGCTGGCGCTGGGTTGGCAGGTTTTGGTGGTTTTGGCGCGATGAGGGGAAAACTGTCCCTAATAACTCCAGCCAGTGCTTCAGATGGGGGTTTTGGATGGTGATGGTTTGGTAAATGCGGCTTGGAAGGGTCAGTTTGGGAGGTTTTTTTCTGCGAGGGTTGGCAGCTTTCGGAACTGCAGTGCTGGAAAATGGAGAAGGGGGAGAACAACGGGGGGAGGCCCAAAAAGTTCGGGGGAGCTGGGGGACCCCGAAAATATAAGGGAGTGTGGCACTGAAAGTCCAGTCGCGCTGATTGCGCTGCCCAAAATGCGGCGAGCAGAGAAATCATAATAAAAAACCCGGCGGGCTAGCGAGCTAAAAACAGGCGGCCCACACCCCTCCAACCCAACCCCAGCAGAAGAATTGCAGTTGCCAGCCCAGATCACGACGGGGTTAGGTTCTCAGCGTGCTCAGCGCGGATCAGTGCCCGTACTTTTGCAGTACCCAGCACTACGCGGAAATGCAGATAACAAGCGACTAGCCAGGCACCCTCCCCCTCGGACAGACCTGACCTCAAGTAGCTGGATGTCCTCCAACTTGGTGCTTCAAGCTTCTTGTCATCCACTGCTTCCAGGCCTTTCCGGGCACGCGATCGCTGGGATCGCTGGCTCCGTTCTCGCAGCACCTCGTACACTGGCCTTGACCTGACTGGCTGCTGACTCCAAACCCACTCTGCCCTGGCTGACGATTACACTCCAAAAAATCTGCTCTCCAGGCCAGGAGGCGCCTAGAGTTGAGGCAACGAGTAGTATTTGGAGTCACTACGATAACTGTAACTCATGGAGCACAGCGCGTCTGCCGCACCAGAGAGAAGAGCAACACCGCTCGCCATATTTCGCTGTACGACGTCGAGACTGGATCCAATTCCAGCACTTTTGCCGACTGTCGGTCGCAACCGTTTCCACATTCTTGCAGCTGCCTCTCTGCATCCGTACAAAACCAGGCAGGCCATCAGCAACGGCCAGCAAGTGCTGTCCAGGTACCTGACGGTATACGAGTCCGATATCTCACAACACGGTCACTTACTACCAGCAGTAGTAATTTCATGATCGTATTGTCGGTCAACATGGTCGGCGATGGTGTCCTTCTCATCTACTATTTGTTCCTTTTTGTCATGTCTACCCGGTTTGTGCAGTTATGGTAGTGTTTGTCGTCGTCTCGTCGTCGCCATCTCCAGCCGTCTCTTGCATGTCTGCTGCTGAAAGACAGGTGGAAGGTGCGATGGGAACGCGCTTTTGGAACAGCAGGCCTGTACCTCGCTAGCACAACAGTCTTGCTGGCGCATTACACCATGATGGGCTTTTTGTTGCACCCGAAATTCCCTCTCGAGTTACAGTCCAGCCAATCACACGCCATAAAACAAGAGCTCCCTCTTCGCCAAATCAACAGGGGATCGAGAAAGAGGGGTTTCTCAAACGCGACTTCGTCTGTTGACGCTAAACCCAACGCACTCAGCAGTTTTTTGCGGTAATCCACACGCCAGCACCACACCACTATTTGTATTGCCCTCACAACCGCAGAAATGCGTTTTTGCCCAGCTGATTTATCGCGCCAGTAGGCCCGGATTGCTGCATCTCGGCGTGCTAAAGAGCCTACGTAGAGGTAACCAGAACAGTCAGATTGCGGGGTTTTCAGCGGCCTCGATGCTTACTGCAATTCTACTACCTTCCAGGTTACTTTAGCCTTCGTCAGTTTTTGTTTGCACAGATTAGGTACGCTCTGCCTGTAGCCCAGCACCTAGGTCCTACTGTGTGTAATAGCACCGCCCCGGCAATCGAAGCTCTGAGGGCTCTCTGCTCCCCGTCTCTTGCCACAGAACCCACTGTCCCATCCATGCCTCTGGGCACATTGCCTGAGGTACGTTACGTACCCTAAGATACCTTTCCTTCAGGGACAGGTCGGCAACTACTAGACTTCAGCACGGCTAGGCCCTTGCCCATATTGCACACAGTTGCAAGGTACCTTAGCTTAGCACAGGCCTCGTCCAAGAGCAATCTTCAGGCCACTGCAGCATTTGCAAGTGCTATGAGTATAGTACCACGTGCGTAAATTTACCCACCTGGTAGGTGTGCACATTACATTACACCCTAAATGCTCGCTCGTATGATTACCTGCTCTGGGGCCGCAGAAAAATCTTGCATCAACGGTCTCGTCTCGAGCATTATATCGTAGTGTATAACACCCGAACTCTCCTTCTAGGTCCTGCCGAAGTCCGCCATCCTGACGAGCATGTAATCTGTGGCATATAGGTACGGGTTCATGGAGAGGTACGGTGAATAATATTTAGGAGCTTGTGGTAGGGACTAGACACCTGAGGTATTCACTATCCGGCCCAGTCTATCTGAACCTAGCCGAACAGACCAAGCAAGGTATGGGGCGTGGTTGCAGACGGAACTCGCTGCGGATTGCTCGTCGTGTAAACATGCTGTAACTCGTCTTCAGCTTGATGTTGGTTACCTTGGTTACATTAAAGCGCTGTCAAGTGGCCCAGCTCCTCTTTCGAATGATAGATATCGCGGGCAAGCCTGGTAATAGATCGCACCAGGCAGGTGCCTGCCATCATGAGCACCTTACGTAGTGGAAGGGTGAAGAAGCATGGCAGATAAGGTAAAGCAGCACTCGAACGCGAATATGATGAGACTGTACCAGACGTAACGACTGAATCTTTCTAAAAGCGGCCCCTTCCCGTCAATAGCTTCCAGAATAAGAGCTTCCAGCAACGCTAGAACAGCTAGACTAAGGTAGTGATAGATACATGAGAGGACGACTGAATGTGTCCTGACGAGCTGAGCTCTGTTCTCCGCTATACCTACAGGTAGCGATTAGTAGCGCTACCTCCACACACGGCGATAGCCTAACTGTGGAGGGCGTCGATGTACCTTGATTTTACACCGCGTTGGACCCCTCATCGATCTGCCCCTCCATTACTTTGTTGCCGTGCCCCGCCATATCGAAGCTCCTCGTCTGAATGGAGTCTTGGCACGTTTCAATCCTCAGCACTTGATGCTCCTGTCTGGGCAACAAGATGTGCCCAAAACACGAGTCAAGCCGGATCAGTCCCACAGACTGCGTCACTGCCTCTATCTAGGGGTCCCTGATCCGACCGGTCCCTTTTTCCAACTTTCGATCAACCCACAAACAGTTGGCTACCTCCTCCTTCTCTCACCTTTTAACACTCCATTCTTCTGTGCTGGCAACAACAAATCATCACGATAACATCAAGTTTCCATTCTCTTAGTGTTTCGCTAGGAATTGGCTTTCCTCTCACCCATTCCCAACACCACTAGACTGTGTCAAGGCGGGGTAAACAACGTCATCCGAACTTGACACATCTGACGCTTCAGACAACCTCAACTTGAGCACGACATCCCAAGGCAGTTGCGATCATGGCTTTCGCCAAACCTTATCCCATCCTCTTGGGGATCGCGGTTCTCTTTCTCTTTGCCCGTCCAACTCTTGCCTTCGGAGCTGGCAATATTGCTGGCATCTCCAAGGTTGAGGGTCAGAACTGTACGTTTGCATCGTCTCGTTCCTCCCCGTCACGTCTGCTGGCGACAACTGATACTGACGATATCCACCTCACGCTGCAGGGCGCCATGGCGACATCGAAGACACACTCCTTACAATTCTCATGGCCCGCGCCGTGGGGGGCAAGAAGTTCGACAAGATGATGGTCTCCCGCGTCTATTTCGGCAACTGGCTCCGCGACTACTCCCAAGCCATCGATGTTGGCACTGTGAAGTCCATCTCCGCCGAGGCCATCCGCCTCCTCCTCTGCGTCCTCGGCTTCCTCTCCTTCGGCTATGGTAGTCGCGAATTCGAGGTCACAGCCGAGCGTCTTGGAACTTACCGGCCCGAGGACCATATCGACAATCCCAAGGACTATGCCGACAATGTCGACGCTAGACAATACGACCGCCGCCTTCGTGGCCCGGTCGACGAGCGAGTTGAGCTTGCCATTGACCAGGAGACCGGCATGAAGAACTACATTGCGAACGAACGTGCCAACATCATGACGAGCGCTCTGCATGTCCGACGTCTGTTTGGCAAGTGTATCGAGCTTGGACGGAACTACCAGCGCAGCAATAACAAGGCTGATCTGTACGAAGCCCTCCGACTCCTGGGTACTGGTCTCCACTGTTTGGAAGGTATGTGGTCAGACATGCAATTTTTCGTACGAGGTGCTACATTGGGCTTATTCGCTAATTGCACCGGCTAGACTTCCTTGCCCATAGTAACTACGTCGAGCTGGCGCTGATTGAGATGGGCGAGCGCGATGTCTTCCCCCATGTCGGACGTCGCACTCAAATCAGGCTCCAGGGTGCTCGTAACGAGGTGTATCCCCTTGTGACTGGCACTTTCGGAGGCGTCGACTTCTTGCACTCCGTCACTGGCGAGGTCTCGGACAAGCTGACACAGAACGAGATCGAGGAGCTCGAAGGAACCCTGCAGAACAGCCGCAACAGCGATACCAGCATCCTGGAGAACTTGCTGGATATGATCCCCAGCGGCCTCTTCGGAGGTGGTGACAAGAAGCAGCAGGTACACGACATTAAGAATAACGCGAACTCTGCTCAGCTCCAGAACATGAGCGTCTCCCCCAGAGAGCCGGAGGAGTACACCCGCTACATTCAGCAGATCTTCCAGCAGATCATGCCCGCCATCGAACTGCATGATGATATCATGCAAGGCATTTCCGAGGCCATTGACAAGATTCCCGTCCTGCCCAAGATTATCGAGCAGCTGGAGGAGCAGCTGTCAATCTTCGTCTTCTCCGTCATTGCCCCCTTTGTCGTCCCGGTCATCAACCAGATCAAGAATGAACTGCGGACTGGATCTGCCGAGATCATTCAGAGCAGCGAGAACGAGCAGCACATCGTCTTCAATGACGACAACAGCTCTGACCCTACTCACTCAATGCTGTCCAAGGACCATTTCTCCAATGTACGTGTCTCAGAGGAGTTAATTCACGTTAGGTTTGTGACACTGACATCGAATTCCAGATTCTCAACGAAGTTGCCGGCCGCACAGCATCCAAGGTTGTTGCTTGGGTTGTGCCCCAAATCATGGAAGCTTGGGACAACGACCGTACCGACGTTGATCGTCTCCTCAACCGCATCATCCACGGCGTCATGCACCACCCAGCGCAGCGCGACCAGGGAGAGGACGGCGCCCGCGACGGCCGCAGCATCATGTTCCGCACCGTCGAGGAGTGGTGGAACGAGAAGGATTCGCGCGAGAAGGACGACTACCGCCGTAAGCTGAGCCGCGACGGCGTGAAGCGCGGCGAGAACCACAAGGAGGGCGTCCACGACACCGGTCACGGCTGCGGCAAGCCTCTCGGGATGCACAAGCAGTTCGGCGGCAAAGGCGGGAGCAATACAATGGAAGATCAGATTGCTACCGCAGCTGCTGGTGCGATCATTGGTGGAGTCACAAGCGGTATCTCTGGTGTCTTTGAGGATCAGACTGGATACAAGCTTCCTACCCAGAATCAGCAGGGGAGCGGTCCCTGGGCCAGCGGCGATAGCAGCCAGCAGGATAAGCCTTCATCCAGCCACGGTGGCGGCGGACTTGGGGGACTCCTCGGTGGCTTGCTTGGCGGTGCCTTCAAGTCGGATGAGAAGACCCAGTACCAGTCGAGCGGTAGGACCGACGACGGCGGGTATCAGCAGACTACGACTGAGTATGGACATCACGGCAACCGCTACGGGCAGGCCGAAGAGCAGGTGACGGAGTACCCAGGCGGCGGAAGGCGCACCGAGTACAGTCAGTTTGAGCAACAGGAGGAGGGCGGCAGACATGGAGGACGGCGCCACGAGCAGGCGTCGGGTTACGTGGAGCAGACCGAGACTCAGCCGGTCTACGGAGGCGGATACCAGCAGCACACTGAGCGAAGGTGGGAGGATAACCGGGGCGAGTATCGCCGCGAGGAGGAGACGTCTACTTTCGGCGGTGGTGGTGGCTTT
Organism: Coniochaeta sp. PMI_546; assembly: GCA_021432605.1. Lineage (NCBI taxonomy): Eukaryota > Fungi > Ascomycota > Sordariomycetes > Coniochaetales > Coniochaetaceae > Coniochaeta > Coniochaeta sp. PMI_546. The sequence goes on along the minus strand of MU271149.1, from coordinate 957,370 downwards.
GGCGGCGGTCGTCAGGACGACTCATATGGTGGTGGGCGCCGCGAGGAGTATGGTGGTGGACGGCAGCAGGAGGAATACGGTGGTGGACGCCGTGAGGAGTATGGCGGCGGTCGCCAGGAGGAGTACGGCGGTGGACGCCGCGATGAGTACCAGGGCGGCGGCAGTGGCGGTTGGGGTGGAGGCGAAGAGCGCCGTGAAGAGGGCGGCGGTTGGGGCGGCGAGCGCCGGGAGGAGTATGGTGAGCGCCGCGAAGAGTACGGCGAACGCCGTGGAGAAGGCGGCGGCGGCTTTGGAGGCGGTATGTTTGGCGGCGGCGGCGGGAACATTCTCGAAGACCTTGCCCAACAGGCGGCTGACACATTCACACAGGACGACGGGAACACGGGGAGGGACACCACGGGAGACGATGAATGGCGAAGTGAAGAGCGCCGCGAGGACTATGGAGATGACCGCCGCGGCGGAGGATGGGGCTTCTAGGAGTGCTGCACCAGTTGCTTCTTGTGCTGCAGGCCCCCAACTCGCTGAGGAGCTCTTGAGTGACGCACGCTTCTCGTGTGGCAATCTCCATAGGCTCATCCACGACATGGTTAAGCACTAGGGAATATTTCTCGTCGGAGTCAAAAGAAAAGAAACGGGTTCGTTAGGTTCGTTACCACCCAGTCACTGTTTCCAGTAGAAAGCTCCCCCAGACTTTGAGTTGAAAGATGATTGGCCAATGTGTTTACCGCCTATATGTGAGTCTGACGAGCTATTAATATGGGGAGAATCCAAGGGGGCAGATCATCAACGGTATGTTCTCCGCTCTCCGCTCTCCGCACTTCATGGCGGGCTGCTGTGAGGGGAAGGATAATGTGTCACTGGTTCGCCAGTGCTTGCTGACGGGCGGGAGTGCTCGCTTCATGTCCCATATCTTACGATGCCGTACTCCTCACACGGCAGGTTAGACACGGTGGACGCACTTACACAGCAACACAGCCTCCGAATTAGCGATTTGACTAGATGCAGACGGCGGGCTGGCTACCCCAGATTGTGGCGGCACCGTTGCCGACGTTCCTCTTTCCCCTACTACTCCTTTTCTGGACTTCCGCTCTACTCACACGCAAACCATACAGCTGGTGATATTAATCGGCCTGTCGGCCTCAATCTCCCTGTGTTTATGGAGCGTATTCATTTGGATATACTGCAGTCATGATCTCCGACCGACTCCCGACCCTTCTTTTGCCCTTCTCGACTTATTCTAGGACCCGGGGTAGACTACGAGCCGATGTCATGGAAAATCGGTATATGATGGGAGTGTTTCTTCTATGGTCTCAACGCCCCTTGTTGACGACTCGTCTTCCGGGTTAGGGACTCTCTTCGTATCACGCCAATCCCTGAATCCCTTCGCACAAGGTGTGAAGTCATCTCTCCCTCATCCACGTTCCATACTCCAATATCAGCTCCTTTCCACAGCGACCATGCATCTCCCCCTCCCAACCCTCCTCGCCCTCCTTCCCTTCTTCCTCTCCGCCTCGGCTCAGGGGCCCTCGGGGTCCGGCAAGACGACCCGGTACTGGGACTGCTGCAAGCCCTCGTGCGGCTGGCCCAAGAAGGGCAACGCGCCGTCCCCGGTCCAGACGTGCGACAAGAACGACCGCGCCCTCAACGACGGCGGCAACACAAAGTCCGGGTGCGACAACGGCGGCAACGCCTTCATGTGCTCGAGCCAGAGCCCGTGGGCCGTCAACGCGACGCACTCGTACGGCTGGGCCGCGGTCAACATCGCGGGCTCCAACGAGGCGAGCTGGTGCTGTGCCTGCTACGAGCTGACGTTTACGAGCGGACCGGTCAGCGGGAAGAAGTTGATTGTGCAGGCGACGAACACGGGCGGTGATTTGGGAAACAATCATTTCGATCTGGCTGTAAGTTTTCACTCTCGCCCAGACTGCTTCAAAATCTGGTGTTTTCCAAATAGCGTTGACACTCTGCTTCAAACCAGATACCCGGCGGCGGAGTAGGCCAGTTCAACGCCTGTACGAACCAGTACGGCGCCCCGTCCAACGGCTGGGGCGACCGGTACGGCGGCGTGCACTCGCGGTCCGACTGCGACAGCTTCCCGCAGGCGCTCAAGGCGGGCTGCTACTGGCGCTTCGACTGGTTCGGCGGCGCGGACAACCCGGGCGTCACCTTCAAGCAGGTCGCCTGCCCGGCTGCCATCACGGCCAAGAGCGGCTGTGCCCGCCAGAACGACGTTATCAACGAGTCGCCCACTGGGCCCAGCACCGTGCCGACTTATACTCCGTAGAGGAGAGACGGGAGGTGCGGTTTCGAGGTCCCGTGGTGGTGTGGGCTGTGGGCTGTTGTACATATGGCGCGCACTGGCTCTGACAATGATGTACATATCGAGGCAATGTGAGTCTTATATCGATGTAACAGTGGCATCATTCCATAGAAATGCTTCCAATCTCAGTTCAAGATGGGCCGCCAGCCTTTTCTATGCACAAAGTCCGTCACACCTTCGTCCTTGAGGATCTCGTCGCCCAGACGACCAGTGACGACGCTCCGCTCCACTTCCGAACCCCTGACATAGAAGGGAAAAGTCCACCGGTTGTCCTCCGGTCCTTCTGGCGGCCTGTCCACGTCCTTGACCCAGGAGATCTTCCCGTTCTGCCTCTGCTTAACGAAGTCACTCCCAGCTCTGTCCAGCGACAGGAACCATCTCCGCTGGTGGACACTCCCTATCGTGTTGTCCGCGCCGGGGTACGCATTCGTCCTGCGAACCATGGCGTCCTCCAGCTCAAGTATTTCCCTCTCCATAGCCGACAGGCCATCTTCTCCTTCTCCCATGTGACTTTCGTAATCACCTCCTATCGTCGAGACGCCATCATTGTACTCTTCCTCCTCACTCCCGCTCGTCTCCGGTCCGTCCGGATCCTTCCTGCTACCCCTCCTCCTCCTCCTACTCTTCGGCCCAAACTTCACATTCCGCAATGCCTTCGCCCGCCCCTCCACATCATCCTCCACGCTCAGCCTCATGTGCACCGTGTAGCCCTTGGGCAACCTAGTCCCGTGCAGCCTTAACCTAATCTTCCTCTCCTTGAAAGCCCTGGCAAACTTCTCCTGCTGCGTCAGCCCGTCCACCTTCTCCCTCCTCTGCTCCTGACTCTCCCCTTCACTCTCCGTCTCGACCCCCTTCCTCTTCATCTCCTCCTCCTCTCGACTAGGTAAGACCTCATAGACACCCATGTCCCAGACCAACAGACTCCCCGTCTCCCGACTACCGGTCTCGATGAGATGGTTCCAGAGACAGTGGATCCTGGTCTCGGTGGCATTCCTGCCCAGGCGGGGGCTGTTGGGGTCGCCGGGGAGTCCCTTCATGATCGCCCAGGACGCGGAACTGGTGCCGTTTATCTGTAACCTGAGGTCGTAATGGGTCCCTGCTATGGGGTGGTCGTGCTGGTGGATCACGAAGTGGGCTCCCCGCGGGTTGTTGGCGTTGGAGGCGAAGAGGGAGGAGTAGGAGGGTACGGGCAGCCGGGGGAGGTCGGCGGGGAAGGGGTGCAGGACGTGAGAGGACAGGAGGTCGGTGAAGTGCGCGAGGTGGTCGGTTATCTGGACGCGCCCGGCTTCTATTGCTGCTGAGGTTGAGAGGTGGGATGGGCCGATCGGCTGGGGTTGGTTGGGAGTGGTGGTGGGTGGTGAGGGTTCGAGCTGGCGTTTGCGCTTTAGGGGTGGTGGACTTATGTCCCAGTCTTGGTTGCGCTTTTTGATGAATGGGTTGGGGAGGAGTGGTGGTGGACTACCGGTGGGTGAGTCCTCGGAGGAACCTGAAGACATGATATATGGCTACGTGGTGGGCTCGGATGACAGATGGGGATCTCAGGGTGAGTCTGCGAGAGGGCATGGCATGCCTTGCATGAACTGAGATGAATGGCTTGAAAGATGGTCGCATTAGACTTAGAGGCTGCCTTTCGCTGCCTCAGGGTTGCCAAGATGCGCCTGCTCGTCTCTCATCCAGGGAGGTTCCTGAGGTCGAGTGAGTATGCGTACGAATCTGGATCAAAACTAATACTTACTTACCTTTTGACTTGAGGTTTGTTTTAAGATCTAATGTATTTCGAGTTGATGATGTTGTTGAGGGTTGAAAGAAATGGTGGGGCTGGTGTCTTTGCAACTTGCATCATTGGAGACAGTGAATCATTGGAAACACAAGGCATATCGTCTCTATGTTGGTTATAACGTTTACGATCCGTGAACCTTGAGTTGAGTTCAGTTCTTGAAATGAGGAGGGGATATCAAACTACATATGCACCCATCATACACAAATCTCACATATCTCATACATCATAAAACCCACCCCAAGTACAATCACCTCCCCAGGCTTGGCAGTCGTAACTCCTGCCCTCCAACCACCTCAACAGAGTACTCCTTGCCCTGGTACAAGTATCTCACAAACAACACCTTGGTATCTAGAGGCGCCGGATCCCAGAACCCAAGCAAGTGGCTCTTCCGCAAGCCCTTGGGTATGAACACCTCGCCGTTATCCACAAGAGCCGCCACCGCGACAGTCACATCAGCCACTTCATCCGACGGCGCACCCTTGACGCTGTACTTGGCGCTCAGGATCACCAGTCCGCCCGCCTGACGTTCCGCCCTCTGCCGCGGCTCGACACCATTTGCCAGTACCACAGTCAGCTCGTCGGCCTCGGCCCTGCGCCTCGCAACGTACTCCTGCAGCTTAGCCCTGGAATCCTGCTCGCGCGGCTTCTTATCCAGCTTGCGTGTGGCCCGCCTTCTGCTCAAGATCTCTGCCACGCCAAAGCCCAAGAACGGAAGCACAGTGGCCCAGAACACCAGCTCCGTACTCATGCTCGACTTCGTGGCAAGGAGGAACGGGATGTTGACCCGCTGTCCCAGTCGCGACCAGTAGAACGACAGATGCAGGTTCGACGGCGACACCCCGACCTCGAACCCGAGTCTGGAGAAGCGACCGACCCTCTTCAGGGCTCGTAGAGCTAGATAGTCTGCTTGTTGGCCCGACAGCCACGACCTACTTACCCCAAGTTCAGCCTCGGCACGGAAGCCGCTCTTGCTATGAGGCCGGTTACTCGGCGGCAAGCTCGCGCTTGGAGCCGGAGACACCAGCGAGAACAAATTTCGACCATACCGCAGATATCCCGCAACCGTTTCCGCCGTGGCGCCGGCCGAAACGGTCCAAGAACCGGAAGGGTCGTCCTCCAGATCCGTATCCATTGCCCTGACACCCCGATCCGCAGGTCTGGTAAATCCCCTCCCAGAGCAGAGACCCAGTTCATATGAACTGACGGTGTACCCGACCTCAACAGTCGGCGCGCTTCGAAACGGGTTCCTCGTGTTGGCGAAGCCCTTCGTGAGCGTGGAGAATTTGGAGAAATGCAGACATTCTTCCGCTGGCCGCAGCGTCCAGTACCCGGCGTCCACTGTGAGAAACCCCGTGCCGCTCGCTACCCTTCTGTGGAGTGCTAGCCCAACAACGGGCGCTGACTTGTTTGCCGGTCCGTACTTCGTCACACACACCTCGACATTTACCGGGTGTCCGCCGCTAGGCAGGTCGAACGCATGTGCGACACGACTGGTGAATGCTGCTTCTGGAAGGATAGTAACTTCTGTTTCCAAGACTGTGTCTGGTAGGACCTTGTCCTTTCGATCCCTCGTAAGGGTCGTTGCGAACTCCTGGCGTAGCCTGACATTGAGCACGGGAAGAAAGCGTGAGGCTATCAGCTGCTCCAGGTGACGCGGTCCGTGGATAGATGGACCGGGTGGCTGGTATCGATCCGTCAGCACTGAAGCTAGCCGGTATGGCTCATCTAGGAAACCGTGGACACCTCCCATGACGGTAAGAATGGGCGCCGGGCTGAAGATTCTATCATGTCGTTGCTTCTTGTCCGGTGACTTGCTATGCACGAAGTCTTCCGCAGATGTGACCAGCTTCTGGACTTGTTCGCCCAAAGTCGGGAGAGCAAGCGTCGTTGTCTGGCAGAGTTGGAGGTCCACTGGGTTAAGAGCCCGCCATTTCCGCTCGCCACCTGTCCTAGAGCTACCTGGTGTTGGACTGGCGTCTACACGCAGGCCGAGGTCTGTGGATGATGCGATCTCTCCAGCTGCAAAGTCGAGGTATGCCTCCCGTAACCCGTCCTCGTAAGTGGCTTCGTCTCTGTCATACGGCAACAGCTCCAGTAACTCTGATTCGGCAGGAGAGTTATGATTGGAGAGATCGTAGACCACTCTTCTGTATGGTTCAATGAGCGTCCGAAACGCCTCTTGAACTGACATCAAGATGGAGTGAGCAATAGGCGTCAGGGGCTTAGGTTGTCGTTCCGGCTGGAGTATCGTGAACAGCCGATGATAGGCCTTCCATATGTCCGCCGCCGATAGCTCTATGTCTTCCGGAAGACAGAGTAGCTCATAGTAGCTTCTTTTAAGTACTACGCTTTGCCCGGAACGCTCAGCTGTAGGGTCTAACATAGGCTGCAACCGGTCTAAGACCACAGTGTCGTCCTGGTCTCCATCCTCTGTGGTGGTGGTGGCCCGTCCGAGGATAGATGATGCATCGTCGTCACCAAACTCATAATCTCTCCTTGTTGCGGCAAACTGCTCATTCAGAGAGAAGCGCGACTCGACAGGGCGAAGTGCATGAGAGCTGGTGTATGCGCCGGGATGGAGGTGATCGGTGTCAAATATGGCAGAAGAGCGGTTTGAAGATGCCCTGGATGATACACGGCCACGACGCACCCACGATCCTCGACCTATCGGGTCAGCCATGTTTGGTTCTGATTCTTGATCTTGTACCGGCTTGTTTATACAAAGAAGGGAACCAGAAAAGAGGCATCAAGTCACTCACCTGAGTAGGAATAACTGAGTCTGGCTATGACTGGGTAGCACTGGAACCATAGAGCCCCTCCGTTATTGACAGGGTTTCAGATGGTCAGGGGGTCGCGACAACCGCGTCTGGGTGAACGACATCATTTACCATTCAACCCCACAGAAACCACCAAAGCTAGAGACCCTCGGCTACCGTGTAATATGGCTAGTACTGATGGATTCGACCAAGACAGTGCCTGCATCTCTCTAGGATACGAAGGAACAGAGCCAGAGCTGTCTCGTTGCGATACACGGATAGGGTTGATGCATTCAGCTCTATGCTCCGGCGCGGCCGAATGCGCAGCCTTACCGACAATGGACTGACGTCGTGTTTCGATGGCACAAAGCAGGACGTTCATCCCCCGGCGGAGGACGGCGTACAGGCTTTCTGCCTAGCCTCAGCTGGAGGCGGCTATTGATCACGGAGTCTTGAAAAGCAAGCTGCTGCTGGTACTGCTGAGTGGGATAATCAGAGACAACAGCCTTTCAACCCCAAAACGCTAGTTCCAGCTGGAGAGCATGATGAGTTCAAGGATATTGGATGCCCCTTGACCGAATTTGCGGCACTGAGGACAAGACCAAGTGTTCGGGAAATCAGGAGACTCAAGCTTAAGCAAAGCTGTCAGTGAAGTCTCTCAGCTAGAGCTCCTATCTTGCTACCTGCGACTTGTGTGTTTGCAAATAATACTTCGAAGGTCTATCAAACTGCCATGCCCTGGCTCAGATGATAGCCATGGCTGAATTGTTACTGCTCATCGGTGCGAGCCAGAGGTATCCCATCTCATGTGGACTCAGCAGCGGAAACAAACCTCTTCCGACGACAAGAAAGGCAACGTGCGAGGACCAGTGCCTGCAGTGGCACTGCTACACTGCCCTTTGGCAGTTATGATGTCCATCCGACAACGGATCGAGAAGAGCAATGGTGCCGCTACACCGACCACGACACCGGCGGGCAGTCTCTCCCTCCACGCGTCGGGATGTGAGCCATGACACAACCTCGACCATCGTCGTGACATTATGCTGAGCATTAGCATTGCCGGGCAGCATCAAAAGAATGGCTACGGAGCTGAGGCCATCATGTGGAATGTGTATCTGTTCTCCAGGACTGAGAAGGAGTAGCAGATTCCAGGTGAGCAGGAAAAGATGCCGCTTATTCGATGATGGCTTAGATCTGTACCTATAAAGTGGTTGCCAGGTATTCAAGTTAACTTACCTTAGCTTACGGGCAAAGGCACCTAGGTCAGTCTCATCAGATGGCAGATGAGGTATCTAAGGTATGTATGAGGTGTAAGGCGTAAGGTATAGGTAATGTAAGGCAAGATACCTTAGCACAGTACATACACATTTGGACGTCAGCTCAAGTCTCGACAAGATATGAGGTACCGACCGTAGGTAAGGTAGGTAAATATCAAATGTTGAGAAGAGCCTGTGTGTTTTATTGGTCCAAATTATAACTGGTTATTATAAGGTAGCCATCAGCTCGTCAACTGACGCTGTTGAAGAAGGCAAGCACGACCCTGATTTCACAAAAACTGCCCCTCCTTGGAGCCTTACAGAGAGTGGATCCCATCACCAGCCATTCCACAATCCACGGGACCACAGCAGCAATTCCCCGCCCAGCCCACCAGCCCACCACGGCGAAGAAGAACCCTGCTTGCGGGATCCAGAGTCTCTCACCTCATCTCACCTCACCTTGGATTGCTTTTGCCCTGTCTTGCCATTCCCCCCCAAGACAGCATCCTCTAAAAAAACCCGACCGGCCATCCGCCTTCCCGAGCCAAACCTGCGCGACTCTGCGCATATACCATCAGCCGTCTCGCGACCATGGCGCGCGTCTACGCTGATGTCAACCAGAACATGCCCAGGGCATACTGGGACTACGACAGCGTAAACATCAGTGAGCTCAGCGGTTCTGTTCTGCCCCATCCCCACCTCTACGCTTTCTAGCAATCGCGTGCTTGATACGGACTTCTTCGACTGACTCTTTCTATGTTCAGGCTGGGGTGTTCTCGAAAACTACGAGGTCGTGCGCAAGATCGGTTCGTAGCCCTGCCTTCGATCCACACATTTTACCGTCACCACAGTACTGACCGCCTTGGTCACGCGATACAGGCAGGGGTAAATACTCAGAGGTCTTCGAGGGCATCAACGTGGTTAACTACCAGAAGTGCGTCATCAAGGTCCTGAAGCCTGTCAAGAAGAAGAAGATCAAGCGCGAGATCAAGATTCTGCAAAACTTGGCCGGAGGGCCCAATATCGTCGCCCTCCTCGACGTCGTCAGGGATGCCCAGGTATGTATCATTCATCTTGACCGGTGTACCCGCGAGCTGGCGACTGACTGCATAATATTACAGAGCAAAACACCGTCCCTGATCTTCGAATATGTCAACAACACAGATTTCAGGACGCTCTACCCCAAGTTCAACGACCTGGACGTGAGATACTACATCTTCGAGCTTCTCAAGGCGCTCGACTTCTGTCACAGCAAGGGCATCATGCATCGGGATGTAAAGCCTCATAACGTTATGATCGATCATGAGAATAGGAAGGTACGGGTCAACACTCTGATTTCATTCCATGTCATCCGAAGTATGTTGACGAAAGACGCAGCTGCGGCTTATCGATTGGGGTCTCGCCGAGTTCTACCACCCCGGGACTGAGTACAACGTTAGAGTCGCATCCCGCTACTTCAAAGGCCCGGAGCTCCTAGTAGACTTTCAGGAGTACGACTACAGCCTGGATATGTGGAGTCTGGGTGCCATGTTTGCATCGATGATCTTCAGGAAAGAGCCATTCTTCCATGGCAACAGCAACTCGGATCAGCTTGTCAAGATCGCCAAGGTTCTCGGGACAGATGATCTGTTCGACTACCTCGACAAGTACGAAATCGAGCTCGACGCACAGTACGACGATATCCTGGGTAGATTCCAAAAGAAGCCCTGGCACAGCTTCGTCACCAGCGAAAACCAGCGCTTCGTCAGCAACGAGGCCATTGACTTTTTGGACAAGCTACTGAGATACGACCATCAGGTATGCTATCCATTCCCGCCACACCTCTATTCCCGCTGTGTCCAGGCGAGATGCTAATTCTCAGTAGGAACGTCTCACTGCCAAGGAAGCCATGCTCCACCAGTACTTCAACCCCATCCGTGACGAGGCCACCATGCAGCAATACCTGGCCGGTGTCTCGAACAACAACAACAACCATGCTTAGGAAGATGACGAGACCGAATGCGTACTCGACGACACCAAAGAGCGCTCATGCAGCCTGACGTCTGTGGATGCACGAGAGCTGAGGAGGGCGTCCTGCCTCGCAGATCCGGGTGCCGCGGTCGAACAGGCAATCTCACAGGCCGACTGTACAGCGGTAGCTTCTCCTGGGGGCAGTCGCAAGGAATCAGTTAAGTGTGGTCCAGGAACGGTCGCACCCGGTCTGGGAGTTGCGCAGGGGGAATCAATTCCCATCCGGACACGGCGCAATGTTCCCCCGCTGCTTAGTCGTCACCCAGTTTCCTTGCACCCCTTTTTGAGATCAGGAGATGAAGGGAGGCAAGATACCCAAGGCGGAAGCTGAGAGTCGGTTCAAAACCATTCCGCTGAAAGGTCGGATCAATACCATTCGCTATGAATAAAGAAGCGGCCGGGTACGGCGTTACGCGACTATGATTTTTTTGCACATTGACTTTGTTGGGAGCGGGCAAGCTTGCGTGCGTGAGGCACTTCTGCATGGCCAGCTAGAGAGTATTGATACGAATAGGGGCTCCGCGGAGGGAGGGTCTCGCGGGTCCATTGTATTCAAGTATTGCACGTTGGCAGCAGGGTAATTCTACACCGGTTTCTATTATGCTCGACGGCCTGCCACACTACTCCGTGACCTTTGTTCTGTACGGCGGTTCTCCCATGCTAATCTTAAAACACAATATTTCCACCCTAATGACAACCATGATGAACACGCCAGTCAACGCCTCTGCCCTATATAAGGTACCTGACCACCATACGAAAAACCACTCCATACTCCATAAACCCAGACCAAATAATAATGCTAGACACCTCCTCCTCCTCCTCCTCCTCCTTGCGTAACGCCCGCCCTCCCGCCTCCATTGGCAGCACTAACATTACTCGCATGGGCCAGCAGGAACTTGCAGCACGTGAGCGTGAGCTTGCACGCCTTGGTCCAGCCGTCGTCCTGCGCGATGCCGAGCTTGATGCTCACCTCGCCGATCTTGTCGCCCTCGATACGGTAGGGCAGGCTGAGGCCCTCGGCCCCGTCGGCGCCGGCCGTCTGCCGCTGCACAAAGGCGCCCAGCTGCCGCACCAGCTCTAGGAAGGCCGTCATGGCCACGTCGAACTTGCGGTGCATGAAGGTCAGGCCCAGCGGCATGTCGCCCGAGCTGTACAGCTCGAGGACGTGCCTCTTGGGCGGCTGCGGGGGGGCGCTGGTGCCGCCGCCGCCGCCGCCTGCCCTGCTGGAGGCGGGGGAGACGGGGTCGAGGCGGATGATCTTGGAGGTGGACCCCATGGGCTGCGGCTCGTAGCCGTCGAAGCGGTAGCCCAGCTTGTCGGCCACGGTGACGAGGAGGAGCAGGGCGTGGCCCCAGGCGGCGTTGATCTCGGGCCAGTCGACGGGTTTGCTGGAGAGGCGGCCCAGGCGCAGGCCGTTGATGGTGGCGAAGGTGCCGTCGTGGGAGATGCAGAAGGTGTCGTTGTAGACGTTGGACCGCTGCAGCTTCTCGAGCAGGCGCGAGTCGTGGTCGAAGCGGGAGTTGATGCTGTCGCGCTCGTTCTGGAAGGTGGCGAGCTTGGTGGCGAAGTCGTTGCGGGAGCGCCAGAAGGACTCCTCCTCGGCGTCTAGCTGGCGCGATTCGGCCTCGAGGGCGAGGAGCTCGGCGTCCAGGGCGGACTTCTCGTCTTCCAGGCGGCGGAGCTCGGACAGGGCTGCTTCTTCGTCCTTGCGGGCTTTGAGGAGGGCGGCTTCCTGGGCGCGGAGCTCTTCGTCGGTCAGGGGGGAGGACTGGATCTGTTTTAGGTAGGAGACGTAGGCGTCGCGCTCGCGGGAGGCGGACTCGAGCTTCCTTTGCATTTCTTCGACGAGGAGGTCGGTGCACTCTACGCATATTGGGTGGTCGATGTCTGAGCGGGCCGATAGGATCTCGAAGAGCTTGGTTATGCGCTCCATCTCGTAGGACTTGGAGGTGTCTTCGTCGTCGTCTTGTTGGGCGCCATCGTTGGTTGGCTGGGCTGGCTGAGCGTCACGTCGCGATGGCGTCTTTGGTGAGTTGTGGAGAAGGGGTGGTACGACTTGCGACTCGGTCAGGAGTATGAACGACATGGCAGAACTATCGCGTAGTCCAGGGGCACCGCGGCCGGTGCCGCTGTGGCGCTTGAAGGTGGGAGGTCCGGCATTCTCGGAGACCTGTTCGAGGAGAGATCTGCGTGCTCGGTCTTGGGGAGGCAGAGGTCGGGATGAGTGAAGCTTTCGGGGTGGTTGTTGGGAGTGTGTTGCTGTAATACCACGTTAGCATATGGCGCTACTCGGAAGGCCTGCAGGAAGGAGATTAAAGAGGACAGTGATGAGACTGACCGACAAGCAGATCATAAGCTGCTGGGTTGAGGTCTTCCAGAGAACCGTCCAGCTTGAGCGGCGTGCGGCACTTCTGGCAGAACATTGTGGGATATAGCACTCGGGCCGTTGTCCATGCTGGTCGGCAACGGCTGGCCTCGGTGTCGGAGACCGGGTTTTCGTGTGTTGAAAGAAGTCAAGAGGGTGAACTGGATGACACTCGAGCTTCGATTATACTTGGGGTTTCCGGTGGCAGTTCGCTCCTCAGCAGCGTCATAAGGCAACCCCGGCCACGCTAGACCATCACAGCAACGAGCCCATGCACTGCACGTGCCCCACTAACGCGTGCATCTTGACTTCTTAAGTGCTGCAGGGGTGGCCATCCACTGCGTCCAGCCGTCAGACGCGTTGAGAGCTCCATCCCAGTCCCAGCCCTCCATTTATCGATTGCGGTTATCTTTCTGTGCAAAACCCCCCGCGTTCACCTTTGCAGCGGCCGCATGTCTTTCGTACAGATTGACAATTCTCCATGACTTCTGTTTGCATCATAGCTAACAAAAGATGGAACGACCGGCGAAACGACCTCGTCTTGGCTCGTTCCTCCATGACGACGACGATGCCGACGACGAGCTGTTTCTCGACCCTCAAGAAGTCAACGCTCAGCGCGACCCTGCCGTGCTGCTTGAGCAGTCGCGAGCCGTAGCTTCGTTCAAGTTAAAATCGAGATGGGAGTGCGTCTTCGAAAAGTACGAGAAGGATTTCACGGGTGCCGACGACATAATCAATTTTTACACCGAGGAACTGCCAGAGGTGGAAGTTGACAATGGTCATATTCGGTCTCTGGCAGATGCAGACGACGCCAAATCGGTTGCTGCCTCTGAGACGGCAGACCTGGACGAAGAGGAGCGCATACTACACGGCAAGGGAGCCGCAAGTGGACAGTTGATTCGATCCGGACCGACCTCTTTGCTACCGCGCGCATTTTACGGAGGACGCCTGTCAGGGCTGGCTTCTCTGGCCCCGGCGCCACCGAGACTGTCGACAATGTTCTCGTCCGGGTTTCATTTCCCCTCATTCTCGTCGTTTGGCCCGCCGAAGACCTTCAGCGAACCTCTCGAGTCGATCTGGAACGCTCCCGAGTTGCCTGCCGAGGCGTTCCACAACCACGCCCCTGTAACGGCGGTCACCAAACGAAGGGTTGCTGTCAAGGCGCTTGTCGCTGCCCAGGGCGACGGCAGTGACGATGACGATATCATAATGGGAGATACATCATCCTGGATACGAGATAGAGCAAATAAGACCGCCCCGTTGCCGCGGCCTCGATTGACAAATCCAAGGTCCAGTCCAACGGTAAAGGATCTGCTTCCCGGACAAGATACACCTAAGCCGCCTCACACTGCGACGACAACATCCAGTTCACATGAAGTGGTGAACCAATCGGGGCGGAGGAAGCCTGGCCGGCCGCGGAAACTTGCAAAGGTGAACACTTCGGCCGAGAAGCCGGCCAAGGCCAGACCAAGTAAGGCGACAGTAGTCCCAGATTCAGACACGGACCTTTCGGAAGTGTCCCCTGTTGTTGCAAACGACGTGGAACCGCTCAAGGACTTGTATGATGATACATCTAGTGCAGAAATATCATTCAGACCGTCAAAGTCCCTGGTTCGCATTGAAGTCCAACTTCCACGCCGCCGCCGCCCCGATATTGTGCCGTCACAGCCAATTTCTAGGATATCCTTACTAGCAAGTTCTCTGGCGGGGAAGACGGAGCAGCCGCTTCTTGATTCATCTGCTCTGGTCGTGCGGGAGAAAGCATCAGTCCAGAATAGGAGGCGAACTTTACCACATCCGTCTAACCCGACACAGCACGAAATTCAGCGCCACGGCAGTAGGAGACAAACTCTACCAGCTACCCGAAGCGTTCAACTCAGAACCCCAGCGAACAGTAGCCCTGCTAAACCTCATGGGGAGGATGAGATGGTTCTCGAGTCACAGGATCAACGGGTGAGCGAAGGGTCTGAACAGGTCCGATCAGATACACAGCCGGCTGCACGCACAGAGCATTTCTCGAGGAATGCCATCGACAAAGACTACCACTTCTCCGATGAGGACGAGTCCTGGGTATCATCGAGTAGGGTGAGGAAGAGCGCAGAACAGATCCAAGAGCCGGCTTCGACAACTAGGCGAGCTCTGGCGAAACGAGTACCGAAGACAACCACGCTTTCAGGGTCATCTCGCTCAATTCGTGCATCATTCCCTGCTGTCAAGAAAAGCTTCCGGCCCACCAACGCGAAAGCGCCAGAAGAGACCTTGACACAACAAGCAGGGCCGACCGAGACCACCTCCGAGGAGATTCCGGCCCCTATTACCCAATCTACTGCGGAACTCGAAGACTCTGCGGCCAAAGCCGTTGAGCATCCAGAACCGCCATCTCCGAAGGTCGACAATCCGCCGTCCCCCCTACAAAGTGACCCAACACCTAACAGACTTTCAACTCTGATCTCACCGATCACGCCGTCCTCCAACCGGGCAAATAAGAAGCCAGCACCAGCAGCTCCTCTTGTCACGCCTTCCTCTCGCCACTCCAACTCCAAACCGACCACAACCGCAAGCGTCACTCTAGCCTCGACCTCGAGACACAGTATCCTGTCCCTGCTGTCTGACTCGGATGAAGACGAGCTATCCTTGTCTCTCGACCAGATCAGTCCTCTCGGCAGGAAGGCCCACAACCAACACCCAATTCTACCCATGAAGAACCGTAGCACGGCTCAGAAAGCATCCGTCAAGAGGATGTCGTTGAGTTCCTATGCCAGAGCAACCCCGAAACAGAAGAGGTCGCGGCTCAGCGGTGGCTGGAAGAGTGCTGCCACCGCCCGGGTAGCTCGCCGGGTTAGTGAGGGCATTGCTGACCAAGACGTGCACCGAACTCCCGGAGGGACCTTGCGCAGATGCGGCGAGGACGGGTTCAAGTGTGAGAGGGACTTTTGCTTTGCTTGCTTGTAGAGATACCAATTTATATACAGGTATGAGGAACAGCTTCGAGAGGGGCTTGATGGCAATGATCTGGGAGTGTGTCTGCCAGGATGAGCGAGCTACTAAGAAGGCCCTTCTTGTAGATATGGCTGAAATCTAACCTACATCAAGATGCCTATCTCTTCCACGTTTCCATCTGGAATTAAGCACCAGGTATTCAACACAAGGAACGATGCTGTAAGAAAATGATGGAAACCATCCTGTGTCCAGACATAAAGTCCAACACCGGCTTCTGGTGAAATCCTATTGGAAGAATATGTCTGGATGATGGCTCAATTGGCATTGGTGGCACCGACACAGCCCAGAAGATAGTTCTATGCTTTGCAACCATGAGATGGGCTCATTGTCACCTAAGTACCTAATCATAAACATTGATGTTCTACATCTAACGAGTCATTCAAGGCTTCCTTAACTATTCCAGCTGTTGTCTGTCAACTCTTGATCAGTATTGATTAAATGTACATACGACCTGATCGTAAGACCTCTTCATGGCGAGATGCGCTACCCCGTCCTTGATGACCTCACCGTGTATGACTCCTGTACTATTGCACTATGGCTGCCCGTGTATCTCGGTGAAAGTTGCAGCGTAAAACGGTCTCGGATGCGATAACATTGGCAAGCAACATGCCACGCCGCCGTGACTGACTGGGGGTGTAACTGCTCGAAACTTGTTCCAAGTCCTAGGGTCAAGGCAACATGGCGGCTCAATCATTCGTCCAGGATATATGATAAGATGAGAATGTTGCAATGCATCCAGCCTTACACATACATGCAGGCCATCGGGCTGTGGGTTGTCAAGCGCTGTTCGTGCATCACACATCGGTTGCTCAGCCCTCCAAACGGAGCTATCTGACGCCGCTTGTCGCCGCGTGGTTGGCTGACTCCAATCTGCGACTTCATGCCGGCGTCTCTGCTGCCTGCCGTGGTTGCCTGGGCTTGCCTGATGGACACACAATTGTGAGTTACACAGCAATTGGAAAGGCGGGGAGGAAGGGGAGGGGGGGAGCAGGATGAGCAGTCTTGGGGTCGAGAGCCTGACGCCCGGCTTACATGGGTGAAAGTAATAAAAAGAGGATGATATGGATGAGTCCGGCCTCGTGGATGTTGTCCTGCTTCTCTTTCGTTTCTGTCCTCGACTCGGCATCAAAAGCTACCTTAGAAATCAACCTTGCCTTCTGCTCAGCACAGCATCACACATTGATCCCAAGTCAAAGACAGACAACATGACGGGCTCAGCCAAGTTTGTAAGTCATATCCTCGACATCACCACGGTCCCCCATCCCACTAACACTGCCCAGCCGGACGACGACTCCGCGTCCACGGCCAGCTTCGAAGAAGTCGGCCCCAGCGGCAAGTTGTCGGCCAAAGAGATTGTCATCCACGACAAATCCGCTAAGGAAGGCGACCTGTCCGACGATGCGGTGCCTGACATCCTCTACGTTGTGCATTACCGTGGCATCGATGGCCGGCTGATGGACTCTCGCAAGAGCTCCAAGCCGCTGGACATCACCCTCGACGCCGACGATGCGTCCATCTCCACCTCTTCCAAGAAGAAGGCCCCCGTCCTCGAGATCGTGACCAAAGTCTCGGCCACCACTCCAAGGCGCCGCCGCTACCCTCCACCAAACCGCTATGCGTACAACGGGTACAGCTCCGACTCCGACGTCGAGATCAAGGAAGAGGTGACGGTCACCAAGGTCGAGACGACCGAGATGGTGATCCACTCCAAGTATCTGCGTAACGCCCTGAATGCCGTTGTGAACTACTACCCAGGCGTGGACTTCCTCGGCGACAGAGTCACCGTCGAGGCCCCCTACCGAGTCTTGGTCCATCATGCCAAGGAGCTGGAACTCTACAAAGTGAACCAGCCGATCACCCACGACAGCGAGACTCGGGACAACACAGCCAAGCACATCGACATCCTCCTCGGTTTCCTGAAGGATACCCTCGGCGAAGCCATGTCCGCCGAGGAAGCCCGCTGGCACGCGGCCTCCCCGATGGTCACCTTCGAGAACTTCTGGATGGTCATGAGGCCCGGCGAGGTCATCTACCGCAAGCTGGACGGCCACTGGACGCCCTTCGTCGTGTCCCGCGTGAGCACCGGCCACGCCGGACGCGGAGCCGCCAGTGCCGCCACCCAGACCCGCGCGGCCTACGTGGTCGATTGCTGGAACGTCGAGTACGTCGACGGCAAGGTGCAGAGGCTGATGGAGAGCTTCTACATCTACCCCTTCAACGGAGAGCAAGCCATCCACACCCTCCCCGTCATCCCCGCCAGATTCTTCCCCGGCGGGGCCAAGGCGAACGCCGAGAGGCAGGTGCGCTTGGGCAAGGTGTACTGGGAGCTGTGCAAGCGGCCCGCTTACAAGGAGTACGACGGTGCCATGGTCGCGAGAGACGGGTGCCCCACCGGCAACCTCAACGGGAGGGTCATCGTCGACTGCGACGGGTACGACAAGTTCCGCGAGCACAACGGCAACCGCGGACGGATGCCCCCGCCGCCGATCCCGAGGCGCGGGCAGAGCCCGCCACCCAACCCGATCCCGCCCAAGGACCAGCTGCCGCAGTTCCGCAGCCGCTGTCCGTGCGCGGCTTGCGCGAAGGAAGGGGTCAAGGAGACCGAGAGCCCGTTCGCCGGGTTCGAGGACCTGGACCCCAACGAGGACACCCCGCCGGAGAACGACCTGTTCTTCACGGTGTTGGCCGACACGATCCCCGCCTTCATCCTGGCGGAGCGGCGCTGGGCGATGCTCAAGGTCGAGGACCTGAAGGAGGTCAAGCCCGACCGCGAGGCGTTCAAGTACCTCGTGCTCGACGACGACATCAAGCTCACCGTCAAGTCGCTCATTGGCAAGTTCGCCTCGTCCGACGGCAAGGTGAGCCCGTGGCCCAACGACTTCGTCAAGAACAAGGGCGAAGGGCGCATCTTCCTGCTCCACGGCTCCCCCGGGGTGGGCAAGACGTGCACGGCCGAGTGCGTGGCCGAGCTGACGCACCGGCCCCTCCTGTCGCTGACCTCGGGCGACATCAGCACCAGCATGTCGGCCAGCTCAGTGGAGCGCAACCTCAACTACTTCCTCCAGCTGGGCGAGCGGTGGGGCGCCCTCGTGCTCCTGGACGAGGCGGACGTCTACCTCGAGGAGCGCCGGACCAAGGACCTGCACCGCAACGGGCTGGTGAGCATCTTCCTGCGCGCCCTCGAGTACTACAAGGGCGTGCTCTTCCTGACCACCAACCGGGTGGCGGCCTTCGACTCGGCCTTCACGAGCCGCATCCACGTGGCCCTGCACTACAAGAAGCTGTCGGACGACGACCGCATGCGCGTGTGGATGAACAACTTTGAGCGCCTCGAGCGCGACAGCGGCGGCAAGTGCTTCGTGCCCCAGTCCGCGAGGCAGTACGCCTACGAGAGCGACGAGATCAGGGACCTGCGCTGGAACGGGAGGGAGATCAGGAACGGCCTGCAGACTGCCGTCGCCCTGGCCGAGACGGAGGCGCTCGAGGACGGCGTCGAGACGGTCACGGTGACGGACAAGCATCTCAAGGCCGTGGCCAAGATGAGCAAGGGGTTCAAGGAGTTTCTGAGGAAGAGGCGTGGGTGGGACGACGACGAGGACGAGGACGACGATGGGGCTAGTAGCTCGAGCGGATCGTCCTTCATCGGGGACTAGATTAGATGAATTGGTCTGATTGTCTTGAGTCTCATTAGGGATCTCGGTTTGGGAGAAGGACGGACTGTTAGAGAACGGACGGATCGCAATGCCGAGTCGATGACCCGAATGAATGAATGAATGGCTGGCTTACACGATGAACGGATTCCAAGGTTAGATTGCACAGGGTATCATGTTGACCGGTAGTTAGCACTTAAGCGATCACCCATCACGTCAGACAATCGCAATTTGCAGTGGTAGAGATGAAGTCCAAGAACATCTCCAATTCCTACTAGCCCTAGCCACAGGTGTATCTCTCAAACACAGCCTCCCCTCCATCGCACACTCTAAAGCGAACTCGTCCGTTTTGCTCTGTGAATCCAAGCCTTAACTGAGACACCTTCCCTATCCCACTCCCACCCTGCCAGGAGATCACTCAAGGCGCCACTCTCTGAAACCCTTCATGCTCATGTCGGCAATGCTGACGAGCTCATCCTGCCTCTCCTTCCCACATTCAACTCTTGTGTTCCCAAGAGAGCACTCAAGGTGCCAATGCCTTCCATGTCCACCACACTCAGCTCTGTCTAGCAGAGGAGCCCATCCAGGTGTCCTCCCCAGATAACACTTCGTGGCTTCCTCCCCGAACTCTTCTCTCCGCTCGCCATGTCCCCTTGCCTGCCCATCTTCGAATTCTCATCATCACCAAGTCCTTGTCTTTTCTGTCTACCCTCCTCCACTCCACTCACATGTGCCCAGTGGCCCTGCGTCATTTGTAGGCAAGTTAGTACCCGTCCAAGAATGCAAGGGGAGGAGCTGACTTACCAGCCCCGAAGGGCCATTAAGGATTTTTCTGTGAAGAGTAAGCAGCACCCAAAATGCCAACGACCGCCTATCATACACGCCCCCAAGACTATCTACTCCCGCTATCTAGCCCCCGTCCTCCCACTGCATGCAGCCCTATCCTCCCTACTTCCCCTTCTCGTCCCCGAGCCCCCCTTCTCTGTGGGTTTTTGGGGGGCGTACCCTCGTTTTTCCCCCACCTTTTTGTTGGCTTTTGTGGGGGGTGCCAAGGTTATTTTTTTTTTTTTTTTAAATTTTTTTTTTTTTTTATGACAGAAGATCAGCTCTTAGCAGAGTTGTCCCTGATCTCCTGTCTGGCCAGACCCTTTTTGGGGCTGCCTGGCCTTGGAAAACGGCCTGGAGTCTTGGCCTAAAGTCTGATTAGCCTCAAGCTCAAAGCATATGTGGATGATGTGTTGCAGCGAAGATGATCATTCAGAGAGAAGATTATGTGTTCGACATGTTCCCGTTGGGACACGACAGACACCGGAAAGCCGGCACTGAGAGAGTCGCGTCGAGGGAATTCCGCCTAAGGATGACGATACGATTGTTCTCATCATGAGATGGGGAGGGAAGAATGGTGAGGGGGTACTTACATTGCCCAAGCTCCATAAGCAAGCGTATACAACCAACGGACCAAGACACGGGGAAGTGAGCATGTCGTAGAAGATGTAGCAGACGCCAGGCACCCTCGACATATGAGATGATATGGAAGGTCGAGGGGCTCAATCATCGTAGGATATTTGGCGTCGTTGAGCCAGCTGGGGGGTTGCGCTGGACTCTTGAGCTTCGTCGCCATAGTCGAGGCTTGCTAAGCCAGTGTCCACCACGTCCCATGTCCGTTTTCGTAGATCCGGTTTTTCTGGCTCAACCCGTGTCTTGGTCCGTTTGCGCTTTCTCTTCTTGCCTCCTGCCTTGACAGTCTCGGACTCGAAATTGTCCTCGAGACGAACTTCACCAGGCTCGAGGGCCTCGGTGGCATGTGGCGATATCTTCGTAGTCGCACGTGGGCTTGATGTCGTAGGCTTGAAGCCTGCTGATTCTTGTGAGCGGCGCAAGGCTTCGAGTTCGGAATGTCTGAACATGGCAATCTGCTCGTCCGTGAGGGTGCGCTTCACGCCGTCCTCATAGTAGCCCAATCCATCATCGTCCTGCTCTTCGTCTTCGTAGATCTCATCTTGATGGAAGGGATGGACTTGCTCGATATGCTGAGAGCCATGTGCTGGTAGGAAATTGGTGGAAAAGTGCTGGACGCCGACATGGCCAAAATGCGCCTCATGGAAAGATTCAAGCTCTGCCTGGCAAGATGTTAGAGAATGGCTGGGAAACGATTGAAGGAAATACAAACCTGGCTGATTACAGGCGCCCGGAGTGCGGTGCTTGCCATTGTTGTTGTGGAAATGATGTCAATGACGCTGAGATGGGGGCACGATTTTCGCTTCGCGCTGATGCCGCAGGGTCACGTGGAGACCACTCTTTCAAGATCAAGATCTAGATTGATGATGATGCTTGTCTTGCGCTCAACGGTTGTAAACTTCGTACCGAAGAGGTTCAGGGGATGTGGTTGAGATATGTGAGGTCGTTGTCGGTTATTGCGGCCAACAAATGGTTGTGGTGATTGTGATCTCGTGTGCTGCTCCGAGTGTCCAGTGATGACAGAGAAGAGATAGTGAGAGCAGCAGAAACTGGTGCGGATTGAAGATAATAGAGCCCTTGGCTGTTCTTGTTCCTGTTGTTGTTTGATAAGTGGTGATGGTCCTGTGTCTCTTCTTCGATCGGATCTCATCAACCAGCAGTGTCCTCCTCAGAGCCTAGTTCTGGCTGAGGAGGGCTAGGGCGCTTTGGAAAGCGCGGACAACTTCGGTTACTTCGAATAGTTAGTCTCCATGCATGCATGGCACATTGATGGGGATGGACTCACAATGCTTTTTCTTCTGCACCAGGCTCTGTTCGGCAATCTTGACGTATCGCTCGCGAGTCTGCAATCGCTTGGCTCCGCGTTCGTTATCGTGAACAGATGCTGCGGATGCCCAAACGTTGAAGTACTATGATGCAGTCAGTAGGTGGTAGGTCGGTGTTGAAACTGTTGAGATGTACCTTGACGAGTCGGTCAAACTCTTCGAGAAGCTCTTTTTCTTGGTTGTTGGCTTCAGCGAGTGCTTGCTCGTAGCGACCCTCAAACTCGTCCCAGTCGAAAGGTGCCAGATGCCCTGGGGTGCTGGGAGATGTGGCAGTATTGTCCTTGAGACCGTTCATGCGATCATTCGACGTCTTGGGTTCTGGGGTCTTGACCTGAGTGGGACGTGCTGGCTGTTGTTGAGTGATAGTATCGACAGCCATCAAGTCGTGGTTATTGTTCTCAGCGGTGTCTAGCTGAGGTGCTTGCGAGCGTTGTTGAGGGACTGTTGGCGATTCAGGCCGATCTTGAGATTGGAGCTGGCCGTCCTCGTTGGCCGTGGAAAGTTGCTGCGGTGAGCCCGATGCCATCGCCTTCCAGATATGTCCCTTGTCGTCCTGTTTTCCTATTCCTGGTTCCTTCTTGGGAACCCTCTTGTTCTCTGCCCTGGTTCTTCGAGGAACCGGCGTGTTTTTTTTGTCTGGAGGTATTTATTTTTGCTTTTGGTTACCGCGCGACTCCTGTTTCCCAGAAGGCAAGCGCGATGTGGATGGAGTGTTGTGTTCCAGCTAGCCGTTTTGCTCCAACGACAAGAAATGTGATTTGGATATGTCGTTCTGCTAGAGACAATGACGGACTGCGAAACTGAAGATTGAAAGCACCACACCCGAAGACAACAGATATTTGGTTGTGTGTCAGTTTGTGATGAGGGTGGTCGTTATTTTGCCCAAAACAACAAGGTGCTCGTGAATCTTAAAATGAGCGATCAGAACACAGGAAGGTGCGATCGGTCACAATAGCAACGACAAGGTCGTGAAGGTGTGGAGGTGTGAAAGTGAAGTTGAGACCAGTTGCTAAAGCCGTTTGCCCAAACGGCGAGAACTCGATCTTGATGTAAGGTAGGTTAATGTAGATCTGACCGGAGTTCAGTTGAGTATCTGCGACGAACCACGAACCGGGAATGGATTGAGGTGTTGATTTGTCGAGAAATGTATCGTAGGACCTGAGGTTGAGGATCCTAAAAATCTAAGGTGATGATGGAATGACTTCTGCCCCAAAGTCAATGGATTGATCTTGATGCCCAATCCTCGTCCTCTTCGTCTTCTTCTGAGAATGGATTTCGGCCTGATATTTGTAGCCTCCAGTCCTCTTCCCCGCGCAACACGATGCCATGCGATGCTGAGCTGTCGACGAGGCCTAAGTGAAGCCAGCTATGGACAACTCGTGATATAATTGGAAGGTGCGTCCACCACAAGACAGTGTTATTTGTGGATCCCCAGAAACGAGTTGCAGGGGTCAGATGGTGGACAGGGATGTGTCATGCAGGCAGCTCTCCCTTCGATAAGATAAAGTAGGTGACTCGCAGCTGGACGTTTCCGATGTGTGACGTGAATGTCATCTGAAAGCTTGCCCATTTCGCTTTTCTGCATGCGCATCCGACATTAGAGGTTTCTTTGCCCAAAAAGAAACCAAAACTGAAGGGAAACAACTGGAAAACAGTCTGGTTGCTGCTTCCCTTCTTTGGAGATGTGACTGCCTCTCAATAGTTCTGTTGGCAGACTCCCAGGTTGAGGAAGGAGCTGACCAAGGACTTACAGTCACCAACCACATTGACGAACCGATCCTCTCAAAATCGGCTCGACAAACCACATATCGCTCTCTCTCTTTCTCAGAGCTCTGTCTCTGTCTCTCGATCTCTCTCCCATGCAAGATGGACAGAATACATTGTGACATCTGCCATCGAGCGCATAATGGACAAAAGCTGCCGTTCCTCTGCGTGGTAGATGCTCGGAACCGGCTGTACGAAGGTCGCGTCCAAAATGCAGCGTCGCTGATCCAGAATGATAGACTGGAACAGCAAGTCAACGCGCTCATATCATCCGCCCAAGACGACAATGAGCGGTCTGCCTCATCAAATAATGTTCGTGCCGCCAACTGGAAGTCGGAGCAAGCGGCGGCCGTCGATAGGACCAACCAGATAATAGCCCAAGCTGACAAGCTGAAAGCCGAGGTGGATGCTGCCCGGAAAGAGATCCTGCGTCGAAAGAACGGTATATCTCGCAGAAGGTCGGATCTCGCAGCGGTGTCGGAAGGAATAGCAGCGCGAAGAACCAGGCAGATCGAAGACATCGAGCGGTCCATGCAAATGTCAAAGTACAAGTGGAACCGAAGTGCAGACGCAATGGCGGCGACGCGAGCCTTTCTCTGTGAAGAGGCTGCTCGGCTGTATGGTTTGCGCCAAATCCGCAAAGGAAACCAAAAACGGTTCGAAATCGGTGGCGTCGAGATCATCGATCTTCATGCCCTTAACAGTGAGTCGATGTCTCTTGCCATGATCTGAACTCCCAAAAAAAAAAGAAGGAGAAAAGCAGGACCGAGAAGACCGCGAAGCTGACGATAATCGAACAAGACTTGTCTCCGGAAGTAATCTCGACATCTCTCGCCCATATCGCGCACATTCTCATGCTGGCATCGCATTATCTCGCGATTCGGTTGCCTGCGGAAGTCACTCTCCCTCATCGTGACTATCCGAGGCCGACAATCTTCTCTCTCGCTTCGTCATACAGACATGGTGACATTTTTTTCCCGGGTTCAGCATTGCCGCAGCAAGCCACAGACTCCAGGAGCGAAGGCAATAACCCCCACGTCCCTCGGCCGCGACCGCTGTTCGTCGACAAGCCTCTCCCAATGCTGTTAAAAGAAGATCCGTCATCGTACAGCCTCTTTCTCGAGGGTGTCACACTGCTGGCATATGATATTGCTTGGGCCTGCAGCACACAAGGAGTTAGCATTGGCGACAGGAATTCGTACGAAGAGGTGTGTAACATTGGGCAGAACTTGTGGCGCCTCTTGATAGGTGACCAGCTGCACCGCAAGGCCGTTGAGCCAACCTTTCCGAACCCCGTCGACAGTCCAAGAGATGACGATGCGCAAAGAGCCAAACCACAGATAGGTCGATGGTCTCATGGCACGACACACTCGTTCCTCGGGGGTGCAGAGGGAATCGAGTATGTCCGCAACTTCAAGCTGCCGGCACCAATAAAGTTGGCCGACAGACTCAAGAAGAAGCTCTCGAACGAGGCGCCGATGCTGGAGTGGGAGAAGATTGATGGAGACGAGGCTCGGGCCGGTGATGGGGATGTGGGTGAGGGGCCAAATCGGACGGCTGGGATGAGTGGGTGGACAAAGGTGAAGAACCGGGGTTAGACGAGATAGATTATGGGGTATGCATACCTTTGAGTGTCTCATGGTCCGGACCGAAGCCCGAGGTTTTCACCTATGATAGGTCGTGTGTAGCTCTCTCACGGGACCGCTCAGGCCACTTATTTGCCTCTTCCGCGGCTCGAACCATAGCCCCCCCGATGACTGTATTTGGAGGAGCGGCTGGTGCTGACCTCCGGAGTGATTCTCCTTCCCGACGAGGCAGGCTTTGGAGGAGGATGGCGCGGAGTGGGGAGTGGAGGTTCCTCGTCGCCAAAGATATGTTTTCTCAACTCCGGGTTCTGCGGTGGTTCTGCATAGACACCCAGGGGCTCGGGCTTCACCTTCGGCTTTGGCAGCTTCTGAAGATCCTTGATCGGTGCTTTGAACACAAAGGACTCTGGTGGGCGGATTTCGTTCGAGCTCCCGCTGCCTCCAGCGGACAGCCCTAGATCAGGGATGATTCCCGTTGGCCGTGCCTTAAGTATCTTGCGACCTTGGCTCTCCTGCTGAGGACCTTGGGTCTCCTGCTGAGATGGTGCAGGAGCCGTCGACACGGGATGTATATCCATAGCCGTAGCACTTGGTACAGGAGGTTGAGATGCCGGAGGTTGAGCTGCCGAAGGTTGAGGTGCAGCAGGTTGAGGTGCGGCAGGTTGAGGCGCAGGAGCCGTCGGCACGGGATGTGTATCTACATCCATGGCATTTGGTGCCGGAGGTTGAGGTGCCGGAGCCGTCTGCACGGGATATGTCACAAGAGGCAACACTAGCGCACTTGGTGCAGGAGGTTGAGGTGCCGGAGGTTGAGATACCGGAGGTTGAGGTGCGGCAGGTTGAGGTGCGGCAGGTTGAGGTGCGGGAGCTGCCGGCACGGGATGTGTATCCACATCCATAGCACTTGGTGCTGGAGGTTGAGGCACGGGAGCCGTCGGCACGGGATGCGTATCTACATCCATGGCACTTGGTGCCGGAGGTTGGGGTGCCGGAGCTGCCGGCGCGGGATATGTCATCAGAGGCATGACTAGCGCACTTCGTGCAGGAGCTTGAGGTGCCGGAGGTTGCGATACAGGAGGTTGTGGTGCAGCAGCCTTCGGGGCAGGTGTCTTCCGCGCTGAGGGGAGCATAGGAGCTGGCTTTGCCTTTGCCTTTGCCTTTGCCTGTTCCGCTGCTTTCGCGAAATTCGATTTCTTTACCGGCTTGTTCCCCGAGTCTGGGGCCTTGGCTTTCGCCGCGGCACGCGCGATCGCCAGGGGAGTCGGAGTGGCAGTCTTCGGAGCATTCGTCGGAGCAGCGGGCGGGTTGAGAGAAGTCGGAGCAGCAGCCGGGTTAAGAGAAGTCGGCGCAGCAACTGTGACTTGTTGCTGCGCGACGGTGCCAACATTGGTCGGAATATGGGCCGAAGCCGAGGTCTGGACGGTCGGGGCTGTTGTCACCGGGTTGGCGACAAGTCCTGCCGGG
This sequence comes from Coniochaeta sp. PMI_546, assembly GCA_021432605.1. Taxonomy (NCBI): domain Eukaryota; kingdom Fungi; phylum Ascomycota; class Sordariomycetes; order Coniochaetales; family Coniochaetaceae; genus Coniochaeta; species Coniochaeta sp. PMI_546. Next base: position 930,636 of record MU271149.1, on the reverse strand, counting down.
GGCACAAACGGCCGTAAATACGGTGCTGGGAATATCTTGGACGCATGATTTCTCATGACGGTCCGCTTGACTTCAGGTTCGGGCTCGTTCTGCTGCTGGTTGGAGAGCGGCACCGGAATGGGTGGTAGCTGGCCTGTCGTCTGAATAACTACACCGGTACCAAGAGGCTGGCTTGGGGGGGGTTGGGAGTCGAACCCAGTACCCGAACAATCTCCCTGCGCCGTTGTGCTCTGGTATGTGGTTGCCGGATCGTACGAAGTGACTTGCTCCCTCGCGGGAAGGCTGGGGAAAACGGCTGGCATATCCAGGTAGTGGGTAGCAGGTTCCTAACCTTGCTGACCCAGTCCCAGTGTCTGACCGAATTCCGAAGCGATTGCTGCAACTCTATGGACGGGTAGGCGATAACGAAGCTCCGAGGTTGGCTTGGGGGCCGGACGCCTGAAGGCGTTCACGGCGCCTTTCAGCCACCATTGGGTCCTGTGCATCTCTGACACGAACTTGGGATTCGGTACCTGCGGGACGATCTGGGTAATCCGGGGGGCTGGACGGACGTATCTCAGAGAACCGCGACCAACCGCGTCCCTGAGGAACGGGTTTTTGGTCTGGCGGGCGTATTTCTCCTCGAGGAAGCTGGACATCTTGTCGCACGTGTGGGTATAGTCCCGCAGCGTGGTCTCGTGGGCGCGGAGAATCGATGTGTTCCTGTCGGCTAGCCTGTGCAAGTGGTCGACGATTTCCTCCTCTGCTATGGCTGTGCAATCTACTCCAAAGAGTAGCTGCTTCCACAGAGGGACACTCAGAAGCTCAACTGCGGCCGGCGGTAACTCGGGGCTGTGCAGGGGCGATAGGTCGAGGGGGGAGAAGTCGATGTCATCGTTGGTCCAGGTTCTAGTCGATCGGCAAGAGTGTACGCGGTGGAAGTGCTGCGATGCTCGCGCACGCAGGCTTTCTAATTGAGCCTCATGGTCTCGAAATCGTTCTTGGACCTCGCTACCCGCTGAGGTTTGGGGAAAGAATCCGTGGACCAAAGCCCATTTACGCCTGTTGAGGGCCAACTTGAATCTGGCTGCGAGTGCCGATAGGAACCATCTCGCGATGGAACCTAGAGGAGACGCGGCGACCAGGGAAAACAACGAGGACACCAGAAACAGGAATAAAAGAAGCAGTTCGCTGAGGGCGTACAGGATGCTCGGCCACCACGGGGCCTCACAAACCATGTAGATTGCCTCCAACATCGCAAGGAACAGCGGTTCGATGATGCGGTGGAGCGTGTTCAGGAAACGGTAATAAGGGTATGCCAGGAAGAAGAGGATGTAGGTGAGGAGTGGGCAGGGTCCAATCACCGTCTCCTCCGAGTACGTGATGGAGGACGTGATTACCTCGCGGTAATCGACGACGCCGCCGAGGGCATAGAGAAAGCACACCGCGAGGGTGGCGTAAAAGATGCTGCGAGACATCTTGATATCGTTATGATAATTGTTAATTGAGAGAGAGAGGTATCTCATGAGAGAATTGATGGTGATAATTGTTTTGCAGTTGGGCTTGTGGGCGTTGCAATAATTATCTGTGGATGTGTGGTGGTGAGAGGAAGAAGATCGAGGCAAGGTGGGAATTTCTGAACTTGAAGACTTTATATAGATTTCCAGGGCGGTGTGCGAAATGAGCAGAGAAAGCAGTTACAACTTGGACTATCTAGTTAACCCGGAGAGTGAAGTGATGGACGAGGTGCTCTGTGGTGGTCAGTGGTGGTGACCGTGAGGTCACCGCACCTTCATCATTCACTCGACACCTTTGCTTTACGTGGTCTCCAGGTCGGTGCCTCGCCGTCACCCAGGCTTCAAACCACCGAGATGATATCTATTTCACTTGTTCGTATGATATAGGCACCCTTCAGAACGGCCTTCTCCAGAGGCAAAGGGTTCTTCTCTTCAAGATGAGCTTATCAGGGGCATGTAAACAAAACCGATACTCCGCAATCTGCATGCCAGTTTCTGTCTCAACCTTTCTCTGTATATAGCATGTAAACGGTGATGCCCTTTACGAAAAATTCGACATTGAATCCCGCAGTTGTCTCCCACAGTACTGGCTTCGACGTGCTTGGAGGGGCGGTCACGTATATATAGAGGACTGGGTGACTCTTGACTTGTCTCTACTACGACTACACGCGAAGGGCTACAGCGTCCTGCAGCTTGGAGTTTGATTTCCTCAGGCACAACAGAGACTACATGCTTTCAAAAGCTGAGCGTTATCATGAAAACATCACCTCCATCTTCTTCGTTGCTAGGAAGAGGCGGTGGCAAGACGTGCGAGACATGAACTCAAACGCAACTCGTAAATCATCAAGACAAACTTTGGGAACGAAATGACCAAGAATTTCATTCATTTCATCACACACGCAAACCGCTACTAATAACAAACACCTGCAAACTCCAAGCAAAGCGAAAGACCACTCAACTCCAACCTTGCCCTGATAATCGTGATTATCACTTCCGACCTCTGGCCACAAGCCGCCCATGCAACTCAGCAACAACATCAAGCCATGACTCGCCCTTCTCCTCCCAACCCTTGACCTTCGTCCCTATTCTACTCGCCAAGAACTCAGCAACCTTGTCTGTCTTGAACGATTCCCCATAAACGATCTCTGCCCGCGGAACAACCGCAACCTCGACATTCTGCCCCTCAACCATCCTGTGCTTGAGGTGAAGCAGCACGTCCACCTTACTCGCCAGCGGCACGAGCACTAAGCTCGACCTGATACAGATCTCGGAGTCAGACGTCTTGCTCACCGTCGTCGGGAACTGAACGTTCAGCATCCTCACGTGATCAGCCACGCCCCGTCCCATGTCCCACGCCGCACCAACCACGGCCAAGACGCGCCGGATCTTAGTTTGGGCCTGCGGCATGCCCCGTACCTGATCACGGATGCACTGCAGGAAGAACTCGCGTTCGACAGTGGCCGGAATGGGCTTGTACTCGTGTTTGTCTGCGATGTACCAAAGGTCGATGCGAGAGTTGGGCATGCTGGGCTGGAAGGAGGAGATGTCGAGAACGAGCTCGATCTCGCGACGATAGGTGAGGGAGACAGTCGTGTCGACTATGCCAGTGATGGCCCAGCCGTGCTGTCTCTCGAGCAGTTCGACCTGACCTATTCGCGGTGGTAAGCCTTCGAACTGAAGTCAGTCGATGCAACGAGGAAGTTGACATACCTTTAAGAGTGGCAATTTCACTCAAGCTCCAACCTCTGCACTCCTCGCGAACCTGGTCCGCAGCCTTGATTTCGTCAAGACAATGCTGTTTCCGAGCGGTCAAATCCCTGATATTCTCCTCAGACTCCTCAAGTTGCTGCCTCATAGCGGCCAGTTTCTTTGACTTCTCCTCAATCTCCTCACCGACGGCAACCAAGTCCGCCCTCGCAGCCTCGAGGTCGGCAGGATCACAGTCCGCCAGCTCACGAGCAACAGCCTCAAGCTCCTCATTCTCTTGCGCCAGCGCCTCATACTTTCGGACTAGGTCAGGCACGATAGAAGCAAGCAGCTCCTCCTGCTCCCGCAGCAACTCGTCATCATTCGTCATACCCTCTGCGATCTTAATGAGCCCTTCCTTCAGGCCGTCCTGCAACTTCATCCGCCACTCGTACCACATGGCCTTGCTCAATAGTCGGGCGTGCGTCTTGACGTTCTTGAACTGATTGTCCATGATCAACTTGAATTCAGGCGAGGCAGAGATGTACTCGCGAAACAAAGGCGGGTTCTCCTCAAATGTCTCTGTTTCGATCTCGCGGACGATACGGCGTCCTTCGGAGATGTACTTCTTGAGTTCGCGACATGACTAGAATACCGTTAGTGAATACTGTCAGAATGACAGCGGCGGCGATGAAAGTGAACTCACATGCTGATACAGCTCCAACATAGGCACAGTGCAAGCACCTGCCACCACACACTTCTCCAGGCTCACGTCGCCGTCCTCAGCAACACCGCTCTCCCGTTGCGGTGCGGGAGCAACAGTATGCCTCCTCTTGGTAGTTGTAAGCTCCATGAAGCGAATACTCGTCATGTTCAGGAAGTCCTGCAGATGGATCCTGTCTTCATCCCCCTCCACCTCCTCCCGATCGCCCACCGCCTGCGGCTGCTCAAAATTGAACGTGTTCGTCGGCTCATCATCGACATCTCTGAACCGTCCTTGCCCCTTAGGACTCGAGATCTTGATGGGGCTGCTCAGACTAGGCGTGACATTCTCCTTGTCTCCATCCATCTTTGCGGTGGCCCGTGTCCGTCTGCCGGTGGTGGTCTCCGCCTTACTAGGCGGCCCCTCAAGCCGGACATTCTTGACCGGACTTCCCATAAGACCCTTGAGCCGTTTCACACCACCACTATCCTCATCCTCCTCCGCTTCGTCCTCGTCGAGCTCAGCCGGCCGCTTACCCAGCACACCCCTCGCAGAACCTACGTGTAGACTCTTCCGGCCCCTCAAAGGCGCCTTTTTGGGCGACAGGGACTGGATCATCTCCCGCAAATTGGCAGTGACGTCCCCGTCCGCCTCGCGCTCGAGGATCTTGCGCTTGTTCTCGCGGTCCTCTTCGAGCTGTCTCTCGCGATCAATCTCCTCGGCCATCTCGCGCGGGTCGGCGAAGGAGACGCCCTTGCGGAAGATCTGGGATGTAGGAGCGGGAGAGAAGGACAGGGCAGAGTCGCCGATGGACTCGCGGCGGTCGAGGAGTTCGCTTATTCGTGGCGAGCCCAGTCCGGGACGGTCGATGCCTACGCCCGAGTGGCGGCGGCGTTTGGGTGAGAGGACGACGCGGGGGGTGGTTGCGCCTGTGGAGGGGTCCTGGTGGAAGAGAGAGGTGGAGAGAAAGGGCTTAGGTTTTGCGGCGGATCGGGGAGTCGAGATGGTGGGTGATTGCCGGCGCTTGGGGGATGTTGAGCGGCTGCCTATCATCTTTGGTGGTGGTGCGCGGGTGGGTGTTTCGACAACTGGGGTCGGGGTCGCGGCTTTCCTTGGGGGTGTTGCTGTCTGCGATGGAGTTGTCGTTTTCAGTGGCGACGCTGTCTTTGGTGTTGAACCTAGAGGAAGCTTTGGTGGAGACGGCGTGGAGGTATTGACTGAGGAATCTACAAGAGTCTTTGATGCCTCGGCCTTTGATTCATCGAGTGCACTGTTTGAGGCACCTCGTGCGGAAGACCGAAGGAGACCCTTCCCACGGAAGATGCCCATGCCAGGACTGCCATTCTCATCAGCGATTGAGAGACGATGTTTCGTTTTTGGGGGCGACTCGGTTTCAACAGCCGCGATGGCCTCGACACCTGCTTCGCTGGCTTCTAGCTCCATGACCTTCCGAGCTGTCTGTCGGTCTTGAGGCTGTGATGTTGTTCCGATGATGCCCCCAATAGCAGTCGTCATGTCCATGCCAATGGTCGCTTCATCTACGTCCTCCTCTATTTGAGTAGGCGCGGTTGGCAGGATGCGACCCACTGCGACCGTCATGTCCATCGCTCCGTCTTCATCATCGAGGTTGTTCTTGCGAGGTGCCATGCTCCGTCGTCGCGACTGCTTCGGAGATCTGCCTTTGGCAGTAAGCGGGATGACGCTGCCGATGGCGGTCGTCAACTCCATCGACATGTCCTCGTTTTCCTCAAGGCTCATCTGACTTTCGTCAGAAGTTCTAGCTGGTTTGATACCCCCGACGGCCGTGGTGAAATCCATCGGCACTTCCTCGTCATCTTCTTCAGGCTCCTGTAGCGGCGGCTTGACCGACTGTCTCCGAGTTGAGGATTTGGCATGAGAGATGATACCGCCCAAGACACGGGTGACGTCCATCGACATGTCCATATCTTCTCCCTCGTCTAGGTCGGGAGCCCCGTTGCGGGATTGCAAGATGCCCCCAACAGCGTGGGTCAGTTCCATGTCCACGTCCATGGACATATCCATGTCCATCTCTGTGCCGTCATCATCCTGTTTCTCGGGCGAGGCCTGCTCCTTCTCCGGTCTCTTCAGGGTATCACCCTCTTTCGGTTGGTTATTGCCCTTCTTGACCCATCCTGCGAACCCAATAATCTCCTCTTCTTCGTTGTCATCGTCGTCCTCCTCTAGTTGTTGCGTAGCAGCCATCCGTGCAGCAAGCCTCAAATTCTCATCTAGACTCGTAGAATCGCTCTCCTGCGAGCGTGCAGAGACAACGGACGCGACAGAAGCAGAGGTCATCTCATCCGCATCAACCGTCATCATGGTTCCATCCTCAACCTCTGATTCGGAATCAGACAGCTCCTCCCCTTGAATTTCGGCAACCCCATCAGCATCTGTATGTTCGGAGTCGGAACTATAGACCGTCGAGCTGAGCGTGTCATCGTCGGGGTTGTTGAAATTCAGCGGCGGGATACCAGAGCTCCGCCGGCGCCGCTTTTCCGACGGTAGCTCCGGCTCCGGCTCCTCCTCCTCAACCTCCTCAGGCGGGTGAGATGATGGTGTCTGCGATTGTCCGGCGATAGAAGATGTCCGACGAGTCGAGTCTGTCGACGTGGTGGAGTCTTGTACGTACTCAATGGAGAAGGTGTGCAACGTCGCCTCGGCCGCGAATGAAACGCGCCTGTTCGCTAGGCTCTTACGCCGCGCTTCCCGGCGGCTCGTCGCTTCCCTCTCTGCCTCTAGCCGCTCGCGCTCCTCACGTTCCCGCGCAGCGGCTTGCTGTTGCTCCTCTGTGCGTAGCGCGATCTTGGTGCCTGAGTTGTTGCTGCTTTCCGTGTTGTCCTCGTTTGAAGGAGTCGCGGCCTTGGACAAGCCGCCTTGTGCCTTTGGCTTATGTGGGGGAATCTCTGGGAGGGACTGGATGGGTTGCTTGAGGATTGATCTCGGAGGGGGTCTTGAGGGCGCAGCTAGGGACTGGGATTGATCAGTGTCATGACCACAATCGCGAGGTGATTGCTTTACTTGGGGGCCTTACAACTCTGCGGTTTCCAGTGCTGGCCTTGATGCCATCGAGGCCGCCTGGTCCTATGCTCTTGCTTCGTGACTTCTTCCTGTTTGCAGCTAATGTGCTACCCATATCGATTGTCGCATTTTCTTTGTCTGATGTCTTCTTATTTGGTGACTGTGCGCCGATAGATTTACGCGATCGACGCGTCGCCGGTAATGTTGCATCCCCAGTTGGTGCCATTGTGAGGTAAGAACTACCAGCTGCAGCTATGTGGTGGTTGTGAAAGCAGTAAACCAAGTTACGTATGTATATGTCGCGTCTTGTCTTGGGAGGAATCGCATGCGCCGGCGACGAGTCGCGGGGAAGTATTTACATGTAGGCGACACTTCTAATTGGCTAGAAGTGAATGATGTAAATAAAAGTGCACGGTCCGCTCTCCACGATACTTCGCCTGGCCAGTCTAGTACACCGTGATCTGGGTGTGGCTTGCACTGTGAATGCTGTGTGGCTTGTGCTGCGCGTGCATCCACATTGCAAAAACTGCGTAGGAGTGGCTGGAGTGGCTGGTGCGCTGTGGCTTTCGACCCTCCACACAAGTTTGACCCGACCAAAAATTCCCAATCCAAAACTCCAAAATTCGGGTAGCCTCAATTTTGCACTTCAACGTCCAACATCCACACCACGCCCGCCCGACACCCGACGTCCTGCGTGCGATCACACCGTCAAGATGGCCAACGTTGAACTGACAGTCCAGAGCGAGCGTGCTTTCCAGAAGCAGCCGCACAGTGAGTGCCTCCCGGCCTAATTATACCATCCAGGACGGTCTCGATGCACCGCGAAGAAAACACGAAGTACTTACGGTTGTTGTCATGTAGTCTTCCTCAACAGCAAGACCAAGGTCAAGACTGCCCGCCCGGGCAAGAACGGCAAGCGGTGGTACAAGGATGTCGGTCTGGGCTTCAAGACCCCCAAGGCCGCCATTGAGGGCACCTACATCGGTACGTGAGGATGGACGGATTCAGCTCTGGACGACCGATTGATCGCGAACCTACACGAACCACGATTTGTCGATCGGAGTCCTTTACAGCAAAGGGATATGCTGAAGAAGAGCTGGATTGCTGACTGTGTCCGCCAACAGACAAGAAGTGCCCTTTCACCGGCCTCGTCTCGATCCGTGGCCGTATCCTGACCGGCACCGTCGTTTCCACCAAGATGCACCGCACCCTCATCATCCGCCGCGAGTACCTCCACTTCATCCCCAAGTACGCCCGTTACGAGAAGCGCCACAAGAACCTCGCCGCACACGTTTCCCCCGCTTTCCGTGTCGAGGAGGGTGACCAGGTTACCGTTGGCCAGTGCAGGCCGCTCAGCAAGACTGTCAGTCTCCCCGAGCTGCTTATTTGCGCACCCAGCATATACTGTCGTGTCCACATGGTATGAGGAATGGTCGCGCTAACATGATGTCTAGGTCCGCTTCAACGTTCTCCGTGTGCTCCCCCGGACCGGCAAGCAGGTCAAGAGCTTCAGCAAGTTCTAAAGGATTGGACGGACAGGGCTTCTTTTCATTGGGCATTTCAGGCGTGGTTTGATTTGAGGGCTACATCATCTTTCCTCCAGAAATGGGAACGGCCGGCAGGGGATAAACTGCTAGGAGCACGCAAAATGTGTCATAGATGCAGTTCTGAATGAAAAATCGTTGACCACCTTGCAACCAGTTTCTGAACTACACGATACAGACAACAGATGGAGCGAGTGACTGACTGCAGAGTGAGGGAGAGTGAGGTGGCATATCGGACCATGTCTTCTTGGAACTTGGGTTAAGTTACCTCAACAGATCAACATTGCCATATCCACGCTTGTCCGCATCTCAAATGATTTTGGCACCAACGGACAGCTCCCATACTAGCTGAGCTGAGGCCACTTCAAAGACATGTGTTAACTGAATGTTCAAGCAATATGTAGTCTCGTCTCCAGAGCTAGTACACAAGTTTCGTCGAACATATATCTACCTAGGTACATACATAGTGGTATGCCGTGGAGGTCGACGTGTCTCCACGTGACCGTGGGTACTGAGAGTAAGGTAGCCATAAGTTCACATCGCATCTCTCCGCTGGATTCTGCCACTTCCCCCCGCCTTAAAGTTTACGCCGCATTGGGGAACGAGACGACTATCAAGCTTCGCAAACCACCTGTGACCATACTGTTTGACCCTATTCAACTGTTTAGATGGGCTGGTTAGACGGCTGGTTCGGCTCCCAGAGCAGCGGAGGTGACCCGCTCGAGAAACTCGACCCCAAACTTCGCGAGTTCCTCCAAAGAGAAGCACCCATCAAGTACGACCACGCCCAATCACCACATCAACATGCACCTACACAAGATGCCGCCATACCACCACCAGCGGTAGCTGCAGCTCCATCTGCAGCACACGAACCGAGCCAACAGCAACCCGCCGTCCCGCCACAGAGCCTCTACCAAGACGGCCGGTACGCGCACCTATGGAAGAACTACAAGCCCCAGTCCGTGGTGGAGGCCGAGACGAAGAGCGACCACGAGAAGCTAATGGACGTGCTGGAGGCATACAAGGAGCGAAAAGCCGAGATTGGCAAAGCCGCGCTGGAGAACTGCGCGCTGGAGCAGGTGGACTGGAGCGAATGCATGAAGAGCGGCAGCGTCACGGCGCGGATGACCATGTGTCGCGATGCAGTTAGGAAGTTTGAGCGGTGTTATACTATACAAAACGTACGGTGAAACTCATGTCTGCGATGGATGGATGGATAGTTGGACGTGCGCTAACAAGTAATGACAGAGATTCCTAAAAGCCCTAGGCTACCTCTCCGTCCAGGACCGCTCGCCCGAAGTAGAAGAGGACATTCAGATGCACGCGGATAGGCTGTACCACAGGCTGATGGAGCAAGAGGCAGCCATCGAGGAGGCCAAGAAGGAAGGGAAGCCGGTGCCGAAGTTCGAGCCCCTCATACCGAAGCCGATCATCCGGATAACGGACGAGAAGGAGGATATCAGTCTGAGTCCCCACTTGCAGCAGAAGCTGAAAGAGCAGCTGGAGAAGGTGCCGGAGGAAGAGCGACATGCAGAGGAGGAGGCTATCAAGGCTGAGCTCAGGGCCAAGGCGGAGGTTGCGGCTAGGGTGCAGGACATCTGGGCTGAGCAGGCGAGAGAGAAGGAGCAGAGGAGGAAGGAAGGGAAACTAACGATAGGGGACAGGATTTCGGGGCTCTTTGGATGGTGATAGCACCTATTACTTGTTGAGTCTGCTTAAGGGTGGAGGTTTCGGCCATCAGTTGTGGTGTATAAAGCACGCACTCGCGATAGGAGTAATGCGACATGTATAAATATGTAACATCAAACCAGATGAACTTGAAGAATGACATATTGGATATCCCTTCTTCAACTAATTATCTAGAAATGTGCTGGTATGAGTTGCCGTATATCGTCGGAGTCGATGGAGCTCGGACCAATATTTTCGATATTGCTGAATCTCGACTTCATGAACTTGTATGTCCCAACAACTGTGATATCTATATATACCACATCATGTCTCTAAGACTCATACTTCTGAGGACATCTGTCCGGTCTTCTAGATCAGGGGCTCCAACGTTCTCTTCTTCAATCCTGACCCTCAATGGAAAACAATCACGTCCTCTCCTCAAAACTCTTCACGAAGCCGCCCGTCTATCAATAAGAAGAGCTTCAACCGCACAACCAGCCGCCAAACCAACAGCGCCGGGCCGCAAATATGGTAAAACCCCCTTTTATCCCCTTCATAGTGCACGTATTGACATCATGATACAGCATATCCCGAAAACCTAGTAATCTACCACGCCGGTACAGGCCGTACGACTTTCATCGCCTGCCTCAAGCTCACCACCATTTTCATCTTTGTCTTTTTCGGCCTGGTCGTGACGCCCGCTTACCTCAAGTCCGAACACCCACTATGGCAGGCTGGCGGAGGTAATTTTCTCTCCCCTCTTTCTGTCTCTTCCCTTCCGCTTTCTCACCTTTTTCATTTCTCCCTTACGCCATCCCCCTCATTTTACGGCTACTGACAGCCATGATGGTAGTGTTCATGTGCGGCCTCATCCCCCTCCTAACAGTAGCCTACACCACCTCCCCCTTCGTCACGAACATCCACATCAAACTCCCCGTCTTCGCGCGGCAGTCGCGCGTCCTCCTCGAGCGGTGGGCGAAGTCCGGGATCCCGGCCTCTACACCGCTCCAGATCACGACCATGAGCTTCATCGGTAAGCCGAGGGTGAGCGTCTTGACCGTGGGCGATCTGGTGCCGGCCCGCCAAAGGTTTGGGCTGGTTAACTATTTACGGGGCGACGTGAAGGAGGAGAATGCCCGGCGGAAGTGGTATATGTTCAGGGCCGTGGGCAAGTTCAATGTCACGCCTGGCGGAGAGAAGAGGGTAAATGGTGGATTTGTGTGGGAGGAGGTTGAGAGGCAGATTGCCGAGGGCCAGCTTGCGAAAAATGTAATATCTGGGGGGAGGTGAGGGTGATGGATCAGGGGTGGGTGCCGGTTGTGATGTTGTTTCGAGTTGCTTGTATGGAATGCACATGTACAAGCTATTATGCTAAAGTAGATGTCTTGTATAATGTATATATATTGACATGCTAGTGTTAACAATACAAAGTCTCAAGTAGAAGAGATACAACAAAAGTCAGCTCTGGTACTAGTGGTGACGCTTCTCAAGATGTTCCCATTCTTTTCAATGCTCTGTACAGACAGCGGAATATACTTCTTGCAAATGAGTACCAGCCATCAGGGATTATATGAAAGTGGCGTCTCGTAGCTACAAGTATGCATCGTGGAGAAGTAATTCTCGTGTGGTGGTATTAATTATAAGTTTGACTTGGTCCGTTGATGGACCGCCGTCGATGATGATCTAGAGAGGAGTTGACAACTTTTGCATCAGAAGATGGTCCGTAACAATCGAGTCTCAGAAATGCCCAGTGATGCCCACCCTCTCAGTACTTTTGCATCCCATCCAGTTCTGCTATGTACGCTCCTTTTTCATCCCCAGCATATGGCAAGAGAAAAAGCACTCGCTAAAAAGAACATGCCACTCACTGCAAGTTCTCAATGACCAGGGCCGAAGCACCGCCACCACCGTTGCAGATACCAGCAACACCGATCTTGCCCTTCTTCTCGCGCAGGACCGTGGTGAGAGTGGTCACGATACGGGCACCGGAGCAGCCGAGCGGGTGGCCGATAGCGACCGAGCCGCCAAAGACGTTGACCCTCTCGGGGTCAAGGCCGAGGATCTTGATGTTGGCCAAAGCGACAACGCTGAAAGCTTCGTTGATCTCGTAGTAGTCGATATCCTTCTCCGTCAAGCCAGCGTGCTTGATGGCCTTGGGGATAGCCAGCGCTGGGGCCGTGGTGAAGCGTTCCGGCTCACGAGCGGCATCACCCCAGCCAAGAATCTTAGCAATGGGCTTGAGTCCAAGCTCCTTGAGCTTGGCCTCAGAGACCAAGACAACAGCGGCCGCACCGTCGTTGAGGGGGGCAGCGTTGGCGGCCGTGACTGTGCCACCGTTGGGAAGGAAAGCAGGGCGGACGGAACGCAGCTTGTCAACGTTGAGGTTCTTGACCTCCTCGTCGCGGTCGATCTTGATGGCGGGCTTGCCACGGCCGCCAGAGACCTCGACGGGGACAATCTCGGAAGCAAATATGCCAGCCTCGGTGGCCTTCTGGGCCTTCTGGTAGCACGCAATGGCGTACTCGTCCTGCTGCTCGCGCGTGATGGAGTGGTCGTCTGCGCACAGCTCACCCTGCATACCCATGAGCTCCTTCTTGCCGTAGGCGTCGCGCAGGCCATCCTTTTGGATGCCGTCGATCAATGTCGCGTCGCCGTACTTGGTGCCGGAGCGGAGGTTGGTGTAGTGGGGTGTGTTGGACATGGACTCAGTGCCGCCGGCAACGACGATGGACGCATTGCCTGTGATGATGGTCTGGGCACCCAGGATGATTGCTTTCAGCGAGGAGGCACAGACCTTATTCACTGTCGTGGCAACGACGGTGTTTGGGAGGCCAGCACCAAGTGCGCATTGGCGGGCTGGGGCCTGGCCGAGGCTGAAGTCACAATGTCAGTCAAAATGTTCTTGGGTGCGAGGTGACAGCTGACAAGGCGTATGAGTGATTACGTACTTGGCGGACAGGACATTGCCGAAGAAGACTTCCTCAATATCCTCGGGCTTGATCTCGGGAACTCGCTCAACGGCAGCTGAAGTCCGACGATAGCTCCGTTAGCACTGCCTGTTTCAGACTCAAGCCAGTCCAGACCGATTGCACATACCTTTGATAGCATGAGAACCCAATTGAATAGCAGTCTGGCTAGAAAGTTGGCTGGTGGTGATTTCTGATTAGCTCGTGTGCTCTTCAAGTGGCAGTAAAACGGTCTTGACGCCGGAGTCGGATGGAGGGGCAACTGTATAAGTGATTCAGGGGTTAAGGGTCTTTTTTCTTACCCAAGGAACGACCCCACGGGCGTCCGCGCAACAGAGACAATATAGACAGGAGGAAGGCCGGCCATGTTGAAGTTGGGTATATGCAACGGTGAGGTTATCGCGGTGAAGAGTAAAAGGAGGGACAGAAACAAGAGGACAAAGAGTTGCAAGCGAAATCGGGAACGAGCGACTGTTACTTGGATCCTTCCTGGAAATTGTTGAGTAAACCAAGAGACGATTCTCCTTTCACCGCCTCTCCAGCTTGCGTCTTCCTTCCTGTTATCGGCCCTTATCGCGTATTCACCCCACTGCCGTAAGGGGAAGGGCGGCGACGCTACGGGGCGCTGTGCCACTGTGGCGCGAGCTCGACGGCCAAGAGTCTGTCGTCGGCCACTCACGTCAACCGCTACGACAGCCTTGTGGGAAACGATTTGCGACTCCATCTAAAATTTCGGAAGGCTGAAGGGCGCGGAGAAACCGCCTCGGACTACAACATACTACGCGCCTATCACCGCAGAAAGTGAAAAGAGACGCGTTGAACCGGCACGATGGATGACCTCTACGACGAATTCGGAAATTTCATTGGCGAGGAGGCTGAGGCATCCGAGGAGGAGTCGGTACGCGGCGTCGATGCTGGCAACTACGCCTACGATGACTACCCGGAGGAGGAGGCTCCCGAAGCCACAGGCCAGGAGCTGATGGAAATCGATGGTAATGCCACAACACATAGTGCTGGGCGATATCAGTGTGCTGGTGCTGACGTTTGTGGCAGATGATGGACCTTCAAATGCGATTGTCCTGCATGAGGACAAGCAATACTACCCGACAGCAGCCCAGGTGTACGGAGAGGATGTCGAGGTCTTGGTGCAAGAAGAGGATGCGCAGCCGCTCACAGAACCGATCATCGCCCCGGTCGAACAGAAGAAGTTCAACATCGAGGAGGCCGACCTACCAGCCGTATTTTTCGACCGGAGTTTCATGACAGACCTCATGAACTACCCAGAACAGACACGCAACATCGCATTAGCGGGTCACCTACATCACGGCAAGACAGCTTTCATGGACATGCTTGTCATGGAGACACACGACATCACAGACAGACTCGAGAGGCGGACGGGCAAGAAGCGAGACCAACAACTTAGATATACAGATGTTCACGTCCTGGAGAGAGAACGAGGACTGTCAATAAAGGCTTCGCCGATGAGCCTGGTGCTTCAAAGCACCAAAGGGAAGTCGCATCTCCTCAACATCATCGACACCCCAGGTCACGTCAACTTCGTTGACGAGATCGCGGCGTCATTGAGGTTGGTCGACGGCGTTTGCTTGGTTGTGGACGTCGTCGAAGGTGTGCAGGTCAACACAGAGCAAATCATCAAGCACGCGGTGCTCGAAGATATACCCATTACGCTCATCGTGAACAAGGTGGACAGGCTTATACTGGAGCTCAAACTACCTCCCAACGATGCATACTTCAAGCTGAAGCACGTCATCGAGGAAGTGAACACACTCATCGAGAACACAATACCGGGCAAGGGCGAGTCTAAGCGAGTTAGTCCTGAAAAGGGGAATGTTTTGTTCGCCTGCACAGAAATCGGCTGGTGCTTCACCCTGCAGTCGTTCGCGAAGATGTACGCCGAGAGTTTCAAAGGGGTCAACGTCGAAGAGTTCGCTCGGCGGTTATGGGGCGATGTCTACTTCAACCCGACGAAACGGACGTTTACGAGGAAAGGCGTTGAGCCAGGCGCGAAGAGGTCGTTTGTCAACTTCGTCCTGGAGCCTATTTACAAGCTATTTTCACACACCATCAGCGAGAGCCCAAGGGATCTGGAGGAGACTCTGGCTAAACTCGGAATACGCCTGAAGCCCTCGCAGTACAAGATGGATGCGAAGGTGCTTCTGAAGCTCGTCTGCCAACAGTTCTTCGGCCCATCCACGGGCTTCGTGGACATGGTAGTCCAACACGTGCCCTCACCCGTCGAAGCTGCCGAGAAGAAACTACAACAACACTACACAGGACCACTGGACACGAAGGTGGCAGAAGCCATGAAGGCGTGCGACCAGAACGGGCCATTAGTGATCCATGTCACCAAACTATTCAATACCGTGGATGCAAAGGCCTTTTACTCGTTTGGACGCGTGATGAGTGGCATTGCGCGACCGGGGACAGAAGTACGCGTGCTCGGTGAAGGGTACTCGATCGACGACGAAGAGGACATGGCTGTGGCCAGGATATCAGAAGTCTTTGTCGCCGAGACGAGGTACAACATACCCGTTGACGGTGTCCCAGCAGGCCAGTGGGTCTTGCTTGGAGGTGTCGACAACTCGATCGTCAAGTCCGCGACGATAGTGGAAAAGCGGTTCGAGGATGACGAAGATGCTTACATCTTCAAGCCTGTCACACACTTCACCGAATCGGTTCTGAAGGTGGCCGTTGAGCCGATCAACCCTTCGGAGCTGCCGAAGATGCTTGACGGTATCCGCAAAATCAACAAGAGCTACCCGCTCATTTCCACAAAGGTCGAAGAATCAGGAGAGCACGTCATTCTCGGAACAGGCGAACTCTACATGGATTGTGTACTGCACGACCTGCGGCGCTTGTACGCCGATATGGAGATCAAGGTCTCGGATCCGGTTACGCGGTTCTGCGAGACGGTCGTGGAAATGTCGGCGACTAAATGCTACGCTATATCGCCGAACAAGAAGAACACCCTCACCATGGTGGCCGAGCCGCTAGACGACGGCATCGCGCGGGACATCGAGACCGGGGCGGTCAAGATCACGGACCCTGTCCGGAAGACGGCCAAGTTCTTCGAGGAAAAGTATGGCTGGGACTTGTTGGCTGCAAGGAGTATATGGGCATTCGGACCGGATGAGACGGGCCCGAACATCTTGCAGGATGACACCCTTCCGTCAGAGGTAAGTTTTTCCACACCGTCTTTCCCTGGCAAACGGCCAAAAATCGGCCCTATTCTACCCCGGAATGTGCTAACGTGTAACTGTCCTGCAGGTCGATAAGAAGCTTCTGAACACGGTCAAGGGCTCAATCCGCCAGGGCTTTAGCTGGGCCACTCGCGAAGGCCCACTATGTGAAGAGCGTAAGTGCCATCTCTCCTCCTTGATTTGTTCCATCTGTACATCCCAGTTTGGTCCCTATTCCCCTGCACATCAGGCTGTCCACCCATGCATTTCTGCTGCATTGGCCCTGCAGCCTCATGCAGCATTGGCCAACGGGCGGCTTGCCATTGTGTGGGCTTCCGACTAGGGTCTAGTGGACCTGCTCGAATAAGCAGTTGTGGAGAGAGACTACCTGGCATACGTGCGGAAGCTTTTCTGTGGCTTCTCGAATGACAGGTTTTCCAAACCGCCGCGGTGTTCTGGAAGCCCGACCCTGCCGCCAATCTACCGTTATCTAGTGCCGAGATGTCAGATATGGCGGTCCAATTGGTCGGTCAACAAGGATGCGACCGAATCTGCCAGGGCCGTCCCAGGTTCCTGATGCCGCTCGCGCGTCTGTTCTGACACCATCCCGATTGAGACTACCGGACCCATTTCCTCTGGCCCCCGGCGTTCCCGCGGAATGTGACCTAAACAAACGCTTGCCGTGCACAGTTCAACGCATTGCCTAGCTGGGACAAGACAGTCAGCTAACATGTCATCACCTTGTAGCAATCCGCAACACCAAGTTCCGCATTATGGACGTCCGCCTCGACCCGGAAGCCATCTTCCGCGGCGGCGGCCAGATCATCCCCACGGCCCGGCGGGTGTGCTACAGCTCCTTCCTGATGGCCTCGCCGCGGCTGATGGAGCCGGTCTACTCCGTCTCCATGACCGGCCCGCAGGACAGCGTGACGTCGGTGTACAACATCCTGGCCCGCCGGCGGGGCCACGTGCTCTCCGACGGGCCCGTGGCCGGCACGCCGCTGTACCGCATCAACGGCCTGCTGCCCGTGATCGACAGCTTCGGCTTCGAGACGGACCTGCGGATCAACACGCCCGGGCAGGCCATGGTGAGCCTCGTCTTTGACAGGTGGAGCATCGTCCCCGGCGATCCGCTGGACAAGGAGATCCCCATCCGGCCGCTGCAGATGGCTAGCGCGCAGGCGACGGCGAGGGACTTTGTGCTCAAGACGAGGAGGAGGAAGGGGCTCAGCGAGGACGTGAGCGTTGCCAAGTTCTTGGAGCCGGAGTTTTATCAGAGCTTGTTGGAGAGCGGGACGCTTGGGGATGCGTGAGGCTGTGAAGAAGGACCGCAGACTACACGTGTAGCGGTCGTCTTTGGACTACGGCGTTTCTTGGTTCGATGACTCTAGAAACTAGGTATCTAAAATAGTGTACTATTACGAGGCAGGATGAATCCACGATGGAAACTATCCCTTAAATCATGGGACTGCTTTTTGTGATCACGGTTGCTGATTGTTTGGCACATGGGCCGCTGAGGTTGATGATACCACTTCTCGATGCTTTTGGGAGACAGCGACCTGGTGCTCCTAAGGCGGTGGGTAATTAGCGAGGCAGTGAGGCAGATATACGCTGTTTAAGGGGATTATGGATACCACATGAGAGGAAATCGTTCGATTGATCAATATTATTACTGTGTAAGAGAAGATCGGCTCGCCAGCATCAAAAAAGATCAGCTTCGGGATGTGGGGACAACAAGACATGAGGTGTCTTCCTGAGGGGGTGAATGCGGAATTCTTCCCAATTGGCGGATAAATTCAGTGCACCTTCGTCCTATTCTATACGCTTCAAGAGCTTTGCAGCAGCATAGTGTCCGGTAGCAATGAGCTATCATTGTACAATCGATTCTCGCCTGCCTCTGACGCGAATGAGCCAGCGTAACCTGCATTCGAAGCCTTCTCGCGCCGAGATACCTAGCTCTAGGCTAGACGATGCCCACTCCGAGCGACCCGGCAAGTAAGCAGGCTCGTTGGCGAGTCGCGGCCTAAGCTCTTTACCGGGTATGCTTGCACGAGGCCCATCCCACCAGCCCCCAAACACGCTGTAAGCCGGCTACATATCTTGGTTGCACTTGACCGTCGTCATGATCCCCCGGATGTGACCTTCGGGTCTTGGCCATGAGTGCCGGGGGGCACAAACCATGGCCCGAGTTAAGTTGCCTGCGAGCGTACCAAAAGTGGTCAAAGCTCCCCATTGACTTTCCTCAAGATATTCCTTGGTCCAAATGCTTGGATTGAAGTATAGTTTTACGCGCCCATGGTATAGTCTGACGTAGGGATTCTCCTGAAGGCCTACCTCTACCCTCGCGCGCAGGTGGTGAACATCTTGTCAATGACCCCCTTGAGCGTATCGTTCTCCAAGGCAGCCGCAACTCTCTCCTTGTCAGCAAGCTGCTTGTTGACCTGGTCATCCTGAGCATGGGAGCCCTCCTTCATCTTGATGTCGACCCGGTAGCTGGGGGGCAGGGCCCTCTCTAGACGTACTCGGACAGCAAGGCCAATGACAGTCGCAAGTGAGCAGTGAGTGATAGTCGGCGTGATCTCAACTAGGACCGTATGTAAGGCATCTGGGGCTGTCCGTACTGAGGGAGCAGGCGTGATGTGAATGTCGGCGAGGTTGATGACGGAGAGCTGTCCTAACGTGTGGGGATGCTCGGGGTCTGAGATGGTGGAGATCAAGTCTGGCAAGTTTGAGACGTCAGTTGTATGATCTTTGACAGGGATTGTCGTAAAAATAGAGCGTGAATCAGAACAGCATCATGAGTTGGAGGCGGCAGGACCTGAGGACTTGAAACGAAATAAAGCCATCGAACCTCTATGCCGGGTTCATGTAGATTGCAATATGAAGGTTGCATACCGTAAATCTCCTGCTCATCAATTGGCTCTTCGGTAAGGCCGTCGGCGTAATCCTCCTCGTCCTCGTCATCAGAAGGCCAGGATGAGACGTTCCTGAATATGCCCAGAGATCCTTGCTTCTTGCCAAATATCAGATCGTCATACTTGGACTCTGGACCGCGTCGAAGTGGTGCTTGCTTGCCTCTCCGGCTTGGAAGTTGGGAGACGTCGCGGATGGTTGGGTTCGCGTTGTCCAGCTCGGATTTCTGCATTTTCGTCGTACGGCGTTGCCGTCACCGCAGTGAGGGCTACTCGTATTTGATGATTTCAAGGTTTCGAAGGACTGAGTACGATGAACAGAAGTCGTATCCCACCGGGCTTTGGTTTGTCAGGTGTTTGTAGAAAATATTGCATAATATGTCATGTTTGCAAGTGACTTCATCGCCACAGCGGCCATCGGAGGGGTACCAGGCTGAGGCCCCGCCATTTTACCCCACCAGCTGACCAGCCGTCGCAAGTCGTCGGATTTTACCGTCAATAACAGTGGGAAGTACCCGATACATCTGTCTCTTCTGCCTTTCCCGGCAAGAAGGTCCTCAGGGTCCTCAAGCTATGAAGTCGGTCATTTCATGCAAATCGGCGACTCGGCATCCCGGTTCCAACATACACAGTACGTGTATACGAGTTTCTAGAAGCGGAGCCACCTGCTAATACGGCGGGAAGCTATTTAAGATTGAGGAAACGGGGCTCATCTAGAAATCATCATGCATCGAAGTCGGGATCAATGATACGGTACCTGCATGGAATTGTTCTCGAACAACAGGACGACCGTGTGGCCCTTGGGCGCCCGCTCGCAGCTAATGTGCAGACGGATGTACATAGTATGGCTTGTAGTTTTACGGGTTTCTACCACACCACGTCTCTGCAGTCAGTGAGAGCCAGGCGTTTGTGTAATTCTTCTACTTGGTTGTTTGGCGCATATCTATTTGCAATGGGAAACTTCTCACCTGCCACTGGGCATGTAGGCTATATAACAGTACGTACATGGTCAGAGTCTCGCAAGCTGAAGACCTGCAGGCTGCTCATGGTCTCTGCTTGTCCGCCCTGGTTGCGGATGGACCCGCGTGGAGACGCGCTGACGGTGCAAAAGGGAAGTCATGTCCGAGGAAACCAGACGATAAGGCATATATAAAGCCACCGCTTCGACCCTGGCCCAGCCTGCTGGACCGTTGACTAGCGCACCGAATGCCATGCTGCCTACACGTGTACGATTTGCGGCTGGAAGACCACCCTCTTCGATCGTCGTTCTAGAAAGTGACCTCATCGAGGAACACGAGGCTCCATTCATCCGTGTGTAGTTTGGTCGGCATTCACGCGGAATTTATCGCGCAATCTTCTGAAGAGCGAGAGAGAGAAAATGGATGCCTGATGTGTGATGCATGTCGACTCCCTTAATGGTTCTGATCGCGTATTTCAATCGCGTATTGCCTTTACACTCACTACGTGTACACGTACTCGGGGAGGGAATGCGTGCCGTCTTCCTCGGCTGGTAACAATGGAAGTTGGGGTCCCTGGTTACCCCACCCTTCAGCTGCAAGACCGAACTCCAAACTTTGCCTATCTTTTTTAGCATGTGAAATCCCAGGCCAAACAAACCCCAGACCTCAAATTGCAACACTTGGATACTAGTGTACTTTGGCTCCGGGTAAAGGGTGTGTGCGCATCTGGGTTGCCAGGCTGGTGGTTGCGCAAGCTTGGAACCTGCATCTAAGTGAACTGCCATTTCGGTAAGGTAAGTAAGCGAGCGGGAGATAGCGTCGAATTCCACTTCTTGTTGCAGGTCGCATACTGTGGTCGGCGAACAGTATTCCCCAGGAAAGGCAGGACAAGGAAGGAACTGCGTTGTATCGTGGGAGCACCTGGATCTAGCCTGCGTATTGAGTAGATTGGGGAGATAATTTTTGGCTACACTACACGTGTAGCTCGAGGTGTAGCTCGAGCGTTGCATTGGAATACCTTATTAAATATCGACCTTGCAACGGTCTCTCCCGGGCTTTCAGATTGTGCCGTTGGTACGATAGTAAGGTGGGGGTGTAAGGTGTTGGGCATGAGCCAAATACTGGCCGTGGATCAGATCCCTTGTTATACCTGTCTACCGATAACACCTTCATAACATCGGGTTGATATACCTGAAGCCTGCGAAGTTATGAGCAATTCAGTCCGTATGTGAGTCGATCTTGAGTAGCCATCTCCTGATCCAAACCAAAGGCCAAGAGCTGGCTAGAAGGGTGACCCAGATCCGTCGCACATCTTGAGTGGTGCCTCAACTACCACTCTGGCCAAGCCATGATGAAAAAGTAGAAAGCGTTGCTCAAGAGTCGAGAGGCCAAATGACCACTTCACGTAAGTCGAGATGACCCTATGTGCGGTTCCGCACAAGGAAGCTGTCCTCAATACTGCCTTTTGTTGATGTCGCCATGCTTGATGCTCGGGGAACGTACTTAAGCGAGAGTGTTCAGAGAGACGGCCGAGTGACCAGACCTGACGCTGTTGTCAATGAGATCCATAGGCCAGCCATGTGCCTCTCTAGCCCCGATTACCCGATCGTGAACCCTGATACTCTTCCCTCGCAGTAGGTCGGTCTGCCCCAGAGCCGTCGTCTTGGCCACAAGGAACAGTGCTTGCCACGCCAGCTTGGCAAGCTTGTGAGCGTCCACGCTGGAGAAAAGGGAGGCGGTGTGCGACGGAGCGATTGTTTGTATCATTCTGTTCTAGTCCCATAGACAACCGCCGTTTGGTAACAGAGTGGAAGTGAGAAGACAGCAAACCCAGCGATCAGATCTCCAGATATCACGTCCTATCGTCCGGGCCCAGGGGGCTAGCTTGGAAATTCTTACCGCTGCAACAGTTTAGTCACCACCCGACGACCCGGAGCCATGGTCGCTAGTTCTTTGTCGTTGAAGTCATCGAGGCTGCAGACGAGTCATAAAACCATCGTTCGAGGTTGCGAGAGTCGCGGCCGTAACTTCGAAGGTTGACCACGCCTGGGACACCTAGGATACACATCCGCTTCCCCCTACCCCAGTACTGAATATTAGCGCGGAAGCGATGTAACAGAGGCTGCACCGAGATGCCTAGCAGGACTTGAGCTGCCATAATGGACAAAGCGGAAGCACGAAGTCCCGCCATGCGGGTTTGTGATTCGGTGAATGACCAGGTCATCATGCCAAGCGACCTGGAAGCGACTTGTCAACTCTGTGAAGGAAGCCCTGTCAAGGGTGCTGCCGGTGATGCATGTGATTTGGCATTGATATACCTATGGGATGTCTTCTACACTACCTTAGGTTGGGGCATCGCGCGGTAAAAGCCGCGCTGCTAGGCCGACAGGCCTGGCAGCCCAGGGTAGATCACAACCGGGACACCATCCCATTTCCCAAAGAACAGATGGGCGTCGTACACGTAATAAGCGACAGGTCGCTCCCACGTTATTGGGTTTGCAATCAGATGCTCTGGCAGTTCTGGCACTTCGCTGCAAGGGTGAAAGAAGGGTGGTGTCACCCTGGCCATGCATCGTCCAATGTTCGTCGCCCAAATTTTGGGACTTCAGGGGTTGGAAGGACCTACTTCGGGACATAACGACGCTCTTAAGTTAACGCCACAGACATACTGCATCGATCGATGCTGGGTCTTTGAGCGATACTCCGAATCCTCGGTGACAAACAGGTGATTTGCACGATCAAGAACGAAGATAGGTAGCGTTAAGTGGTGGCAGGCACCTGATGCATGCGTAATACGTATGACGGCCATAAGCAATTCGAGACTAATAGATCGTTACAAAGAGCTGGATCAGCGCTATCGTGGTGGGAACAGGGCCAAGCTACGTTAAGGTGAGAGGAGCGAGATATGAGAACAATCTATCTAGTCTCGTTGTAATTCGGTCCGGCGATGATCATATCCTAACAGTACCATTTTTTTTTTGTTCTTCTTCTTCACAGAGGCGTAATATGGTTGGTTATGCTACCACGGCAGCACGGAGAGACTTTGTGGCAAGTATCGACATATCGTCATCGCAACGATCCGACATGAAGTCGTACCGCACTGTCGTTGCGCATTTGGCGGACCCCTCATTTAGTGTAAACCTGTCGTTTCTTGACATCCCAGCTCCCAACTCTCCAGATATCCCTGATGTACCGCTGATATGCTGGCGTACCCCTGGACTTGACGATCCACTTCGAATCTTCCCCACCAGCCCACCACCAGGCAAGCCTTCTGCGCTGTGTCGGTAATCCAGCAGTCCTGCTAGTCTGGTACCTTAGTCTGAAGACCTAACACTTCAGGCACTTGCAGGGTTCCTTCACTTCAACCAGTGCCCGAAGGCGTTTTGGTGCCGACTCGACTCGTCTCCACAGCAGTCCGGGTAGTTCCTTCCCCCGCTCCATCAATCAAAATGCCGCTTCTATCGCAGCCACACGCTGCAAGACTGCCAGACTGCCGTGACGCTCGTTATTTTAGACGTAAAGCTAACTTGCCCTGCTTACCTGGTACTTGAGTATGGGAGCATCCCGTCCATCACAACACAAACTCCAGCTTCCCCCTCCTTAGGTTGTTCTACCCACAGGAGGTGTGGCTTTGACAGTCGAACCCTGAGTACGGTGCGTAAAGTCTGTTCATAGCGTCTTGTCAATCGTCTCAACTATCAACATGGCACTCCATAAATAGCAAGCTGCTTCGACTCAAACCGCTAAACGTGGCTAGATGTCTTGAACAGACGCTTGTTCGAGACATACCTGGTAGGCGCCACCTTAGCTGCTGCCCGCTTCAGTCCACCCCTCATCAGCTCTGATCCCATACTGCGGGGACCACCTGTACATAAGGTATCCCCGGTACCTGCAATCTGCTACGGTGGTGCCGTTGCTGCACGTCTGGAGGACGAGGACGCCTGGACGCCTGGACGCCGCACCACGCAATCCTGGCATCTGCCCTGCTGCCATCTGCTGCACACACTGTGATCCCTTGTTTCTGACAAGGTTCAAGCCGCTCGTCCTCACCCCATCGTAAGCTTGCGCTGCCACGTTCATCTGGCTCACCAATTTACCAGAAAGGTACAGGTACTAGGTACTCCAAGGATAGGCGCGGCCGTTTCTGACCGCATCGACCAAAAGTCTCAAGTCATATCGCTCTGTGTCGCTTGTCGCTGGTCGTTGGTCCTCCCACTCTCACCTGAGCTTCCGTCAATCCGGCCCACGATCAACAACCCTCGCTGCCCACCGCCACTCGTGTCTTCTTAAGCATTGTCGCCGCTGCCCCTGCACGCATTCGCTCGACGCGATCACGACGGCAATACTAACAATCGTTGTGGATGTAGAATAACGCCCAGTTTCCATCCTTGAGGCCGAGGCTTTTCAGCCTCTCCGATCGCCGCTCCAATGTCGAATGATCCGCTAGGGAGGCGTATCCTGCCGCAGCAAACCTCCCAAATGGGAACCTTCTCCTTTGCGCCGCAAGCCTATCAGCAACCACGCGAAACGCAAAAGAGTGCGCATTTTCCCTAGCCTTGCTTCTCTTTGCGACAACTGCGCGTGTCCTAACTGTTATCTTAGACTATGTCTTTGTGGATGAGCATAACCGCCACAAGCGGTTGAAGGGTACGGGTCCTCGGCGGCCATGATGTCTCACCATTCCACCTTGCGCCATTACTAACCGGCCTATGTGCTTTTCAGTTATGAGAGCCTGCGAGGGATGTCGCAGGAGGAAGATCAAATGCGATGCTGCAACCACAAACACTTGGCCGTGTTCTGCTTGTATTCGCCTCAAGCTTCATTGTGTTCGCCCAAATGGATTTGACGGGGCAACCGATACTCAGGTCTACGAACCGACGCAGGAGCAGTACGAAACCATAACTGCCCAGGATGGGTACCGACAGCAAGCTCCGTTGCAGGAGCAGCAGCTCATGGCCAGCATGCCTAAGCAAGCCTCTTCTTCGTTATACCCACCGCAGCAGGGCTACCCAAACCCTTCGGCACTTTACCAATCGTACCCAGAATCCTCAAGCATGCAACAGAACCTTCATTATACCGACTTACAGCCAGCTGTGAATGTCGTCGATCAGCCATATGCGCCGCAAACTTCCTTTCCCACGCCTCCGCTTCAACAGTCGTCTCGCCCAGGCTCGTCTCCAGAGTCGTATCAGCAAGATCCTTATAGCCAACATGACCTTGCGGACCTCTTGGGCTCGCTCAAGGTCAACGAAGCCGGGACAGGTAAGCCTCGAGTCCAGCAAATGCGGCTGAACTTTTTCTGACGACATAATCAGCTCCGTACTTGAATAGCAAAATGCGGCGGAAAACCGGGGATGAAGAGCCGGCTACGGAGGAGGCCGACGAGTATAAGAGCATGCTACCACCGCTCGCGACTGGCCCAGGCTTGAAAATCCGCATCCCGCCAGCACTTATGCCCGATGAGGAGACTATCATCCACTACTTCGACCTGTACTTTACCAATGTACACCCTTATGTTCCTGTCCTTGACAAGGCACAGTTCTACCAACAGTGGACAACCAATAGGGAAGCGATATCGCCGTTGATCTTAGAGGCCATTTTCGCAATTGCCGGTCGCCTGGCCGATGAGCCAGCACAGGGGCAACAGTGGCTTGCACTGGCAACGCGTACGTCATTTTCGAGAGGTCGACCTGGGTAGTAGTACTAACATTTGTTGCAGGACATGCGGACTCCTTTATGGATGTTCCTCGCTTGACCACACTTCAAGCTTCCTTGATAATACTGAAAGCGAGGGAATCCGCACCCAAACGCGGTTACTACTACAGATCATGGATGAGTATCGTTCAGTGCGTCCAAATGGGCAAAGATCTTGGTCTGGACGAGCACTATGAAGACCACCAAGCCGGCCAGTCCTGTGGCTTTTCGCCGGCCGATTGCTCGCTACGGACAAGAATTTGGCAGACCATTTTTGTTTGCGAAGTCATGATCGGCTCTCCTCAAGGTGAGTCCATAGCAGATCTGATCCTGCTAAACCCACGCTGACGACTGGGGCAGGCCGCACTGATTTACAGGTCGAGGTCGAGTCTGTGGATTTCGGCGTACCGAGACCAATACCGAACGGCGACGAGTCTGAATACCATGTGTCGAGAAATTTCACTTACTTTGCACGCATCGTCCGAAACATTTCCCGCATGAACACGATATATGCACGACTAAAGAAGACCAAGGAATGGGGCATCGATCCGGAGTTCGTCCAACTAAATCCGGAACTTCACCAGTGGCTCAACGACCTCCCGCCCGATATGACGGTGTCCTATCCGGCTGATGGATCAGCGCCTTGGCTCTCGTCTCCCTTCATTGGAAATCTGCACTCGTACTACTATCTGAGCCTGATCCTCTTCCACCGACCACAGTTGGCTTTTCTGGAACCGACCGGGGTTGATGGACAATGGAAGCAGCATATGCTTGTATGCTACAATGCTGCGAAAATGCTGTGCAGGCTTCAGGAGGGCGTACTGCAAGCATATGGTCTCACGGGACTGCAGTGCATGCAGCGTGGCATCAACTTCACCATATATGCGATTCTTGGCTGCATTGTTTTACATCTCGTGAGAAGCCCGCTGACCTGCCTCGTGCGTCTCATTTGCTAAATCTTAATAGGTTGCCTTAACATCTCCCGATCCAGAGTTGAACTCGGACGCTCGGGAGTATTTCACACGCCACATGAGGATACTCGAGAAGTGCATGAGCGCGTGGCCCATGCCTGATATGCAAAAGCAAGTGGACGCAGTGCGAGAAGCCTTTTCGGCCGACACCAGGAAACCATTTGTGCTGAAACCAAGCTTCCCCTATGGGAGCCCTGTGTCTACGCACTCCAGCCCGCCGCGGTCAACTTCGGGCTTCCCGGCAAACCTTGTGCGAACGAGTTCGATGGATCAGCGGCTAGATACCCAGGTACAGCAACACTCCTACGGTGGACATCCGATCTCACCTCCGATCTCTGCTGGGCCAGGGGATATGAAGACTGACGGGTCTGACGTGCAGTCTATGGTAATGATGACCGGAAGCCAAGGCAGCCAGGCCCCCGCACTGCAGCACGGTCTTAGTTTAGCGAGCGCGCCGACATGGAATCCGTCGCGTATATTTGAGTATGACGCACCCTTTTCTTCTTCGAGCCGATAGCCCTAACTAATCACCTGTTTCAGTCAGTGGAATACGTCTTTCGGTACGCCTCCAGCCCAGCCTCCACCTGCCTCTGTGGCCTCACAAGGCAGTTCTCTAAGTATGTCGTCTTCAGGTGTCGCCGAAGTCCCAACAGCCCAGGACATTCAAACCGTTCATTCGCAGCTACCCGGCGGCTCGCAGCACGCACCCCCGCCAGTATACACGACTGCCCCGACGCAGACCTTTGTCACTCCAGCTATGTGGCAGGAATCTGTTGCAAGCGTGTACGAAGGCGGTCTGAAGCGAGCTTGGGATTACGACGGAGGCATGTCCATGAATAAGCGTCGCTAGCGACACGTATGACTTCTAACGAAACGTGATGGGATCTTGCTGCCTTTGTTATTACTTCGGATACGATTACGATCCAACGGTCATTACGATGAATCGTACGCTGCGTTCATATGGACCCTTTGCTCTCTCGACTGAGCGTACGTACATATGGGTGCTCCCTCGGCCGAGCTACACAGTCGACACTGCGGCTATGCCTTTACGGCGGTACTGATTGGACGTGCGAAGCTTGGCTGTGCCAACATCGCCCTTACGCTGTTTTCCTTTGTCACTTTGGCTGATCAATCTTTCTTCTTCATAGCTCATAAAGGGCGGATTTTTCCTTCGGCAAGTTTACGGGAAGCAAAATACGGGGAAACGCCGGCTCAGAAGTCCAGGCGTCAAAACGGCATACGATAAAAACGAACCGGGATATTTTGAATGGACGTGTGTGGCGAAGCTTCGACGACGGCTGCGTCTCTTGTATTGATAGGAATTCTCGATATCCAGGCAGGCAGGCACTTGCGGCTTCTTTTACCATCCTATTAGGGGGATTTGGCTGTACATGTATCACTACGTCATGTGATTATGATGAATATGGAGTACATGTGGCTGGGCGGTTATATAGTTCGTTGTTTGGGATATTCTACCTCGATTTATGCCGCCCTACGAGCGCACTTATCAGGTTGTCGTTGTCTGACCTTATTCCATATACTGGCCAACAGGTTGTGGACCGATAGTGATATATATACATCCGATCCTGTTATCGGCTTTGAGCTGGACAGGCGTGTCCAAGTGTGAAGTGATATGGCGTTGCTGTCATTCTTTTGGCTCTTGTAACATGGGTAACCAAGTCACTATCTGTAAGCTGTAGAGATTCGCGACTCAACGACTTGGGCAGACTGCAACAACCATGTCTACCGAATCACTACTACTGAACCGTTTGACAGGCAGCTCGTCTAAGAGACACCTATTTTGCTTAACGAGGATTCCCGTGGAGCATAAGCTTGCCTGTCAAAGACCTAGGAAACAGAATATGCATTACTAGTTTCCCATTCTACTAGGTCATTCAGCGTAGCTTCAAGTCCATCGCATGGCCCAGGCACATGAGAGACTGGGGTTCGCTTGGAATACCCTCACGAGGTGGAGCGACGCGCGTACGCCGTTGAAGAGGCCCAACTGCTTCTGACGGCATTCCCGGCCTTTCTTTTAAGAATCGCCAGAGTTATTCATTTACTTCGTTGTCAAATGCTCGCACCGCAGACTATGCAATCCCACTTGGTGGTGTGAGGTAAGGCAAAATACCTGGTAGGTTACCTTAATTCTTGTCCTCAACGTGAACCGGGCTCGACCTCAAACGACGCCGCAACTCCAGAGTCTCGACCGTTTCATGTTTCAGTCCGGGAGGAGCACTCGTTATCATGACTTCCCGTCGTCGTATACTGCCTCTTCAAACCTATCGCGAGATGTATATGATGCCCTTCAACCCCAATTGGTACTGGGACACAGCAAACGTACATTTGAGATATTGAACTTGGAAGAATCGCACCAAAGACGGAACCATTTTGGGCAGGTGGCATTCCTGCCGGCAAATGGACACCTTCGCTGTACTAAGGTAGGTACCTCATTACTGTGGTATGGTACCCGTATAGGAACAATGTAAGGCAAGGTACCTAAGGAACCTGCAGAAGATATTGGACATTGCCAAGCCGGCCCCACATAAGTTCTCAAGGCCGCTTTGAATCGCAGGACCCAAAACAGCGAATGAAACGTGCCCTTCGAGGGGATGCGCAAAACGGCCCCCAGGGGTTTTGTTTGGCTGACCGGGAGTCCGCGTCGCTTGCGCCTCCCAAAGGGATCCGCACAAGGCCACCTCTCAAAGTCGACGATGCTGATGCTGATGCTGATGCACAGGCAACTTCAACCGTCCCTTCTTCCTGCCATGTGGCCTCGAAGCTGGAACTGAATCACTTGTGTGCATCTCAGAGATATCCTTCTAAGGTGCCCTGGGCCAACAACCTTGCCCGGCATTTCCAGGATCCCAAAGGTACCTTACCTTTCAAACCTTCCAGTTGCCACTGGCCCAGACGTGGTACGTACTCCGGGACGGCACTTTCCAGCCTCGACTCGCAGACCAACGTGCGTTTTCACCCGAACTCTCGCTTCTCCTCTATCCAAACTTCGACTGATCAGATACCAGACCCGGACAGGAGGACACCCAACTTAGTCCACGAACAGTCGCTTGATCGCAAATCCACCAGATGTTGGGAGGATCAGCCCTGCCTCCTTGAATCCCCGGCAACCCCCCAAGACCCTCGCCTTTGTCTCGAGGGGCTGTCAAATTAACTCCAATAACAACACTCGTGGACCTTCTGCTGTAGACTCGGCCACTATGAAGCTCACATCGTCGATTGCTGCCGTGCTCGGCCTCGCTGCCTTGACGACCGCCACACAAGTCCTTCCGCGAAACCTCGACTCCAATGACTACTACGTTCTCCACCTTGAGCGCGATACATCACCAGCTGAAGTGGCTCGGAGTTTAGGCTTGTCATACGAAGGGCTTCTAGGAGAACTACAAGACCACCACCTCTTTGCCGCCCGAAAGGCGGGGGACGACATCGTCAAGAGGAAACTGACGGAGAGAAAACGAAGGAAGAGGTCATTGAATGATCGACATGTACTGGACGGAGTAAAGTTCGCCCAAAAACAGCAGCTGCGCGCACCATGGGAGAAGAGGATATTACCTCCTGCCCCGGCTGGCCCCGCGAATCTCGTGCCGAAGCAAGGCGAGGCACCAGTCGAGTCGGCTGTTGCGAGGCAGAAGAGCGTCGCTAAGACCCTACAGATCAACGACCCCATCTTCCACCAGCAGTGGCACCTGTTCAACCCGGTACAGGTCGGACACGACGTCAATGTCACGGACGTCTGGTTACAGGGCATCACGGGCAAGAACGCGACCGTAGCCATTGTCGACGATGGTCTGGACATGTATAGCGACGACCTGAAGGACAACTACTATGCCGCCGGATCCTACGATTTCAACGACAAAGGTCCCGAGCCGCGGCCTCGTCTATCCGACGATAAGCACGGCACCCGCTGCGCCGGCGAGGTCTCCGCCGTCAGGAATGACGTCTGTGGCGTGGGAGTCGCCTACGACTCCAAGATTGCTGGGCTGCGCATCCTTTCGAAGTTGATCACTGATGCGGACGAGGCCGTTGCCATGAACTACGACTTCCAGCATAACCAGATCTACTCGTGCTCGTGGGGCCCACCCGACGATGGCCGCAGCATGGATGCCCCTGGCGTGCTCATCCGTCGTGCTATGCTCAACGCCGTGCAGAACGGGCGCGGCGGCCTCGGTTCGATCTATGTCTTTGCCAGCGGCAACGGTGCGGCGAACGACGACAATTGCAACTTTGATGGATATACCAACAGCATCTACAGTATCACCGTTGGCGCCGTCGATCGCAAGGGAGAGCACCCTTACTACTCGGAGAAGTGCTCCGCAAGCTTGGTAGTGACCTATTCGAGCGGTGGCGGAGACGCTATCCACACGACCGACGTCGGCCAGAATGCCTGCTACGACCAGCACGGTGGCACCTCGGCTGCCGCTCCACTGGCTGCTGGCATTTTTGCGCTGGTACTGCAGGTGCGGCCTGACCTCTCGTGGAGAGATATGCAGTACCTTGCCATGGACACCGCGGTGCCTATCCAGACCGATAGAGAAGGCGAATGGCAGACTACCACCATTGGCAAGAAGTACAGCCACACCTTTGCCTATGGCAAGATTGACAGCTACGGCATCGTCGAGGCGGCCAAGACGTGGAAGAACGTCAAGCCCCAGGCCTGGTTCTACTCTCCTTGGATTCATGTCAATCAAGAGATCCCTCAGGGCGACCAGGGACTGACTGTATCCTTTGAGGTGACGGCCGACATGCTCAAGGACGCGAATCTCGAGCGCCTCGAGCATGTTACCGTTACGATGAATGTTGAGCATACTCGCCGTGGTGATCTCAGCGTCGATCTCATCAGCCCCAACAAAATAGTTAGTCACCTCTCCGTCACACGCCGCCTTGATAACACTGAGGCTGGATATGACGACTGGACTTTTATGAGCGTGGTACACTGGTAAGCATTTCCTCCTGACACTTTTCTTCTCGTGGGACACCCAAGCTAACAGATCGTCAGGGGTGAATCCGGTGTTGGTACCTGGACTATCATCGTCAAGGATACCAAGGTCAACGAGCACAGCGGCAAATTCGTCGACTGGCACCTCAAGCTCTGGGGCGAATCTATCGACCCGGCCAAGGCCAAGGTCCTGCCAATGCCGACGGAGGAAGACGACGATAACCACGCTCAGATCTCCACAACCACCCTGCCGGCCTCAACCACAACACTTCCCCCCGATCCAGCCGCAACGGAGACAGACTTGCCCACCACCACTGCAAGCGACCACCCAGACCGGCCCGTCAACGTCAAGCCAACGGATACCACCAGCACATCTTCGACCAGCTCCCCAACAACTTCCTCCGCGCCTGAGACAAGCACCACGAGCGGCAGCACCTGGCTGCCCTCTTTCCTCCCCACCTTCGGCGTCTCCGGCCGCACCCAGGCCTGGATCTACGGCGCCCTGGCGCTGATCGTCATCTTCTGCAGCGGACTCGGCGCCTACTTCTGGATGGCGCGCCGCAAGCGGCTGCGGAACTCGGCCCGCGATGACTACGAGTTCGAACTGCTCGACGAGGAGGAGGCCGAGGGCCTCAACTCGGGCGAGAAGAAGGGCGCCGCCGGCAAGAAGGGCGGACGCAGGACGCGGGGCGGAGAGTTGTACGATGCTTTTGCGGGCGGGAGCGATGACGAGGATGACGACTTCGCGGCGGACGAGTACCGCGATCGCGCGGATGAGATGTCTGGGGCGAGGCATCCTGAGATGAGCGAGAAGAGGAGTCAAACTCGGGGGCTAGAGCGGGATGATGATGGCGACGACGAGGAGCATCATGTCGTTGGTGATAGTGATGATGATGAAGAGAGTGGTGATGATCGGCCTTTGAGAGGTGGCCGATAGCTTGGGGCTAGAAAGTAGGATATGACACGGTGACGGTCCTTTGCAGTTCCTTTCCTGCTTGCATAGAATCTGTACATATTGTTTGGTCTGGGCTGCAAGTGCTTTACGCTGCTGGTTATACATTATATATCTCGCATCACGGCCGCGGTCACCTTAGGTGCTTACATAGCAGTGGCTAGTCATGGAGTTTGCTTTCGTCATGTCTCTACCGATCTCACCAGCTCGCTACTCATCCAGTCTCACAATAGACAGGCTGGTATAAAAATGATAACACAACTGCGTTATCCACCGATTCAATCACACCGCAGCGGAATGATGATGCATTTCCTCCTCCCAAGCAAGACCGTACCACACACAGCACAAACGCCGAACTAACACCAGCATCAATGGACACTTAAGAATTCAACCACTTCTCCAGCCGCCTCATATCAGAATACCGTCTCCACCTCCTCCCCCTCGCTCCCTAAGCCGGCAGCACGACCCCCTCCTTCTCCATCTCGAGCACGTACTGCTCCCAGGTTCCCGCAATGCCGTCGTAGAAGGCTATGTGCGCGTCGGCCAGCCCGCCGAACTGGCGCTTGAACTCGACGCGCTTGATCCACTCAAAGTTCTGCGTCTCGTGCACGACCTGGTCGGCGAAGTGGTCCGCCTCCGTCCTCGCATTCTCCACCTCGCGCGTGAGCTCGTCGATGCGCAGCTCCAGCTTCCGCTGCCTGTCGCGGCGCGACTGCTCGTGGTCCACGCCCCTCACGTCCTCGATCTTGGAGCGGATGAAGCCCCCGGCCCCGGTGACGGAGTAGCCCCCGTAGCCGTAGCCGCTGCCGGCGCCCGCGTCGCGCTCGGCGGTGGACTTGTTGAGGTACTCGGTCAGCTGCTCGTAGTCGAGCTGCTTCTGCTCCCTGAGCTTGAGCAGGTTCTTGAGCGCGCCGCTGTAGGCGGCCATGTCGCGCAGGCTGCCCACGTAGTCCGCCTCGGTGACGTGTTGCAGCCTCTTGAGCCCGGCGGCCGAGTCCTCCACGCTGGCGGCGAAGGCGTGCGTGGCCGCGCCGACGCCCGGCTCCAGCACGATGAGCTTCTGGAACTGCTCGGCCAGGTCGCGCAGGTCGGCCTCCAGGTCCGTCTCCCGCCGCGCGACGCGGACCATGACCTTCTCGACGTGGGCGAGGTCCTCGTCCAGCTTGTCGGAGCGCTCCTTGACATCGATGAAGCGCCGGTCGGGCTTGTGCACCTTGGTGAAGGCGTTGATGAAGCTGTCGGTGAAGGCGTCGAAGACGCCTCCGCCTCCGGGGGCTCCCGGGGGCGCCTCGGAGACGGGGCTGGCGCCCGACATGCCGCGGGAGGCGCGGGTGCCCGTGCTGCGCATCGTGGCGTTCCAGTCGTGCGACTCGAGGAAGATGTGAAGGATGGGGGCTCTGCGGAGCTCGGGGTGCAGGGCGAGCCGGGTCAGGAAGCGCTGGAGGGAGTACGCCCGGCGGGAGGTGAAGTCCGACCCGAAGCGGTCGCCGCGGACGTACTCCATCCTCTGCTTGTCGGGGAGCGGGGGCACGGCGGCCCCGGGGAAGGAGGCGTAGAGGGATTTATAGAGGAAGAGGAAGTCGGTGAAGCGCCGGCGGACGGTGACTGTTGGTTTCTGGAAGGAGGGGAAGGTTGTCTGGGGATCAAAGTCAGCAAGTGGTTTCCATGAGACGGTGGAGGGATGAGACGCGGGAGAGGGCATACGTGTGTGGTGATCATGTACGAGACGTAGGCGTCCTTTGTCCCGTCGTTCTCCTTGTGTGGCTCCGATACGATGCACTCGAGGATCTCGCCCGCGTGCCCGGGCTCGTCGTTGCGCTCTCGCCTGGCTTCCTGCCGGCTGGCCTCGAAGTCGGGTGTGGCTGGACCGGCGTTGGCGTCCGACGCGGCGCTCGGCGCTGGCTGGCCGGCGGCATTCTGCTCGCTGTGCCACGAGACGTTGGAGAAGTCGTTGGGATCCATCTTTGCCATTGTTGCTTCCATGTGAAGCCTCACGTCGGACCGTCGTCGTATGTTATCTGATGCGTTGGTCTGCGCGTGGCCGGTTGTCGGACCACGCCGGGAGCTTGCGGAATCAACAATGTGTGATGCGTGGGAAGGCAAGGGATACGTGGTATGTTTGGTAGGGCCAAGTGATTCAATTAGCAAATGCTGGAGATATCCATTGTTGCGTCCAGCTGTCGAAATGCTCTGGTCTGATTAAGGTTCAGTGGTCGAACCGGGGAGCTCAACTGGCCGCCTCGAAGCTGACGTATTAGCGGGGTGCCGTTCAACCTCCGCTGCAAACAGCAGTGGGGTACGGTATTCGGTACTCTAACTTCTCACCCTACTGTAACGTAAAATACAAGTATTGTATACTTTTAGCTACGCACTCTAGCTGCCCTGCTTCGACGCATTCTCGACCTCGCATCGAAGTCAGGATGCATTATTGGTACCAAAACATGAGTGCCACGAATTGATGGGATTACATGTCATTCATACTTCGAATCCTGTCGCCTAGAGCAGGAAGGGCTTTTAGATACAACTCTGATGCTGTGATAACGACCCGGGAATCTATAGTGAAATCTTTCAGGTGTCAAGTGTCGAGATTTGGTCTATGCCGCCTCATGTGTCCCCGAGAAGCCCCTGGCTTGGGCACTTCATGTCTCCCTGCACTTGACTTTACTCATACAATTCCTTTAACCCGTGCCACCCAGACACTGCCCAACCGCCTAGGCCCTAAAACACCGTGTCTCGAAAGCAGAGATGCAAAACAGACAAAGGAAATCCGCTGAGCAGCCTATTTCTCAACCTTTGCCTTTTCGACCTGGACGGGCTCGGCTACCCTGGTGCCCTCTGGCTGGTCCTGTTCAGCTTCTATGGCCTCGGTGACCTGTGCCTTTGGGATGCCGGCATTCTCAGCCGCAGCATGCCTCTCCTCCTGCTCGTCGATATCCTCCGTGTCTCTCGGTGTCGCAAATCCGGTCTGCTGGTTCTCCTGGTTCTGCTCGTTCTCCTCCTCGATCAGCTCTTGCTGCTCCTTCAGGACCTCAAGACGCTGCTTGTTGGTTGCAGCACCCTCAGCATTGTGCACTTCGAGCTCGATTTCATGGAAAAGCTCCTCCGGAATAGATGATAACACTCCGGTCAGCGCATCGATTTGGCTGAAGTCACCGCTCTCGCCCGATGTCTGGCCGTACATGTACGCATTGCTCAACACTAAGAGAGTCGAGGGAACGCCCTCCTTAAGTCGCAGCCGCAACCAGGTGTTCAGGTCGTCCCTCAGCCGCCCCGGTGACACGCCGTGAGTCTTGATACCGCGGCTCATACAAGCCGTCTGCAGCTCCGCGACGCTCAGGCTGTCCACACCTTCGTAGCTGATGACACGGTCGTCACGCTTGATCTGTCGCATCCGGTGACGGATCTGGTAACGGAGCATCATGTCCGTGCCAAAGGTGTTGAGGTTGAGATACCGACACATGGACACCAGCTGTGGCCGCGAAAGGTTATCCAGGGTCAGATCGTCCTTGAATGTCTTGCAGACTTTGATAACATCCTCAGCCGTTGGCTTCTCGCCAGTCGCACGGACCTTGCGGAAGAAGTTGGTGAACTCTTCCTTCTGCGCCGTTGCCGGTGTAAGAGGCAGTCCAGTCTCCTTCAGAGTCTTGCGTAGAAACTCGCTAACTTCCTTGCGCGTAGCTCGGAGCGTGGCCGTCTTCTTCTCCTTGGTGGCAGTGGCCTCATATGTGCTGGGAAGGAGACCAGGGAAGATCTTGAGAGCGAACGGCAGCAGAAGCTCGGCGAACGGCACGATGACGAACACCGAGAAGGGTACCAGACGTCCTAGATCCTGCACTGTGCGCTGGAGCTGCCGGTGCTCACGCCTGCTGAGCTCGTATCCGGCTGCCATCTTGAGAGCAAGTCGAGAGCTGATCCTGACTTCAGCAGCCAGTAGCTTCGTTCCATCCCAGTAATGCTGCGCCTCATGTTTGACCTTCTGCCAGAGGGTCAGCTTCTTTTTGTCCTCCTTTTTCTCTAAGCCATCGTCCTTCTCTTTTTGCGCCGCTAATTCAGTCAAGGTTGTCGGTTCCGCGGAGGAATCGACTTCCTTCTTGGCTGCTTCTTTCTCAGCCTCCTTGGACGCCGGTGTTTTTGGCGCATTGGCTTCCTGTGTGATCGGTCTCTTAGCCTTCTCGACGTCGAAACCAGGTGGCGGACCAGCGGGAGGACCCCTGTGAGTGTCGGTCTCTGTTGAATAAGTTCGGAGCGGAATCAGCAATGCCAATCCGGGATTCTGGAGCCCAAGTCCTCGCGAGTTGCTCATCAACTGGATTGAGGCAGCCCTCAGGGCAGATCTAGGAATTGCACGCCCTGTAGACATCATCGAGGTCAGCAACCGAAGTGCAAGGTTGGTCAAGGGCGGGTGAGCGCACCAGTTCCGAGAAAGGGATTCATCACAGTCGCCCTCCGGGCAAGGCTGGCTGAGGCACTCATGCTCAACAGCGTATGTTTCGAGGGCGTAGATAGTAAAGTCAAGCCGACAAGTTTACAGGTTGTCGCGGAGAAGAAATGGTCGACGAGCAAGAGAGGGATGAACAAGCCGGGATTCCGAAAATCTAGGGAGCGAAGGACCAAG
Source organism: Coniochaeta sp. PMI_546 (assembly GCA_021432605.1). Classification (NCBI taxonomy): domain Eukaryota; kingdom Fungi; phylum Ascomycota; class Sordariomycetes; order Coniochaetales; family Coniochaetaceae; genus Coniochaeta; species Coniochaeta sp. PMI_546. The sequence goes on along the minus strand of MU271149.1, from coordinate 893,277 downwards.
AAGGAGAAATTGTGGTAATCAGAGATCCCTGGTCGCCTGAAGGAAAATTCAAGAAGTTTAAAAAGTCTAATATGATGGTACAGATGGGTGGTCCGTAGTTGCCGGCGAAAGTATTAAACAAAGTATGTATGATGAACGGGAAGGCTTGAGGTTGGATGGAAAGATGGATTCTAGACGGACGAAGACGGGTAACACTAAGATACGCTAGCTAGCCAAGAGGCCCAAGACTCGCCTACTGTGGTAAGCCTTCTGGATACAGGGGTAATGACGGCATCACGTGGATCAGCACGGGGAAGGGCCCAGGGACACTCTTTCCATTCTCTCCTTCAAGTGTGCACTGTACACGTACATAGTAGAAGAAATTCTACACGTGTAACAACCTGAGGCAGCTGAGTGGCAACTGTGTCAGGTCTCTACGCAGTATGTACACGCGTCCACAATAGTATAACAAGGTACATAGCGGTGACTCGTAACCTCAATTCACCAATGGAGTAGAGGCGAGAAAAGGCGCGATGTTCGGGCAGAGGGACAGTACAAGGTACCTCGGACGAGCACAGATGGTCAGACGCCACTTAGATCCGAAGTCCGCAACCCAGTCGGCTCAACAAAAAGTCACCCTTGGAATTTTGCTGAGGAACGGCGGGGTTAGTGTACACACTAAACACGTGAATTAGTCACCATGGCCCCTGCCTCGGGTGCTTTCCCGCTTGGGCAACCTGCATTCCTTCCCCACGAACAGGCCGATGTTAAAGCCCAGGGCAGTCTGGGCTTTGTGATAAGCTTCCGATATCTTTCTCTTCATTGTACGTATGACAATACCCTAACAATACCTGAGCAGACAATCGGTTTTTTTTATACACCTAAGCATCGCGTCACATCGCGAGCTTCATCCATCACAATATATATACCCGCCGGCATACATTCAAGACTCGCCTCATTTCGTCATGGAGTTCTCCTTGACTTGAATTTGGGTTTCCCGGTCCGAGGGATCAGCTTATTTCTGAACTGCACTTCCCCGCAGTCCCGCCAGTATTATATATATACCTGAATGTCACTTGTCGGGAGGACCTATCTGTGGTTGTACCTCGGTTCAAGCTTACTTTCCTCTGTTTTCCTCTGTACTATACCGGCCTGAGATACCCTCTGTCGACTAGCTGTGCGGCCAGTTCGTTGGATTCTTCCATTCTGCACTCGGCAATATGCAATTCAAGAAAGCCGCCCGCGTTATCCTCGTTGGTGCTCCTGGCGTTGGAAAAGGAACACAGTCCGAGAGACTACTACAGCGTTTTCCTCAGCTTTCCTCTATTAGTTCCGGAGACCTTCTACGCAGTAATGTCAAGCAACGGACTCCACTTGGTATGTTATCGTCTCGTACCATTCACATGCATATGGCGATGTTGACCGCATTCCAGGCATCAAAGTCGAGAGCACAATGAAGGCGGGCGGCCTGGTCTCAGACGACCTAATACTGCGCCTAATACGCAACGAACTCAACCGGCGCGGCTGGTTGCTTTCCTCGACGCCCAAGTCAAGCTTCATGACGCTCTGCTCAACCGCGACGACAACCGCAGACACACCATCAACTAGGAACGATGCGGGACTCGCAACCTTCCTCTCGTCCCCTCCTACAATAACCGACCCGACGTGGACCACCGACCCATCCGCCTCATTCCTGCTAGATGGGTTTCCCAGAACTGCTGTTCAGGCAACAAGCCTGGACAGTATCGTGCCCATCAATCTCGTCGTATCGCTCAAAACGCCCTTGGAAGTCATAATCGAGCGGATATCCGGCCGGTGGGTGCACGAGCCGAGCGGGAGAGTGTACAACACCGGATTCAACGCGCCCAAAGTACCGGGCCGGGACGACGTTACCGGAGAACCTCTTGTACGCAGGATGGACGATGACGAGGAGGTTTACCGCGAGCGGTTCCGGAAGTTTACCGAGACGAGCAAGCCGTTATTGGACCACTACGATAACAAAGGTGTCCTGTGGGAGGTTGAGGGCATGAACAGCGATGAGATCACGCCAAAGTTGTTTGCTGAATTCGAGAGGAGGTTTTGCTGAAGTGTGGACAAGGAGGGTCTGCTGCTCGGGGCTGTACATAACCTGGCTTGTGGTATTTATGGGATGGCACTACCTTCGAGGCTGCCTTTGGGACGAATCGTTTGGAAAGGTTAGACGATGGCGTTTTTCCGGCGGTATCGGTTATGCTACCTGCACACCGATCCATGTTGGAGTTGTGGAATCCATTGTCAACAAGACTGGCTGTTTCACTCTGTGGCTTTATATTGTCGTTCACCATCTGTCTCTTGTCCAGGCACGACTGTCGCAGATATCCTCGGACAACAGAGAATGGGAAGAAAAATGTACCATTCAAGGACAAAAATTACCTTCGCCCACTCGCTGTGATGTGAGCGCAAGCGGTACGCGTCTAACGACCCCGGCAGGACTCGAACCTGCAACCTCTGCCAGCAGTGAGAGACGACCGGAAAGCAACGCGCTACCATTGCGCCACGAGGCCAATAATCGAACTCGGCTATAATGAATTCGTTATGGCATAGCCTGGGTCGTACACAGAGTCGCGACAATGACGGGGCACGGCGGGTCACTAGGAACACAGAGGGCCTGTACACGAGTCATGAACAAAAGGGGTGGAAAACCCTGGGGAGGAACAAAAAAACGTACAACATCAGGCATTCCCCGGTGGTCACCCACCCGAGTACTACTCTGACGATTACCAGCTTGTCTATGGGAGAGCGGACGGGATCCCGAATTCTCTAGTATCTATGGCCGTACGTGGTGGAATGCAGCGTTCTGGATGCTTTTATGCTCTGGGGCAAGACTCGTGCTTGTGCGCAGACCAAAGGGAAAGGACGGCGTGTGTGAATCCTAACAGGAGGATGAACTAGCTGCTCACTTTCGACAGGCCCCGGTGTCGAACAGGTCGTGAGCAGTACGTTCAGCTACAATGTTGGAGCATGAGAGTTTCAGATTGTTCGTTCTAGAAACATGTCACTCATCACCTCGAGCCTCCGATATGTGACATTCTACTTAGCAGATGTCGGGATGTCATTGATGACGATGACGGCTAAGCTCCGGCTACTAAATAGCAGAAATACACTGCTGTAAATTAAGATGAAATTCGTCGTCTCCGCAAATGCCATATCGAAAATGGTAGATTTGAAAGGCAAGAATTCTTGACAATACCTATCGCCTAGGTAGTGTAGAATCGTCGACACACATTTCCCGAGTTGGACGTTGAGAGTCATGTGTCCAATCATCTGACAAGCGTACGTCATCCCGCCGCCAACCGGCTAAGAGGCAAGGCGACGTTTCGGCACGCAGCGCATCACCTTATCTCAACCTTCACAACACATCAACCTTGACAGGGAGCTGCACCAGCGACCAGAATGAAATCGTGGTTACTATCCGCTCTCACTTTGAGCGCCGTCGTCTCCTCACAGCTAGTCGTCCCACTGATCCATCGCGGCGGACGTGGTTTCGCCGGACCAGCTATCCCGCCCGGCTTCAAGCCCGATAGAGGTCAAGGACAGGCACCGCTCATGGATCCGCTCGGACCGGGACCGGCTATCCCGCCGTCGGATAAGGATAGAGATGAAGAGCCCGTCTACGGCGGTCCAGGTTCGGTTATGTTATCCGACGTCATGGGCCGCGATAGGAGCATCAACATCTTTGCCGGTTTCACGCGCGACATCGAGAGCGTCTCGAACAGACTTGATGATGGGACCAAGAACAGCACTGTGCTAGCTCCGTTGAACAGCGCTATCGAGAAGCTGCCCCGGAAGCCGTGGGAGGATCCGAAGGATTATAGTGACCTCGGGGCGGATGCGTACGAGGGGGACGATGGGCAGGAGAGAGCGCAGAGGAATCTGAGGAGGTTTGTGGAGGCGCACATTGTGCCTATCAGCCCTTGGAAGGAGGGTGAGAAGGTGAAAGCGATTGGAGACGATAGGGAGGTTTGGTGGGAGGAGAAGGATGGGAAGAGGGTGGTGAAGCCGGGCGATATCGAGGTTGTCAGTGTTGCGAGCACGGTTGCCAATGGCGAGGTGGTAAGTCTTCAGTCTTCTATTCGTCATGTTGCTATACATTGAACTGTTGCTAATGACATGGCACTGTCACAGTGGATCTTGAGAAGTGTCAGGAACTACTGAGGTTTGATGATGGGATAACGACTGCTTATGCTCTCTGGAAGCGTGAGAGATATTGGAATTCAGCGGCGTTTAAGGTGCGGTTTTGGACGACTTCAAGTTTGATATGCTCTTTCCTGTGTTCTAGCGTCATCATGGAGCTTGAAATTGAAGCCTCGTAGAACACGGCTTGTGATTGTGTCACTCCTGGTGATTGAACTGGGGGTAACCTGGCACGTTTAACACGGACAATGTTTTTGTTGAATAAAGAAATAGAAGAGAGACGACAATATTCTACTTTCAGACGTCCTTCACAGTGAACCTGAAGCGATTACATATATCATATCAATATTGAGCCTCCAAAAGAGCAGAGCTAAGGTACGTATTCGGTATGTACAGTAGACGACCTTATATCTCTTCTCAAATCATGTTTCTGTTGCGCTTTTAGCAGTGCCATCCGATGCTCCAGCCTGAGAGCTGGCGAAAATAAGTGGACTGGCTGGTGGATGGCGCCACAACGGAATGACGGAATGACGGGATGCAAGGCTAGACCTAGGTGGGGCATCTTATCGTTATCCGGACGACGGCAGATCCTATTGCCGAAGCCAAGGGGGCCTTATCGGGCGGTAAGTGCGATCGGAAGGAGAGAAGATTGCCCTGATTGCCCTGATTGCCGTCTGGGGAGCTCAGGATCTTGTTGGCCTTGCATCACCCACGAAACTAGACACGCATCAGCAGCATTTCTTTCACTGCTGTCACGCCGAGTCCATTCCACCGTCTCTTCACGACACCAAGCATCCTTTTGCCTCGTTCCAACATCCTTTTGCACCGCTTGTATTGGCATCTCGATGGTGCCGAGTATCGGGTTGGACGCGACAACAAGTGTAAGCTGTTCTGCTTGTTGATCTGTCTCCTGTTGCTGTCGCTCGTCTTTCTTGCTCTCTCGCCGGTTCCCATCGCATGCATATCTTTTGCACTGCAATCCTCGCTGTTCTCTTTACCTCTGCTATGTCAAGATAGACCCCGGACTGACCTGTGTCTCCTTATTTTTGCAGGTGTGCTAGCATCATGAACGCCCAGACCCTCCACGGCGGAGGCGGCGCCTTCGATCGCGACAGAGAAATCGACGAGCAGCGCCATCGCGCCCTGCAACAACAACAACAAGAAGAGATAGCCCACAGAGAGCGCGAGCAAGCTGAGCGACAGCATCGAGAACAATTCCAGACACCCGCTCCCCATCACAGCAATGCCGCTTCGCTGCCGCTGCACCAACCCGTCGCGGCGCGCATGCCCACCATCCACAGCCCTGGTGGCCTTCTTGCAAACCACGGCGGTTCTGCTCCATCGATACCCTTAGGAGGCTCATCTGCCTCTGCTGCTCCTTTTGGAGGACCTCTTCACAACGATGCCGGTCGCGCCCCGCCGCATGGCGGGCCTCCGGTCGGTTCCGGACCCCAGCACCAGATCTTTGCGCCAATTCCACATGGCCCTGCTGGAACAAACGGCACGATCAATGGCTCAAGCGGAGCCTCGTCTCTCTTTGGGGGCCCTCTACAACAGGAAGCGCCTCGTGGCGGTCCGCCGGAGGCTGGAAGGGCGCTGCAGCATATACCCTTCCCAGCTGGTGTCAGCGGAGCGCCTCCGATGCCAGCTCCCGGCATGCCGGCCGCCGGTGCTGGTGGATTACCTCAAGGCCAGCAGCCCATTCTTAACGTAAGTATCTCCAAACGGGAAGCTGCCGGATACATCGTTAGTGCTCCGTGTCTAACCGTATGCTTTTGTTTAGGATGCTTTGAGCTACCTTGACCAAGTGAAGGTGCAGTTCCACGAGCAGCCAGATGTCTACAATCGGTTCCTCGACATCATGAAAGACTTCAAAAGCCAGACGTAAGAGTCGCTCCCATTTTTGCCTCTCCTCTTCCAGTCGCACAGCTGATGTCATTTCGAAAACAGTATCGACACCCCCGGAGTCATTAGCCGAGTTTCGGAGCTCTTTGCCGGCCACCCTAACCTAATCCAAGGCTTCAACACCTTCCTCCCTCCTGGCTACCGGATTGAATGCGGTCTTGAGAACAATCCAAATAGTATCCGTGTGACGACGCCATCCGGCTCGACAATCCATTCCATTGGAGGTGGACGCAATGCTCTGCCTGAACCACCTCAGACCGCCCCCGGGTCCGGGCAGCAGTTTGGCGGCCAGCGCCCGGGCGCCTGGCAACAACAGCCGCCCCAACAAGTTCAGCACAGCGTAGAAAGCCCAGAAGCAAACTTCAGTGCCCCGGCTGGCGGTCCTCCCGCGGCTTTCCCCGGCCCAGGGTCGAGTCAAGCCGCTTCCTTTGATGGCAGCAGTCCAAACCAGCCAAGAGCCATCCCCGCTACGCAGAATGGGAATGCCGCGGCGCACGCGCCTGTCCCAAGGACGGCACTCACTCCGACGCCGGCGGCCTCGCAGAACAACATCAATGGACATTCGGCGCAGCAAGCCAACATGGAGAAACGGGGGCCAGTTGAGTTCAACCACGCCATAAGCTATGTGAATAAGATCAAGGTGAGTAAGACCGTGAGTTCGACAACGCAGTGTGACGGGGAATTTATCACCTAACCTCCAATGCCCATGTCGTTCTCCTGCTTGGTTGTTCTCTTGTTATTGTGCTATTCTGCGTCTTTCAAGTTTCCGACACTTTTTACATTTGCTTTTGTTACCGCGCTACCTGCTATTGTTGTGATTGGACTCTCCGGTTGCCCTGTACTTTGTGTTTTCTATTGTTCCCCCCACAACTACCAGGCCACCAGCCTTTCCAGGGAGTTGCTGACTTTCCCAGAACCGGTTCCAGGACAAGCCAGAGATATACAAACAATTTCTGGAAATCCTTCAGACATACCAACGCGAGCAGAAGCCAATTCAGGACGTTTACTCCCAAGTCACAACGCTCTTTCACGCTGCGCCGGATCTCTTGGAAGACTTCAAACAGTTCTTACCAGAATCGGCAGCCCAGACTAGATCAGCAAACGCTGCTCGTATAGAGGAGATGGGGCTGAGCGCTGCTACCCCGACCCCCCAACCTGGTCAACCCGCGCGAGATGGACCCAAGATGCCGCCTGTCGGGAACTTTGCGCCTCCTGCGAGCGCGACGAAGGAGAGCAAGAAACGACCTCGGCCTGACAAGTCAGCTCCTGTCACTACTGGCCCAGGGGCAGAGATTCAGTCGTCTGGTCTGCGCACTACTCTCCCTGCTGCGCCAGCCAGCAACAAGCGAGCCAAGCTGTCACACAAACCAGTGGCCGATGGCCCGTCAGTTGAGCCAACTCTCACACCCGTCATGCCCGAGCCACTCAATCCAACACCCGCCTCTCTCGCCAACCAGGACGATCTTGCGTTCTTCGAGCGTGTGAAAAAGCACATTGGCAATCGGACAACCATGAACGAGTTTATCAAACTCATTAATCTTTTCATCATGGATCTCATCACGAAAGAGGTCCTTATCCACAAGGCAAGCCAGTTCATTGGTGCCAATCATGACTTGATGAACACCTTCAAGAACCTACTCGGCTACTCTGAAGGCGACGACAAAATCGAGAACCGGCCCGAGCCTCCGACTGGTCGTGTGTCGCTGAGCAACTGTCGCGGGTATGGACCCAGTTACCGCCTCTTGCCAAAGCGGGAACGTCTGCGGCCATGCAGTGGTCGCGACGAACTGTGTTATTCCGTTTTGAACGACGAGTGGGCCTCTCATCCTACCTGGGCCTCTGAAGATAGTGGATTCGTGGCTCACAGGAAGAACGGCTACGAGGAAGGTCTTCATCGCATCGAAGAGGAGCGCCACGACTATGACTTCTATATTGAGGCGAACCAGAAGTGTATCCAGTTGCTGGAGCCCATTGCCCAGCAAATGCTCACGCTTCCTCCGGCCGAACGGGCGACATTTAAGATACCTCCCGGTCTCGGGGGTCAGAGCACTTCCATCTACAAGCGAGTCCTCAAGAAGATTTACGGCGACAAGGGTCCTGATGTCGTCAATGAGATGTTCAACAACCCGTTCTCGGTCGTCCCAATAGTGATGGCACGACTAAAGCAGAAGGACGAGGAGTGGCGGTTTACACAGGTATGTCCTTGTAAATTCTGCCGAATATGAGACTGAGATGCTAACATATGCGCAGCGTGAGTGGGAGAAGGTATGGCAAGCACAAAGCGAGAATATGCACCTCAAGAGCCTGGACCACATGGGGATCCAGGTCAAGTCCAACGACAAGCGCAACCTGTCCCAGAAACATCTCGTCGACGTCATCAAGACCAAGCACGAAGAGCAGAAGCGCGCGCGCATGAACAAAGGCAAGACACCGCGGTACCAGTTCATCCACAACTTCAAGGACCAGAGCGTTCTCCTGGACCTCCTTCGCTTCATGGTCCTGTATGCCAATGTCAGCGGTCAACACAATGCTCTCGAGCGAAGGCGCATCCTCGAGTTCTTCGAGACCTTCATCCCTCAGTTCTTCGACATCCCCGAGGAGCTTGTGCGCGAAAAGCTTGCCGACATGGACCAAGATTCTGCAGAAGAAGAGGAGGATGACGCACCTCCCCCCGAGCTCACTAACGGACGGAGTTCCCGTCGCAACGGCAAGAGAGCAGACCTTCTCCGCGGTGTGTTGGATCCTGGCCGTAACGGCAGCCGGTCTCGTACCCAGAAAGAGGGCAGTGCTGCGTCCGGTAGCAAGGAAACGACACCAGAGGCTGGCTCCGGCAACGACGAAGATATGCCTGATGCCGAGGACGCTAATCTCCCCGAGGTATCGAACGACCGGTGGTTGCCCATGGTTCCTCGCCCAACGATCGTCAAGGACGCTCGGAACGGAAAGGAGGACGCAGACCACTCCCTCCTTGATGCTGACGGCGAACTCAAGGCGGACGCTCCATTTAAACGGTCATGGTACAACTTCTACTGCAATCAAAGCATCTTTGTCTTCTTCAGTGTGTTCCAGGCGCTCTACAAGCGTCTGGAAGAGGTCAAGAACAGCACCAAGACTGTTATTGAGGAGATTCGTCGCGAGAACGCCGACAAGCCGGCAAAGGCACTGGGCATCGCCCGTGACGACCTTCACTTCTTCGACGACATTGAGGATCCGGAGAACAATGCCGATAAGTTTTGGCCACGCACCGTCGAGCTGGTTGAGGATTTCATCAACGGCGAGACAGACGAGGCCAGGTACCAGGACATCCTCCGTCACTACTACCTGAAGACGGGATGGAAGATCTACAACATCCAGGATCATCTGAAGACGCTGTGCCGCATCGGACTCTCATGCAACAACCCTGACTCTAAGGGAGAGAAGACCAAGGAGCTTGTGCGGGAGTACCTCGCCAGCCGCCAGCAGGAGGAGACGAGCTATCAGACCGAGATCAGCGCACGCAAGTTTGCCGAGAAGTGCATCAAGGACGGCGAGATGTTTGTTATCTGCTGGGTATGTGTCATCCTTTCACTTTGCTCATATATGACATAATCGACTAACCTGCACCATAGTATCCTGCCAAGAAAGAAGCCACCGTCCGCTGGCTGCAAAAGGACGAGACCACCTTCTACACGGACGAGATGGAGCGTAAGGAGCAATGGCAGTACTACATCTCGTCGTATATGCGTATCGAGCATACCGAAGGGGTTGTCAGGTCCCGTCTCCAGAAGGTGCTCCTGGAGCGCAACCTCCCCTCGGGAGCCAACGACTCGGACGACGGCTACACGCCCAAGCCCTTGGTTGTCCACGAGGGCCTAGTCCTGCGCATCTGTCTGCTCAGCTATAAGATTGTGTACGAGAAGGGCACATCGGACTACTTCATCTACAACACGGTCCCAGCCTCTAAGGACGGCGAGGAGCCGGACTTCCAGGAGGAGAAGCAGGTGTTCATGCGCGAGCTCAGGGAGGAGCGGTTCAAGGAGAAGATGGTGATGAACTCGCCGTGGATGAAGAACATGAGCCAGGACCAGGTGCAGCAGATTAACGAGGATTATCTGAGGTGGAAGGACGAGGGGGTGCCCCTTCCTTCGCAGAGGGGGGACATTGAGGCCTAGGCGGAGTAAGATTCCATGAGGTATTGGTTTGGGGTGTGGTATGGGCAAGATATGACAGAGAGAGAGAGCATTGAGGATTTGAGCATCTACCGGTTGAGGATGAGGACGGGAGTGTTCGATACCAAACTTGACGTCGGAAATGACGCGTGTAGTTTCTTCTTTCCTCACAGGTAGTCTTTTTCTTTTCTTTTTCATTCTTGTCTTCCTTTCTTTGACTTCTTTTATCCTTGAATACCTCTCTACGGTGTTGGAGACAGCATATCGCACAGCACACGATGGCTTTGCTGAAGGTGCTTGGAAGCAGGATGGCGAAAAAGGGAGTGTGTGGGCGTTTTTGACCGCCCTTGCTTGGCTGTAAAGGTATTTCATTTTGCGCAGTTACCCTACCTCACCTTACTCATAGCGGCATCGATATCATGTGTGTATGAAGAGTGACTACATTTCAGTAAATTGGTAGCGAAAACATAATAGGTATGGCCTCTAGTTGCTTTGGACAACTTCGCGACAGGAGGTCGTTCTCACACAACAGGCACCGTTTACATCCCCGTTTGCAAGGGCCTCAGCGGCTGGATGATACCGGGCTCGGAACGGTCAAGAATGGAATGAATGGAACTTAAAACTTCGGGGTTCCGTCTTGGTGAGGCGGATTCGGAGTTGCGGGTTTTGATTACCTACAACGGAAGTCTAATTCTCTATGGAATTCCCTTATATTTGGCACTTGGGGGTTAGGTTATATAACCTTTCATGATTGTGTTCCTTCAACTGTCGAGGAATCTGGCACCTCTCACAATGCTACGCTATTGACACTTGCCTCTATCTACCTTACACAACATGCCTGGCAGACCTAGCAGTGCCCTCCGGCTCAAGCTACCTATCCTGACGAGACGATGGACCTGGATATGAGCCGCTGTCCACATGCCATAGCAGTCTGAACGGCGAGTTGCAGTCAGCGGCTTCTATTTTCTACTGGACACAACCCAGCTTTCAGCCTGACAAGTGTCATGCCGACCTCTCATTCGGCGCCGTCCATCAACCATCGCGGTCGAGTGACAGATGGCATCAGATCTCGTTGAGTTTCCTGTTTCGTCTTTGTGGTCGTCGCGCTGTCTTGTCCCCGTGATATCACCAATCCCGGCGACATCAGCTGCCCCTCCGTCCACAGGTCGCGGCTGTTTGTTCTCTTCGTTCTCTTCGTCCTCTTGAAGAGGCTCACTTTGCTGTTTTCCCTTCTTCATCTCCCTGCCACCCGTTTTATTCTCCCCTCAGCTTCAAGGCTGGTTAATGAGGTTGGACAAACTTATCAAAACCTGATCGACACCCTGCGCTTAGCCGTCTTGGGCATCTACAGCGGCTGAGAGACCCGGTTTCGACGTATAGCGCAATATTATAGCCCTTCAAGCAGGGGTTGCACAGCTTCCGTGCCGGGCCGCCCGCCATCTTCTTTTTCTTAGCGGATGCCCAATCCCTGTCAGGCTCGCCAAACGAGACGGCGGTATGACGGTGTGAAGGAGTGAATCCCAGCTACTCGGGAGGTCAGCACCTGTCGAAATTTTGTACAACCTCGCTGTTTCTTCTCGTATCTATCAGGCTTTGTGCATGTTGCTATCGCTGCAGCCCAGTGTAGAGCTTGCATGTGTCTGCAAGGCATTGGCTGGTATGGGAACTTGCATAACTCTTCCGCGAATGGCCAGCAGATAATACCACAGTCAGAGTTCAAGTGTTGACGCTACAGCATCCTGGAAAACAAACCGAAAGCTCTCTGGAGACGCACACTGAGCTGGCGCGAACCATCCTGCCACATACAACTCGAGCTCTAGTTGGCCCTCGCCATGTCTGGGTCGACCTCTGCTCCCTACTGGGGCCAGCTTCCACCTCCCAAAGCTCGCCGCCTGTCTGAAGATGGGAGCTTGACGCCCGATCGCCGCCAATCCTTGGATGTCCACCCTCAATCCAAACCGAACCGCGAATCCATTCAGACCACGAATACCGATACCCTGACGGATACCACCTTCAGCTCTCTTGCCTCGCCCAACAGATCGAGCTTCCAAGGCCAAGGGCTAGCTCCTCGGCCACCTTCGCTTCCCTACGGCGCAAACCAGTACCCTCCCGAGCTCCTCGAGAACCGACGTCGCCGTCGCAGCAAGAACCAAGACGACGAGGAGTACTCCAGAGGCGCTCCTCCTCCCGCCGCACCGGATGTTCCTCGAGCTCCACCCGTGAGCTACAAAGCTCCGAACGGCACCGGCGCCGTTCAGTATACACACCCAGCTCCTGGGCCGGCTGGTCGCACATCCAGGCGGCCTGACGGACCTGTCAGCCCAATGGACCAATCTCCACGCAGGGCTACCTTCGCCGACCGCCAGAAAGACCTTCCAGTACTGGACCGTGCCAGGAATACACTTGATCCAGGCTCCGATGCGAGGGCTCGGCGCAATGGGACCGATCCGACAGCAGCTCGGAGTGCCCTGACGTCAGACATGGCCGGTACGCAGCGCCAGCGCAGAGGCTCTGTTGGGGACGCTGCTGGACCACAACGGAGAAGCTCGCAGGGACAACCGTCCAGCCGCCGACCGTACGCAAATGAACGCTCGCCCCTGCAAAGGCTGGAGCTGACGCTCGATAGTATCACCAAAGAAGAGAAGCGAGCCCTTGCCGAGGCCGCCGAACGAGCTGCCCGCGAGAAGGCAGCATCGAACAGCCGTCCGGCAGCACAAGCAGACAGGGGACCACCTGTGCCTCAGAAGGATCAACCTGTGCAGCAAGTGCGGTTCAGCGACCGAGGTCCTCCGCTCGCCGTCGAGGTGCCGAAGACGAGGAATACTGGCGGAAGATCCTCAGAGAACACACCTGCGACACCTAAGGGCCCCCTGTCTCAACATCCACCCGAGGAGGGTCGGAGATACAGTGCAAGCGCAGGCAAGTCTCCCCAGGCGCAAACTCCAGAGTCCCGTATTCCCGTACCAGTAGCGCCCCAAACCAGATCGCAGGCACTGTCTCAGGCGTCGGGCGTTCCTCAACGCAACTTAAGCTTCCGGGAGCGAGCAGCCAAGAACGACGTCAAACTACCGGCTGGGTTGGAGAATGAGATTCCGACTAGTCCTCTAGTCGCGACTCCTGGCAGTACTGGCACGATATCCAGGAGCGGCAGCAACAAACTGAGGAAAAATCCACCTGCATCATATGCGCCAAACGCAGGGGCCGATCCTTACGCGAAGAAGCAGATGGATGCCCAGAAGTATATCATGGCGCAACAAGCACATAGCAGTCCCAGAAGTAACGAGGCTAGAGTCCGCACCGCGGGACCTGCTGCTCCTCTGCCTGCTGGAGCGCCGATACGTCCTGGGGCTGCTGACGAGACAGAACCTGTGACGCCGTCGGCTGGTAAGCAGGCCCTGCATGGTCAAGAAGTCATGCCGTCAGCTGCCGTAGGAGAGCTATCCAAGGCGCAACAAAGCCAACGGAAAGCCGACCAATTACTGGGCCGCACACCTTCACAGAACGTGCCTGCGCAACGGGCGAAGACCGGGCATGGTATCGGTCCACAAGCTGCAGCACTGACAGCAGGAGCTGCTGGCGCGGCTGTTGCTGCAGGCAGTCAGCACCATCGTGCCAAAAGGGAAGACACGAGGAGCGATACCGACAGTAGTGACGACGAACACCATCACCGCGTTTCCAATATTGTCTATGGTCACGGTAGGGAAAAGCTACGGCCGGGCCAAGGAATGTATCAGCCGCCGACATTCCTGGACGAGTGGAAGAAGGCGACGGTGGGCACTTTGTCCGGTGCTCTGCTAGACCTCGAGGACGAACCGGCCAATGTGACGATAGAGAAAGATAAGCCATGGTGGGAGACGCCTCCGTCCCAGCGGCGCGGCAGTGTCGCGTCACGGCCGAGGAAAGCGGAGGCGTTTGACGGAGAGTATGATGATACACACGGTATGCCACCTTCCCTTGTACCATCACATCCAAAGCCAAGCGTCAGGACAGGTTGTAGTCGATCAACCAACGTCCGGATTCTTCGTGATTTCAGCCTACCCTTCCCATCGTGGCGATACGCAATGGCTTCCTGCGCTGTGACTCCTGAGCCTACATAATCCTGTCCTCAATGTGCTTGAATCGCTTGATAAATTGAATGAACTGCTGACGAACTGGCCATTTGCCTGCCGATTATAGCCCCTACCAGATTCAAGCCACCACTCTACCTGAAGTGCGGGCCGCTCCTGAGATACTGCGGGATCCGCACCGAACGCGGACCATCACGAACAACTCGAAGCGGTGTCATCTACGAGCGAGAAGTTTGGAGGGGATCAGTCATGATCGTGACGCAGGACGCAGACTCTTCGTACGACATCGCGCCCACCCTCCGCCTATTCGTCCAACCCATCGAGCTTCTTCCGCCACCGCCTGCCGAAATCCACGGCGAGCTACCCCCTGAGCACGTGGATCCCATCGCTGGACATCCCAAGTTGGGCCGCAAGGGCGAAACGCTCTACGTCCGGCCCGTCGACCACTTGGAGGAGGCCAAGGACCTGTCGCGCGACGAGTCCGACAACGGGCTCTTCGAGAAGACTAGGAGTCCACCAGACGTCCCGCTCAAAGACGGCGCTACCGATCCACCAGGGTCCTTCCACGCTCGACGCAAACGAGCAGAGGTCGACGGCGAGAAAGTGGGCAAGTACAAAGACGTCAGAGGCTTCCGCCTCCACGCCGAGCGCGGCTACACCTTCTGGCGCTTCAACATCGAAGTCGAGCTCAGCGACAAGCAGCAGCGCATCGCCTACCGCATCAACCGCGGACCCTCGACCGGCTTCTGGGTCCCCGCCAAGGGCACGCCGATGAACGTCATGTTCCACAGCTGCAACGGCTTCAGCCTCAGCGTCAACTCGGACGATTTCAGCGGGCCGGACCCGATGTGGCGCGACGTGCTGAACACGCACCAGAGCCAGCCG
This sequence comes from Coniochaeta sp. PMI_546, assembly GCA_021432605.1. Classification (NCBI taxonomy): domain Eukaryota; kingdom Fungi; phylum Ascomycota; class Sordariomycetes; order Coniochaetales; family Coniochaetaceae; genus Coniochaeta; species Coniochaeta sp. PMI_546. The sequence goes on along the minus strand of MU271149.1, from coordinate 878,120 downwards.
TTCCACGTCATGATTGGCGGCGGGGACCAGATCTACAACGACTGCGTGATGCGGCAGACGAAGCTGTTCCAGGAGTGGCTGACGATCAAGAACCCGCTGCACAAGCACAATGCGCCGTTCACGCGGGAGATGCAGGACGAGCTGGAGGGCTTCTACCTCGAGCGGTACGCCATGTGGTTCTCGCAGGGCCTGTTCGGGATGGCGAACTCGCAGATACCCATGGTGAATATGTTTGATGACCATGATATCATTGACGGGTTTGGGTCGTATCCGCATCATTTCATGATGTCGCCGGTTTTCTCTGGGCTGGGGAATGTGGCGTTCAAGTACTACATGCTCTTTCAGCACCAGAGCGTGGTTGATGAGACTGAAGCAAGCGAGCCCAGCTGGACTCTAGGGGCACAGCGGGGGCTGTATATCAACGAGCTCAGCCGCAGTCTGTACGTGTCTCTCGGCGGGTCGGTTGCCCTGCTGGCTGTTGATGCGAGGACCGAGAGGACTCGAGAGGATGTCCTCAGCGAGCGAAGTTGGAAGAAAATCATGGACCGGGCCTATGATGAGGTTGTCAAGGGGAAAGTGCAGCATCTTCTGGTGCTTCTTGGAGTGCCTATTGCGTATCCCAGGCTAGTCTGGCTGGAGAACATGTGAGTTCCCGTCTTTTACACACACACAGCTCCTGACGAGCCCATGCTAACGGTGCACCTAGCCTAACCTCGCGCGTAATGGATCCTATCAAAGCCCTCGGCAAGGCCGGGCTGTTGGGCAACTTCCTCAACAAATTCGACGGCGGAGTCGAAGTCCTCGACGACCTCGACGACCACTGGACGGCTAAGAATCACAAGAAGGAGCGCAGCATCGTCATCGAAGACCTGCAAGACCTAGCGGCCGACGAGTCCGTCCGCATAACCATCCTCAGCGGCGACGTCCACCTCGCCGCCATCGGACAGTTCTACTCCAACCCCAAGCTCGGCCTCGCCAAGCACAAGGACTTCCGCTATATGCCCAACATCATCTCTTCCGCCATCGTCAACACGCCACCGCCAGACATCATGGCCGACATCCTCAACAAGCGCAACAAAGTCCACCACTTCGACAAGGAGACCGACGAGGACATGATCCCCATCTTCAACCACGGCGTCGACGGCAAGCCGCGCAACAACAAGCGCCTCCTCCCGCACAGGAACTGGTGTTCGATCCGCCCCTACGTGCCCGGCAATACCCCCGCACACAGCCCAGCCTCGTCGCCCCAAGACATCACACCCCACGGCACCCCCCAAAGACCAGGCGGTATACTGCGTCGCCTCTCCAAAACCCGCCGCGAGCCCTCCTTCCGCGGGCCGGACGCGGTGGTGGTCGACCGCTCCCGCCCGCCCATCTCGGCAGGCATCTTCCGCTCCTTCTCCCGGACTCGCCGCGCGAGCGAGGACAACATCCACCACGCCACCTCCTCCCCGACCGGACCTCCCTTGACCCGCACCCTATCCCTCGGCGACAGGGTAGGCAACCTCTTCCGCCGCCGGCCGTCGCAACGCCGCCATCACGACGACGGGGGCATAAACGGGACCTGGGGCGACGAGTCCGACGACGACGACGATCACGACGACTACGACGAGGAGATCACGCCGCCCGAGCCCATCACCCGGGACCAGTACCACCGCCCCTCCGGCCCGGCCAAGATCTCCCTGCGGGGAGGGGCCGCTCCCGGCAGCGACTTCTCACACGAGTACATGGTCGGGGACGACGACTACTTCACCGCCAAGCCCGCGCCTGGTAGGCCGAGGGCTGTGGTTGTCTCCTCGCCTCCGGTGCCGCAGCCGTCTCAGCAACAGCAGGGTTCCAGGGGAGTGGCGTTTGCGGCGGCAGCGGAGGAGGGGGAGGAGGAAGAGGGCTTCAGGCCCAAGCCTTTCTTGCGCACGCCCACGAACCTGAGCCAGAAGCAGATGAAGAAGGCGCAGCAGTTCGAGGTCGACTTGGAAGGTGGGCTGGAGGTGTGTATTAATGTCGAGGTCAGCCAGCGCGATCCGGCGGGGATCACGGTGCCGTATCGGTTGCTTGTGCCGAGGCTTTGGTACGAGGAGGAGGAAGAGGAGGTGGTGGTGGGGGGCGAGAAGGGCAGCCGGGGGGCAAGAAGGGATAATGACCAAGGAAGCGAGGGGACTAGCGACGGAGAGGGAGAGAGTCCTGGGGAAGCTGGGGGATATAGGAATGAGCCTGCGCAGGGGAAGGAGGGAAGGTCGGGGGGGATCAGGAGGTTGTTTAGTCTGAAGCGGGGGAAGAGTGTTTCGTAAGGGAGGGAGGATGGTATATATGGACAACGCGGGTCGTTGACTAATGGTTGTCATTTACTTCAGGATTGTTCTTTCAGCGTGTTGAGGCGTAGATACGTATTATACCTGGCACGTCAGCCTGGACTCTTTTCCCGCTTCACATCAATCCTTCTACGCTGGTAACATGTGATTCATCAACCTTCATTATCCTATAAACTGGCAGGGTTACTTCCACCTAGGTGCGTCGCCATTCAACGTACGCAGTTGAACCACGTCAGCCTAGAATGATAGTTAGCAATTGAGGCAAATCAACAGCCATTACCGAGTCCAGGCTCACCGGATAGTTTCAAAGAAGCGCGCCGACATGTCTGCTAAACTCTAGGTAGACACGTCGGCAGTTGTTCTGTCTTCATGCACTCCTGCCTTGTACGGCGAGGGTGTGCTCTCCGTTTTGCAGCGTGTTTGCTTGAGTTTTGGTGGGTTGAAGAGCCATGTCTTCGTAGAACGCAGTCGGAACACCATTCCATTCTCTACTCACGCATCCAGTGCATCACAGCTCATCGTCATCCTTCCCAGCCTCCGGCTCCGCAACGCCAGGACTTCGGCTCCGACTCCTTGCGCGCCTAGGTCCACGGCCTCCGGGCGCGCGGTTTCCCTTTCCGGGCGGCGGCCGCACAAACGCAAAGTCGACGCTAATGGTCTGGTCCAACAGCTTGGTGTTGTGTGCCCCGTCGATGGCGGCGCGTGCTTCTTGCAGGGTTGAATACTCGATTAATGCGTAGCCCTATCCAACTCCACATTAGCCAGCTGGTTACCTACCCTGCTGCTTTCTTGTCTGAAAGCGAGATGTGTACAACGAACCTTGACATAACCGCTCCGTCGATCCAGGTTCAAGTGCAGGTTCTTGATCTCTCCGTAGTCGCCAAAGTGGTCGTGAATGGCCTCCTCGTCGGCCTCGTCGTGCACGTTGGTCACTATGATGATCCACCCCTCGATCGAGCGCACCGCCGTCGCCTTGGAGTGCGTCTGCATGTCGGCGATGCGCGCGTTGCTGCTTGGTGCCTGGGGCGAGCCGGGCTCGTCAACTTCCATCTGGTCGTCGGCCATTGTGGAGTGGTGTATTTGTTTGACGGCAATACGGAGTTGTAGGTGGCAGATATCGGTCGCAGGGTGCTGCAAATACCACTGTACCACAGTGCAGGCTGGAGAGAAAGGAGCTCGTTTGTCGTCCAAGAGGGTTGCAGTTGGAAGGTCAATCCAGCGCGAACGGGTGGGTTGTTGTAGGTCTGGTGCATGTCTGGGTGCTGCCAGCCGGCTGCGGCTGCCACTAAGCAATGCGCAAATGTGGGCGGTGAGTGTGGGGTTAGAAGCTCAAATTCTACCCTGCCTTACCGCCCGGCAGAAAACGTTCTCCGCCAAAATTTTGGGAGGCGCTGCTGGGTCGAGGTTCTGTCGCCGAGTCGACATCGCGAGTGGCTGGCTACAGGCAATAGTCCTTGTCTCAGCACCTACAGTCAGTTCCCCGACAAGATGCCTAGCAAGGCAGTGTAAGTTCCAGTCAACCTGCCACTGGTCTGCAGTGTCATCTCTAACATTTTGCCTGTATCACAGAGACTCGCGCATCCCCGCGCTCATCCGCAATGGCATCCAGGAGAAGAAGCGCAGCTTCTTCGTCGTCGTCGGCGACAAGTCCAAGGATGTCATCGTTCATCTCCACTATATCATGTCCAGCATGGACGTAAGGCAGAACAAGTCGGTGCTCTGGGCCTACAAGAACAAGCTACTGGGTTTCACAAGGTCAGCATACTGTCCCTGCCGCTCGAGCCCGAGATTCCATCTAATGCTCTGGCGTACAGTCATCGCAAGAAGCGCGAGAATAAAATCCAGAAAGAGATCAAGCGCGGTATAAGAGAAGCGAACACCGAGGACCCCTTCGAGCTCTTCGTCTCGCTACACAACATCCGGTATGTCTACTACAAGGAAACAGAAAAGATCCTCGGAAACACATACGGCATGGTTATTCTACAAGACTTCGAAGCGATCACACCAAATATCCTTGCGCGGACGATGGAGACTGTCGAAGGAGGCGGTCTGGTCGTCCTGCTTCTGAAGGGCATGACCAGTCTGAAGCAGCTTTACACACTCTCCATGGACGTGCACGCTCGGTACCGGACCGAGGCCCACGAGGACGTCGTTGCGAGATTTAACGAGCGGTTCATTCTTTCTCTGGGATCATGCGACTCGTGTCTGGTCATCGACGACGAGCTCAACGTCCTCCCCATATCAGGGGGTAAGGGAGTAAAGCCACTGCCGCCGCCGGACGCCGACCAACCCAAGAGTGAAGCTCAGATAGAACTCGACAACATGAAGGAGGCATTGCAGGACACTCAACCTGTCGGTGCGCTCGTTAGTCTGGCAAAGACTGTGGACCAGGCAAAGGCTCTGCTAACCTTTGTCGACGCGATTGCCGAGAAGACCTTGAGGAGTACAGTCACTCTGACCGCTGCCAGAGGTCGAGGCAAGTCAGCTGCCATGGGTGTCGCAGTCGCGGCGGCAGTCGCCCACGGATACAGCAATATCTTCATAACATCACCATCTCCGGAGAATTTGAAGACTCTGTTCGAGTTTATCTTCAAGGGATTCGATGCCCTCGGATATATGGACCACGTCGACTACTCTATCATTCAATCCACCAACCCTGACTTTAACAAAGCCATTGTCAGGGTGAACATCCACCGGGCACATCGTCAGACAATCCAGTACATCAGGCCGCAGGATGCGCACGTTCTCGGACAAGCCGAACTGGTTGTGATCGATGAGGCTGCTGCGATACCGCTGCCACTGGTACGGAAGTTGATGGGGCCATATCTAGTCTTTATGGCATCTACGATCAATGGATACGAGGGAACTGGCCGGTCACTGTCGCTCAAGCTTATCAAGCAACTCCGAGAGCAATCGAGGGGAATTGGAGCCTCTGCCAAGGGCGACTCGACCGAGGTCATTGATCGTTCAACAGGAAAGGGTGCTAAGGATCAAGACGCAAGTCAAGTTGGTGGCCGCTCGCTACGAGAGATCACACTGTCGGAACCTATCCGTTATGCGAAGGGAGACTCGGTGGAGAAGTGGCTCAACACTCTGCTCTGTCTAGATGCCACCCTACCGCGCTCCAAGATCCACAGCTCAGGCTGCCCTGATCCGACTCAATGTCAGCTCCTCCAAGTGAACAGAGACACACTATTCTCCTTCCACCCTGTTTCCGAGAAATTCCTGCAACAGATGGTGGCTCTGTACGTGGCCAGTCATTACAAGAACTCGCCAGACGACCTCCAGCTGATGAGCGATGCGCCTGCTCACGAGCTCTACGTTTTGGTGCCGCCTGTGTCTGAGGATACCAACCGGCTTCCAGAGCCCCTCTGTGTCATTCAAGTGGCACTGGAAGGCAAGATCAGCAGGCAAAGTGTCATCAACAGTCTTAGCAGAGGGCAGCGCCCAGCCGGAGACTTGATACCCTGGCTCGTGAGCCAGCAGTTCCAAGACGAGGACTTCGCGTCGCTATCAGGAGCTCGTGTCGTGAGGATAGCAACAAACCCAGACTATGTCTCCATGGGCTACGGAACGAAGGCTCTCGAGCTGCTGATGGACTTCTACGACGGCAAGTTTGCGAGCTTGTCAGAGGATGTCGATACCCCGATGGAGGAGTCCATGGTGCGCGTCACGGATGCAGAGCTGGAAAGGACGACTCTCCTGGACGATAACATCAAGGTTCGCGATATCAGCAAGATGCCGCCTCTGTTCGCCAAGCTCTCTGAAAAGAGGCCGGCGGCATTGGACTACGTTGGTGTGAGCTACGGTTTGACGCAACCGCTCCTCAAGTTCTGGAAACGCGCGCAGTTCGCTCCTGTCTACCTAAGACAAACGGCCAACGACCTGACCGGAGAGCACACTTGCGTGATGCTCCGGCCACTCGAGGTCGGCGGCGATAAGAGCTGGTTAGGCGCGTTCGCTCGGGATTTCCACAAGCGATTCCTCTCGCTTCTCTCATACAAGTTCAGGGAGTTCCCTTCACTATTAGCGCTTATCATCCACGAAGCCGCGAATGCTGGAGCGAAATTGGACAACGTCGAGCCGCCTACCCTCACAAAGTCCGAGCTCGATAACCTACTCACTCCCTTCGACCTCAAGCGGCTGGAATCGTATGCCAGCAATCTCCTAGACTACCACGTCATACTCGACCTCATGCCCACACTAGCGAATCTCTATTTCAGCGACAGGATACGAGACGGCGTGAAGCTGCCGGGTGCCCAACAATCCGTCCTGCTGTCGATCGGTCTCCAGCACAAGGATCTCGACCAAGTAGCGCGCGAGTTGACTATCAACAGCTCGCAGCTGCTGGGTATGCTAGTCAAGATTCTGAAGAAGATCACCACGCACTTCGGGTCGTTGATCACCTCGGCTGTCGAGTCGGAGTTGCCCCAGACGAAGCAGATTGGGGTTAGCAGGGAGAACGCAAGCGGCGCGCATGACGACGAGGTCATTGATACCCGCTTCCTTCCTCTCCAGACCTCGCTTGAGGAGGAGCTGGACGAGGGCGGCGATGAGGCGCTCAAGATTGTCAAGCAGAAGCAGAGAGAGCTTATTGACTCTTTGCCTCTTGATCAGTAAGTCTGCTGCGACTCTTTCGATATTTTGACTCGGCGATGCTAACTGAGAATAGATATGAGATCGAGGACAGCGCTCCCGGCTGGCAAGAAGCCGAGAACCAGGTGGCCAAGGCCGCGAAAGAGGGCCGCGGCGTCTCGCTTGTGAGCGTCAAGACCAACAAGGCTAAGAGAAAGGAAGGTCCGACTGCTGCCGAGGTATATGAGGAGGCTTTTGGTGAAAAGGAGAAGAAGCACAAGCGGCCGAAGAAGGAGGGCAAGGAGGGCCGTGAGGCAAAGAAATCGAAGAGGTGATTTGTCATGGATCGGCGTTATGGTTAGAGGCTTGATATATGGAATTCATGAGTCCATCCCGGGCCAAAGCCCTGTTCCGGGGATGAGGCGAACTTCATATGTCGGACCATTCGATTCCCTTGGTTAACAGGTGATGTGGAAAAGTGTTGTGAGCTCTGTCCTGTCCTGCTGGCCCCACCGACTTCCGCATCCCGCCCTTAACTCAAATCAATTGAGACCCTCCAGTCGTCAATGCAGCTGCCGGATTGACGACATGTCATACGCCATTCGCCATTCGCTCATCGCTGGCATGATCTGCTTCAGTCAGCGACCCATAGCTTCAGCAAACGGCCATAAATGAACGCTCTCTTCCTCGTCTCACGACAACCCTCGCGATTGATTAACACACACAAATTAGCAACTGTTGCAATCTCTCAAAGAAACACTTACATCACAATGGCTCTCCCTCCCAAGTTCAAGGCCTTCCGGCTCGCCTTCACCGGCTCCAGCGTTTCCGGATCGACACCCGAGGCCGAGCCGGAGCCGCTTCACACCATCGAGGTGTATCTCGACTACGTCTGTCCCTTCTCAGCTAGTAAGTTGTATAATTCAACTCCCAATTTCATTGCTAGCTGGCGAATCATCATCGCATGCAGCTTCAATCACCAGCCAGTCTCCTGTATTCCTCTCGTCTCACCTCACCTTGTCCCTCTCATCTCAATCTCTCTCACACCACCTCACCACAATGCCTGATACTAACCCGCCACAAAAGAAATGTTCACAACCCTCTACGACACCCTAATCCCCCGTCTCCTCCCCTCTCCCCTGGGCAAAAAGGTCCAGTTCATCTTCCGCCCCCAGATCCAGCCCTGGCACCCCTCCAGCACCCTGACCCACGAAGCCGCCCTGGCCGTCTCGCGCCTCGCCCCGTCCAAGTTCTGGGCCTTCGCCGCGGCCCTGTTCGCCGACCAGAAGTCCTACTTCGACGTCAGCGTCGTCAACGAGACCCGCAACGCCACCTACCGCAGACTGGCCAGGCTGGCGAAGGACAGCGTCGGGCTGGACGAGGAGGCCGTGTATGCCCTGCTGGCGGTGCCGGATAAGCCTGATGCGGACGGGGACCTGAATGTGGGCAACGGCGTGACGGATGATCTCAAGGTGTTGATCAAGATGGCTAGGCTGACGGGCGTGCATGTGAGTCCTACTGTGCTGCTGGATGGGGTGGAGGCGAGAGAGCTCAGCAGTTCCTGGACGGCGGATCAGTGGGTTGAGTGGTTGGACAAGAAGGTTGTCTAGGTGGATTGGTGATACGCTTGACTTGCTCGGGAGGAGATTATGGGTGAGGGCTGCCTGTGGTGTTTAAACCTGTAGATGAGCTTGACCAGACCTCGAGAGGAGCACTAGAATCAGATAGAGAATCAAGTAGAGCTGCTACTGAACAGATATCTCTTTTGACAAGGCACAGTTTACCATCTCAAGTATCGTACTATCAGACCCCGGGGTCGATGTATCATATAATCTCGTCATTCGGGTATCGTATCCTATCGTATTTTTATAACTACACAACCAGCTCGCATCACAAAGCTCTCTTCACTATCCTGACAAAGTGCGACATAACAATATGGCGAAAAACCTCATACAATCGCCAAACTCCAAGCCAGGCTAGCTGGTCTGGCAGCTCTACCTCACTTAGTTCATCATTGTTTCTTCTGTTCGCTCTGGATCGCAGCCGCCTGCGCCAGTGTGACGGGAACCGGCTGGTCATCGTGGATGTACATCGTCATGACCTTGGGTCCCGGGTAGTTCCTGTTGGCGTGGAGCACCCACCACAAGGCCGTCAGAGCGATAACTCCAACCAAGATCACGCTGTTGTAGTTCATGATCGTAACATCGGTAGGGATGGAGTATGCTGCGGATCAAATCAGATAAAGCCCCCTTTTCAACATCATGAGTGAGGGAGAAGGAAGGTAACATACGGAAGCAGTAGAGGACGTTGAACAGAGCAATGAACAGCACGGCGGCGATGTTGATCGCCGTTCCATATCTACCCAGGTGGAATGGCCCCTTGGGGAAGTATTTGCGTCCCGTGATAACATTTGCCAGGAAAGGAATTCCATAGGATACGGTGCTCAGAATGATGAAGGAACCGGTAAGATCCAGGAACGCCGTTGAGCTTCCCAGGGGAATTGCACCTAGGGCAAGACAAAGGACCCCTGTAATTGTCAGTATTTCCACTGGGTCTGTTTGCTGCTGAGGGTGAGGAAGGCTTACCGACGAACACAGCAGCGGGTATAGGGCAGCTGAGCTTCTCGTTGACCTTGCCGAAGAGTCCGGAGAGTGGGACGGCATTATCGCGGGCCAGGGCCCAGTAGATGCGCGAGTTTGTCAGGGTAGTGCCAATGCAGCATAGCATTGATGAGCACCAGATGATGAAGAGAAGGCCAAATGTGGCCCCCAAGTTCTGAGTACCGTCTGAGTTGGCGGTGGCCTGAGAGTAGATGCCGGCAAGAGGGTAAGTGTTAATTCCTAGTGTTAGGGCACTCAGATCCGTGATGCAGTACGATATAGCAATCGCGAAGAGGAAGGCGTCTGCGAGGCGGGTTATGTTAGTGACCCTTCACAACGATGCTCTCGTCGGCCAAGATGTCAACGTACAGAGGAAGCCGAGGCCGATCTGCAAAGCAATGCCCTTCGGTAGATCCCTTCGCGGGTGCGGCAGCTCCTCAGCCAAGTGCGTAATTGCGTCAGGGGTCCCGATCGTAAAGGAACCGTTAAGAACACCTAACAGGAATGCTAGGCCGCCGGGATAGCCAGTGAGATTGTTCTCATCGAATGACCCCCAGACAAAGTGGTTCGAGGCATGGACCTTCGACATTGCCGAGATGACAATGATTGTGACGATGCCGCCGACGATAACGAAAAACATGCCCACGTTCTGAGTCCATGGGACCGCTCTGTTGGCGAAGATGACAAAGGCGGTTGAGAAGAGGGTGATCAGGATGTAGGCGATGTACACGTGCCACTGCTCGAAAACATAGTTGTCTTGGTGGTACACGATGTACATGTTGATTGAGATGTTGGCCGTGATCTGGGTCAGGGCGGCCAGATCGAACATCCAGCCGTAGAAGTTGATCCATCCGGTGAAGAAGCCGACGATACGGCCCCACTTCGGCCCGGCCGCAATGGTTCCCCAGTGATAGACACCTCCGGCAGTCGGGACCGATGATGCGAACTGGAGCGAGGGCAATCGGGCTTAGTAAAAATGTTGACTCATGATGATGAGCACAGAACGGTACACACCTCTGCTAGACCCAGACCAATAAACGAGTAGTAAAAGAGGGCAACGATAAGGCCAAAGATAATGCCCGGCGGACCACCGTTGACTGTACGAAATTTATGGTCAGCATGACCGCCAAGCTATCAGGGGATGGGAAGCCCATATGGCATCACAGATGATAACGAGGAGCGTTGGAATTCAAAAAAAGACTCACGGATTGAGACCGAGATCGACGAGCCTAGAGCTATCCAGGCGTTATCGACAGTGAGCGCGATACCGGCGAGTCCCAGAAGGCCGTACTGGCGCTTCAGCTGGTCCTTGTAACCCGATGCATTGACGACAATGCCGTCCTCGATCGCAACCACCGTCTCGTCCTCGGAGCCTCCATCTATGGCCCGTTCGTGGTCCTTCTTCTCTTCGGTGTGCATGGTCGCTGGTGGTGCGCTTGACTTCGATATACGAGAGCGTGGTAGTACAGCCAGGAGGGCGAGGCCTTGTTAGACTTGCGACGAGGAATCGACCACCCGAGGTCCTGGGACAAGGGCAGGAAAACTGAAGAAGGAAGAACTGAGCGACAGAAGGAAGGAAGTATAGTGAAGGGGAGAGACAGAGCCATGAAGAGAGGCGCGCATCATGTACATTTGAGAAGAAGGAGCCCTGGATCGGCTTCCATCTGCAGGTCGGCCTGCGCTCGCAGATTCGGCGACGTCAATGCACACTCAGACGACCAATGTCAACACCCTGGGCTATTATAAAAGAAGAACTGATAGGTGACAAAGAAAGCGTGGCTTCGTTGCAACGTGAAAACGCGAATCGATTTGGTAGCTGCAGGGCTCAAGTCGACGCCGTGTACTGGAGCGCCACAACTGCCGTGAGAGTGACTTGGGTCTCGAATGATTGCGATACTGGAAGCATCCCAGTGGTCAGCGAGCCGACCCTTGAAGGGTGATACACTAAGATCATGCAAGGTCTCTGTAATAACAAACTTAAGCCCAGTACCCTTATCTGGCTCTGCCGCTTATCTTCCCAACTAATCAGTGGGGGGATTTGCTTGTTTCGAGCTCACTGGTCACTGGTGGGCCCCTCCGAGATCTTGTCAAAGATGTTGGTTGAGATCAACTGAGGACTTTTGGATGTGGGCACTAGACTACCTTGGTCTAGCTGACGTCTTATTCAATGGCTTGTTGTAACGGAAAAGGTAAGGGTTGCACAGCGGCACCGCGCAATCCGATCCGAATCTCACGTTTCGCTATCTTGGCGGCATGCAGTCTCGGAGGTGAGCTTATACCCCGTAGATAGCTATTATATTGAGCACCCAGAGATCTGGGACTAAAGTCAGCGATGACGACAAGACAAAGATAGCATTACTGCACCTGATGACGAGAACATGCTCATCTGTAACGGCATCTTCACTGGTGGCAACGACGGTATCTCTCTGCTGTCTTGGATTTGGACAAGGCCGTGGAGTGGAAATTGCCCCTTCTGATCGGTCATCCGTGGCGTCTTCTGTGCGACGTCCACAAGAATTGTCTTGCTTACAATGCGAAGCGCCGCATTTATCAATAAAATAAAGAGGCGTGAGATGAGATCAGGATCCTCCGGGAAAAGAAACGCAGGAAGGAACGTAAAACTGTTGGGGTCATCAATTATGGACTCGCAATGACCACATCAGAGGCAAGAGTCGAGGTAGATGGGTAGTCAACTTCTCAGAAGGTTTGAGGGAAGATCAAGAGCCCAGTACAGCCGTGCGATCAAGATGCTGTGGTTGTTGTTGAGTAACAGGGCTGAACTTGTGTGGATGCTGCGAGGTACGTGCCTGACGCACGGTAGCACAGCCGTTGCTTCTCCTTTGTCTCTCCGTTCCGAGTCCTTGCCCCGTCAAGATGGATATTGCTTTTCCAGTATTCGGTGGAAGTCAATCCATCAATCTGGATTCGAGAGTTGAGCCGACTTCTGCAGACATCCAACCCACGGGAAACTCACGGTCCAATCCAAGGGACCGGGAGCTATGCGGTGCTAATGGCACGGGCGGTTGCTTGCCCTTGGCGTCCTCGTGTCAGCAACAATGTCTCACAGCATTACCCGTGGGAAGAGGTCTGTGTCCTCGCTTCCGATAGACCTCGAGCATCGAACACTTCGGTCTGGCTGGCTCGCGCGTCTTTTCGGTACCATATAATAATGCACGTCCCCGGTTGTATCGCCCTATGCCATGTGGCCCTCTGCAAGGCACAAGCGGCATCAAGCAGCGGATTGCTCAGCAAAAGACAATCGTGCAGGCACTTTCGTCCCAGAAGCCGGAACTTCTGTAAGGCACGTCAGCGGCAGCGCAGAATTGAGGCCGAATCCGCCATGGCCTTTTGCAATTGCTGCGTCCATCTGTGGGCAGCTTGCAGCTTGAACTGGTGGTATCAACCCGAATAGTATCCAATGCTCTCATTCCGTCAATGCTTCTAAAATGGTCCGACCAGAAATAGTGATGAGTGATGCTGCGCCTTCACATCTAAACAACAAGCTGCACAAGAGGAACTCAGGCTTAAGCCGGCGCCTCTCCTTCCTTGCCCCATCTAGCTGTCTCATCACCCTCTGTCCACTCCTTCTCGGTGTATCCAAGCTGGCGCTTGACCTTCTCGACCAAGTCCTTGTCTCCGGTATTCTTGCCAGCATTGTCACTGTAAACGGTGTTAGCACACGTCGCTCCACCGGGACATGTGATGATTCTTACCTGATCTTGATAGCCGGCCGCCCAGCAGCAGAGCTTAGCTTGATGACGATATTGAGCGGCACCGACTTCTTTCCCGTAGACTTGTGCACAAAGTCGTTGGTCAGGAACGTGCCGACACCGAACGTAGGCTGGAACCCGGCCTCCTCGGAGACCTTCTTATACTCCAAGCACCGATCAATGTTTAGCGAATCCGAAAAGACAATCACCTTGCGGTCCTTGATGCCCTGATCATCGTAGAACTTCCGCATCACGGCGACAAACTTGGTTGGATCACCCGAATCCTGGCGCACGCCGGTGAACACCTCTGCATACGTCTTTTCGCGTGCCTCTCCATCAGGTTCGCCAATACTATCCGTTGCCGCAATGAACCTGTCCGCGGTACTGGGTTTCCGCGGCTTTGGCTTGGGGTGGTCTTCGATGTCCCGGATAGGCTTGCTGAAAGCCTTGAGGAACTCGGGCGTGCCAAATGTGTCCGTGAGTGCGATTCCGAGGACACCCCTTCCGAAGCAGCCGACCCAACGTCGCAGAGCCTCTTCGGTAGCCCCGCTATAGTCATCGATGACAGCAGCAATGCCCATGAACCACTCATGTGCTACTGTTCCTACGGGTGGGATATTGAACCTCATCGCCAGGTGGACGTTGCTTGTTCCTGAGAGTTTGCCAGGAAGGCCGCGCTTCTCGGCTTCCTTTGCTGCTCTGGTCAGGCCTCTAAAGACAAGAGCCTGTGTGTGGTAGTCTCGGCGTCGCCGCGTTCCGAATTCTGAAAAGACGCAGCCCGCTTCGAGCAGACGCATACCCTTGTCGAATGCCTTCTGCTCTTGCTCATCGTACTCCCAGTCCGTATCCATGTGCTTGAAGAAGGCCTCGGACGTGAGGGCTAAGATAGGTATCTCGTAGAGAATCGTATCGACCCAGGTGCCGCTGATCTTGATGTCGATGTCGCCTATGTCTGATTCGGCGCCCGTGTCCTCTCCCACGGGGTGGAATGTCAGGGCTACTTGGTCTCGAGGGCGCAAACGGAACTCTTTCAGGAATTCGAGGTAGCTTGGTGTGAGGTATGGGCAATGCGTTTTTAGGTATTGTAGCTCTTCTGTCGTCAAAGATATGTTTCCGAGCTCTGGATTGTTCCAATGTTAGAAAGGCCGTTCCACACGTTATTCCAAAGGAGGATCGTACTTCGGATTTGCTCTTCTAGCCAGCTGAACGCTTTGCGCGACAGCTTCTTCTCCGGTGTACGGTTGGTAAAGGCGTACGTCACGGGGACATCTTTGTAGTACTTGAGAACAGCACATTGCATGGTTAACTTGTACAGATCGGTATCCAAAAAAGATATCACGCCCTCAGGATAGGGCGAGGAGCTATTGAAATCCATCTTTGCGACTGTCTGGCTGGACGCTGGAACCTTTCGAATGGTGATTTGCTTTGTAGGGGTTTGTCAAGGAAGTCAACGTGTGAATCTGAGTTGTATATGTCAACATTCAGCGCTTGTAAAGCTCGTGTAAAGGGTTACGCAAGTGTCGTCTTACAAATAAGGATGAATCATCCGGGTACTGCGACGTCGGAGTTTGGTTCAGGCCTATGTCTGTGCTTGTGACCTTGGATCAACAAGCGCAAGCTGTTCGTTTGTTACGACGAGAGGCCGTTAGAAGCAGGAGAGCTAAACGAGGGAAGCGAGTCAGATATCACCGTCGCAAATTGGAATAGTGAGACTCGTTGTTGACGGCACGGTAGCTACCGGTGAGTACCTTTACCTCGAAGCAGCGTCACCGACGGGATGGTGGGGTCACGGCGAAAATGCACTTTTGGCTGGAGGGGCAGCATGCGCAGCGACTGTGTAAGCACGGACCAAACCTTAATTGTCTGCAGGCCAAAAATTTCTGGGTCCAGAAAACTTCGGTTTTATTTCAAGGGACCTTCGAGACCTCTTGTGATAATCGAAGAAAGCGTTCTCCGAGATGCGCAAGGCGACACACTGACGTCTACGACTTGCACACAACAGCAGCCATGGATATTCATCGCTGCCGTTTTGTTCAGTACCCGGCATCCGCCATAAATGCCGTGGCTTTCTCTCACACTTCGCTACCGCCTCTGAGAGCGTCGCACCTGAAGCAGGTCGAAGTGCGGTTAGCAGTCGGTCGAGCCAACGGCGATATCGAAATATGGAACCCGGCTGATGGTATATGGCACCAAGAGCTTGTCATTGCCGGAGGCAAAGACCGCAGTATCGACGGCTTGGTGTGGGTTACCGACCCTGACGAAGAGACCGCAGACGGCAAGATCATTATCGGCAGGTCAAGGCTATTCAGCATAGGATATACCACAACTGTTACGGAGTGGGACCTAGAGAAGGCGACGGCCAAGAAGCACGCCACCGGAACTCATGGCGATATCTGGTGCCTTGCTGCCCAGCCCCCTGCGACTAACGGCGAGCAAAGCACCAGACGTCTGGTCGCGGGCACGAGCGACGGCAGTCTCCTGCTGTACTCTATCGAAGATGACGACTTACGGTTCCAAAGAGCTATTGTTAAGACACCCAAGAAGAAGGTCAAGATGGTCAGTCTGACCTTCCAGTCACGACACGTCGTGATCGTTGGCTGCTCTGACAGCACGATACGCGCCTACGATATCAGGAACGGCTCTGTGTTGAGACAAATGACTCTTGGTTCGGATCTCGCTGGAGGCTCGAGGGACATCATTGTTTGGTCGGTCAAGTGCCTACGCAACGGTGATATCGTCTCCGGAGACTCGACTGGTCAGATTTGTATTTGGGATGGCAAGACCTACACCCAGGCACAACGGATACAGAGTCATACACAAGATGTGCTGAGCTTAGCGACCAGTGCGGATGGAAAGAGGATACTCTCGGGGGGCATGGATCGACGGACGGTCCTCTACGAGCCTATGCCGGGACAACCTGGCCGTTGGTCGAAGATGTGGCACCGGCGATACCACACACACGATGTGAAGGCCATGGCATCGTTCGAAGGGAAGGGTATGAGCGTTGTTGTGTCTGGCGGTATGTTATCTCTTAAGATTCTCAATAATTATGTCGAGTGTAACTGACAATCTTTCACAGGTCCCGATGCTACTCCGGTCGTGATCCCTCTCCGTGGCGCCGGCAAAGAGAACCATCGAACCTTATCTCATCTTCCGCAGAGTTTAGTGGTGCAAAGTGCGCCGAAGGCACGGCTGATACTCAGCTGGTGGGGCCGGGAAGTTCACATTTGGCAGCTTCGCAGACCTGTGAAAGACTTGCTGGATGCTAGCGAAGACTCGAACCCTGCTAAGAACCACAAGTTACTCGGCAGGATACTTGTGAAGGGTGAGTCAAACATCACATCAGCGTCCATTAGCGAGAAAGGAGATCTGCTGGTGGTTGCCACTGGATCAGAGATCAAGGCTTTCAACCTCCGACTTGGGTCTTCCGGCCTCGACCCCGAGCTCAGGATCACTAAAGTCGATGTGCCGTCAACTGGTCATGGGGCCACCAAAGTCCAGATCTCGCCTGACGCGTCCTGGGTCAGCTGGGTGCAGGAAGGAAGCAAGGTCATGATTGCGAACATCGTCGCTTCTGTGACAGCTTCTGACCGGTCATACACCATATCACAATCGTCCAAGTTACGCAGATTACGAAGAGATATCTCCAAATACACGCTTCTGGGCGGTCTTGGCGCTTACAACAGGCACGTGGGTCACATCGCCTTTGCCCCGGACAGCAAGATGCTTGCTGTTGCGGACCTAGCCGGCTACGTTGACACATGGGTATTGCGCAGTCCTGGCGACGATGCCCTTGATGGCAAGGACGACGATTCGTCATCGACTTCCTCCAGCGATTCAGCAGACAGTGAGGATGAGGCAACCCCGAGTGGCACGCGGTGGATTCGTAACCCGAAAGCGGCGCTCATGCCGAAGCTTCCTGCAGTGCCTGTCTGTCTCTCATTCGCTACCAGCAACATTGAAGATACCGATGCTGATGACTACACCCTCCTGGCCATTACGACAACTTGGCAAATTCTCACATTCAACCCTCTACACGGCGCTTTAACCGCATGGTCCAAGCGGAATCCCCAGGCAAGGATTCCCGAACAGTTCCGGAAGACGAAAGACGTGGTCAAGGGCACTCTTTGGCAGGGTTCCCGAGTATGGATGTATGGCGTCTCGTTTGTTTTCATGCTCGACCTGTCTGAGGATCTCACACCAGAGAAGCCGACGAGCTTGGTCAAGCACGGCGATAGCAAGGGCATCAAGCGGAAACGGGACGGAACTCAGAGCGGTGCTGGGGACAGGATGGAGAAACACTCCCTTGCACCTCAGACCGTTCATGTCCTCGTCGATGCGGAGAAGAAGGAGTGGATGGACATCGACAACACCGAAGCCGACGACCATCGAAGCCGAGCCACAAGCAGCGGCCTCGAGGATGATGACGACGACGACGAAGATACTGATGGAGGCGAGCTTTTGCACATGAGGGATGAGCAAGGGGCTAACGGCAATGGAGCCCTGGAGAAGAGGGACCTGAAAACCAAGTACTGGCATACATACAAGTACCGGCCGATACTGGGCATCGTGCCTCTACAGAGTGAAGAGCATGTCAAGGAAGGCCCTGAAGGCGCTTTACCCCCTCTGGAAGTTGCTCTTGTCGAAAGGCCGATCTGGGACGTGGACCTACCGCCTAGGTACTTTGCCGACGGGGAGTGGGAGCGGTGAGGCGTGACAGCAACGGCAGAGCCGTTGGGCTGGAGGCACCCGGGAGGATAACAGACAAATTACGCAAACTCCAAGATTATCAAATCGACTTGATCCACTGCGCTTACGACGCTTCTTTGCCTCCCCTCTGAAGTGAGGCCGACCGACGTGAACTTGTGTGACCGATCGATGATAGTCTGGCCGAGGGCCACTTGAGAGTTCGAATATGGAAGGTCCTTCTCTCGGACTCGTTTCTCTTGTTCTGATTATGTCTAGACACCTTTTGAGACCGATCTTGTCTCTCCCGATGCTCGCTTCAGGCACACACCTGAGTTGGTCCATCTGCTGATGGATCCGTCTGACTAGTGGCGAGCTCTTCATCATCATCTTCGGTTCTTGCATTCTCTTTGCATTCAAAGCTGCAATGAATAACGATGGTTTTGTTTATCGGAGCGGAGTGGCTGTTATTAATGATATATGGAACAGCACCTAAGAATCGACACGTCAAGTTAGGTCCAACCAGATCTACGAATCAACTCGAGAACTGAATGACTGGTGGGCCTGGAGGTGTGTATAGGATAGCTTCTGTTATCTTGAGGGTCCATCAACAGTGGTTTTACGAGTATTTTGTACCCTTCATACCATAAGCACTGCACTTTTACCTTACAACGACCCGCAGGCGAACCTACCCCTACCACTGACGCCTGTACTTGCCAGCCGGACCTCGATCTACGATAACGAGGATCCTTTTAAACGAGACGGATGATCGTCCCAAGGGCCGCTGGTGGGTCATCGTGGGCGGAGACGCGCGTCACTACGCAAGCTGATTGACATGACCTATTGTACGCCAAGTCAACATGACCACTGGGAGTTCCTCGCACCTCAAGGTTCCCGTGAAGAGGTTCCTGTCCGTCAGATCTACCACTCGGGGGCCCTGCCGGGAAGTTAGTCACGCCTAGCATCTACCGAAGCGGACGAGATGCTGTGTCAGAACGATGTTATCGATGAGTGTCTTCCTTCATGGCGCACTCCAGCTCGACCGCTTCTCTCAGCCTGCTCTCGACCCCAGAAAGAGTCGCCAGTAACTCAGATACATCAAGAGAGCTGGTAACCGATCGTCTCGGAAGACGGCAGGGTCAAAAGATAGCTTATGCCGACGAGTGCTGCTCCATGGCAACCCGGCAGCGACGGGTTCAGGAGCCAAGACCACGCGTTGGTCCCTCCTCGTTTCACATTCCTATACCCCTCCGGAGGTATAAAACAGAATTAAGATTAGAGTTCCCACGATAGTGGTACTAAGTCGGGGAGTTTTGTTCGGATTATGCCTTGGATTTTAGTGCCCCCTTACCTAGGTGACAAGGACGGGCCAGCAGTTCGAACCGGGGAGCGACGCATCATGCTCACCTTGGGATAAATAGGTGTTATAGGGGCTGCTCGCTTGACTGGTGATCCCCTCGTGGCTAAGGTGGTTGAATGCCCGGACCAGCAGCCGGGCACCAGATTTGTCCCCGAAGACCTCTACCAAGGGAAACAGCTACATCTCGTCGTCGAGTTGAGGATATCATATATATTGGAGGGACCAGACTCAAGAGTCTTGGCATTTCATTCATGGAGGCAAAATCACGGTTAGGTATCATGAGATGGATGCCAAGGGTTGGTGGGAAAACACAGCAATATGGAAGGATTCTTCATCTTGATTGTGCCTAGACGCTGTTCGACCGTCAGTAGCTGGATTCGGGGAGATAGGTCGTTTTTATAGCAACGTGACTAGAGCGACCATCTGGAAGATCAACTGTCTACCTAAATCTTGAAGGGGAACTTCAAGACAAGTACGTATCTGTGGCGAGTGAGCAACGCACGTCACGCACGCATGCACGCACTTCAGGCAGTCCACAAATCCAAAGCCGCGCAATTGCGCTATTCGCGTAAGTTACGTGGATGACTTTGACTTTACTCCAAGGGTGCAAGTTTAGGCGCAAGGAAACGTACGGTATCGTAGAGCATTGCCGGGGCACGAACCGCTTGGTAGAGGATAACCCGCAGAGTCCTGTGACAATGGAAATCAACCTCGAAGAAAGACCGCAAGTCAGCCAGGCGGTAGCCCAACTACAACAAGCCTTGCCCGGCCGTATGTTGCTTCTGAATATTTCTGTGAGGGCAGAAAGCAGTTGAGCTGTTAAAGAGATGTTTAAAACTTAAAGGTGGCACATTGATGGGTGCGGCGTGGCGCAGCTAGAAGTTTTGGATGATTTCAGCCACGCCCTCCTGGCCCTCCTTTGGCAGTCCACTTGATTGCTGGTGCGAGGCACCCAGTCAGCATCGAGGCATTGCTCATTGCTGGACAGCGGCTCCACCAAGCTGAATGTCACGGGTGTGGCCATCAACTTCGACCTGCAAGACCGAGGGAGGGACTTGACGAACAACTGACACATGAGAAGGACGATCCCTCAACAGCAGCCGTAATGGAAAATACCTTACAGTTGCAACTGGTGACTTGGATGCAAATCCCCAACGCTTGCCAGTTGCAGGCAGATCTACTGTGGTAGACAGTAGACGGTGCGCGGCTGTACAAAACCCATTCGGGTAGGAAAGGGTAGGGAAGGGGCGCCCCAGATGTGGATCCGACTAATGGCGTCTACATGCATCTGATTGGCCGTTTCCTTGGGCCGCGCGTCACCCCATGCTCCCTCCCCTCCTCAGTCCACGCAATCAATCCCGCTTTTCGCAAGTACAGGCCCAGGCATACGTACCCTTCTCGCCATCCAATGTCTGCCATCCCGACTTGTCCACGCCGCCCTAGAACTCTATTCAATGTCGGAGAACCCCCTTGACTTATACTGCTTGTCTTCTCCTTTAGCACAAGGGATTGCATTCTGATCGTTTTTGCGTCCTTGCCCAACGGAAATACACTCGATACCTCTGGACTCACTCCACGATAACGATCCACCTAGTTGACGATTATCCCACCCGTCGGCCGACCTACATATCGCTCCTTCATGGAACAAGCGCCTGTCTACACTGCGACGGCACTCGACTTCGTTCGTGAGGAGCTGAGCAATCCGGGTACCAAAAAGGGCTCCCGCGAGGAGCGAAACTAAATCAGCGAACAATTCGAAAAGGTCGACGACAAACTTGCGACGGCGAGGGGAGCCGACCGAGTAGAGGGGGCGACTGAAACAGGCACCAGCTTTCGGGTCGAAGAGATAGTAGCCACCCATCATTCATACTCACGACTGTCTCGAGAGTTCTGTCGAAGAAAACACAGTCTTTGACGCTCTCCAAATTTATATACACATATCTACAGACGACATTATGGCCAGTCAACCACCACCGCCACCAGGCGATGGTTCGCTTGGGGAGGAATGGGCCCGAGACCTTACGAAACAATTCGAACAATTACTACGAACAAGACGTTTGAACGAGCTATCGCGCTCGCGGTCAGGGTCACCTGCACTCCGAGAAACAGGATCGTCCTACGACCTCCGGCGCTCTCCAGCGCCATCTTCGAGCCGCCCATCAACGTCGCATGCAACCTCGCATGGCGCAGGTAGCGCTTCCACTCCCCCTCCATATTCTTCTTTACGGAACATACCATTACACCCTGTGCCCCCAGCAGCGAACGATCAGAGGTCTGCCAAGTTCAGGAGCCTGCTCATCACATTGTCATCCACGCCAATGAAGTACGAAAACCCTGGCTTACTAGATGAAGCGTTAAGGGCCGTACCGTTGGATAGAATCTACAGCGACGCGGAAGAACACTGCCAAGTCCTCCAAGCGCAAGCCGACAGCATGGGTGATGGGCGCAGGCCAGAATGGGGTTACCAAGATTGCGTGATCAGGGCATTATTAAGGTGCGTCCAATCGCTGTAGCAGCAGACTTCTTCCTATGCCGCTAGTGGTATACTGACAATCACACCGCAGGTGGTTCAAGCGCTCCTTTTTCACATGGGTCAACAACCCGCCATGCGACCACTGCATGTCACCAACAATCGGTGCTGGAGTAACTCCACCTACGCCAGATGAGGTTGCGTGCGGCGCTCTTCGCGTGGAGCTCTACCAGTGCTCGAATTGCCGGAATTTCAAGCGATTTCCCAGGTATAGCGACGTCTGGCGACTGATGCAGACAAGGGAAGGACGAGTCGGCGAATGGGCCAATTGCTTCAGCATGCTCTGCCGTGCCGTCGGAAGTCGAGTGCGCTGGGTCTGGAACATGGAAGACCACATCTGGACCGAGGTATATTCGGAACACAACAAGCGCTGGGTCCACGTCGACTCATGCGAGGAAGCCTTCGACCAGCCGAGGATGTACACCGAGGCCTGGGGCAAGAAGATGTCCTACTGCGTCGCCTTCTCCATCGACGGCGCGACGGACGTGACGAGGCGCTACGTGCGCAAGAGCGAGTACTATAACCCGCGGAACCGGTGTCCGGAGGAGGTCATGCTGTACATCATGCAGGAGATCAAGAACATACGCCGCGCCAACATGAGCAAGGACGAGAAGTACCGCCTGATGCAGGAGGACTTGCGCGAGGAGCGCGAGCTGTGCCACTACGTGGTCGAGCCTATCGCGCAGGCTGTCATCCACCTTGACCCGTCGCCCATTGAGGGCCCGAGTACCTCCCGCACCGGTCGAGGAGCCAGCGGGTCTGCTGGCGACGATACCAAGCGGCCCGCTGAGCAACCTGCCCGCCAGGGCAGCAGTGACACCAAGCTGCCTGCTGAGCAGCTTGGTCGCCAGAGTGGCAGTCGCGAGTGGGTTGCTATGCGTGGTGAGGACGGTCGGAACCTGGAGCAGCAGCCACCGAACTCGCCGCGAGGACCTTTCCCTCATTGAAGATTCGGACACATCATGGTTTGTGCATACTATCCTCCACCTGAGGGTCCACTTGCCAACTCCTCGGAAGGTCTATCATATAAGTGTCTGCTCGCGGAGGGTCACCCTGTGCCATTGCTCATCAGTTCCGAGCCGCACACTGATGTAGCTCGTTTGTGCAGAGACGCTTAAGGTGGAATAATGCCTCTGATGCGATGGTACCTCCAGCGGTCAGATTCAGGCTCTTGCTAGTCTGGGGCCATATCTGTCTCGCTTCTTGGCCAGACAGCATCTATAATCCGACAGTCACCATCAACGTTCCGCTTCACGCGGTCCGCTCCGGGTCCTCGGACCCATACCTTTAATTCCCTTTGTTACAGTCATCTGGCTGAACTGGCAACATGTCACGATTAAGCGTTTTTGCATTTTTCGGGAATCTCGGTGCATAGCGGGCATGTGGTGCGAGGAAAGGAATTGGTCGGAGAGAGCGTAAACTACTAGACCGAGTCGGGGGCGTGACAGCA
Source organism: Coniochaeta sp. PMI_546 (assembly GCA_021432605.1). Lineage (NCBI taxonomy): Eukaryota > Fungi > Ascomycota > Sordariomycetes > Coniochaetales > Coniochaetaceae > Coniochaeta > Coniochaeta sp. PMI_546. Next base: position 854,900 of record MU271149.1, on the reverse strand, counting down.
AACCCCCCTGACAGGGAAACAAGAGGCAACGCCGGCATGACGGGCGGAGTGTGTCTTTGATATTGCATTGCTGTCGTGAGGTGAACGAAAAGATACCCCCATGAAGAGTAGCATAAGATAGATGACAACTTGACGTTGATGCTTCTCGCTACTTGGCTGCCTTGCTTTAGTGACCTTTTGATGGCGCCCTCGTATTGTGCTATGCCGTTTGCTCCTAGCTTCACGTGGGAATTAGCTTCACGTGGGAATACTGCCGTATCTCCTGCTCTTGCTTCGGATGAGGTGATGTACCAAACCAAGAGGGGCATGTGCGATGGCGTTTTTCTTGGGAGAAGCGCCATTTGGTGACAGGCTGATATCACATACTGTTTTCCTTGGATCCCTAGTTCGGAAAAGGAAGAAAACTACAGTGGCATGAAAAGCGGTAGAAGAAAGCAAGGAGGGAAAAGCATCAACTAGGAGGGAAGGGAACGGGGCGACGAGAGGAGGAGAAAGCAAAGACGCTGTGAGAAAGGCATAAAGTTCCGAGATACCTGGCCGTGTACGCCGTCCTAGAATCAGACACGAAGTAGAACTGCCGGTACTCTAGTGTCGAGGTTCGTCTCAGCTGTTATCCTGTCCTCTGTGCTCGCGAGCAGAGTTTGGACAGAACCGCCGATGTGGGAGGCAATACGTGACGACAAAAAGGCAAAGCGTTAATTGTACAGCTAAGACATGCTACATAAGACTCAACAGTTGGCAACCTTGAAAACCAACCCACCAGGCTCCGTCCGTGAGAAGAAAGATTACCGATTACCACTTCCGTCCCGTCGTCCTTTGTCGTGCCCTTGTTGTGCGGATATTGCTTTTAGCACAGTCCCTGGGTTTTCCTGGAAAGAAGCTCATTCTATGACTTGCACACTAAAAAACTAAGCAGCAACAGCCTCCTGAGTCCTACCGCGGCTCTCGCCGTTTAGGCCATCCGAGTCGAGGAGCGAGTGCCTCCGCTCGTCGGCATCCTCGTCTTCCTCCTCCTCCTCCTCATACTCCTCGTCCTTGTGCTGCGAAGCCTGAACCCAGGAGCTCCCGTCGTTAAGCGGGGCGTCCTGGCTCGAGAGGTCATGTCCCTCACTGCGGTGCTTGATATTGTTCCGGCGGCGCTGGCTCAGGGTGCGCGCCCGGGTAGACAACTTGCTCGAGACGGCGGCATTCTGCGTGACCCAGTTGGTGAGGGCGTCCTCGCAGTCCTGGATGATGGCCTTGGAGGCCTCGTAGCCGTCGTAGGCGGCACGCGTCTCGCCGGGAGTCACGGGGGTGTCGTCGATCAGCTCGAGCAGGTGCTTGCCGTAGCCGGCGATGATGGCCACCTTCTCGCAGTGCTCGCGCAGTGCGTCGAACTGGTACGTGTACGCGGCCTTGACCTTCTCGCGCGTTATGTTGGAGAGCTGTGCCTCAGCCACGAGGGACTCGGCCTCGGCGCGGACGAGCTCCTGCTCCAGGACGACGATCTTGGGGGAGTTGGGTTCCTTGTACTTGAGCTGGGCGATTTGGTCGGTGATCTTTTGCTTTCCTGTTATGGGATGGTCAGCTATGTCCGCTTTATGCGTTGTATATGCCACAGAGGGTTCGGTGGTATGACGCACTGTCTCTGCTAGGTTGGACGGAGGCCTCGATATTCCTAATGCTCTTCATCGTGATCCGGTACTGGTCGTACCGGTCGACGTATTGATCCTCCAATTCGCCTATCTCGTAGAGCAGGACGCCGAGCTTGTCGGTAACGTCCGAGACATCCTCGTCGCAGGATTCACCCCAGAGTGAGAGTTGTTGCTAAAGGAGCGGTCAGACCCGGGATTCCGTATGAAGAGACTTGATATCAGGATGCACATACAGCAACCTCCATGCGCTCCTTGGCAACTGTTTCTAAGCTGCGCATGACATTCTTCTCCATCTTCACGAGCTGCGAGAGCTTCTTGGCCAGATCGGGCCCGAAAGCTCCGGCAGCATTGCGTCGGAGAGCATGGCCTAGACCCCGTCTGTTAGGACCTGACAATTCCAGCTGCGCGCCAATACCTCCGGCGCAAAAAGTTTATGGCTGAGAAAACTCACCGATTCCGCCGCGACCGAAGAAACGACCGGACTTGGTGCTGGATGGCGGTGGTGGAGGGTTCTGCCGTGGCACATGGACGTTAGCCAACCTCAGTCCTGACCGTTCAAGAGGATTTCACAGCCAAACATACCTGAATCTGCGAGGCAGTAGGCGCCCTCGAGGCGCGCATAGAGTAAGTGCGATGCATGGTTACGGTGTGTTAAGCGGCTTTATGATGTTGCGGTGTTGTGGTGTAGAAACTGGGCTTGAAAGCCTACGAGGAATGAGGTGATGACGATGCTATATTGGATTGGTAGTCGCGACAAAGGACACTGCGGGGCTGTTTTGAGTGGCGTGTGGAAAGAGGTAACCTGGTTAATATATTTTGGAGAGATTTGGAGCAGAAGAGGAGAGTATGCAAGCTTGTCAGCGCGGGAGAGGGAGAGGAGGATGACTTTATGAAGAACGGAATGATTGGGTAAACTCTGTTGTGTCCCTGTCTTGTTGCTGGAGACCGCATTCGACTCTGGCAGGGTGATGATGGGCTCACAGTCGACGTCATCAGCAACTTCCGGAATTGACGCTAGTCCCGTTTCCGTTTTTGCGTGTGCGGTCAGTGGCCTGTGCACGGGCGGACTTCCAGTGAATCAATGAAGATCTCTTGTGGAGCCCCACTGGCTGGCCCTGCTGGCCCGGGGATGGATTGATTTCATGGTTGGGAGTCTTCAGACGGAACATCCAGCGCTACCTTACTTTGTACACGTGTAGTGGTGAGGTATACACGTACATACATTATACATAGATGCTGCCAGTATCCCCAAAGAGGAAGTCACAGTTGCAGTTTCGTAGATTCTTTCGGAGTCGAGACACACGTCTAGGGGTTATGGAACATTTCTCTCCCTAGCAGGTACTTGATCTGAACAACGCAAATCGATTTCCAGGGTCTCCAAGCCTGCACTAGGTCAACTCTAGTCCATGTTTCCAAACCAGGCAGCAAGCTAGGCTGGGACGGTCTCGATGACGTTCCTGTTCGAGCGAATTCGTTCGCAGAGTCACGAGGCTCTGCCTAGCCGGCCACTAGTCAGGACGGAGCCCCTAAATTTGTTGACTTACGGTACTGTCGTTGCGAAGTTGCGGCACCAGTTACACGCACATATCATGGTAGGTGTGCAATGTTGAAGAGACGAGATCGAATAGCCATGCTTCGAAACAGTTCTGCACGGTAGACTTGCTGTTACTCAAGGGCAAACGATTGCTACTTGTATAAACCAGAGGATGGACGGCGGCTTGCTTCTCCTAAGGTTGTACTGGCCACTAAGTCTTGGGACAATTCTAGTATCCGTATCAACAACACGTCGAACCGCCAGTCCACGGTTAATCGCATAAATATGGATCCACCTCGAAAGTCGAAGGCACTCAACAGCTCAAGCGCGTTTACACTTCAAAATCGCGTCTACAGTGTACCTTAACTGGTAGTGGATGTAATCACCAACTCACTCAACTTCATCGACTTTGCTATTTTCCATCCTGCTCCTGGCATTCAATGTTGATCTCATCAGCCAGCTTCCTATGCACGACTGTATCTTCAAGATAGTGTCTGTGCAGGCAGTGGAAGTGAGACTTGGACAAGGCCAAATGTGAAGCTCTCATGAAGGCACAGTGTCCGACCAAGTGGCTCCAAGACAACTGCCTTGAAATCTCATTCCTCGTTCTTCAGCCATGCCTGCCATCTTAAATGCTCCGGTGATTGACCTCACCAACTCCGACAGTGACGATGATGGCGTCGCCCGGGCCGAACTGTCCCTACGTGGGATTCAGAACGCTCCTCCCGTGCACACCGGGACACCGCCCAACATAATCAAGCAGTCCCCGCATCAGTCCTCACAGAAGGTGGTCACCACCCCGTCTAAGTCCGCAGTGACAGGTACAGGTGCATCTCCCGGCGGAACGCGTCAAGATACGAGCCCAAGGTCCACGAGGTTATCCCAGTCCCACGGCCAAGATGCTTCCCCACGTTCAGGACTAGGTACTAGCAATGCTGCTTCGAACATGGCACCCCACTCCTCTCCAGCATCTAGAGGTCGGTGGAATCCAGCAGACCAGATGGCACAGAACATCACACCCAGGAGATCCGCAGCCAAGAAGGAGGAGGCGTTCAATGTTGACAAGATCGCGAATCAGCTAAAGTCCTTCGCTACCGAAATCGACAAAGCAAATGCTCGGCTAGTTCAGTACACTCTCAGGGAAATCATTAAGAGACCCCCAGAGCAGCGCCATCTGAGTGCCGTCGATGACTTCGCCGACATGCCTTCCATTGCCGAGGAGCCAGGCTCTACCAGCGAAGGCGCGTTGCGGATACAGTTCAAGGTACGCCGACATACTGACTCGTCTGCTTCACAAAACCCAGATTAAACTGATCACGCGCTGCAGCTGCATGTTGGCTCAGACAAGCCCTCACGCAAGAAGAACCTATGGTTTCCGATGACTTTGATCAAGCCTACCAAGCAACGGGTGCCAAGATACAGATTTCACCATGTCGAGATTACAAGGAACATCTTAACTCCTAACACGCAGTTAAGGTTCATACCCTTTTTGCGAGACCTCGATGTCGCGGAGGAAGCCCGATACTACCAGTGGATCGAGGAGCTCCGCGACATGGACAAGACTGATGGCATGGACACTCTAGCCCTGGACCCGGCTCAAGCCAAAGCCAAGAGGATCGCACGCGACGAATACGCAGCAACACTCCACGCCTATCTCGAGCGCTGGATAGAGAAGCTAGGGCTCGAGCACTGTAACAGATCGGCTCTCATACGCTACATGGCAAGTCACACAACCGATGACGACAGCACCATCACCCCTCAGCAAAAGTCTACGCTGTTAGATTCGGACATCGGTAGCAACAGCTCGCCTCATTCTCATGCTGCGGCTAAGGCATTCACTGAGGCATTCGATCGTGTGTTTGGAAGGCGGGCCACACTACGTGATGTTTTATTGTTGGATGAGGCAGTCGAGGCCCTCCTCCTAAACAAGAAAGTGAAGGAACCACTTAATTCGCATAATCTACGGGACGAGGAGCTGTTACGCGATGTCGAGCAGGAGTTGGCGACGTACGCCCTCTTCAATTGTCTTATCTGCTTTGGTCATGACTGCGAACACGGGTCGATGTATGACGACGACAATACTAATAGCAGGTTTTCCATCTCTAACCTAGGGAGGCTGGCTCCTCTCATACGGAAAAGGTGGACCGAGCAGACCAAAAACAACCCTTTGAAGTCGCCAGCCAGTACCACGGTCACTCTTTGTAAAAACCAATGCTTCCAAGGCTCACATCCAACAGCACCAACACCCCCCGAGTGGAGGCCCGAGGAGATCAAGTGCTTGAAGGCGATGTTTGCAACACTGGGCAAGACTTCCGTCAGACCAGAGTGCGCTGTGGCGACCATTCTCGGACGGAAATGCTGGGACGTGCGTGATAAGCTCGTGGCTCTCAATCTGTCGCTGCCATACACCCCGCCGCCGCCCGAGCAACCAAAGGCCAAGAACGTGGGGTGGTACGACCGTAACAAGAAGATGCTGATGGCGGACTGGACCGAGCAGACCATCTCGCACGATTTCCAGAAACGGGTCATCCTCGACCCCTGCCACCACGAAGGACCCTGTACTGCCGCTAACAAGTGCCCCTGTGTCCTAGGCAAGCTCCTCTGCGAGCGTTTCTGCCAGTGTACCCCGGACTGCTGTCCCTACAAGTTCACCGGGTGCGCCTGTCATTCCACAGGGAAGACCTGCATCGAGCGGCAGAAAGAAGGCAAGCCGTGCATCTGTCTCCTGTTGAACCGGGAGTGCGATCCGGTCCTCTGCACGGGCTGTGGAGCCGCAGAGAGAGCAAACCAGCTCAACGCGCATGACGACGCTCTGCACGCGACCGGGTGCCAGAACGTGGCGATGCAGCGTGGAGTTTCCAAGGCCGTTCTCATGGGGCAGTCCCAACTCGACGGCTGCGGCTACGGTCTCTTCGCTGCCGAAGATATTGGTCAGGAGGAGTTCATCATCGAGTACACCGGCGAGTTGATCAATGCAAACGAAGGCGTGCGCCGTGAAGCGCGGCGGGGCAACGTGTTTGACGAAGCATCAAATACCTCGTATCTCTTCACATTGCTCGACACGGAGGGCATATGGGTGGACGCGGCAATATACGGCAATCTGAGCCGTTACATCAACCATGCCGGCGACGGAGACAAGAGAGGCGCCAACATCACCCCCAAGATCGTGTACGTGAACGGTGAGTTCCGCATCCGCTTCACGGCCATGAGAGACATCAAGACGGGCGAGGAGCTCTTCTTCAACTACGGCGACAACTTCCCCAATCTCACGAAGAAGCTGCTCGAGGACAAGGATGCCGAGGCAGCCGGCAAACGCAAACCGGGGCCCAAGCGCAAGCCGGGACGACCGCCCAGCAAGACAACAGTCGCCAAGAACAAGGGGAAGGAAGTCGACTTTGCGTCCCCTTCCAAGCGCGGCCGGCCTCGCGCGCGAGGCAATGCCACGAAGAAAGCCCCTCCCCGCACCATGCGCGACCCGGACGAGATGGACTGGGAAGCCTCGGCCGTCGAAGAGGACGAGCAAGAGGAAGCCGGTGCCTCCGCCCATTTCTCAACGTCCGGCGGTGCCCGGAAGCGCGGCGGCCGCATCCCCCCTCTCCCGGAAGACGAGGACGACTATGACGAGTACCGGCCCGAGGTGACGGACAGCCAAGAAGACATCGAAGCGTACACACTTGCCCGCGACCGGAGACGCCGCAAGGGGCGGCCCAGCCTGAACCTGCAGCAGTTTCTCTCGGGCGAGTACAACGACGACGTCCGCGCCGCGGCCGGGGCGAGCTCTGACCCTAGGAAGGCCGTGCGGAAGAACCCTGGCAACGCGACTGCTCCAAACAAGGAGGAGGGGAAGGAGAAGCGCGTCTCGAAGCGCGGCGGGGCACGGCCCGGGGCGGGCCGCAAGCCGAAGAATCCGAAGCCCGCTGCTAGTAGGCCGGCTGCGAGCGAGGAGTCGGCTTTATCGGAGGAAGAGGGGGAGGAGGAGGAGGAGGAGGTGCAGGACTCGTATGCGGTGGGTGATGAAGAAGTTGAAGATTCTGACGATGTGCCGCTGGTGGAAACTGGGAGGGGATATACGCTGAGGACCAGGAAGAGGAAGGTGGGAGAGGATGGGCAGGAAGAGGAGGAGGAGGAGCAGGAGGGCTTCGGGGAGGGTCATGGGGATGTCAGTGAACTCGGTCGGAACGATGACTCTGGGGAGGAGGATGACGAGGACGACGAGGACGGGGATCTCATTGATCGGTCAAGAAGGAAGAGGCAGAAGCCTGCGCGATATCGGGCTGATGAGTAGAGAGTGTGGTTCGAGGGAAGAGGGAAGAGCTTTAGTGTCTTGCTACGTGGGTTGATTTTTCCCATAACTGGTTTGGGGCAGGGAATGGGTGAAACCTCAGGCAGTTTATCCGCAGTCGACATAATTTTCTGGCCCCTTATAAGCTCCAAGAGATGTGATATTCTTTGAGCTTTCATTCATTATGCCCGAGTTGCCTGGTCAAACAGCATTGTAGACACCAGAAAACCGCGACGTGTGTCCCTTCCTATAACTCGTAGTAACACTCACATTGGTACGGTACGCGAAAACAAAAAAGACACAAGATGAAACCCCTTTCAGACCCCTCGCAGTAATTCATTCAGTCATCCCCCCTAATATACACGACAGCCAAGCTCCTGACCCCGTTTTGCCATGCCATCGATCCATGGTTAGCTTGTTTGAACATAAAGCCAGTGTAAGAGCACACAGGTTCTAGGCTCATCTTTCAAGATGATTCGAGTCCGACTTGCTCGCTGAAATCGTTCCCTCCGGAGCCCCAAAGTTCACGCCATGTGGAAAGCTGCTGTACGCAATGTACTAGGCAGAAGAGCGTCCTGTGTCAGCCGTTCCAGGCCGACCGTGGAGGACGGACTGTTACATCCGACCTGCACCAAAACGAACTGGCTAGTCCAAGACGTACAGCGAGTGCGATCCTCTAAAGTCTTGGCGCGACCTTCTTCTCGGTATGTACTGCCAAACGTGGGAGATGAACCCTCTGTTACGTTGTGAACACCGTACTGTTTGTTGTCCCATCTTTTTTTCCGTTTTTCGTACGCGAATCCGGTATCATTGTCCCTGAAACGACCTGGTACCCCACCGTTGGGGGTGATGCGCATGTTCTTGTTGTTGAGCCTCGCTGAGCGCCATATAGTGGAACGTTGTGACGCCATCCTCCTCGTATATCGGTCGTGCGGTGTTACACGCTCTGGGGATATACGCTCGCCGGCTGGAGCCTCGTCAGTATACGTGGACACATGAAGAGACTAGGGTGTAACTTACTGGACTGTTAAGCATATGGTTTCTCTTGTTCCGTCCCTTCTTGATGTGGTTCTTTAGAGCATTGGAATCGAGCGGTTTGAGGAGCTCGAAGCTGCAGAGTAATTCGGACGAGACTGACATCACGGCTCCCCAGTTATCGAATTCGCCGCAGTACTGTTTGAGTCAGTCTGAAAGCTGTCACAGATGGGGGGCTTTGTTAGGATTGACCACTCACATTTGGAGCACTGAAAACAGTGACCAGAACCCTGTCATTGAAGAACTCGTAGCCATCTTCGACAACCATGTGCGCTCGGCACACGAGGTCGAAGTCGTGAGTCGCGAGGAAATCGGTAATGACCTTCTTTCCGAAGCAATAACTGACGCCTCTTTCGTTGGCTTCCCAATCTTGCTCCATGTCGGCCGGATCGGACCACAGTAGGTCGTTCAGCAGGCCGTAATCGGGCACGTCGGTCGGCCGAGCAATGTTGCGGATGTCGTCCATATGGCCGAGGGCTGGAGACAGCCCGCCGTGGACGCAGAAGATCTTGCCTGCTACAATAGCAGCGATCGGTAAAGTATTGAAACAGTCGATAAAAGTCTTCCAAATCTTCACATTGCACCGTCGTTTGCACTCATCGTAGAATCCGTACACTCTCGTCACATTGGCGCATTCGTGATTGCCGCGCAAAAGGAAGAAGTTCTCGGGGAACTTGAGCTTGTAGCAAAGCAGAAGCAGGATTGTCTCCAGCGACTGCTTCCCTCGGTCGACGTAGTCACCCAAGAACAGGAAGTTGGCGCTGGGCGGGAACCCACACATCTCAAACATGCGAATGAGGTCGGTATACTGCCCATGGACATCGCCAACAATCTTCACGGGAGCATCAAGCTCAAGCAGCGCGGGCTGCGAGAGGAAGACTTCGCGAGCGCGGGAGCATATAGCCACAATCTCGGCGTTCTTCAGACACACGCTCTTTGTGACCTTACCAGCATAGGCGGCATCCAGGAGCCGCTTGATGAAATCGTCGAGATCAATGTCCTTGATCTCGCCCATCGCAGGCCCTAGGCTACCGGATTCCTCCCTGGTGAAGGATCCGGTAACTGGCGTCTTGGTGATGGGGTTTATGGTGTTTTCCCGCTTGACCAAAATCGATTGACCCGGTTGCTGCGTCTGCGTGTCGGCATTGGTGCCGGCCGAGGGTGGCGCATCAGAAACGTGGTCAACCTCGCCCGAGGCTTGAGCAGCAGAGACATCGTGGACTCCGCTCCTTATTGACTGTGACTGTATGGGGGACGGTGGAGGCTGAGGGTCGCTGAGATCGTTGTGATAATCATCGACGGACGCGCTTCCCGGCGGGGGCATGGAGTCGGACCGGCTGGCGCGTGAGAGTCCTGACTTCCCGCTTCTGCCCGACTTGACGGAGGCAGCGTCAGTCTTATCGGGACCGTCTCCATTAGAGATGATGGTCGAGTTCCTAGGACTGTCCGATTTTCCAGCGCCCGGTATCTTGGATTTGAGAGCTCCCCTGAAAGACCTAGATGACTCCTTCGTGTCAGACCTACTGAAGGAGGGATAAGACTGCAAGCCGTCGCCGGCCGCGCCACTTCCTCCAGGAGACCCCTTTGCGTCTTTCGAAGGCTGGTTGCCCATCTTGTCTCGTGACTCAGAACGTCAAGGTAATTATCCCGGTTCTGGCTGGAGATGAGGGGCTGGACGGTGTGCGCGTGTCAGGTTTGTGGTCCGGCAGGATCGCCTTTGGAATGCCACACAGCCTACCGCTGCACCCGTCTAGGAGCGAGAGAGTTGATCTGGACTTGCCAAGCCCGGTACTAGGGAGGATGGTACAGTCGACCGAGACAGTAGAGGAGTCGGGTGGCGGTGGTGGATCGTTGACCCGATGATGTCTCCGTGTTTGAAAGCTGTCTCGTACTCGTGGGAGAATGAGTCGTGATGGGAGTCGGAGAGGCGTTTGTGGGCTACTTGAGGTTGAGGCGATTGCGATAGTTGTTCGATTGGTAATATGGTCGGATTACGAAGTTTTTGGTGAAAAGGCGAAGGCTGCTGGGCTGAGGTCGGCTGTCAGCGGAACGCCGGACTGGTCAGGACGGAGATAGAGGTAATGGCCGCGACGCGGTCTGGCGGCTCGCAAAATTTATGATGTCAGCCTTGCTTGCCTGACGAGCTGACGAGCCAAGAAGCGGAAGTCAAGGAGACAAGATGGGCGGGAGGGGGAATTGCTTGAACTTTGAAGAAGCACGTGGAATGAGTCGAGACCACGTTTGCCAGAGATGACGACGAGGCTCTGGACTCTGAAAGAAATGCGGGGAGGGAAGGAGGCGGAGACGCACAGGTAAGGCAGGTTTACCACCGTATGTCTGGAGCAAGTTTAGCAGTCGAAACAGGAGAGAGAGAACCCCCGGGTAGCGGTAGTCTGTCTCGAATGCTGGCGTTGCTTCGCTTTGCAGGTTGGTGGAGGCGGGCTTCTGAGCGAGTGACAGGAGATGATGGGTAGGTAGGTGCTCAGGGTACTGCAGTGAGTGCAGTTGGTCGAGAACTCTCTGTGTCTCCGTACTGTGTATGGCTCGTGGGAAACTTTGGGGAGAAGGTTTGGTGCCAAGGCTAGAAATGCACAGGTTTATCTTGGCGCAGCTCCTGGTTCGCTTTGGTGGACACCGTGGGACCGATAGGAAGCTCTTGGCTCCGTCTCGTGAATAAATGCCCCTTGTTGTATAGCAGAGGTTTTCCGGTATCACGTTGTGCTATCAAAGAAGCAACTGAATTGTCCGAGAAAGGGCAGCATTGAACCTCCGATAAAAGATCTGACGACACGCACAACCACCTAGTCTTATGGAAATTGGCTGTTCTTGTTCGTCGAGAGCGTTTGTGGGGGTCAAGGAAGAGGTCACTGGCCACTGGCTGCTGCAGCGTCGCCCATCAGTTGTTGTTGCTTATCCCTAAGGTAGGTAGGTACCTTAGTGATGCAAACGGGATGATGTGAACAAGGGCGGGGGTCATGGCGGGCCAATAAAGCTGCTTCCCAGTCCTCGGGTTCGGGAGTGGGATGGACGATCACTACCAGTGAATCTACTGCGGTGACAAGCTCCCTCTGCCTTATTCCAGTCGGCGCCGAATATGAGTTCTGTGCTGTGTTTTGTCGCGGTTGATTTCTTAGCTCTTATCAGGTCTCTTGAGTCCCAGAAATTGTCTGAATCAACAGATTGCACGGGGGTGTAGATCTCGAGGTATGTGTAACCTATGCTGGAAGGCTCCGAATATGCCTTGAATCGCTCTTGTGCTTCTACTACCTTACCTATACCGTAAACGACCTCACCGATGTTGCGAGGCGGTATGGCAACAACTGTTGAACCAGATTTTCCGGATTGCCGGTACGGCTGGTCTTCAATTCATTGGACAATGCAGGGCACGGGATGAGGATCCAACGCTGCCTCTCTTAGCCCTTCCCCTGTTTTCTTCACCGAGTTCAAGGTTCTTTTTTTCTCCCACTCCGTACACGTGGATGTATAGGGTAGACTAGTTGCCCAAGGGGTAGAAGGGTCGATCGAGTCATCAATAGACGCACTCAGGCATCAGCTGCAGGAAGGAACGCATCGCAGCGCATGATCAGCGCCGTCATTGGCCCCGAACAGGCACGTGCTCTCCTTTGCGGTGAATGTGGGGGAGCTCCTGCCGTGCTTGTGCAATGCTTGGATCGCGGGAAGCTTGAACCGCTTGTCTGGATGCTTCGTTCGCCTCTGCAGACGCTTCGCACAACGGACAGCCATGCGGTGCCCAATAACGTACTTGTGCTGCTGATTACATCTGATTACATCAGGCATCACAATTCACGGTCCTGACATGTCGATAATTGCGAAGCAACGAAAATTAATATTGGGTAAGGTAATCAGGGTAACAGCTGCCATTTATGGTCATTCGCGAAGAGTGCTTGTCCTTAAACTTTTGGGTAGGCCTGTGCCATTAACGCATGTTAGCGCATGTGAGTGCTATGCGTGGATGCCATACTCAAGTGCAGAGCCCGCATTCAGATAATCGTATCATTGTCTAGAGTGTATTGTCTGGTCGTCTCATGTTGTGATTGTCTAGATCAATCGTTTTTGACAGTACTTTTCGGGTGGTCTTGACTGGCAAAGAGGTAAGGTAGTGATATTCGGCGCGACATATGTCTGTTGAGGTAGTGTAGGACAGCCTTTCCTACAACACCTAAAGTTGATGGAGTCACCACCCACTGACCTCCTCCAGAAGCGGTGTCGGTGAAGCTGTACGACCCTTCCTCGACTTGTTTTCGACATAAGGCACAGAAACATGATGTATCTTCACTGCTCGGCCCTTGCCTTCTTCTTCCTATTTATGGAGCGGACTCACATTTCGGCCCAGAGTCAATGCCCACTTCTGTGAGGCATCTAGGCTGAACTCTCAACCTGGTCGCACAGCTCAGCACATTCTAATTCACACTGCTCCAAGCAACAAGATTATTATATACTAGTCCGCTGGTGATGGTACGGCTCGCAGGAATTGCTTAAAGCCAGAGCATAACCATCGCCAGGATCCTGAACCCCCTATTGCTTGTATGACTGAGCGGATTTAAGCCTGCGCAGCAGCAGCACAAAAGAAAGCCTTGGTTGTCTGTAGAGGTACGTAATGCTCCGCCTTGTGTGAGAGCGATAGTGCCGTTCTATCTTTAGAGTGGCCCAAGAACCCACCAAAACCCGTCCCTCTTTCAGCCACTGGTGACGAACTTCCCTGCTGAGCCTCGCAGACCATACTGAAAACACTGGATCTTGGCTGGGGATGTTCCGTAATGTATGTGCCGCATACAGGCATTCGAACATGTCGCACTGCAGATATGGGTTTGAGCCTCATATCAAGACTCATACACCTTGGCAGTTAAGCAGCAGCTTTGGCGTGGAGCTCAGCAACGACCCCTGGTTGACAAGCTATTGCCAGACTCCAGGTGCTGGGGCTTTCAGGCACTATCCGTCTAAGCATGTCAGGTACACATTCTGTTTCACAGAGCATCTCACTCCATCTTCTGCTATCATTTTCTCCGATGGAAGATGTTTGTTGCGGGCCATTACGCGTCCTATGCTCAGTCGTCGTGTCCCTCTCGTGATCGATGTGCAGTGTCATGCTAGCATAACCTGGCAGTCAGAACAAAGATCATCGACCCAGTAGTGGATGTCTTCACAGGCTTTGCCGATCAAAATTCCCCCTTCTTCACCTCCAGTTCCGAATCGTGGAACTTACAGATCACAGGCAGCCCTAATGAGGAAATCGTTTTCAAGGTTACAATCTGACATGAGCTCTACGAGTAACTCGCAGCTGAAGACTACTAGTACTGTTTCAATGTCCTTGTTCAGGTAAGGTCAGAATCCGTAGGGCAGAATGACGGCCGCCAGTGCCTTTAGCCTCCAGTAAGCGGTTGCCCGCAATCGGCAGCGAGCTGCGTTGCCAGGGCCCTGGAGTGGCTCCTTCTTCGATATCGGCTCCAATCCCACAGAGGATGTGGGGCGGGGCTGAGCCGATCCGCTGCAACCTGTTTGGTCCAAACCGCCAAAGTGACGCCAAATGCATACGCCCGCTCACTGCGCCACGTCAATTCACTGCTGAGCCAGACTCGCAGAGCTGAATCCGCCAGCGTGGGTTTCTTTTGGACCCTTTACGTTGCTTACAGTCAGCCGTCTTATTTATCTTGATTCCCCCCCCAAACCTTAACCCTTTTTCCATCATCTCATATTACGCTTCTACTCTCTTCCTGTCGTTCAGCTTCTCTCAACCACCGTTGTGCGGTAAAATTGCTCCCATCATCTGGTAGTTAGGTAACATTACGCTCGTTATCCGACGTCACCGGCCCGAACTATCGATAACGATTGATAAATCGTCACCCAAAGGGACCACGAGAAGCATTCCTTTCGTCGAGAAGCAGGCTTAGCACAGGACAGCACAAGACACATTCCAAAGATGGGAAACTTAGGAAGATATGCATGTGTGGCGCTGCCGTTCCTCCTCACGTTGGGTTCGGTCATTGCCATACTGGTTGCAGGCCTAGCAGGAGTTGCCGATAAGAGCCTCTACATGTTCCAAATCAACACAACCAACCTCGAGATCTCACCGGCATCAATAACCAACCTCATCAATTCTCGAGCCGCAGCATCTGTTGGTTTCCACGATCCCAGTCTCCTCGACTCGACCAGTGACACCACTGAGGCCGCTGCTGACTCGACAACAACCTCTGCCACAGCCGGCACAAAGTCGTCAAACATCACAGCTGCTGATCTTGGACTCAATGACCTCTATGACATCGGTCTTTGGGGCTGGTGCTATACTGCACAGAATGGCACGCGGACGTGCACAAAACCCGAATTCAACTGGGCTCAGAAGGAGCTGAACACGACGACGAACAATCTGAAGAATCTGGCCACAGCCGCCGGCGAGTCCATCACCCTCCCCAAGGAAATCACCAGCGCCATCGACACCTTCAGCACTATCACAAAGTGGACTGAGGTCGTTTTCATCATCGCAGTGGTGGGCCTCGGCATCGAGCTCTTCTTCGGTATCTTCGCCAACTGCAGTCGTGCCTTCTCATGCTTGACCTTCATCGTCGCCGGCGTGGCTACCGTGGCGGTGTGCGGCTTTGCCGCTCTTGCTACTGCCATGTCGGTCGTGGTTGTTGGCGCCGTGGAAGCCTCGGCTAAGTTCTACGGTGTTCGGGCGGACTTTAACACCAAGTACCTTGCGGCAGTATGGATCGCAGCGGCTTTCGCTATCGCAGCCGGCTTCTTCTGGATGTTTACCGTCTGCTGCTGCAAGCCGGATCACTCATCTCGCCGCTCTGGCCGCAAGAGGCACCTCGACGAGTCCGGCGAGAAGCTCATCCCTGTTGGTGCTTACCAGCCCATTACCGATGAGCATGGGTATAACGGCGGGTACAACAACGGCCATTCAAACCCTCAGTACGGATATGCGCCCCAGCCGCGTGCTGCGCGACGCGATCTTGCATACGAGCCTTACTCACATTCGAATGTGTGAACCAACTCCTTGGTTTGGAGCGTACATAACACAGCTGTCATGATGTGAGGGATCTGGTAGGTGTGTCGATACATTACACTGCATTCGATGGCGTTACGGATATTGCGATTCAATGGATTTTCACGACGACGGCCTCAAAACGAGGAACATGGTTCTTAGAAGACAAGGGAAGGATTCGGCTGAGGCAGTCTTGTGTCAAGAGCCTGGGCTGCATTTGAAATGATACCCCATGAGGGTTTTTCGATGTCTTAGATATGCTAAAGGAAGCCCTTTTATATAAGAAACGTTGAGAACTTGGACACTTCTTTGCTTGTCTTTGAAATCCATCTTGAGTTTAATCGAGAAGACTTTGCCTTTAGCGTCTTACCATTAACATATGTACATCACGTGGAGTAAATTTCTCGACTTCTCACGCCCAATGCCATTGAGCTAGTTTGTTGCTCATTCGCTCGTCTTCACAACAGTATGGGTTGTCAGTTTAAGCGGAAGGTCATACTCTCATAAAACCTATATTTTGGTCGCCCTTCATGCTCAACGAGAATTTGGTGATAGCATCGCGGGGCACATCGCCAACTTCATAACCATGCCTCAAAACGTGAGTCTTGAAAACAACATGGCGGGGTACCGTTGGACCCTTACATCCATGCAGACCGTCTCTCTAACTTCTTCTCAGAAAGCAATACGCTCATTAAGGCAAGATCTAGTCCACTGCCCCATAACCGCCCTCGCCTTCTACACCTCCACTCAGGAGCAGCTCTACGTCCTCGCAGGCGAAGATGCCTGGCTCAGAGTCTACGACACACAGACCCACCAGCTACGCGGCCAGTTAAGGATCTTCGCCGAGCAGCCCATCCATGGCATCTCGGTTTCTTCGACTGGCGACCTGCTCGTCTGGGGTGCACAGGTTGTGGCTATCGTTCCGAGGTCGTCTGTGGAACTACTTCTCTGCGGCCGCGAGGATGAGGTGCAGTCTCCGATCGAAACCAGGGCGTGTGACTGGATCTACGACGGGTGCATATCGCCCTATGACCCCGCAAGAGGCGTGCTCGTGACGGCGCACAACGAAGTTGTGCCTTTCACCATAGATTCGCAGGAAGGACAACCGATACCGGTCTACAGAGGGCTGCTGTTCTCGTCCAGGCCTATCCTCTACTCCACCACGGTCCAGTGGACGGCGCCGGACTGCGTGCTTGTCGTGGCAGGAACCGTCTTTGGAGAGATTGTCGTCTGGAAATGCCAAATAGGGAAGGACACTTTCGGACTGGAGGTCTTGTTCGTCCTTACCGGCCATGAGGGCTCCATCTTTGGGGTTGCCATTTCTCCCGAGGTTGAGGTTGAGCCCGGCCGCAAGCAGAGGTTGCTTGCCAGCTGCAGTGATGATAGGACTATTCGGATATGGGATATAACTGAAGGCCCAGAGGCAATAAATTCTGCAGTGAGGGGAGACGCGGAGGAGGCGAGAGAGACTGGATTTGGAGGAACCCATAACTCGGAAGCTCAGACGACGACAAATGGTTCAGCGGCGAGCTCTTCAGCACGATGCCTCGCGGTGGCGATAGGACACGCCTCGAGGATATGGCATGTCCGGTTTGCATGCAACGACGGAGCGGCAGGTTCGATTGAGGTGTGTTCTTTTGGCGAAGACACGACAATGCAGAAATGGCGACTGGTTGGCAGCAACGGCGCTGTGAATGGGGCTCCTAAGATTGCCGTCGCTTCGACCAAAGCATATCCCTACACCCTGGAGCACTTAGAGAGGACCGCATGCCACAATGGCAAGCACATCTGGTCTTGCGCTGTCACGGCCGACGGCCCAGGGCGGACGTGTGCTGTTACTGGCGGGGCAGATGGGAAGGTAACCCTCTTGAGAAGAGGAATGGACGCCGTGGCAGTAAATCGGACAGTGTCAGGAAACCCAAATGCTCTTCTGACGCTGGACGATGTTATTGGGTCTCTAACGAACGCAGAGGGTTCCGGGCAGGATGGAGTATCACAACTGGCGGCACCAAAGCCGGGGAAAGATGGATTTCTACGGTATGCTTTTCTGTCAGAAGACCATCTGCTGGTCTCAACCATCTCGGGGCGACTTTTACTGGGAGACCTGAGAGCTGGCCCATCTTGGGCCGAGGTCGAAACTAGTGCCGCAACACAGCAAGCCCTAAAATCGTACAATGTGGTCAAGGCTGTTGCACCAGGCACTGCCATCATCGGGTCTACAAGCGGGCGGCTGTACGTCTTCCGCCAGGCGCAGGGATTGGAGGAGATTGCACAGTTGCCGGGCAAGATCACGGACGTATTGTGCATACCAGACGTTCATGTCGACATTGGAGGTGCGCGGAACAAGCTGAAAATCTTCGTGACGGTCCTTGGGAGCACCCAAGCTACAATACTCACACTTGGTTCTCTGTCAACCGATATTACCGTCGAGCAGTCATACCTCGCACTTCGCATAGGCTTTGTTGTCACGTCAGTCGGCGTCTGCGGAGACTTACTTCTGCTCGGGTCAAGAAAGGGTGGCATCACAGTCTACCAAAAGAAAGCAGGGATCTACGTCCACCAAACATCCCGGAACGACTGCAGAACGAAAGGAGGCGATGCAGTCACCAGCATCATCACCCTCCCGCCTCTCAAGGGTAAGGCGCCCAAATATGTCCTAACAACCTGCCGGGATGGCAAGTATCGGATCTACGAGGTCCAGTCCTCGCCAACCGGCTTCTCTCTACAGCTACGACACGAAACCACACCACCCCTGGGCCCGATGCTCGAAGGTGCACGTCTCGTCCCCTCGAAGCAAGGTGATCTAGAGCTCGTCATATGCGGCTTCCGCAGCACGAACTTCGTCGTCTGGAATGAGACGCGGCAGCAAGAAATCGCCACTGTTGCATGCGGAGGGGCACATAGGACGTTCGACTACTTCTCTGATCCCACTGACGCGAACAAGCTGCGGTTTGTGTATACCAAGGCATCTGCGATGGGCATCTTCTCTCAGGACGAGCCTTCTGTTCAGGTCCTTAAGCAGGGTGGACATGGTAGGGAGATACGTGCCGTTGCTTCCGATGCTATCTCGGCCTCAACCGCCAAGTACATCGCTACAGGTGCCGAGGATACATGCATTCGTATCTGGGAATGGTCAAGGAAGGACGACGGGATGGTAGCGGGTATGAGGTGTCTCGCAGTCCTGCAGAAGCATACCGCCGGCCTGCAGGCGCTCAAGTGGGAGAGCAACGGGTATCTCCTCAGTAGCGCCGGCGCGGAGGAGTTCTTCGTCTGGAAAGTGACCACCTTGGAGTCCGAGTACAAGGGTCTCGCCGTCGTTTGTGAGGCGGTGTATCCCTTCCGCACGCCAGATGGAGACTTGAGGATCATGGACTTTGATTCATGGACTGTAGCCCCAAACCCGGTGAATCCCGAGGGCGGTATCCTCTTGACTATGGTCTTCTCCAATTCGACGCTGAAGACGTACTGCTACTCGCAGAGGACTGGGTTCAGTTGCGTGCAGGCTGGCAAGTATACCGGTGCGTGCTTGACGCAAGTCAGGCAGATGCTGCCAGTGGCGGGACAACTAGGGATGAACGTGATCACAGGTTCGACGGACGGGGTTGTCGCTCTATGGAAAGCGACCGCTCACTATGGCGATGGACAGCAGGAGGAAGGGTATCGCGTTGCGCTGACTACGCATGCGCACGAAAATGCCGTCAAGAGCCTGGAAGTCGTGCCTCTCTCTGCGGACAGATACCATGTCTACACGGGCGGAGACGACAATGCGCTCTGCATCCATTCTTTGACGGCGAATGCGAGCGTCGCAGGAGCAGAGCCAGCGGCAGGAACAACAGACGTAGATGTACGGGCATTCACCTGCGCTAGGGTGAAAGGCGCTCATGCGGCTGCGATCACAGGTGTCAAGGCATTGCGAAACGACGGGGTTTACAGCTTCCTGGCTACGGTTAGCAACGACCAGCGTCTGAAAATCTGGCGGGTTGAGGTATCTGACCCCCTGCGCATCGCATTGCTCTACAACTCTTACAGCGCTCTGGCAGATCCTGGAGGGCTGGAGATCATTGACGATGGCAACCTGATGGTTGCTGGCGTCGGAATGGAGATCTGGGATTTCTACCGCGGCAGAAAGATGGAACTTTTGTAAATAGTTTCGAATGCCGGCGTGTGTGGCATGACGTTAGACTCGAGACTATCAGCACATGGCACGCAGGAATAAACATGCCTCGCAGGAGATGTGTTGTGAGAATCGAATAAATTTCCTGACTCCAAAGCCGTCGTATCATAAGCATAGTATCTAAACGGGTATCTCTCCAATGTCCAAGAACCTATAACCCTAGGTAATCGTATATGTACGCAGAATCGAAGTCATCGTCAAATCCCCCCTATATCGCCTAAGAGGCAATAGCAAACAAGCTTGCGCCCTTCGAACCGGGAGTCGCCGCACCGCCATCAGCAGTCAGAAACCCTTGCACATCAGCGGCACTCAAGCTCTCACCAAACACAGTCGAATCGTCAAGAATCTTGACCGACACACTGTTGCTAGCAGAATCAAACGCAACCGCCACCTTGACACTCTTCGTGGCAGGCCTCTCAAAGTAGTTCGAGTCACCGCCGCTCCTGGCGCCCGCGTGCAGGGTGCTCTTGCACTTGTTATCTCCATTGGCCAGCGTCTCGAGGATATCGAACTCTCCACACTCAGGCCAGCATGAGCAAGCGCCGTACTGCTGAGTGCGGGGAATCTTGGCGTTGAGGGCCCAGAAGGCGGACTGGTCGGCCAGGAAGCCGTTGGGGTTCTCGTGCGGCATGAGGAACTCGGCCAGGATGGTCTTGTCGGCGCCGCCGAAGCCCTTGTAGGCCACGCTGCCGGGCTGCACGTAGCCGCAGGAAGCGTCGCACGGCTCGTCCGAGAAGATGGCGAATTCCTTGACGGAGGGGATCGTCACGTTTGATAGGACCTGTGGGCTGGACGCGCCGGTCGTGCCGGTCGAGTCGAGGTAGGAGAGGGAGTTGCCGAACGTGGGCGACCAGGCACCGGAGCCGGCGACGCCGCCGTAGTTGCCTAGGAAGACCAGTCCCGACGCAGCGCCGGTGTTGCTGTTGTAGTAGGCTGATCGGACGTAGTCGCCCGTTACAGGAGCGCTGGATGCCGTGGTGGCGGCGGCGGTGGCCGTGGGTTTGACGTAGTCGGCTGCTTGAACGCCGGCTACTGCTGTGGGACTGGGGTTTGCGACCACCGCAACCGGGGTAGATGCTGGAGGCGCTGGGGCCGCAGCAGGCGCCGTGTTGACGGCAGGGGCTGCAGCGGCCGGTGTGGCGGAGTCTTCAGGTCCCCAGTAGTCGTTCGTCCAGGAGACTACGGCGCCGTTGATGGTGGCGGTGACCCAGATGGTTGGATGTTCGCGCTTCTCCTCGACTTTGTGGGGCGCTTCCCGCTCCGACTGGAGGTGGGCGTGCTGGTAGCGGGCATGCTTATGTCCGTGGCGCTTCGCTACGACAGAGTCCACTGAGTCTCGCTTGGTCTTCGTGCCAGGGGTATAGACAGCGAACTGGATGAGCTGCGCCGGCCCGCGGAAATGAAGCGATATCTGGTCTATATTAGCTTCGGTTGGGGTTGTAGATAAGGCAAGGACATCTTACCGGCTCATCGAACGGTGCCAGACCGCCAGCAATGGCCTTGGGAGACTTCTGGCACTCTCCCGTGGCCGGGTCCATATGGACGACCTCGTTGTAGGAACCAGCAGGCGTCCCGACATTGGTGTACAGGATCTGACTGACTTGTTGACAGAACCAGTTACCGCCCTCGTCGACAGATCCCTCAGCACAAAGCTGCCCGCTCGAGGCAGCAGCCCGGGGTGAAGCTGCTGCCCTGCCCAACGTCGCAGCATTGGCGAAGCCAGCCGAAGCCAGCAATGCTACACCAGTGGCAGCCTTCATGATTTCCGAGAAAGGTGTATGTCTAGTGTTCGTATGCAAGTGTTGGTGAAGATATGTGGTCCCGCCAATATGCGCCTCTTCCAGAAGAGTGAGATGTCTCGCTTCGAGTGAGGTATGGAGCAACAACGTGTAAGTTCGCGGTATATAGGAGGCAGAAAGGGCAGCAACAACAAGAGTGAGGTTGGTCAAGATTCTTTTGTCCCCTGAATATATGTATAGCGCAAAGCTTGAAAGGAATGACAGGCGAATCTACACCTTTGAAGAAAGGACTGAAGTCTCGTGAGCTCGTCACCGAACGCAGCAGACGCAGGATATGAATTCCACTAAGTGGTGAGAGAGAGGTTGGTCGTGGGCCAGGAGGGTCACCCTACCTTTAAGAACCCGCCTTGAAGTCTCACCAAGAAAGAAGAAAGGTATGTTAGCCAAGCACCCCAGCCCGCGCTGGCTATTCACCACCACTTGGCGGCTATGGGGCCGGTGCCCAAGGCCACGATACCCATGGGCCAAGACACCCTTGCTCATTGTTCGGGCACTCTATTGTTGAACCCGTCTTTCGTCCCTTGTTCTCTGATCCCTGGACTGCAGGATTCTACCAATAACGGTCCGGCAATAATGGACAAGGAGAGCAAGTAAGAAAGGGAAGGGAAAAAAACCTTGGTTCATGATGGTGGGATGGGCGGGATATCCAGGGCCAAGTACCGCAGGGTTACTTCGGTGTTCTTTTGATCCATTCACAGGCCTTCATTGTTCCTGAGTGCCGACGATGGTCTATTCCAGTCGAGACGTGGACCAACCACGGCGTGGAATGTGGTCGAGAGTAAGGCCCAGCCCAGCCACCACTCCTCCAATTTTGGTGTGGGGAACTCAGCTTCGAAGTCCGACGGCGGACCCCTTGCAGTAGCGCCAAACACTGTTTGCAGGCCAGAGGTAGTGGATGCAGGTACACATAGACTTTTCTTTTCCGACTAGTGACGATGGGCTAGACTCTAGAGCTGCCATCCAAACCTTGCGAGTCAGCTTCTGTCTGGCGAACTATCGTGATGGTTCCGCCATTGGATCCTGCACGATAACCCCTCTCGTCTATGTGAGTAGGACAGCGTCGACGATATGCCCGTGAAGCCCGAGATCAAGGCACAAGAAAAGTTTGGCGATACACTTGCCTGCTAGCAGCAAAGCATCAGGAAATCAGTCAGTCTAACACCGAAGGGCGGGATTGCTGCTGCGCAAAGGGAGGCCCATGGTCCGCATGTTACTGCCCTGCCAGAATATAGCCTAAGCAAGGCACAGCCGATGTACCGAAAATATAATGTCGTAGATAACTCAGCTCCGCCTGGACGGCTCGGCGCAGACTTCTAGAATCAAAGAGTACCGATAAAATAGATTGTCGAAACGAAACATCGGCCATAGCATATCATCCGGGTTGACGGACCAGCGCTTTCCCTGTTCCTGTCAATATAAAAGAGCTTATAGTCAAGGCTGTTGTCGTCGACAGGCGACAGCCGCGAAAGCTGGAAAAAGGCCGGTTGGCTCCCACGTGTAGCTATCAATCCTTGCGCGCATAGGGCAATGATCTTCAAGCCATTCTAATGTGTTCGTCCCGTTGCCAGGGCATCTCGAAGGCATCTCTATATATCCAATTCTACCGTGACATCGCAACATTCATGCCTTGACTCTTTTGCCCTTGGCCCGAGACCTGCCGTTGCTGCCTTGCTCATCATCATCATCATCATCAACGGCATCATCCCGCTCATCAACATTGTCGTCATCGTCCTCCACCACAGTAACAGCAGCCTGCGGTCCCTTCCTCTTCTTCCCGGCTTTCTTCGGCCCAGGTGGCGCTACGACAGGCATTGTCATGTCAAAGCTCCCAAGACCAGGCTTCTTGGCCCTCAGTTTCGTAACAGCTTCAGCCATTCTCCTACTCCCCTGGACCCTCTGCCTCGGCGCAAAGGCCTCCTTTGCACCGGCTCCGACAGATCCCTCAAAGTACCGCGTGATATTGCTCTGCGTGCCCTCGACGCCGCGCTTGTTCATGTCCTTGATGACCGGGACGAGGACCTCGTCGGTCCGCTCCTGACTCCAACCGATAGTCGCCATAAGGAACTGCCGTAGCCCCTCAAGGTTCGGTACGCCCCACTGAAAGGGCTCCGCGCTGCGGTCGACTTCCGGCTTCAGGTAGGCTTCCGCCACGGCTGGGTTGGGGAATCCGGGAGGTAGGAAGAGCTTCGTACCTTGGGACTTGCGGAACTTTCTGCGGAACGGCGAGTCTGCATCCGCTGCCTTAGGGCGGTTGTTCAGCTGCACATCTTGCCACCAATCCTTGAACTCGTTCAGACCATTCGGGCCGGGAAACTCGGATAGGATCTCCACAGCGGTGACAGGTCCAACACCCGGTAAGCCTTCGGTATAGTCAGAGCCTAACAGTAGGGCGAGTGATATGAGCTCGTGCCGTGAGAGAGAAAGCTCCTTCTCCAAATCAGTAGATAGGTAGCACTCAACAAGCTTGTTGCCGTTGAACATGTTCTTGTACACCCTCGTTCCGCCAAAAAGGAACGTATCAGAGTCATCGGTGACGATACCGTCGACTAGTCCCAACCTCACCAGCTCAGCACACTGCGCCTCAGCTTCCATCGGCGCAGTTATGTAAGGGATACCAAACAGCCGTAGCAGAGCTTGACACTCGGTGACCATGATCTGCGTGACCTCGTCCGCGTCACGACGATCCTTCTTCTGCTGAGCCCTCAGTGCCCGGAGTTCGCGCTCGTACTCCTCCTGATTCTGAGCCTGAGATTTATGATTTAGCTCGCTTGCAAATCGCGCGTGCTCTTCGGCTTCTTCGGCCATCTGAGCAAGAAGTTCTTCCTCCTCTGGATCGCTGAAGTCGTCAAACTCATCTTCGCCTGGGGCATTGGGATCTATGTCGTTTTGGATAGGATCCGCAGTAGCTAGACCGTTGATACGGCCGGGCTGGGCATCGGGGCGCATCAACTCCTCGTAGGTCAGATCATCGGCGCCATCAGCAACGCCCTGGCCTTGTCTGTCGGGCGGAGAGTCTGAGCGCATTATCTCTTCAAAAGTCATATCGACATCATCTGCGCGCTCTTTATCTGATTTCTCCTGCTCCGTGTGTGTGGTCTCATTCTGAGGAGGCATCTCGACGTCCTCAAATTCATTGTCCGTAGATGGAGAGCGGCGATCTTCGGGGGCCAGAGTATCCTGGCTCACCTCTGGCACCACTTCGGTTGTAGAATTATCGCCTTCAACCAGGTCGATGACATCGTCACCATTCTCGGGTGACTTCTCCACGACAATCGCAGAAACAGGCTTACTCGCGTCCCTGCTTGACGGTGATAGGCGGCTCGTGGCCCTCTCTTTCGGAGGAGGCGCCTCGATGATCTCGACATCGCTACCATCATCCTCAGAGGAGAGGATCTCGACGCGCTCCTTTTCTATCCGTCGCTGCGCCTGCAGTCTCTCTTCTCTCGCCAGCGCCTCGTCTTGTGCCGCCATCTCAGCATCGGCTTCCTTCTGCTTCCTATATGACTCACGAATGTCCGTGTCATCGGCCAGCCAAGGTGGTAGAGGTCGTGGCGCATTATTGTCATTCTCCTTTGGTTCTCTCTCGAACCCACCTGGCATCTCATCATCCTCGGCCTCAGGCCGGCCAAGTTCTCTCTCGAACCCGCCTGCCATTTCATCGTCCTCCGCCTCCTGTTGGCCCGTCCGACTTGATGCGGTCCCTTTCATTGGGTCACTGGTAGAACCTTGCTTTAGTGCGCCAGCAAATATGGAAGTCTTCCAGTCGAGCTTCTCGAAAGGGAGAGGTCCGCTAAACGGGTTCTTCACATTCGGCTTGATGGGCGCTTTCTCCTGTGGCTTCTTCGCAGCGGCTTTCTTCTTGGCAGCCTTAGCCAGGGCAGCCTGTAGGTCCATGTCACTGTCGCTACTGGCGCTGCTCTGACGCCTCCTGACGGCAGCGTTGGCTCGGTTGTTGACGATGTGGGCAACCATGCGACCGCTGGACCTAGCAGAAGTGGCTATAGGCTTGGGCACCTCAACGGCCTTTTGTTTCCATCGGGGCGCCGGTAGCTCGACGTCTTCGAAGTCCTCGTCTTCTTCTGAGTCGTTCTGCAAACTAGCAGGCTTGTGCTGGTTCTCCAGGGACATTGCAATAGCCCTCTTAAGGTCATCGTCCTCATCTGCTTCTACCACCTCGTCATCGCCAAAGAGCTCGACCATGTTGTCGTTGACAAAGAGCGACTCTTCGCCACCGTCAAGATCCGCATCAGCTTGTTGAGTTTGGTGGGCGATGTCACCAACCTTCGGAAGCCGGTTCAGCCCCTGAATGGGCACATCCTCAAAGTCTTCCTCATCCTCCCACTCATCATCGACAGCATCCTTGGCCTGGTACTGAAAATCCAACGCATCAACATCGATAGGCATGTGCATCTCCCCCACGTCCTTCTCTTTACTCACAACGCCCAGCGCCCAACCGCCCTCGACGCCCTCATTCTTAACCAGTATGTACTCCCTATTCTTCTCTCCAGCAATCCTCCCGCTGCCCCCAACGGTCAGATCCGTCCCCGTCATGCCCATCTCGAACATCAAGCGTTGAGTCAGATGATTCCTCTCTTTCACCCTCTCGATCTGGAACCTCGAAAACGCCATCCGGTCGGGAAACATGTCCTCCAGCTGGTCTTTGCTCAGCCCCATGCGCAGCCGCGACCTTATCCGCGCCGCGTTGAGGATGTTATACCGGTCCGGCGGAGGCAGGCTCTTGAAGAAGTCGCCGTCGAAGTCGATCTTGCTGAAGTCGTAGAGGTTGACGTCCTCGCCCTCGTGGAACTGCCGCGCGTACTCCTCCAGCTCCTCGACGGACATGATGCGCGGGTCGTCGGGCTTGCCCATGCCCTCGATGCTGTTCTGCAGGTCCGGCAGGTGGTACGCGTCCGTCTTGCGGAAGGTCCTGTTCTGCTTCCTTTCTTGGTTCGACATGCCCACCTCCTCGGCGTATACTATGTTCTCCATGTCGGGTATGGCCTCCTCCTGCTGCACCGTCCTCCCTTCCTCCTCGTCCTTCTTCCTCCGCCGCCTCTCCTCGCCCTCCACCTCGGCAGCGCGCTGCATCTGCACAGCCAGCAGCTTTCCAGCCGTCCGCACCGCATCGTCGCGTCTGCCCTCTCGCCTCCTCCGTCTGCCCTGCAGGGTAGCCCTCTTGAGCGCCGGCGCCCCGCCGTCAAAGACGAAGACGGGCTGGATGCCGAACCAGAGCAGCTTGCAGATGCGCCGGAAGAAGCCGACGACGTGGCTGTTCCTCAGGGCATTTCCTTCCTTGTCGCGCACGGCTTTGAGGAACTGGTAGATCCAGATCGACGCGTCGACGGCGAGGCGCTTGCGGTTGAGGGTCGCGAGGTTCGTGGGGCGGGCGCACGGTTGGACTACCGTCCAGAGGCCGTTGACACCCATGTCTGACGACGAGCTGAGGTAGAGTCACGGGAGGCGCTAACAGTAGTCGAA
This sequence comes from Coniochaeta sp. PMI_546, assembly GCA_021432605.1. NCBI lineage: Eukaryota > Fungi > Ascomycota > Sordariomycetes > Coniochaetales > Coniochaetaceae > Coniochaeta > Coniochaeta sp. PMI_546. The sequence continues at coordinate 827,961 of MU271149.1, read as the reverse complement.
TGGTACGAGTTGTGATCGGTCGGCGTTTGAAAAGGAGTGGATCTGCTCAGTCGCGTCGGGAGAAGTGGCTTTATATTGCCACTGGACTGGGAATCATGGCGATACCTGCAACGATTTGTTGGAGGCTAGCATTCGTGAAGGTCTTCGGTCGCAGAGCTGCTATAGAAGCCCTCGGTCGCCTAGTGTTATGCTATGAGGAGAGACTGTAAAACGCAAGGCAGACGCAAGGCACGAACCATGAAGGAATTGAAGAAGGAATGACGACGATGATGACTCGATGCCGATCCCGTCGAATGTACGGAGCTGCGGCCGAGCTTATCGATAAGCTTATCGACCTGGTAGTGGCAGGGATCATCGGAATGCAGCCGAATGGGGTCCCTTCCCACGGCTTCTCGACGTTGGATTAGAGCATTTACTGGACCTCTGGCTATTCAGTCCACAAGACACCTTAGGCCTCATTCTTCCCAGATGAGCTAACAAAAAGTATCGCGCGCGATGGAGGGTCAAGGCAGCAGTCCCGATAAGGAAGAGGCGGCGGAGTTCCTACGGTCACTGCTCAACAAGAACCTCAGAGTGACGACGACAGACTCGCGCATGTTTTGGGGCCAGTTCAAGTGCACAGATCCGGTATATTCATGCCAACTTTTCCACCCGGTGTTGATAATGCTTCTCGCTAACGAATAACATAGGATAGCAACGTCGTCTTGGCGCACACGTATGAGTACCGGCAGCCATCAGTGCAGAAGCGAGTGGAGGCATCCAGGCAAACAGCCGAGGCGGGCACGGTCAAGTTGGACATGACATCCAGGTATCTGGGTCTGGTTGTCGTTCCGGGGAAGTACATCGTCAAGATGGAGGTCGAGGAGTTCGCCAGTCAGATGAAGCATGGTCCGCTCCAGCCAGAGGTCACATTATAGTGTACAGTTTAGCGATGGCTCTTGGGCATGTGTTCCCTGCAAAGAGCATGGAACTGCGATCACAGGGTTGAGATGAGGGACTAGGAGTTGTGAGGCATGTCAACAGACACCCATGTTCCGCCGCAGAGACATGCCGCAAAGAGTAAAAAGCACTTGTTGAATAGCTATCGTTTTGTGGGCTACAGGTAGAGCTGAGAATAAAGAAGCAAATGCGAGTGTTGATATCCCAGTTATCACTTACTCCCCAACGCCACCCAAGACTCTAATGCTTTTCAACGCTCTCAAAGCAAGCCAAAACCCTGGCACGAATGAACCAGCCAAGACGGAAACCAGAATGCTACCCCTGAGTCCATCCATAGGACATGGAAGTATGGCAAGAAAATCGCGGCAAAAACACCACGCATGCAATCAATGCTACAATGTTGAATTCCCCGTGCGTCCCTCCCTCTTGACGCCGCTTTCCAAGCGTCTTCCTCTCCGTTTTTCCCTCCGGTGTATACTCTAAGCCTGTCTCATCATAGCTCCTTCTTCCCGTTCGCATGCCCATTCGCACTTCCATTCACCGTCAACCCCTTGGCAGCCTTCGCCGCCTTCTCGTTGGCGACCTGCTTCTCATACGGAATAGTAAGGCAATTAATCCCCAGGTAATCGCAGATACTCGAGGTAACCAGATACGCCCATCGGCTGTACACCACGAGCGAAAAGAAGAAATACGCCCACAGGTACGCCAGCTCCACCTTGTGTGTGACAGCCGGGTAACCAAACCGCGGCAGATTACCCAAAATCGCGCCCCCGACCAGCGGCCAGAGCATGACGGTCCAGTACGGGAACGGCTGGCGCGTCAGGTGCGCGAGGATCATCTTTGTCGTCATCCGGCCAAACACGAACGACATGGTGAGGCAGAACAGTACGATGTGGTTCTCCCGTCGGAGGGTGGAGTAAGGGGAGTACAGCCAGGCCCCGATTGACAGTGAGTAGACCGCCATGGGCGTCCACTCCAGAAACACCGGCGCCACCGGCAGGTTGCGCGCCCTGCGCGCCTTGACGACGTGGTAGATGCAGAAGGGGATGTGCCCTACCAACAGGCTGCCGATGATGACGGTGATCCACACGTCGCGGAAAGATAAGTCGCCCAGTAAATCGGAATAGCCGAAGGTGTACTTCTCCCCGAGGAGTTGGACGAAGGGAGTGGTCCAGATGCCGGGGCCGTAGTACCCGCTTATGGCCATTATGGCGCAGGCAATCAGGATCCCCTCTGTAGGTCCGTTAAAGACGCCTAGGTACAAGGTGTGGGAGTGGTACGTCTCCCACGTGGAGAAGAACATGGGCAGGCACGGACATAGGGCGGTGAAGACGCCGCTCTTGGATGTGCCGAGGCCCATGGCTGCGCACTCGAGGAGGGAGGCGAGCGTGCAGTTCAGGCTGTCGATGCCGTGGTCGAAGAGCTCGCCCAGACCGCTCGAGGTGCCGGTCCGGCGGGCTTGTTTGCCGTCTATGTTGTCCATGGTTTGGTACATGAAGAGGCCGAAGGCGAAGGAGTAGTAGAGCCATGTCGGCCCCGGGCCGACGAGGTCGGGCATGAAGATTTCGAGGAGGACGATGTTGGAGAGGATGAAGAGGAAGCCGATCAGGGTCACCATGTTGGGGGCCAGCCAGAGGGGCAGAAGGTTGACGGAGGCATTCCACTGCAGACATACATGGTTAGAAGGGAGTGGTATACAAGGGGAAAGGGGGACAGAGACGCACGTAGGGTCTAAGGATGTAGTGGGATATTGGCGACTTGTCGACGGCCGAATACTTGTAGGACTTGAGGTGAACGAGGGCATCTTCGGAGACGCACTCGGCCACAGCGCGTTCTAGACGTGGTGTTAGCTACCGCGAATGCCATCGTGCCGCCGTAGAAGCATGAAAGGTATCGCGTGAAATAGGTACACAGAAGGAGAGAGTGAGGATTCGACATTGGTGGGGTTCAAGGTTCGGGTGACGGAGGGGAGACGCACTGCTGCTTTTTGGAGGCGCCATGCTTATTATTTGCAGTGCCAAGCTTAGCCTCTGGAGAGAAAGAGTGACAACACGATAGATCTGTTGAGGTTTGTAGAGTACAGAAGACAGGAGTGCTAGATAATCTTCATTGTCGATACCTCGAGTGATGCGGAGAAAGAGACGGAAACCGGGATGAAGTCGGTGAACATTTCTAAAAAGTCTCGAGACGAGACCGGGAGTCCAGCAGCCAAGGTAAGGTAGGTACCTTAACACTTAAACAGTGGAAAGCAACGGAGCGGGCCACTTCAGGGCCGACGGGAATCAATCATTGTGGCAGCAGTCCACAGGACGGGAGATGTCCCGAGTTCGCAATTCATCACCGTACCTACTACCGACTGTACCGTACACATACGTGGACCACTGGACACATTTGATTTCCAAAGCCCCCTGCAGTTCCACAAAGCGTGCCTGGTTAATTACCTTACCTTTCTACCTTACTTTTGTGCCGTACCTCTGGTACCTGGAAGAACCGCTGCTGCCACGCAATTTGGACCCCGAGATCTGATTTCAACAAAAGTCGTTGGTCACCGCTTTGTTCAAGGGCCAATCATGGAAGCTTTGCCGTTCCGCGGTTGACATGTGAATGCGCAATCCGTTGGTCAGGAGGGCCTGTCACTCGCAACCTTGAATCCTGAGTTGCCCCATGACGGCATTTAAGCGAAGCAAATAAACATAAGGTACTATGGTATACGTTGGGGGTTCTTTCTTTACCTTGAGATCAATTGAAGATCAAGTTACCTGTATTGAGTTCGAGAAGGCATTGTCAACCACACACACAACACTGCATTCTAGGAAAAACTTGCTTCAGAGGCGCCGACCAAATGCAATGACATTATTCAATCTCATCGCTATACAACTTCAGTCGACAGTGCCACGACCCCCAATTGCAATCTCCCAAAAGCTTCACATCCCGAAACCCCATGTCCCACGTACATTCCCGGCAGAGCTCGCAACAGAGAACGCCAGACTTCCCCAAGCGTTGTACGACCTTGCTCCATATCCTTCCAGTATTAGATTAAATCGTATTAGGTTGTATGACTTCATACGTAGTGTTGTCTTTGTTTTTCTCTTCCAAACCAGATGTAAATGCAAAGAGATCCTCAGGAACTGATCCAGGGCAGACAACTGGCACCAGGTAAGACGCAATTTAGAGCATCATAGCGAAGCCCGCAAACAGACTGCCGGCAACCACAGCAAGTCCGTATCCGCGGCCAAACTCCACAGCGGCAGCGGCATTCTTGCTGCTCTGACCAGAGGTCGAGGACGAGGTGGTCGTCGCGCCCGGAATGCCGTCAAAGACCTGGTTGGCCGATGTCGTGGCCGCGGCCGTGGGCTCCGTGCTCGAGGAGGTCGTCGTGTAGTTCGTCTGCGGCTTCTGCGCACCGCAGGGGTGGTCCTGTCTGCAGGCGGACGCGCAGGCGTTGTCGCTGCCGCACGCCTTGACGCACTGTGTGCCCCATTCCGTGCATACGAAGTACGGAAGCGTCAGGGAGTATTCCGACACGTTGGGCTGGAGGTTGTTGCCGCAGAGGCAGCCGTAAGTGAGAGCTGTCTGTGTCGCTGTTAGCAGGCAAGTTATGGGATCGGAAAGACGGGCGGTATGCTTACGGGGTCGCAGGTGTTGACGAGGGTAGTCCGGGGTTCGACTTGTTGGCAGATAAGAGGACACGAGCTCAGCTCATTTTGGCACCAGTATTCTGATAATTGTTAGCTGCCAAGCTCTCTTTCGGCAGGATTTCCAGCTTCACAGGTGCCACGTACGCCTCGTGCTCAAAGGGACACTATCGGGAGAGATCCAGTAGTCTGCCGAGACGGCAACCGCGGAGGCCAGAGCCAGGAGGGTGGTTCTTAAGGCAACCATGTTGAGAGCGAGGGTGGATGAACCGAGAATAGGTGTGTTCAGAGGAGAAAGATGTCCGAACTGTTTGTTTACTCCGTCAGCAACCATAGCATCATCCTAGGTAGAAAGGGCTTAGATGGCGAGTCTGCAGAATTCGTCGGCCTCCCTGAAGCTTCAGGAGAGCTTCAAGCCGCCGCCGCCCTGGATACAGTCGGACCTGGTGGAGATATCCGAGGAGAGATTGCAAGAGGAGCTACTCACATGGCTTGTTTCCGACCTAATACTCAAAAACGCTTGTAAACGACAGACAGAGAGTTACACACACAAACGACAGGGCCAAAGAAGATATCGGGAGAATAGAAGACTCAAACTGCTGCAAAACGAGAGACAGCACACGATTTGAAGGGACAATGGAAGAGCAAAGAGAAGGAAGCAACCGGCCCAAGAGCTCCGGGGAGGAGATGATAAAAGGAGTCCGCAGCCCAGGGACCCCAGATATCAGATATCGAGGCGCCATGGCGTTTTCCGTAGTGAGGTTAGCCACAGCGAAGTTAGCGTGCTGTAATGTAGTAGTAGCAGTGCAATTACCACCTATCGCGGATGCAGCAACCGGCGCTGCTACTGAGCATGGCCTGCAAGGGTAGTCGGCCCACGGTAAATGGCAGTCTGCACATCCACAGCCCGCTTTTCGTACCTTAAGCCGGCCAATTGCATTGGAATAAACGGTGCCTGGCTGCCATCAATTGGTGGTCTGGTTCGATCATTTCTCGTGATGCCGGGGGGGTTGGACGGACAGTGGAGACATCGTCAGCAATTCGATCGTCCATACTCGGGGATGATATTTTGAGTTCACAACTTGAGACATTCCATCAGTGAGCATTTCCAGTTGGCAGGACGATCGGCCGGCCAGACGACAGCAGCTCTGCTCAATAACCTTCTTGACTCCCTGTTGCTTGTTGTTGTTATTGTCTCAAGTCGAGAAACAAACGAGCATTCGAACCGGACGACATGGAAAGCGGGTGTCTCCTCAATCCAAAAGTCTTGGCTCGGACAATGTGATCTGTGTAGCGAGCAATAGTCACTGCTAATCTAGTCAGAAGTGTACCGGTAGTGGGGGGCTGTAACCACACAAGATCAACAAAAACCGCACAACCGCATCCATTTCAAACTCTCACAATCGTAGCAACGCAGTCAGACCGTATTGATTAGCCTGTCCTGGCTGCACATACGGCCAAAGACGGGATGGCCAAGCTTGGTTGACTCGCGGATGGCCACATCTGCGAGGATGGGATCAGATACGATCATACGGGCCATATACATACACTCCCCATCCACTTCGCAATGGATGGCAGCAGCTTGAAGCAACAACTGAGCCTTCAACGCCACCAGAGTTGCCCCTCCTTCTCGTATCGCAACAGCGACCAGTCTGGAAACTTCCCAGGATGAAGCTAATAGAGTTAAGGGCAAACTCGAGCTTCTGACGCAAAAGCCAAAGCTGTATGCAGGGTAATGCTTGTAATGCAGACTTAGTAAGCGTTGTGAAGGCTAGCCCTTGCGGCGGTCTGGCCTGCTATCATATGATTGGGCCTGTTATAAAAGTCGGGGTTTCCCCTCGTCAGAGGCACACCGCATTCATGTACCTCCTCAATCCCGACCAACGGGACCGAGTTTCTCGATTGCGAAATCCTGTAGAACAGAACGGAAGCCTGGAGATAAGGCGAGTGCCAAGGCTGGATGCCGTTCGGTCGGGATCTCGAAGAGGGGTTCAGCTGCGCTCGCTTGGTGTATTTATGTCAAGAGGTAAGAGGTAGAGAGAACCGACGGCTCCCATGTGATAACCTCGATGTGATGCCATTCCAGTTCCGGTCCTAAGCAAGGATCCGCCCTCTTCGAATGGTGCTCAGCGTCATACCGTTATCGTCAACGAGCGCAGTTTCCAACTCGCTCGTAAGTATGTAGAGCTTTCAGAAGGACGCCCACGCGCTCCCAATCATGCCGGGAGTTCCGTTTAGCAAGGCATGCGAGACGTGCAAGAAGCGCCGCGTTAAGGTCTGGGTCATCTCCTATCGAATCCGTCTACATATGCCAAGTGTTTGTGTTGGGTGGCCGGTGTGAGCTGGATACAAGTGAACATTTGCTTACTGGTGTGCATGTTTGCCATTAGTGTGATGAACTCCTACCATGTACCCCGTGTCTGAGACTTGGGAAAGGACCTTGCCCTGGATACCGTCAGAATACCAAATTTGTTGACGAGGGACTGAGGTTTCACCAGAAGAGAGCTGCGAAACGAACGGATGCGGATGCTTGGCCCAGTTCTGCTCAGGGTCTTCCCTCTTATACCAGCGATCCTCGGTCAGCATGGAAGCCGTACTATCCACGTCATACAACAACCTCTGCCCCGTCAGGTTCGACTCGGCTTGCCTCTGAGTCAAGCCCTCCGTTAGATATGATACAGAGTCCTGTCTCATCATATGTGGCATCGAGCCCCTTTCGCTTCCTGACCGACACTAGCTCAGTTCGTCAGGGGTTCGAAATATTGATGCTGAGCCACATCCCCGTGGTCCATTGTGGTAGGCTGCGGTTTGGACTCGATATTGTTCCGGGCTGTGATGCTCTGCCGAGGACCCTCCGAAACTCGATGCCGATGCCATCGTACGTATGGTATCTGCCACCACGAATAGGTCATAGCCAGGTGCTTGACAGCGCCCTCGACCTGGCCCTGACTGCGGCAGCCTATTTAGCCATGCCCAGTCATGACCCCAAAGCTGGCGTGATTCTCATGAGGAAGTTGGGGGTTGCCGTTGCATCACTGAAAGTTGCTATCTCTGATCCGGTGGAGTGTATGGGTGCCGATGTCCTTGCTGCCGTGTCCCTCTTGAGTTCCTATGAGGTAGGAATGTCTTTCGCATTGTACCTTAGTCCACTAGGCTGAAGCAGATAGTGTATTGAGTCGACGCATGCAGCCGCCTGGATAAACCATCATAAGGGACTGTACCGATTGCTTGAAAAGCGAGGACCCAGTCGTTACCGATCCGACTTCGAACGCCAGCTGCTACTAGCGGCAATCGGCGTGATTGTAAGTAACTGGTATATCTTCACGGATGGTCAGCTCTCCACTGTCACACTAACCTGGGATTCGCAGTTCACCATTAGCCTGCGAGAAGACCACTCCTGTTTTCTCGAACGGCCAGAGTGGCAAGCTATCCTTGCCACTAAGCCGGCAGATTCGATCATATTGGAGGAGTGGACCGACTCCTGGCGCTGCCTTCCATTGATGTGCCTGATCCCCAGTCTCCTGTCATCTTGTCGAGACATAGTCCGGAAGAGGGCCTCCCAAACGGCGGAAAAGATCGAAGCGCTGGTAACGTCAACTAGCTCGCTCCGTGCTTCATTTCTGGACATGGCTGAGAAATATGGCTGGAAGTCTGGGCGATACTCTCCCGTTCTTGCACCACGAAATGCAGCGAAAGATGACTGGAGACTGTTCAATGATGCCGAAGACCAGAGAGCGGCTAACTATGGTAATTACTTATCCGCACTGGTCATCATCAACAGGATCCTGTACGCTCTAAGGCCCTCGGCAGAGAAGCTTGAGGAAGAGAGTCGCCTGTTGTCTTTAGAGATACAGTATCTCCACACGTTTCTGAAAACAGAGCCGCTGCTGAGAAAGCTTTACCTCGTGCATTCCGAGAGGGTAGCCCTGTCCATACTGTTAACATCAGCACATTGGGCATCGGATCGCACGCAAGAGAATGGGATTGCCTTCGACCCCAAGGCTGTGGAAGGGGGTCATATCATTGAACAGTGGAAGTTCGACACCTTTGACGATATTCTCTGCGCAAGGAGCGTCTCTGCAGACTTGATGTAAGTACTAGACGATCCGCATCAACGACCCTGACCGTAGCATCGGAGCCTGATACACTTTCTCCTAGGTTTCACTATCCGATAAAGCGACGGAAGGGATCAACAACGGCTTCAAGAACGTCATTAGTCTTGGAGACATAGTTAGCGTAGTGCAGACCGTCGGAATAGCGTGCCAGAGCTTGATATGCTGCAGTCAGCGAGTTCAATTTATCCGTTCACAGGTGCTGTTCGCTGCTTTTGATATTGGTCACCTTAGTTGTACATTAGGTTAGTCAATTCCCAAGTCAGCGACCGCATGCCCTGCTCGAAGCGAACAACCCAAATAGGCAACCAACGACGGAACGGCAACGGTCAGGTAAGCAGAAAGACACAGGTGGTAAGAGTTCGCACCCTCAGCCGACCGGTCTGGCCAGCCAACGCAATGGCGCAACAACCATTGAAATCATTTGCTAATGCTTAGAGTCCTGTGATGTGATGAGTAACGCCGTCTTGGCATGCTCTTCTTTGTTCTTTGCACGTCTTCTATACCAATTACCAACACCACAGTGTTGGTCGACTTGATTTGGCAACGGCGGTTAGAATGCCTTTGCAGCAGAGGCGACGCCGCTGTGCATAAGGTTTCATGACTACCGAATCTAACGGTCCATAAGCATGTATCGCTGGTTACTAAGTTACCGCTCCCTGCCATCCTTTTGTCAGTCAACAAGATCTCACGGCTGGCCAGGGTAAGATACTCAACACACATATAAGTAGCTGTTTGAGGCCCTGAAGCTTGAGGCTAGGTGATCAGATACCGCACACATACTTGCACAGAAACAAATCCACTGAAAGTAAACCAACTGAAGCCATACAATCGAATAAGCCTCCACAATGCCATCTACACTTCTTACCGGAGCCAACTCGTTTGTGGCCTCACACATCATTCAAGCTCTCATCAAGGACGGCCATGAAGTGACCGGAACTGTCCGCCGAGCTGCAACGGGTGACGATATCTTCGCTTTACATCCCGAATGGAAGGATCGCCTTGACATTGTCGTCGTAAATGACCTTGCCAACGAGGAGAGCTGGGATGCTGTTTTCCAGGGCAAGGACTTCGACCATGTAAGCTAACACACTGAAGCGTTTCCCGAAGATGGCGCCAATGCTAATGCAATACTTCAGGTGGTGCACGTAGCGGCACCGCTTCTTGACAATCCGGCAAATACCGATTATGATCGTGACTTTCTCAAGCCAAGTGTTGAAGGGTATGTGGACAATCCCAGCCAGAGGGCATGGTCGTACATCTGAGCGCATGCGACTAACGCGTAGATCAGCAACCTCGCCATCCTACGCTCAGCACACAAGCACGCCCCAAATCTGAAGTCAATCGCCGTGACCGGCTCCGTCAATGCCATGACCACCGGCTCGCCAGAAGAGCTCCTTGCCGGCCCCATCACCAACGAGACCTGGCTCCCGATAAGCCAGGAGCAAGCACGGGCCATGAACAATGCGTACATATCGTACTGCTCAGGCAAGAAGGAAGGCGAACTGGCCATCTGGGACTTCATCAAAACCAACAACCCCAGCTTCACCGTCACCGTCCTACTGCCGGCGCTGATCTTTGGTCCACCAATTGAGCCCACCAAGGGAGGTGCCAAAGGCCTGCACTACAGCAGCGGCGTGGTATACAGTCTCTTCAACGGCACCAACGCCACGATCCCGCAGACCTCGTTCCCGAGCTACATCGACGTCCGCGACCTTGCCGATGCGCACGTCAAGTCCCTGACTGAGCCGAAAGTCGCGAACAAGAGACTGACCATTGGCGGGTTTCCGCTCACTTTTACAGCCATGGTGCACGCTCTAGCCAAGGTACCGGAGCTCCAGGGCAGACTGCCCGCTGAGAGTGGAGAGGACAAGAAGGTGACACCGGCGAGGATCGTGGCAGATGAGGGCAACACCGCCTTGAAGTTGAACTTTAGGAGCTTGGAGGAGACGATGGCTGACACGGCTGCCAGAATTCTGGAGCTTGAGCAGGTTGCCTGATTATATTTTTGTTTGACACATGAGTGTCCCTTTTCTTTCCGTCAGATATCATAGCTGCAGGTCCATGGAGTTAGAATTATTTGCGAATGTCGTTTGTTCGGCCTCTCCCTCCATTGAACACCGATATCGTGTCTTTCGCCGATGACGTAAGGTCGAAGGGAGATCGCGAGTGCCCAGCATGAAAAGAGAGTACATGCAACAGAAATTACGTTCAAGAAAGTAATGTGGACTTACTTCAAGTCCACCTTCGTGTATTCGAACTGTCTGATTGAAGTTGAGGTAGTAGTCTGCGAATAAAGTAAGGTAGGTATCAAAGTGCTCCAGTCAGACCTTAAACCGCGATAGAGTGCTTGCGCGGCTTATCCCTAATCGCCACTTTTCGACATCACCACTCAAACTCCCTTTCCGCGTCATCGCAAACCAGCAATCGCGACTCCTTCACACTTCTTTACAGCAATATAAAACCCGAGCGCAGTCGCCTCCTAGGAGGACTCTGCGACCCGTCCCATGGCTGAATGGCGTCCGAGATAGACCACCGCCCGCAATCGCGACAACCAGAATCCGGTCCAACGAAAGTAGCCAACGATGGCGCTACACCTGTGCACACCCCGACCGCAAATGGGAAGCCAGTTACGACGACAGTGAGCGGCGAGGCAAGCAGCACAGCACCGCCAACTTTACAAACGACCGACCTCGTCCCCCTCTTCTCCGACACAACCAGCGATGTGTCCGCCTCCGACGCCGGCGCCGGAGCTGACTCCGATTCGACCACATCACGGGTTGTGTCGCCGGTCACCTCTCCACCATACTGGCAGTTGAGCAACATAAATGCCAACGGCAACACCCTCCGACCGCACAATGGCCATAATCGCACAGCGTCGTCAGATAGCGTCCTACCGGCGGGTGCAATCACACTACAAGACAATGAAGATGTTTCCTCCGAGGCAGGCAACGGAGATATCTACGGACGCGACCGCAATCGTGCCTGCTGGGCTAAGAGCGTGGAGGTCGACAGTCATGTCGTTGTCAATGGGAGCGCGACGAACATCGGGGCGTTCGTGGTGTGGAATATACGGGTCGAGACATTAAGCGTAAGTTGTTACCTCGGACCGGAATGCTCCTGTGGACGAGACAAACGATTGATGCTGACACCGGGATCAGGGCTCCTTCATGAACATCCGAAAGCGCTACTCCGAGTTCGATGACTTCCGAGCACGGCTGATACAGACGTTTCCCAACTTCGAGGCGGCGGTGCCTGTCCTCCCCCCAAAGAGTGTGATATCGAAGTTCCGCCCGCGATTCCTCGAGAAGCGGAGGGCGGGTTTACAATACTTCTTGAAGTACGTTGCTGCTATGGGCAGGTGTCTCGCCGGAGATGTCTGTCACGTGGTCAATGAGATGTTACTGACGATGTCTACTATAGTTGCATATTGCTGAATCCAGAGTTCTCCGGATCCCCGGTGCTCAAGGACTTTCTATTCTCTTGAACATATTACGATATATACGCCTAATGTAGGGGCGTGGATGTATGACCTGATACGATACTGCCCGTTGGTCCACGTATAAGACATGAGTTAATACTAATGTAAATAACAAGGGCAAACAAGCGCGCAGCTTTGATGATAGAAGCAACCCTTTATACAGTCGTCATGACTACTATGATGATTTCCTCTACTCGCTTGACCTGGTTCAATCTTCGCGGCAGTGTGTTAGTCTTGCACAACATTTCATTTTCGGCACGGTGGACTTATAAACCCCAGATGAAGCTGCTTCGCCTGTTGTACGGAAGTTGACCTCTCAACGTCATCACCAATTCACGCAACTCTCTCACCATAGAGCTCGCATAATAAAATTCCGACAGATTATAATAAATCCAGCAGGGGCTTTCTGCTCGTGGGCACATCCTCTTCCATCATTTCCACCATTTCAGCCATCTCAAGACGGACAGGTCTATTACATCGCCGATAATGCGACTCGTTTATCATACCCGGGTATCGCTACCCATAAATTGTGCACCAGATGTCCTTAGCAAGCTTGCGAAATTGAATCCCATCAACAAGTATTCAGTCGTCGAGCTTGGGATATCTAGAATCAGCTGGTTATTCGCCTCAGCAAGTCCCTACAAAGTCTTGAAGATAGAGCAGAGGCTTCCAACGGCCTATTCGACTAAGGCTAACATCACCATCAGATTTGGATTGCGCACAGCTTGATACAGCTCGTAGACTCTAGTCGTCGAGGAGTAGCTCGAGGTTAGCAACACGGCCACTGTAGATCATCATCTTATGGTGGATTGAGTTCGCTCGTCTTGACTATTGGACGCTGGAAGCGAACGAAGACCAGCAAGAGTCAATCATAGGCGGCCGACATGCGGAACTTTGTCCGACCTTGAACGCAGCCAGCGGCAAGTTACCTAAGCCACAGGTCTCTTGACAGTCTTGGCTCTTTCGGCGATGTGTGTCCCAACTTAGTAATCGCCGAAGAGCACTGTCACACACAAGTTAACAGCGACGAAACAAGAAGCCAACGACATCGGCCTTTATATTGATTGCTATTCGCTCCAGTACGGGCATGCGGCCGCAATGGAATCCTAACACTGAGCACCACGGACATAATCCCTTTTGGCACCCTCCAATACTGTGTGCACGATCTCAAAGCCGTCATCAGCGTTTCGGAAGCAAGCTTGTGTTCCGCGGCGTTTAAGTGATGCTTCGTTCAAGGGTTCAAGATGGCCATGGCACTTGGCACATCTTTACTGAATATATAAAGAGTCGAATGCCTCCTTGAACGAGGATGAAGCCTACAGACAATACAGCCATAGTAATCATTTCTCTACAACTTTTCGAACAATCGAAGACCAATCCCGTCAAACATCTCTACTATATCCAACTTACCACACTTCATCATCTCACCTTCACCATGAGCTCCCAAGCAGATTCAACCCCGGTCTGGTTCATCACGGCCACATCAAGCGGCTTCGGCAAGCAAATCGCCCTCGAGGCCCTCAGCCGCGGGCACAGGGTCATCGCCACCGCCCGCAACAGCTCCAAGCTGACCCTCCTCGAGTCCAAGGGCGCCGCCGTGCTGGACCTCGATGTCACGGCGGACCAGGCCACCCTCGACGCCAAACTCAAGGAAGCAGCCGCCATCTACGGCAAGCTCACCCACGTCGTCAACGCGGCGGGGTACATCCTCGTCGGGGCCGTGGAGGAGGCCACGCAGCAAGAGGTGCAGGACGTCTACAACACCAACGTCTTCGGCATACTCAACATTGCGCGCGCCGCGGCCCCTTACCTGCGGGAGTCGGCCAAGGACGGCATCGCGAGTCTGGTTACCTTTGGGAGCCTGGGGAGCTACAACTCCGGTCCGGCTATCGCGCACTACTGCTCCACCAAGCAGGCCGTGAGTTCCATCAGCGAGGGGCTGGCGGCGGAGCTGAAGCCGTTTGGCATCGACGTGTGCTGCGTCGAGCCCGGATATACGAGGACCGAGTTTCTGCAGAAGGTCGACGGCAGGGAGAGGAGGGTCATTGCCAAGCGGGAGCTGGAGGTGTACAAGGAGGGTCCGGTGAGGCAGTTGAAGGATGCGATGGACGCCGTGAACGGGAAGCAGCCCGGAGATGTGGAGAAGGCCGGGAGGGTTATTGTCGATGTCTTGACTAAGGAAGGGGTTGCGAAGGGAAGGGAGATTCCGGTCAGGTTGCCGCTGGGGAGCGATACTGTGCGGCAGATTAGGGAGCGGATTGGACAGTACGAAGCGAGGATCCGGGAGTGGGAGGATGTTGCCAAGTTGGTGGATTATGCGAGTGACTTTTGAGGAGGGTGTGTCAGACTAGGTTCTCTGCTTTTGGTTGCTGTCGTTTGTATATTTGCCTGTTAGCGAGAGATTGAGAATATGAAGAGTTTCCCCTATACATACCTTACCGTATACAAGTACCTTACCTAAACCAAGAGGTTTTGGAGGTGTCGACTCGGGGTTTGAATGTTCCCCCACGTGCATGGTACTGTACACTTCCTCCACGGGGTTGCCGGTAATCCGTCTTTCCGTACACGTGTTGGGAGGTACCTAAGTGTACTGTGTAGTCTTATCCACCCTGTCTTAATTGCCCTACAGGGCCGGCCTGAAGTGGCCGGGGTATTCCTGTCGACTAAGGCTTGTATCGCGGTATGACGTCGCTGGCCGAAGGGTGAGATAACTTGGCAATTCAGCATCAGATATTTTCCTCAGGAAAAGTCTCAATGAGATCCATTCTCAATATGTGTCTTTGATGCTCACTGAACCCTGCCCCTGCCTTCCTTTCTTCTCATTTCATCTTCATTGTTTACAGCAGCTGCCGCGTAGTCCCATGTAATTGCGCCACTGGGGCTGTGACAGTGCTGCGAGAACCTCCCGCTGATCCCCACGATTTCACTGGCTACCTCGCCTGGTTGCTGCTGAAGGATCCTAAAGGCTTGGCATTCTTGAAGTTTAGCAGGCACTACAGCGGCCGAGGACCCTTGTTTTGCGGCTATCTTGCGTGGCGTACGCCATAAGACCCTGCGCTGTTCGATGGCGACAGCCATCTTTGGTTACCACGCGCGCATCTTGTTCAGCTGCCTCTCCTGCACTTAAACCTCCCGACGTCGCTGCTGCTGCTGGGACTCACCAACGGTGCACTCGTCTCTCTTTGTGTATATACTTTGCTTGGCCAGTGATTACCTTTGCACGCGATGGGTCCTCCGCTGTCAGAAGAATACAAACCAGCATCGGCCTCGGTACCTGAACTAGGGGCCCCTCCCCCGCCGCCCGAGTCGCAACCGCAAGCACAAGCACAAGCCATGCCACCAACCCCTCCGCACAGTCCCGGAGAAGAGCGACCAGGACTACGGCCTCAGTCCTCCCACACAACTCACTCACACCAATCCCGCAAAGGCTACCTGGACTCCCTCGTCGTCCCGTCCAAGGAGGAGATCGCACACATATCCAGCGTGCAAGTCGACAGAGAAGCAGAGCTAAAGCGGCGCTCGCGCGAGCTCCAACGCAAATCCGCTCAAGATGTCTCCCTACCTCGGCCCGATGCGCCGAGGCCGACAAGCAGCCGTGGACATGGCAGCCTTTCCACCTTCTTCGGCCACCGGAGCCAGGCAGGAAAGACTCCGGAGGAAGGGGAAGAGGACTCGAAGCGCGCACATGCCGCGGCCGTCATTCAGCGCACGTACCGGGGCTATCGGGTCCGGCGTGAGATGAAAGGCCTAGGCATAGATGCCTCAACACGGTGGGTCCATGCGATACGTGAGGCGCAATTCAGGGAACTGAACAGGCCGAGGGCTAGAGGAGTTGGTTTCTCTGATGAGGACGATGATGATGATGCGCTTGGTGGGGCTCGTGCATCCATCGACGGCGCCAGCCCGGGGAAGGGCAGTCGCACATCTACGGCGAGGCAGAATTGGAAGAAGGCTGCAACCATCGCCCGCCGAGCGGGCAATGATGCCGATGAGCCCGGTGAATCTGACTCCGAGTCTTCGTCTTCCGAGTCCTCGGTTGAGTCGGACCGAAGCCGGACGTCCCAAGAGAAGGAAGCCGCAAGGCGGCGGAGAGAAGAGGCCAAAGAGAAGAGGAAGAAGGATGCGAAGACGATGGGCCTGCAGTACTTTCTCGAGATGGTAGACCTCAAGCACCGCTACGGCTCCAACCTACGGATCTACCACGAGGAGTGGAAAAAGGCAGATACCAACGAGAACTTTTTTTACTGGCTCGACTACGGCCAAGGGCGCTTCATCGACATCGAGGCCTGTCCGCGCGAACGCCTCGACCGCGAGTGCGTGCGGTATCTGTCCAGGGAAGAAAGGCAGCACTACCTCGTCAAGGTGGACGAGGAAGGCCGCCTCTGCTGGGCCAAGAACGGCGCGCGGATCGACACGACGGAGAAATGGAAGGATAGCATCCACGGCATCGTGCCGGCGGACGACCCGACGCCGGCGTACAAGCCGCTGGACGAGAATGTGTACAGCACGCGGCTGCTTGGCGACTCGAGCACGGGGGAGAGTTCGTCTGACGACGACGATGACGAACACCACCGTCCGTCCGAAGCGGAAATGGAAGCCGCGCAGGCGGCCAAGTATGCGACGCCGAGTGTCGACCAAGCCAAAGGCGTCAAGAAAGTGACGCACATGTCCGCCTCAACTATCTTCAACAAGTTGCTACGCAAGTCTGTCAAGAAGAATACGTGGATATTCGTGGCGGACACGAGTTTCCGGCTGTACGTGGGCATCAAGAACAGCGGCGCATTCCAGCACAGCTCCTTCCTGCAGGGAAGCCGCATCTCTGCGGCGGGCTTGATCAAGATCAAGAACGGGCGTCTCACCTCCCTCTCCCCTCTGAGCGGACACTACCGTCCTCCGGCCTCCAACTTCCGCGCCTTCGTCAAGAGTCTCAAGGAGGAAGGCGTGGATATGAGCCACGTGTCGATATCGAAGAGCTATGCCGTTCTTGTCGGGCTAGAGGCGTATGTCAAGACGAGGAAGAAGGGGAAGGATATACTGAAGAAGATAACGCATCGGAAGGATAGGATCGTCGCGCCGGAGGAGCTGAGGAGGAAGGAGGAGCAGGAGCAGGACAAGAGCCAGAGCGCGGCTAAGGAAAGAAAATTCCTAGAGGAAGAGGAGGGCCGGAGGGAGGAGAATAGTGCGCATGTGAAGGTCATGCAGAAGTTACACATCCATCCGAGCGAACCAAGGGGCCAGAGAGGGCCGGATGGGGACCGCGGGACTGGGGTTGCTGCACAGGGGGAGGCTCATGAGGGACCTACTGATGCCTTATAAGGGGGAGACGGGATGGGTCCGTTACATGTCTGTAGATGTTACTCTTTGGTTGGATTTCTGTTTCCTGCTTTGAGAGCGGGCTTCTTTGAGTTCTATACCCATTAATTGTGTTCATTGCCTGTGGACCGAGGCCAACGAGATATGCTAATGAATAACCATCTTCTCAGCACCACAAACCACTGCCCTGTCGATAGGGTGCTGCTGACAGTTCCCAATGTGATAAGCCATCTTTCCCACTCGCCTATCACTATTACGCACGACAGACCGGTCGACTGAACGACCTGGTCCAGGTCCTTCTCTCCGTTCACACCCAACTGGCAAGCTCCAAAATCCTTGGACTGAACGTCGCCATTGGTGGCGCAACGACAAAAGGCAAAAAAAGCTTACCTTCCTCACGAAAGGCTGAATTCAAGTCTCGGATACGGGGAGTCGAACCCCGGGCTGATGAGTGAGAGTCATCGATGTTACCGCTACACCATACCCGATGAAGGAATCGAATGTGGTTCCGATTGATGCTGCGTTTGGACGTTAAGGCAGTTTATGTGGGTGAATGACTCGAGGACGAGGGCTGGGTTTTCCTAAGCATGACCACAACAAAAATCCGAACACTTCAATTAGCAAGAAATCCACGCTCACGTTCAACCGTGCAAGGTCCTGTGAGTTGACTGAGAGCGTAATCCACAAGAAGACCTTCAGGCGGCCGACGATGACCTTTTTTCGTTTGATTCCCAGCAGCAGTTAGGGTGGATCAGAAATCTGTTCATGAATCCCGCCCACCGCTCAGAAGACCTCTTTGAGCACCGCCTAAGCAAGCATATTCTCCGGGCATCGGTCATCGACTGAGCATCCAATGCAAAGCCGACGTACGCAGCCCAGTGTAGGTCTTGGGAAACGGTGGCTATTCCTTGAAAAGGCTCGTGTATTTTTCCTCCCAAGATCACGCCTCTGCGGTCGGACACCGAGTCTTCCCGTGAGCTGTGTTGGTAGATTCTCTGTAGTTTTCGGCGAAAGAAGCAAGCTTAGCTCCACCCGCCTGGCCGACCAGAGACAAGCTTAGGCATAGCATGGCTCTTGTGAAGAAACCTTCAAACTTCACAGGAACAGCACCGAAAGAGATGATGTTAAGGGGGTGACGCTTGCCACCTTACGAACGTTGCTGTTAAGTTGCTGCGGTGACAGGTGCACTGCACCTGTAAATAGAGCCAGATCAGGGGAAGAGAATAGCAAGAATATGTATAGTATTGCACCTGGCCACGTCAACAGGCTTCGTATAACGACCTCCAGCCGCTTCGATGAAGGGGTAGTTCCATGCTTCTCGAAGAGGAACAGCTGTTGAAGCACCGAATTCCAAACTAAAGTCGTCGACATAGATACGGCAACTGATAGCTTGATTCTCCACGCGTTAACAGCTCGTTTTACAGCAGTACAGAGGGTGGCGGAGCCAGGGTTGCAAAGACACACCATCGTATAGGGGTCAGGAGTAAGCAGAGACAAGCCGTGCATCGTGGTAGGACATCAGGATGTCGGCGTGACTTGAATCGGAAAGCCGCTCAGCAACTGGAGGGTCGTAATGACGCCACTGAAGCACTGAGGGCGGATGCCATTCAGGAAGGCGATGGCGATATGGTCACGAGCAGATGGAGTGTGGGGAGTGCTAGACCTCCATCGCCGGACAGGTCTGGCGATCCAACCAACTTTGCTGATCGTCAGACTGATTGCATGATAACGGCAGCAAGTCCCATTCGTAGAAGTAATGTAGGAATGACCCGAATCTTGCATATTAAACCAGGTCCCGCTATTTCGCGACGGTTCACACCTGATCGAGATTCTTCAAAGGAAGACGCTGCCTGCTTGAACAATGGCCAAGAACCCTCCATCAGTGTCGCGTGAGCTCGTGGCAGAGAGCTAAGGACCTCTTGACCCGAGTTCGGAGCTCCTCCCCAGTCTCTCAACAATCCTTTTCGCGTCTCTGAGCTCATCCGTCGATAAACGTCATGTCACAAGTATCTACCGAGGACGCTTGCTGAATGAGAGATTGTACCAATACAGAAATCATGCAGTTTGAGATGGAGGGTGGATGATGCAGAAATACTACTCCAGGAGCGACTCTGGCCTGAAGAGAAGAGAGGATGCGATCCGAAAAGCGGTCACAGATCTCGCAGCCAAGATATTCAAGGAGGGGCAGGGAGGGGCAGTACGTGTCTCCCACCTGAACAGATGACGGGGTGAGACACGGAAGGATGGCCTGAGCCGATGCGATAGAGTAATCGTCTTGATTGAAGACTCTCCTGACGTCTGAATGGAGCAACAAACCAATCGCTGTATTTCGGCGAGGACTCGTGGCCGACAAAGGGCCCTTTGTAGCGGCTATGCAACGTCTTTTGCTCATCATATAAACTTTAATCGCGTCTTGCGTCGGGTGTACAATATGTTCATATTCATGTCAGGGGCTTCCTGGAAACGAAATCTCGATCGTCTGTTCACTTGGCCCGCCCCACAAGAATATATTGAAGTTTTGGATAGTCACGGGAATGAAAAGCACCTTTGATCTCAACTTCTTGCAGCATCCCAAATGGGAGGAATAGTGTTGGCGCTGTTGCAA
Source organism: Coniochaeta sp. PMI_546 (assembly GCA_021432605.1). NCBI lineage: Eukaryota > Fungi > Ascomycota > Sordariomycetes > Coniochaetales > Coniochaetaceae > Coniochaeta > Coniochaeta sp. PMI_546. Next base: position 807,876 of record MU271149.1, on the reverse strand, counting down.
CTTTCTTCATGAATTACTGTGTACACAATCGCGGATCATGGCCAGGGGCATACTTCTCGCTGCAGACACTGAAACAGCCCTTGATATGTAGGATGCCGTGAGGACGACCCGGCTCACTGTTTTAGCCGCTGGTGCACAGGAGTCGGTAGTCATGGCGCGGCTGGTGTTCCCTGGACGGCGTTTGGCCGGCCAAGGGGCCGTTTGATAGCCGGCCAAACGGGGCCCGGGCATGAGATCTCACGATGTTGGATGTGTTACTTCGCGGCAACTGCCGTATCGACGGCATGTGTTCTGGACCGTGCCTACCTCACACAGAGTAAACAGCAAAGCTTGACCACGGGCCGAGAAGAAAATTGTTTCGTGTGGTCGGCTATCCTCAACAACCTGGAAAGCTGGTGACCCAAATGGTAGCGTTTTGAAGTTCTGAGACTCGCCCAATCACTGAGTGTTGCGCCCCGAGGAATGAACAACCACGACTTTAGAGGCATGCTCACACGAAGGCAGAGCTGCCGGGAGGAATCATGCGTATCCATTTGTGCAGTACTAGTCAAGAAAGCGTTGTAGAAGTGTGTGTGGAGTTCGCGTTCCAAACCTCGTGGTTGGCGAGGCCCCGTGAGCGACGATGGAGAACTACTCTCATCCGGCATGTCGGTACCTCAAACGTGTGTACCTCAGCTCTCCCGTAGCACAGTAGCCCACCAAAGTTTCGACCATAGGCTGGTGAGCCTGCTGAGGACCAAGGTAGGTGAGTGCCTGTTAAGTTTTCCCAGCATACGTATCATGAAGATGAACTGCCTCTTTGTCATTGCGTCTCGCGAGAGGGTTGCAACGATTGTTTAATGCCGATCCGAAACCTGTGGTGTGATTCTTGATGGCCCCGTTTTCGCTTCCAAAAGTTTGTTAGACAAGGGTCAGAGCGGCAGTCTTGCACTACACATTTTCCGGTTGCTACTTCGAACATGCTCTCAGCAGCTGCAACAATGATGGACTTTGCCGCAAGCCTTCAGCGCGTTGACAAGTCCTGACCAGGGCTGAGGAGACCAACGGCATAGCCTCAACGCTCTCGTCAGGCTTTGGTTTATGCTGACCCCGGATATATCTGTAATCTTGCGCGTCCACTTCGAAAAGCCAGGGACGAAAGATCGTCGCCAACCGTGAATCTGTTGCTCGCGTTGCTTGCATTCGATCCCCTGATCCTCATCTGAGAGCTCGTCGTTCCCGCTGTAATTTCTCGAAGTCGACCATGGTCGTCCGAACAACCTCATGTGGTGAGTGGAGGGAAAATGGAGATTTGAAGAGCTCCATATTGCAGGCTAGTGACGCCGGTAGTGCCCGCTATTTTAGGGCAAGCCGCAGTGCAATCCAAACGGGCTACAAGATAGCGAGACCCTCAGCACCCTGAGTGGGAAAGGCGTGCAAGTCACCGTAATGCAAATTTAATTGAGTGGGTACAGTGTACTTTGGGTGACTCCGTGCAGTCCCACCTTCGTCGTATCTGAGGGTTCTGCCTGGCCATGTGAGGCTCAACAGTGAACATTGTCCAAGCAAGGGCAACTTTTGGCCGAACTTTGAATCTCTCCTTCAACGATAATGATGATCAAACCTTTGAACTGAGCGACGCCGTATGACATGGTCCTACAAATTCTGCGCTGGCTTGACGGCTAGATAGTTTAAATCCACCAAACGGTAGCCAGTGCGCGTGTCGTGCTTGGAGGAGAAGAGAGGTAATGAACTTCGGATCGTTTTGAAGCTGATACCAACGTTCTCTCCCAGCCCCTAGGCCGAACAGTAGCATGAAGTGGATGTACGCCAGAGATGCCCCGTGGGCGTTACTACAGTAGTGAGTCCGGAGCGCTTCAATATTGATGTCTCAGTGGTACTGCAGAGCTGATCGACGAGCAAAAAGCCGAAAGCTCAGGCGTCAGATCACGGCACTATTGCACTACTCTCAAGTTATTTCGAAGTCGCATGGCACGCACATGTCTGCAGCTCTATCATAGTATGCCTCCCGTCTTTGCAACTTTGCAAGCAGGACTTCCGTCAACTCTACGGATTATCATTCGAGGGAAGGCACGACGTGAATAAAACGGACTGAAGTAGTGGGGCTACCTGCACCTACCCTCTTTGTAGCTCCGCGATAGGTTCGACGGTGGACCTCCCGTCCTTAACCGACATCCACTCTTCAGACTTTCCCGTCGTCTAGACTCGCTTGTAGTTGTACCTCAGCAACGTCAGATGACAGTGACTTGAAGACAATAGTCTTGAGAACGACGGGAGCCTTCGGCGCATTGCAAAGTCATGTCTTGTATGGCTAGGTGACTTGCCATTTCAAACTTCCGCTGGACCTTTGCACTGCCGTCTACGCCTAGCCATACCTGCGGTAAGCAAATCTGGACGGAGAATGATGCGGAAAAAAAAAATAGTACAGCCCGCTGGTGATCCTTGTCAGAAAACGCCTTGAACCCCTGCTGCCGTCATTTCATCAGGCCCACTCGCTTGAAGAGCACGGGCCAGTGCCGCAAGTCTGACCCAGCAACAGTGGGGCGCTTGGAGCTCTGTCAGGGGTGGTACATGGGAGCATGTACCCCTTTGGCGCCTTGCAACCTCACTTTCGCGCTGCCATTTGACCTGATTTTGTATGAAGGGGGCCCTCAGCCAGCCAGTTGACACACACGAGGGAAAGGGCGAGGGAGGCAGAGGGCAACAGGGGACCACACCAGGCCCAAAGAAGACCTGCCCTGGCTTGTCCTGGAAACGGACAGAATCAAATAAGTAGCCGTCCCCCCAATATTCATCACGAGCTCTCCTCTCTTTCTCTTCTCTCACCCATCACCTGCAATACCAAGGTACCTCTTCTTGCCGAGATATACCTAGCAGTCTTTGTTTCTCAATACCTAGTATCACGGCGTGATCAATAGTTTTCTCCTACTTTTGCATTCCCGTTTTTGTTGAGATACCCAATACCCTTTTCTCTTTTAACAACATTATTCATAATGTCGGACGTACAGAAGCCTGTCGAGGTCGCTCCTCCCGTTGAGCCTGTTGCCGAGAGCAAGGTCGAGGAGACACCTGCAGCCACAACTGAGGCTGCGCCTGCAACTGAGACCCCTGCGCCAGCGGTCGAGGCTACCACCGCCGCTGAGGAGACACCTGCCGCTCCTGCTGCCGAGGAGTCGACCAAGAAGGAGGAGACCACCCCCGTTGAGGAGGGCCACCTCGAGCACAAGGGCTCTAACTTCCCCAAGTAAGCACACATTCTTCGCAAACTATGTTGCATATTGTAGCATCAAAGCGTAATCTAACCATACGAAAAGGAACTTCCTTTACTCCAAGAAGTTCTTCTGGTTTGGATCCGAGCCTGTTGACACCAAGGCCGCGAGCACTTTCAAGCATGATAAGGTTGCAGATGTTGCTCACCACGTTGCTGCCTGGGCCTCGGAGACTGGCAAGGGCCTGCTTTTCTTCAGCGAGCGCGCCGACAAGACTGCCCCTCATGGAGCCATTCAACTTGTAAGGCGCCTTTCTTGACGAAGTGTTTCTCTATCACACAATGCTAACCTAGATTGTCCAGGCCGAGGCAACTGAGCCAGCCGCAGAGGGAACTCACAAGTTCCACTTCACCTCCAAGGGACATAAGCACACTTTCAAGGCCGGCAGCACCGCTGAGCGCGACAACTGGGTTAGCCAGCTCAAGCTGAAGATCGCTGAGGCCAAGGAACTCGCCAAGACCATCCCCGAGACCGAGACCTACAAGAAGACTCTCGAGAGCTTCAAGCCCAAGAAGGAGGAGAAGGCTGCTGTTGTTGCTGCCCCGGTTGCCGCCGAGCCCGCAGCCGAGACCACAGCCACCGAGGAGACCCCCAAGGCCGTTGAGCCTGCTGTGCCTGCTGTTGAGGAGCCGAAGAAGGAGGAGCCTAAGCGCCGTTCTGCCAGCCGCAAGCGGGGTTCCATTTTTGGTGGATCTCTGTTCGGTAAGAAGGAGGAGGCCAAGAAGGAGGAGGAGAAGCCCGTCGAGGCTGCTGCTGAGACCAAGGCCGCTGAGACGGAAGCCCCGGCTGCCGAGACTAGCGCTGTCGCTACCGAGGCTCCTGCCGCTGAGACTCCTGCCGTTGTCGCTACTGAGCCGGCAACTGAGGTTACTCCCGCCGAGGTCGTTGCCCCCGCTGCCGAGACCAAGGCTGAGGAGCCCAAGACTGAGGAGACCAAGACTGAGGCTAAGCCGGCAGAGCACAAGCCCAAGCGCGGCAGCATCTTTGGCACCTTGAGCTTCGGTAAGAAGAGCAAGGCCACTTCTCCGGAGCGCACTCCGGCCCCTGCTGCCGAGGAGACCCCGGTTACCACGGAGGCTGTCGCAGAGACTGCCCCAGTCATCCCCGCTGTTGAGACCACGGAGCCGCTCTCTGCTGAGGTCTCGTCCCCTGCTACCGTCCCCACCGAGACTGTGGAGGCTGGCTCCCCCGCCACCAACGGCGAGATTGCTGCCTCTAAGAAGGAGGTGAAGAGCGAGAAGCGCAAGAGCTCTCTCCCCTTTGGCCTCGGCGCCAAGAAGGAGAAGGCCACTTCCGATGAGGAAACCGAGAAGCCCAAGTCTCCTTCGCCCTTCTCCAAGCTTCGTCAAACCATCAACCGTAAGGCCAAGTCCGACAAGCCCGCCGAGAAGGCTGCGGAGAAGCCTGCTGAGGACAAGCCTGTTGAGGCTGAGCCCACCGCCGCCGAGCCCGCTAAGGAGGAGCCCGCCGTCAAGCCTGCTGAGACCGAGGCGCCTGCTGCCGTTGAGGAGTCTGCCCCGGCTGATAAGCCTCTGGCCGCGACCCCTACCATTCAGGCTGCTGCGTAAACGGCTATGCTCAAATGACGGTCACGAAATATCGAACGATACCCTATAAACATGCAACACTTCCCCTTGGTTTGATTTGGGAATCGGAATCTGCATTTCAAGATACCCTGTTGAAAATGGTCTGGTGTATACGGACGGTCAAGTCGGCGAAACTGATATCGATCATGGAACCCGGGTTGCGCGGACGTCATCGCTTGGCCTTGCATTGCCACTGAAAGTATTTCCTCTTATTTCCATGTTTACTTGTCTTTAGTGTGTTGTTTGGTTGTTCTCTATCGACTGTTCCTGCGTTTTGATACCCTATACCCCGGCGGAGAGAAACAGTCGTTTGGAATGAACTGGGCACCGGCGGCGACGGACATTCATCACTTGCAAAAAAGAAAAGCACAAAAAAAAACAAGGAGCATGTGCCAAATTTGGTACTGTGGAGGACGTGAAAGGAGGACGCGGTCTATGATATCCCGCCGGACATCTGTCACTGCTCTATAGAGCGGTGTTCAGGTGCTGCTATCAAACTCTCACTAATAGCTAATAATATACCCTCGCGTGTTGTTGAACTTTGCTCCGTGTCCAGGTACATTTTACACGTCTATCACATGCAGTGTCTTCCATATCCAACTGCGATATCTCGCTCGCATGTAGCAATCCATGATGTGACTCGGTATTATTGATTGACTATCGTCGAGGCGCCCAACAAGAGCGAACGCATCTTGTCCTCCGACGCGGCCCATGTTGACGACTGGGTTGTCGTATTTGCTGTGATTCCACACAGTATACCTGCCGCGCTGACTATCTGACGATTACCACTCCCCGACTTCCAGGACAAATGAATCTCTCTCTTTTCACTTGACGACTTCCCCTGCTCCAACATTCCATGTACTTTGCTGAGAATTCCAGGTTTCGCCGCCCTCGCTATAACTCCCAGTTGTCTATCTTTCTCAAGCCGTGCCCGCCCCTCCAGATATGAGTTGCGCCCGCTTTCATTTCGTTCAACCAAAACAGTCCTCCCATGTAGGTTAACGCCAGTCCCTATGCGAGATGAGGCCCCATCGTGTGCTTGCTCCTCAAACGGGAAAAGAGGAAAGATAAGAAAAAATTATTGTGTGGACATCCGGCGATGTCCGATGTGGCTTGCTTTGAAGCAAACCATGTTGGATCGTGAGGTTCATCATGCTCAGGGGCCGGGAGATGTCCCGTACTTGGCGACGAGTTCGTCGATCTTGGGAATGAGTTCCGGGATGCGGAATGGCTTCGAAACGATATCGTCCTGGGGACACAATCTGTCAGCAGGCAGAACCATTGGGGGAACAGAATAGGCAAGGGTACTACTCACAATGCCAGCGGCCTTGGCGTTGGCAATCTGCTGCGGCCGGGCATACGCCGTAACGGCAATGATGGGTATGTGTCGCGAGATGATGCCTTCTGCTTCCAGCTCCCGGATCTTCCGCGCACAAGTCATGCCGTCCATGACAGGCATCTCTAGATCCATGAGAATAACCGAGATGTTGATGCGCTCGTCCGGGTTCTTTGCTTCAGCACTCTTCCAGAACTTGGATTTCTGGAGCAGTTCCAGCGCTTCGACGCCATGGTTGGCAACATGAGTGTTGTTGCCAGATATCCTTAGAAGTCGTGAGAGAACTCGCTGGTTAACTAGGTTGTCCTCGACTATGAGAACATCTAGAGGTGGCGGCCGGTCATCGTCTTGCATCTCGGTATCTTGAACCGGGGAGGTAGATTCCGGCACCAGGGGTTCGGGAGGCGGCAGGGCTTGTTGCGTCGAGTATTGAAGCCTGGCAGAAGAAGGCCTATGATCTGGCTTGATCGGACTAGCTTTGGGCGTCGGTGTATCTGCGCCAAGCTGTGGCCGTGGGTTCTCGCTCCGCCTGCTCCGGATGTAGAAGTTGAACGTGCTGCCAGCTCCAGGTTCAGACTGCACGCCAATCTGGCCGCCTTGAAGCTCGGTCAAGGTCCGGCAGATGAAGAGACCGAGGCCGGAGCCACCATATTGTACGTGTGTCCTGGGTGAGGCTTGCTGAAATCGCTGGAAAAGCAACTTCTTCTCGTCGTTGGTCAGGCCGGGCCCGGTGTCAGAGACTGCCAGCATCAGACTGAGCTTCTCGCCGTCGCCCCATTCGGTTTCGTCTGTTGGATCCGACTCGTCATTTCGGCGTCGTGGGAAATACATGAGATCAGACCTAGTAACGTCTTTAGAAGCCCCTAGGCTGATGGTGATGGCCCGCTTCTCTCTTCCTATGGTGAATTTGACAGCATTGGTCATGAGATTGATGAGCACTTGGCGAAGTCTGGACGGATCCAGCTTGCACCAGTCAAGACCTAAATCGATGTATGACTGTTCGATACGGAATTCTCCCCTGATGTCATTGGTCCGAAGCTCAGGCTCGAACATCTTGAGCACCTTCTCGACAACCACGATCGGCTGTACATCAACCGGAGTGACCAGGAGGAGCTTGGAATCGAGTTTGGACAGTGTTAAGATGTCGTCCACGATCCGCTTTTGGTGATTGGCACAAAGCGATATCGTGTTCGAGGCTTCCACACAGCTGTCCAGCAGGACATTGAGGCCTTTCGGGACATAAGCCGAGTGTTCCGCAGAACGGTATCGGCCAATGGATTCACTAATCTCATCAGCGCACTGTAGAACGGCGCTGAGGGGATTTCGCATCTCGTGACTCGTGATGTCGATGAAGTTCTCCTGCTGCCGTTTAAGCTCAAGTGCTTCCTCCCTCCTCAGTTTTTGGAAATTCTCGGCCCACTTCTGCTGAGAGATATCCGTCATACAGCCAAATATGCTTTTCAGATCCCCTTGCTCGTCCTTTTCGGGGTATGCGCTCATCAGAACCCAGGTATCGATAGGGTGGCCATCGTGTGCAACTCGCGAGTTCTTGAACCGGAATTCGTGACTTATAGAGATCTTGTCGTTAACCAGCTTCTTCCACACCTCCTCTACTCCTGGTCTGTCTTCGTCTCGTATGCTTTGCATCCAGACGTCCATCGTGTTTGTTGATCTTGGATGACGCGATATCTCCCACCAGGTGTCGTTGCAGTAGTTGATTATGCCCTGGCCGTCGGCGATGAACATGCCAACGGGGGCGAACTCGGCCATCCTGGTGAATCGGTATTCACTTTCGATTGCTTCCTGTGTCCGCTGACGCAACTGCAGCGACAGCTCCTGGCGATCCAATGCTGCAAGGCGGGCAGCTTTCTGCCCCCTCTTGATCTCCTCCTCGAACAACACCACCGATGCAAGAGAGGTTGCGAGTTGTCTTGCCAAGAGATTAACAAAGAGCTCGTAATCGTCATCGTAGGGTCGGCGAGGGTTGACTCCCAGCACAATGAAACCAACCACACTATCTCCTGTAGTGGGATGAACGGGAAATACCACGATTGTGCGGCACGCATCGCCAAACCCTCTCCAAGCTAGGCCTTCGATAAGTTCTTCCGGCAATGTCCCATCTTCTAACCTCAGTACGACAGGAGTAGACGGATGGGCCAGCACATCTCTCATATATGGGGCAAACCCCTCATCGCTCGTGCGAAGATCCATGCCTGTGACAGCGGCCGGATGGCCTGCAGGAGCCCCCAAAGATCCTTCTAGGCTGATCTGAGGCGGGTTTGCAAGGCTTCCGGAATGCATTGATGAAACCTCGCTCTCCGAGTCATCAGTGACTGAATAAATCAGAGCGAAGGGGACGTCATATTCGCTGTATTCAAGCCCCTGTCGCACCTGTGTCCAGAACCCCTTGACATCTCGGGCCTGAGATATCTTTTCGCCAACTTCATTCAGAGCCAACATTCTCCTCTCGTTGATCTTTCGTCGGGTATTCTCGAAAGCAGGATTATAAATCGCGACAACAGATCCGTCTCCTCCGACCAGAGGAATGATAGCCCAGTTGAAATACGTTTCCTCGATATAACCATTTCGGGTGAGAAAGAGCCTATCGTCATGTTTCATTGTGGCCTGGCCTGCGTTCCAAGCGGCGTCGAAGAACGGCTCGATGTCGTGCCATATCTCCGCCCATGCATCTTGATACCTCATCCCCATCAGTTGCGGATGTTTTTGTCCCGCCAGGGCAATATACGCTTCGTTGTAGATGGCGACATATTCGGGACCCCAGTACATGGCTGCCGGATGCGGACTGCCCATGATCATGTTTGACATGGATCGCAGCTCCGAGGGCCAGGTCTCCAAGGGGCCAAGCGGGGTTGATGCCCAGTCTACAGATTGGGCGAAGGAGACGTGCGCAGGTATATTCGGAGTGTCGATGGGGATTCTTGTCCAGTCGAACGTCAACACTGACTCCTCTGGCTCGGCACTAAGGGCGTTGTAGTCATCCTTGTAGCCAAGAATGGAGTCCGAAATAGCGTCAGGTTTCGGCCTAGGCTCCGAGTGGGATCTCGCGTGAGAGCTGGCCGCACTCGAGGGCCGTTCCGCGCCTCCGAAATAGTCAATTTCGCTCGCGGGTCGCTCCCGAGGGATGTCGATGGCTCTTGCCGAGGTAGGGCCCCGCGCTCGTTGATCTAGAACCGACGATGCTTGTGCCAGAGGGCTTGGGGACGTTGGCGTGTTCGACACAGCGCTTGTATTTCCACTGACAAATCGAAATCGTCTCCTAAGGGTCGAGCACGTCCAGCTGATACCTCCATAGGACAAAGAGGGGGGGCACACGTCCATTGCTTCGTTGTTTTTCACAAAGCTCAACATCCAGGCCTTGAACCGCGAGGAGTCTGGGTTATGTTCCGGATCAGCCGAGTCCCCTAGTACCAGTCCAATCACGCCACTTGAAGCCCTAAGAGAGGCATTGGCGAAAACGATGTTAATGGGTCCCGGGCTGAAGTTGGCCGGGTTCTGAAGGTCAATCACGAACGTTGGTCTCTCATCCTGCTCTAGAAGTTCGATCACGCTGGCTTGTTGAAGGAGCTGTAACGCCGGTGGTAGCGATCTGTTGTCAGGACTGCGTGTCGTACCGGCAATTTCGAAGGATGCCCAGCTACCAGGAGTACTTGCAGACCGTGCAGGACTTCCAGGAATCTGTCCCTTGGGGAGCCTGACTGTGGTGACGCCTTTGTGCGGCTCACCGACAATCATGGAGGCCGCAGCCTCCGACGCAGACCAGCTCGGCGGTCGTCCGAGTGGATGTTTCGACGACGACATAGAATAAAATAGGGGGGATGCCGCAAGATCTGGGTCAGGTATGCGAGAGGCTGGAGTAGATGGCAAGGATTCGAGATCGATCCTGCCGGGAGCTGACAAGCGGGCCTTCTTTACCGCAGGAGAACCCTCGTTGAGACCGTTGACCTCGTCGTCTTCCTCCTCCTCCGAGGGCCGCTTGCCCTGGAGCGCCGGTCGTCTTAGCGGAGGATCGCCGGAGTGATGAGATGGTGTTTGGCGTGGTACGAATTGCTGGTCCGCAGTGGGCTCCTTTTTGACGGCGGGTTGATCGCGCACTAAAGTCGTGGATGTTAAACCATACCGGCTGATTTCAGGCGTCCAGTCGCGTACCAGCTGTTGAATCTGCCTGGTCGCTTCGTCCGATATATTATCAGCGCTTTGCCGGATGGCTTCAGCGAGCGGGCCTGTGGCCGCAGGCAAGGGGGTCGCCGGTCTGGAGAGTGGCGTTGGTACAGGATGCGGCTTGGGGAGGTGGTGGGAAGAGGGAGAAACGTCGTCCTGGCCTGGGAGGGGATTCCACTTCTGAGGCTCCAACGGCATTAATAGAAACCTTACTAGTTTAGGATTATGGAAGTGACACCACAGGGGGGCTCAAGCATCAGTACGGTGAGGTCAGCCTGCAGTTGAGGTGACGGCTCAGAGAACGCGGAGAGCCGGAGGGCTGTAGCAGATGCAAACGAAGGTAAGAAGAGCCGTGGTCAGGACCTGGCTTCCATGGATTTTTGGTTGGCGGTGCCCGGATATCTCAAAGACAGCGGCTCCGTGACCAGGCGCATGGCCTCCGGTCAGACAGAGTGCGAATGAGCTTCAGCTGGCGGAGGATCAAGCAAGCAACACCGGTACGACGGAAGCAGAAGGCAGCGGGAAATGACGAGAGTTCCGTTTTGTTTGAAGTAAAACCGGAAGACCGTGAGTGGACCGCGATGTCACCGTCTCAGTGCTCGTGTCCCTGGGCAGTTATGAGGGCAGATGGGGCAAAATGGGTGGTACGACTTGGGACCAGACTCCGGTCCCAGGCAAGTGTCCTCAATGGAATACAGGTAGGACGGCGGGTGGAGACGTAGCAGGCGAGGTACCTAGCACAGCGAGAAGAGGTTGGTGAAGGTGCTGGCCGCTAGGCAGATCAACAGACGCCGCAGACACTGTATGGACAGCAGGAGAGCTAGCAGTATCGAGGTGCATTGGGCGCAGAAATTGCTGAGAACCCGTACTGTGTGTGGTAAGTTTTCTCGAATCGAGGGCGAGGTGCTTGCCGTGGGATGCGAGAGAGAGACTGAGAGAGATGAAGGAGGGTAACAGGGGGTCAAAGGCCGGTCGAGGTCTAGAAGCCTTTCTGGTGCGATTTTGGACAATGCGGCAGCCAGGGGTCCCTCCACATGCTCCACCCTTGATTATCTAAGTCGGTTCAAGACCGGGATATCTCCAGCTTCTCACTTCTTTTCTCGGACCTGATGTACATGTGTATTCCAGATTCCAACTTCCAAGATGTCGAGCCTGATGCCTGATTACGGCGAGCTTGGACTGTCAAGACAAGACGCCATCCGTCCACGATCAACAGCAATGAAGACGGGTAGACAATCCAGTCTCTGGTAGGATAGCAGCAGACTTTCGAGGATGCCTCGGTGACTTGAAGCTACCGAGATCGCCCATCAAGGGTGGCACCAACAAGAGCACGATGAGGCTGGAGAATGGAGAAAAAGTTACTGGGGCAGCTCTTGTTGCCGGTTTCCAATGAACACTTTGCTTGCATATGTGGATCACGGTAAACCCAAATACCTACACTACTGTGCCTCTCTATGCCCTTTTTAACGCGCAAGTACACTATAGTCTAGTTGAAGCAAAGATGCAAATCTAACAACCTGGAAGTACCGTACCGCGCTAAGAACGTATCGAACTAAAATACGGGTTTCTCGACTGCGTTACCGGTAATGTTATCGTCGCCCGTTGTAACTGTACACGTACGTCCTGTGCCTTCCTCGGTTGTTCTCGAAGTTACCTTATGTTCCATTGCTTCAGATCGAATCTGCGGGAGCTAAAACGAAAAAGACAAAAAAAAAAAATTGAGAGCAAGCTGCGATCCACCGTGTGCCTGAGTGATCGAGAAGAAATGCTGGAATCGTCAACGCGTCCTCCACGGATCCAATTACGATATCCAAGTTTTGGTCATGAGGCAGTTTACCGGAGTTGAGCTCACTTCGTTTGGTTTTGCATTATAAGATCAATGTTGCCTTCTTCACATTTAGATGTAGGTACGGCTCATTACGTGTCTGTTGCTGCCCAACAACGGAACTTCTGGCCATTCTGCCATTGCAATGTGAAAGGGGGGCCACAAAAGATGGACAAGGCAGATCTTTCCGGTTTTAGTGATCGGATTTCACTGCGAGGCTGGTAACGTGTAGATCAAGTGCGATCGGCAGCGTGCCGCAAAGTTTGGACTAGTCGGGACACTTTACAAAGCAAAATATGGCGTGGTTTTTGGGGCCTCCTCTGGACTTTGAGCAAATGATCATCCATACTGTTGTGGTGAGTGTAGGGTAGACTTGGAATTTGCCCAGGCTCGAGAACCAGCTGGATTTGCACTCAGTGATACTGAAGCCGCCACCCACCACTCAGACGAGGCTAATTTGGCAGCAATGTATGCGTTGACGACTACGGGACCCAAGCCAAGAGTCATCTCCTGGTACTTGGCCAGGTTGGTCTGCACTACTGCTCGTGCGTTCTTGCTTCGCGGCCGGTTTGTCGCGCCTCACTTCGTCGAAGTACGAGGCTAGCACCATGCGACCAAGAATGCACGTCATTTGATGTTATGGGCACTTGTTATACACGTGTACAACAAAATGTGAGGTCAAACTATCTAGGTTCTACACTTCTAGGCCTACCTTAACGGAAAAACCTCAATGTTACCTATATCCAGAAAGATAGCTTTCTATTCGGGGGCCTTAAGGCTGGACACGTACTATTGATGGCACGACGCCCATTTCGTGCGTTTCCTGCAGCATTGCTGGACTAACGTACCTACCTACTGTACCTACCTTCTACACAGTAGTCCATATGATACCACTGGTCACAAAAATTCCCGACCAGTGCAGGCTGCTTCCATTTGTAGGACCCCTCGTCACACCAGCCAACTTCCTGGCAGCTCCATTCTTCAGTCGACGGCCACGCAACCATGGACAGAGAGCCCGTCCGGGCTCGGCACTGTAATGCCGTCCCTTCTCCGGACGAACTGGAGAAATCGACCTGGTCGCGTATTGTGTACGATGCTGACGGATCAAACACGCGTCTGCTCATCGCCGGGATGCCGTACATGTGCAAACGTGTAAACCACCGGTGACCTATCGCGGTGTGTGCGATTTTGTTGTACGGATCTTGTCGTCCAGGCGCCGATTTCGTCCCAAGTGACTCCTGGTAGACCACCATCCGGGAGTACGGGATTAGAATGAAGATTAAATCCGTATGCACAACGGCGGCGACGACAAAGGGGCCGCTCCAACACCACCTAGTGTAGATGGCGTCGATGGGAAGAACCGCTCTCGTGGCAGTTACATGCACACATGCACCCACGCACACAAGCAATGGTGAGACTCTGGACCTCGAAGAGGACGATGGTCTGGCGGTAAATCGTTAGGAAGTCCCCGCGTATCGCTGAATCCACGGGATTGGCTGCTGTGACCACCATGTCGTCGAATTCCCAGCCAATCGTGGTCAGCATCTCTCCTTCCCGGCGCTTATGCTGCTGCGACCTCTGCGGGATCCGGATCTCTCATTGGTCAGGTCTTGCATCTAGCCTGTGATTGCGTTGATTGACTTGCATCCGACTCGTCGGCTTCGACTCTGGCTGCCGCTTTGGTGCAACCACCTTGATTTGTCGTCTCACGGCCACTGCCTTTGGGCGGCGGCCAAGCGGCGCCTTAAATCAATCCATCGTTGCACTTTTGCCAAGGGGGCGCCTGTTCTCCTCCTCTCTTGCTTCGCGAGCTTCCGTTTCTTACCAGCAGTGCTGTTCGACGAGATTTGATTTTACATCCTGAGATCTGATGTGAAGGTCCATTTGCGACTGCTGGCAGCCAGCACGACATTCGCATAATTGAGGATCTTGGTCGTTGGATTGGGCGTCAGCAAAGTGAGGGGTCGCGATATCAGCCGCCGGACACGACGGACCTCACGGCCAAGCAGGATAACACTTGGGAATCTCGTTTCTGGGTTCATTCGATAAGAGACCGGTTGGGAAAGCCGGGCAACATCAGCATACGGTGTCAGAATGGGTTACTTTTTGCTACATCGCAAATGGAGGGTTCGGAATCCGATGTACTGGCTTATGGTGGCCGAGCTCGCCGGGCTCGTTCCTATTCTGGTCCTCTTCGGCATCGAGCAGCCAGATCTCTACCGGACCAAGTTCTGGCAGATCGGCTTTAACGAAGGCCTCAACTCGAATCCCAACATGATTCTCTACGCCTACGCCAATCACCGGCCACTACCAAAGATACCCCTTGTATGGTCGTCAACGTGAGTCGAGGTCCTTGCGGTTTGAGATACTACAAGCAGACACACTAACCATGTCCCCAGAATAACCGAGTTCAACGTCGCCATATCAGTCATTTCTCTCTTCGTCCTACTCACGAAGATGATCGGCTTCATCATGAGGGTTTGGTACCCGATCGTCGGCCTTTTCTTCGGTATCGCTATGACGGCCCTGTACTCAACGAGCCTCTACGGCCAGGCCGGGCCGGACTACGCCGACCCCAGGTATCCGAGTCCCGTGGCGTGGTACATTCGGTACGGCTGCGACATCGCGCGGAAGTATGGTGCCGAGAAGCAGTGCATGATGGCCAAAGGGACGTTTGCGGTGACGACGTACATGCTCTTCCTGTACGTAGTCAACCTAGGCCTCGCGATATGGGCCATGATGCCGAATAAGGAGCTCGATATCGACAACGATGACGACGACGACGACGCGCCCACCACTGATAAAGAGTGGGAGATGCAGCCCAGGACGCCTAGGACAGCAGTGCCTTTTACACCGAGAACGCAAGCATTCCATACCCTTGACCGGAAACTGCCTCTGCGGACGCAATACGCATGAATATTATCACTCACGGACGAGGCTGGTCACCGCCTCATGACAATACCTGTGAACCGATCGAGGGACGAGATGCGCTCGCTCGTGCTTGACCGAGTGCCTGAGAAGCGCTGCCAACAATTACATATACCTCGACATGATCACGAGCACTCTTCATTATGACTGAATTGTGAGGGTCGATGTGTGTCTATTTTGGCTTGTTGGGAATGGAGTTCGGACACGTTTAGATGTCTATACCGGCTTGGAGATGGGAATCTAGCGTCGACAAATGACCTTGTTATGTATACTATTTCCTAGTGACAGGTGGCCAGCAGTCTCAGGAGCGGTTTCTGTGCCAGGTACTTTGACTTGTTTATAGCTCGGTTCGTTTTCTCAGCTATGGCAATAAGCCCGTCCCCATCTATTTAATTTTCGACCTGTGAGTGCTGATCGCCTCTCAGTCTCGAGGTCGAATAAAGGAATGGCCAGGTATCGTCGCCCGAGTGTAGTGACAGGCGCTTCCAGCCGCGTGATGAGTTCATAGCCGTCCAAGACGCTCCCCACGCTGTCAGCCAAGCTACTACCACATTGCTCTTCCTCTTCATCATCATCATCGTCATCGCTATCAGCTTCCGCGTCCTTATCATAAACGATCGATGTTAGATTCATCCAACTGCTCCTCGCCGCCGTTAACGGCCTGATGATCGATCGCGTGTCCATCCCTGACAGCGCTACTGACTAGGGTGTCATCCCGCATATCATTGTCTTCGTCCCCACTGCTCTCATCACAGCTATCCTCCCAATCACTTGAAGAACTCCAGCCGGCGGTCACCTATAGCCTCCCGGCCGTCCGGATGTCTGAAGAGCCACTTGTGGAGATTGGGAGACTTTCCGTTCCCAGAGAAGCGGACTTGGACTGCCCTGTCGTAGCGGTTTGAGCTGCCATGTCGTTATCGCGGTCGAGCTTTGTCTTAGAGAGGAAAACGCGATGAGGAGTTCAGACCAGATCTTGACGAGCAAGGCCGCCAGCGGGAAGGTTCTTGACCAGATGATATGGGTTGTCTGCGCGACTTCGGGCTGCCGAGTAATGTTGTATACGCCATTGGGAGGATTACCATGTTTACGCATTGACAACTACCTCACTTAGTACGTATCTAATAGGATCGGCTTGGCGTCTTATTGTCCAGAGCATCCATCTCCTTGATCAGTCGCCTACAGTAGTCCGTGTAAGTGCGTGGAGAAGTGTGATGCACGTAGCCCATGCACTCTAAAGGCTCTTACCAACAGCATCTCTCCTCCTCTTGCACGCAGCCCCCCTCCCAAAGTCCAACACAACCGCGCTCGAATCCGGGACAGCGACAGTGACGCTCCCATCTCCGGCAACCTTGACCCTTTCTCCAACGGTGACATTGCTCAACCTCACCGGCCGTCCCTCGTCAAGCTCAAAGTTATAGCTCCACCCATCCCACGTGATGCCTGTAATAGCGTCGCTCCCATTCGCCCACAACCTCCTCACGAATGCCACTTTGCCCACCGCCGCCGGGCCGAGGTCGAAGGTGTAGTTCTTGCTCGGTCTGGGGACAAGTTCGCCCTCAGGCAGGGGCGCGAGACCCTCGCCGTCCACGGTGCTGTTGTAGCTGTTCAAGTTCAGTACTGCGATGCGGGTGAGCGTGCGCGCCGCGCCGGCGAGCGAGGAGCTGGAGCCGGCGTAGGCCGCGTAGGCAGCTTCTGTCGCGGAGGAGAGAGGGATTTGGGCTATGGATACCGGAGCGGTGGGGATGTGGCCCAGGAAAGCCGCCACGGCTATGCTGCCGTAATAGGGGGCTTTGGTGCCTTTGGCGGTGATGTTGGTGTCGATCGGCTGCCAGGCTTGGTACTGGGGGTTCGTTAGTATAGGTTTATTGAGAAAGCCTCTCAGGGAGTGGCACATACCCGGTAGTTGGTGCCCATGTGCATGTGCACGCGGCGTATGTTGACGCTGGCGGAGTAGAGGTTGAAGTCGACTCCCCACAGAGCGGCGCCGAAGGTGTTGGAGAGGCCTGGTCTGCCTTGGTTGTAGAGTGAGTTGGTCTCCCCGAAGATAAGGGGTGGTGCCGAGGGGTCGATGGCGAGGATCTTGTTATACTCGGTTATATGAGAGTCTACTGATCGCATGGTGACAGTGTGCTAAAAGGCATTTCATTAACGTGGATAAACGACCCGTTATCTGATCCGAAGCGAACTTACGTTCATGAGAGTACCCTGCAGTGTCACGCCAGGAGAAGTTGCACCGCTGATGTAGCTAGAGGGATGTTGTTAGCATCTGGTTTGGAGCACCAGAACATCGCGTAACATTAGCTTACTTGTGTGTCGAGAACAGCTTGATATCCTTGTCCTGGTTGATGCCGTCTTGCCAGGTCAAGGGAGCCTTCAGTTTGTTGCCAGTACCGGCAAAGGACAGGCCAAGGAAACCATACTCGGTATTCGAGTCTAGATCAGGACAATATTTCTGCAGCTGTGCTTTGATTTCCCGGGTCCCATTCAGCCATTGTTGCACGTAGGTGCTCTCGTTCCAGTTAGCTGGCCTTACTGGACCCTGGGCAGAGGTCGAGAAGAGATCTGGTTCGTTTCCGTACTCCCACAGGTACAGCTTGTCGTGCCCAAGGGCCTTGCAAGCCAGAGGGACTGTGTCGACGAGAGTCTGCCAGCCTGCCGAGTTATTGCCACCTAAGCCCAGGTTAAACCCATGGGAGAACTTGACGTTGGGCCAGGTGTTGTACGACTCGAAGTAGGAGGGGCCTATGTGAATCGTTGTTGGGTAGTCGGGCGACCTCTTCGGGTCTACCGTGCCATTCAGAGCATAAGGCAAGGAGGCGTTGTAGAGAGCATAGTCTTGAGTATTGCCTCCCACGCGAATGTAGGGTTTCGTCCCGATGAGATTGCCAATGTTCTCGAGCAGGTTGTTGGAGAAGGTGTTGGGGCTTGAATTATTACCTGGCACCCAAGATATCAGATGCCATTACCCTTAGAAATGACCCGGGATAGAAAAAGCGGTCTTACCAGCGAAATCTGGAAATGAGGAGAACTCTATAGAGTAACTTACATACCCGTCGAATGGTTCACCGGCAGTCGGTGCTGGTGACTGGTCTACGGAATACCGCACAGCAATTAAGCCGGCGGCATGGAGGACGACAGAGAGCAGGATCTCTACTTTCATCTTGCTTTCAGACCAAGAGTATGTGAACCAGCTGTATAAGCACGAGAGAAACAACCTGCACAAAGTCTGGGGGAGCATCTTTGACCTCAACCGTTTATATACCGTCTGCCCACAGCGACAGCCGCAGAGTCTCATCCATAGAGTATACAACACCGGGATCACACCTCACCACCAGTTGGTGATGTCGACAAACCTACGATTTGGCCGGCAGTAAGGCCGTGGCGCGGGACGAACGCTCAACGAACAGAGGTGGAAAATACAGGCCGGCAATAGACAGTTGCCATCGGCTATTGAAGAAGCCCCTGTCCCAGGACCTGAGATGACTGGCAAGGAACGGCAGGGTCGCAAGGAGAGGTTGAATAAGACCGGGCTTATGCCTGAAGTGGTCTAGGATCGTCACCTTCCCCGACTTGTATCGAAGCTTTTGCGGCTCGCGGGAACCAAGCAGACAGAGGCGTGCGTATAATGCGGGGAAAGAGACAATGCGGAGTTGCGGGGAAATGTAACTGGCTGAATGCATCCTTGGGTGCCAGCGTTGGAGTTTGCATCTTGTCGATGATGAAATTGGCCTTATGAGGTGAGCTTCTTGTTGCAGGGCGGGCATGGGAAGGGTGGCATGCCACAAAACCAGCCATCATCACTTCGTGGCATCGCCATCAAACACCGTCAAAGGCCGAGGCTCAACGTTACACCACTGTGGCTGGGCCAAGAAAGTTTCTGTTTATTTCCAAGTCACTGACTGATTCTAGTCCATGCTGACCATGGCTGCCATGAGACATCAGGGTTCCGAAGTCTTTATATCGTAAAGTTGTCGCTCCCAGGCCGTTAGAACGCCAAGGCCGGTCCGGTCACGGAAGGCGCGAGGAGCTTAGGAGGAGCTTGGGAGGAGCTGGAGCGGAGCTTAGGCCAAGCTTTTACCCCACATCTGCAGGCTCTGAGTCGCGGTCATCTCGTCCTGTCGTCCCATTATCGGCGGGACACTGGAGACGTCAGTCATGTGGGTGACGATGAATTTCACGACTCGCCATTGGGATAGACTTAGGGGCTCCTTTCTTCAAAACCTATTAGCTACTCCTCCATCTCACCAGAGACCTCGGCAACCACTCGCAACATGGTCTTGTCGCACACCTTGCAACACACTTTCCTTTCCTCATCTCGCGTCGCCCTCAGGTCTCAGTTTCAAACATCAACCTTTCCAAGAGTCGTAAAGTCGTACACCCGCCTAGCTTCCACAATGGTCCCCAAGGTGAATTCCACGGCCATCGTAAAACTCTCAACCTCTGTATCTCGATGTGCTGATGCCATGCTCCTTAGCTGAAAGACGCCTCGCTGCTCAAGCAAGATGTCTGCTACGTAAACGGCGAATGGGTCAAGGCAAAGTCTGGAAAGACATTTGAGGTCTTCGGTACCAACGCCCTTACTCCATCTCACACCTTTAAATCGCCCTTCCTTACTCACACCTCCCCGCAGACCCATCCACAGGCAAGTTGATCGGTACATGCCCCGAGTTTGACGCCGAGGACACAAAGACTGCCATCAAGCATGCCGCCGCAGCCTTCGAAACCTTCCGCCACAAAACCGGCCGCGAGCGCTCCAAGATCCTCCGGAAATGGTACGACCTCATGGTCGAGAATGCCGACGACCTAGCGACCCTCATCACTTGGGAGAACGGCAAGCCCACCGCCGACGCGAAGGGCGAAGTGACCTACGCCGCCAACTTCTTCGAGTGGTTCTCCGAGGAAGCGCCCCGCATCTACGGCGACACCATCCCGTCCTCCGTCCCCGGCAATCGTGTGTGGACCATCAAGGAGCCTGTCGGCGTGTGCGGGCTGATCACCCCTTGGAACTTCCCAGCGGCCATGATCACGCGCAAGATCGGCCCCGCCCTGGCAGTGGGCTGCACCGTCGTGGCCAAGGCGCCGGGCGAGACGCCCTTCACCTCTCTTGCGCTGGCAGAACTAGCTCACCGCGCCGGCGTGCCGGCGGGTGTAGTCAACGTCATCACGGCGCTGGGCAACACCCCCACCGTGGGCGAGGTCCTCACCACCGACCCCATCGTCCGCAAGATCTCCTTCACCGGCTCCACCAACGTCGGCAAGCTACTCATGAAGCAGTGCTCGTCCACCTTGAAGAAGCTCTCCCTCGAGCTAGGCGGCAACGCGCCCTTCATCGTCTTCGACGACGCAGACCTGGACGTCGCGGTGACAGGCGCTATCAACTCCAAGTTCCGGTCGTCGGGCCAGACGTGCGTGTGCGCCAACCGTATCTACGTGCAGGCCGGCGTCTACGACGAGTTCTGCGCCAAGTTCGCCGAGAAGGTCAAGGAGTTCAAGGTCGGCAATGGCTTCGAGCAGGGCATCACGCACGGGCCGCTCATCCACGATCGGGCCGTGGACAAGGTCGAGCAGCATGTCCGAGATGCGGAGAAGAAGGGCGCCAAGATCTTGTTGGGCGGACATAAACTGCCGGATCTGGGGCCCAATTTCTACCAGCCCACTGTCATTAGCGGCATGACTTCCGAGATGGCTATGGCGTCTGAGGAGACGTTCGGCCCGGTCGCGGGACTGTTCAAGTTCGACACCGAGGAGGAGGTGCTCAGGTGGGCCAACGCGACTGAGGTTGGCCTGGCCGGGTATTTCTTCTCAAGGGACGTCCAGCGCGTCCACCGGGTTGCGGAACATCTCGAGGTTGGCATGGTTGGCGTCAACACCGGTCTGATTTCGGATCCGGCGGCGCCTTTTGGTGGTGTCAAGGAGAGTGGCTTTGGAAGGGAGGGCTCACTCTATGGCATTGGCGAGTATCAAATCACGAAGATGGTCACGTATGGTGGCATGGGGCAGCCTTTGCAGAAATAGAGCGTCAAAGGGCTGGGTTTAAATGTGAACGAGCATGTCTGTTGCTCTAATATTATTGTCCGATAGCCGGCTCCATCGTGCCGTCTCGATGTGTACAGGGTATCTATGTGAAAATATGCAAATGGTATCTATAGAACTCCTCAATCCTATCGCAGGAATGAATTACAAAACCAGGAATCCGTCCGCTCCTTAAGTATTCCAGTTCTCCTCCCTCCTTCTATTCATGCCTTCCATTTCCTCATAGCTTCCGATCCTCGTGTTTCCGTTTCTGTTGCTCACGCCTCCCTAGGCGGATTAAACTGATTAGCCTCATGCTGCGGATCCGGGTGTCTCCTGAACCTCTGCCACCGTTCCTGGTCGTCGTCCTTTCTCCGCTGACTGATCTCGAATAGGATTCTTGCACAGCGATTGATCTCCTCCTTCACATTTTGCGCCTCCTGTTGGCCTTGATGCCGGAGGAAAGAGTACCGTGAGGCCAGGCAATACTCGTTCGTGAGCTTCTTGATCGTCTGGAACGTAGTGTAGTCATACTTGTCTGGCTTATAGCCGCCCTTGACCCCCCGTTGCGAGGCTTCAAGATCGTTATGCGTATCCATGTCTGCCAGTATACGCTCGCGCTCCTTGGCAAGTTCCCTGTTCTCCACAGTGCTCTCGTCGCCGTGGGATTCGTCTTTCACTAGACTTGGGAGGGGTTGGGGCCGCTGCTCCTGCCCTGACGTGGTCTCTTTCTGCTGCTTCTTTCTCCTCTTTTTGCAGTGGTCGAGTTTGATCTTGGAGAGCCCGTCATGAATTTCTCTGATGGGCCGCACGTCAAAACGAAAGTATTCGGCATTGACGAGATGGGCAAAGTTGCGTGTGTTTTCGTGGGCCTTCTCAGTCTCGGTGATGGCTTTCCGGGCGTACTGAGCAAGACTTAGGAGACCACCGAACTTGGTATAGGGTTCCGTCATGCCCGTTCCAATGCTGACGACCATTGCTACCTTGTTGGTGCCATTGGTGGTCCTGCTCAGCTCGCTGGCTTCGTTCCAAGCATGTGTGCTCGGGTTATTGTCCCCTACGCCACCGTCGATATGCCACCGGCCGTCGATGAGAATCTTATCGAAGAACAGCGGAGCTGCGGCGGTAGCCCTACAGGCTTCCCAGATCTTCAACGTCGACGAGTCGACCTGTCCTCTGTTCAGGGCCGAGTGCGTGCTGTGACCCTGCCGCCAGCGGTGGTTGTATGATCTCATCATATAAACAGTATCCGGCTGGCCTTTACCATGCGCCTTTCTCTGGGTCAAGACGGCACTGGAGTTCGTATGTCAGTGAATGTGTCAAGCATTTAAGTTCGACAGACGACGAGTGAAATATGAATCACAGGAAGTGGTTAAACAAAGGATATGTGCGACAGGAGGAAGACACGACCGTAGAACCACATGATAGTCCGAGAGGACGACAAGCGCGGACAGGCGATGGCGAGACTGAATGACACAATCGGGGTGCTGTATGAGACCGGGCGACTTACACTTTACATGTACCGTTTATTCCCCGATCGTTTGAGCCACCTTCGTCAAACTCGAGATAGTCGTACTGGCGAAATTTGTGGGTATGCGGATGGTGGCACTCCTCTTGACGATGGCATTTGCAATGCTTCCGGATCACATCGTTGATAGCTTTCTCGAATCGTTGGGCACTGTAGTGACGCAGGTACTTGTGCGGCCGAAAGATGCGGTTACAGATGATGAAATACTGCTGGATGCAGTCGTTTACGTCCATGCGAAGCCTGCCTAGCATGATGCCAATCAACCTACCAAAGCACTAGTCAGTAAGGGGTACTCGATCGACGAAGGACGTAAATCGTCGAAACGTCCAATCTTGAGATGGTCAGGTCGTGCGAGTAACGAGTTTGCGACTTACCCGCCAGTGCTTACACCGACGATATTATCGAAGTAGTGACACGGCAATGGTAGCTTCAGATTATCGTCGGGCGTGTGCTCCCCAGACTCTTCGGCCTCGAGCTCCCGGATTCGCAGCATGATACGTCGAAGGATGTACAGGGACGACAGGCCACGGACTCCTCCACCGTCGAGAGACAGAACAAGTGGTGTCCATGGGTTTGTCCCTGTGTCATTTTTCTCCACCCGAGGCGGCTGGGGGAAATGATTCTGCTGAATGGACGGGTCCATGACAGCGGTGCTCGGCGTACTACTGACATTGCTGTCGCTGCGGCTCTCCATTGAATTGAACTGGAATATAAAGAAGCGTACACAACCCAAGGACGGGCGCATGAGTCAAATCTAGAAGCTAGAGACATCGGGCGAAGAAATATCCTCAGTTGATCTTGATAGAAGGCTCCCGTGGCTCTATCGTTCCCTATTGAGATCCGGCACGCAAGAAGAGCGAACCACGGACTCAGGCAGCAAGGCATCCTGCCACCAGAAGAAGGTGGTCCTTTTACCTAGTAGTGACCGTTCTGTGAGCCTAGAGGCATCGTGAGTGCCAGCCTCGTCCAGCATCTGCAGCATCGCCTCCACCATGTGAACAGGTGTGTCGATGGAAGTATCATTCAATGGGCAGGACTGCTCATCGGCTGGATCATCAATTGGATGCAGTGGGCAAAGGCTGAGGCGCGAAGGAGGTAAGGGTGCTGATCTCTTGGTCTGAACACACAACTCTCGGGTTAGTATGATGTTCGCCTCGCACGTATCTCTCTAAGCCACCTGACTCATTCCGTGAGGTCCTACTGCTGACTACGGGAACAGCATTCAGCAACAGCAACGGACCCATGATCCAATCATGTCCATGGCTAACGTCAGTGGCCAGAGAGAAGGAAGGGCCCAAGTGTGTATACGGCGGCCTCAGCTCCTGTGCTTGACCATGCAGATGGTGTGGGCGGAAGTGTAGCAAACAGCCAATCGAACTTTCTGAGCGTTAACTGAAACACGGCCATGGCGTCTATATCGCGAGACTGCAAGCTTCCAGCAGCACGAGCTGAACCGGCCTTTCCACCACTACAACTTCGAGCGCAAGCAGTCAATCAAAAGACAATAAAAAAGCTACCATTTGTTCAGGAGAATCTAAGTATCGGCAGGAGTGTATAGCCCATGTCTCTCGTCATGTTGCGTGTCGGGCGTTGGGCAGTCCTGACAGCCATTGTCGGCGTGGCTCAATCATGAGCCTGCTTTCCTGGCCTCCATATGACGAAAATGATCAGCAGGACAGAATAATGCCTTGTTGAGGATTGCTACTATTATATAGTGCTGGTTCTCTTTGTGTGCAATGTCCGAGATGACACCTCCAAAGTGCAAATATGCCTTGCGTAACGCCTCGGGGACGCCTGACGCCAACGTCGCAACGCCAATGAGACGTAGCACAACGCAAAACAAAAAGCCCAAGTGGCGTGCTGTAATTTTCTGGTACCTGGAGTCCGCTCAGCCGACCAAAACCTAAGCAGACATCTTGCGTGGTGGGTGTATAAGTCGAGGCGGTGGAATGCTAACCGACCTTTCGCGACTTTCCGGGCTCGATGTTGCTTCGGCTTGTTCAGAATTTTTCCCTGCGACTGGCAGCAAACAGGTTGAAACGACGTTCAACAGGGGACTGCTGTCCTACCACTGCAATGGCAGACGACAGAGTCTTTGTGTATGATCTCGAGAAGCAAGACGTGAGAGCCGTGCATGCAAAGGACATCCAAAACACCTACTGTGGCCGTAAGACGAAGCAGCCCCTCACCATATTCTGGACACTTACTGACGCAACATAGGACTCGACGCCCATACGATTGGCTCCATCCCGATTGGCAAGGGGAGCCGCAAAGTTGACGTCGTCCTCAAGGGGTCGACTGACACGAACGAAGTGGATGCTCACGTCGCAACGGTCACGATACCCTTCAACGTCATGGT
The DNA here is from genome assembly GCA_021432605.1 of Coniochaeta sp. PMI_546. NCBI lineage: Eukaryota > Fungi > Ascomycota > Sordariomycetes > Coniochaetales > Coniochaetaceae > Coniochaeta > Coniochaeta sp. PMI_546. Next base: position 782,854 of record MU271149.1, on the reverse strand, counting down.
ACAGAGGTGTATGGGACACTTTAAGGAGATCCTTATCACGACCGATACGGCGCCTGAACAGACGAATCACCACTGCTGATGATATGGCTTCAGCCCGATAGATGATGGATGGCCGGATCTGCGAGGACTGTCAGGGGTGTACCGCTAGGTGGTGAAGCCAAGGCAAGATAGAATGTTACCTTCATCATATTCGATATTACACATATCGCAATTTCTTTGGTTTCGCCACAGCTCAACTGGTGCAGACCTGTTGGGTATAGTAGACGCGATGAATTGACTGCCAATGGATCGTCCTGTTAAACAAGGATCAGGCGGCGTGTTGATGACGAGGCATATGTTTGTCCAAAAATTTACCAGAGAATACAGTTCTTCATCTGCTCCTTAAGAATTTGACTCTTCGTCGAGACTGTGAACTCTGAAGTTGGTGCGGTTATTGTGTGGACTGTCGAAGCATTCCGGCAGCGAGACAGGGAAGATGTTAATGCTCAGGTCGAGCGGGAGCATAGGGTGTGTTATAGCATTTATGGATGCTTTACTTGCAGTCATCGACAGAGCACGAGAAGTACTTGAACAAATCTAGTGCTGTCAAAACCATGGATGAATGCTTCAGACCGAGGTGAATCTGTCTTGGAAGATGGAACCCAGAGCTTCAGATTCTTACACAAGGAACATCCATAGCACGATGAGAAACACGCAAGAAGCCTGCCATATGGAAAGAATTCAAGTAAAAGCCGTTCCCCAAGCTGTCGTCTTAACAACCAAAGGGTTACCGATGTTAATACTATGGTACAAGACCAGGAACTACAGCACGGGTGAGCTAGGTGTGAAGTGGCACGTGATCGCCCACCGAGAGGTTGCACGGGCCATTTCTGGTCAACTTTTCCATTCTCGAAGCCGACAGCATCCCGACAGCAGGTTGTCGACAAACCGACAAAGTCCACCACAGTCTCGATGAACCGGTCTGTGGTGCGGTCCGCTCTCGGGCGCGGCCGCTTAGAGGTTGCTCGATCCTCATTATCACAATATCCAACCAGCACGCCGCGCCATTTCTCAACAACAGACGGCCGGCAAGCCGACGGCGACGAAAGGCCATCACCCCCCAAATCCCCAAGTCGGCAAAGATCCCAAGCCGCAGCCTCTCAACTGAGCTCATTAAACAACAATGGTTCCGGTTCAGCTCCGAGACAGTCAGGCCTGGACGCCCGATCATTTGCCGCTTCACCCGCTGGACAGAACGGCCCTAAGATCATCAATCTCCGCAGCCTAGGACGCACACCATTCGCACGAGGTGGAGCTCGTGGAGGAGCACGAGATGGAGCACCACGGCAACCCAGATTCAGTCAGCCCGGTGCAGCTCGTGAGGGAGGACATCCGCGCATGACCAACGCATTTCAGAAGTTCGTCTCCGGTGACCGCGCGGGCGGAAGAGGTGGTCGCGGACAATTCTCCCGTGGAGGCGGTCGCGGAGGTGGCCGTGGCGGAAAGGGCATGGGCAAGAAGGACGACAAGAAAAAATCCAGAAAGAAGGACTTTGACGAGGACAAATACTACAAATTGACGTGGAGCAAGGACGAGCAGGCATATATCGACGCCAACGAGCAGGGAGTCGTGACGAAGTACACGCCCTCCGCGACCCTCGCCGATTACTCGGGCTACGGCCCTGCGCTCGCAACGGACTCGCCGCTTGGCAAGGTCGAGTCGGCCATGAGGAGCATGCGGATCCTTGCAGGCGGCAAGCCGTTCTGCGCCGACGGGTACTACACCGACGACAAGGCGATGCTGAAGCGGTACCGCGAGGAGAAGAAGCCTGTCTTCTTCGATGACGTCAAGGAGAAGGAGTGGTTGGTGAAGATGACGGGGTTCAACCTCGAGAAGGAAGGAATCCAGGGTCCGGACGAGAAGACAAAGGCTGCGATCATCCAGTCTGCTATCCAGGGAAAATACACGGCGCCCAAGTTCGCGGGGCTGAAGAACACCATGGAGGTGCTGGCGCAGTACCATGCCAAGCAGGATACGTGGATGCCTACTGATGGAAAGACGTTTGATGATAAGGTTCGCTCGCTGCTGCCGACCAATCGCAAGGCTGCCGCTCCTCGACCTAAGGCATAGAATAGAGATGGAGGCAACCCCTCTACGCAGACTCGACGTCTGTTGTATGTACCATTAGTCAGGCCAGAATGGCACCTGTATACATATCTTACACGGAGGTCTACGGGCATCTACGACCTGCCCTCAACCTCCTTCTCCTTGGCCTTGATCTCAGCCATCTTCTTGTCCTGCACTTTCTGCATCTCCTTCTCAAGCCGGGTGAAATCGTCCTTTACGATCTTTCCGTCCTTCCACCACTTCTTGACCACCTGCTCCCTCTTGTGTTTTGCATCCCTCACCTGCTGCCTCCATGCGTTCAGTATATCCTTCAACCGCTTGGCGGCCTCTTCTGGATCCTCGGCCTCTACCGTGAGCACCAGCTCCTGCTCGTTGTCTTCTACTCGCTGCGGCTGTTGGTTGAAGTCTGGGCTCGACTGGATGGCAGTCATGATAGGCTTGACGTTCGCCAGCTCGTGGACCAAGATGGAGACTTTGCGGCTGCCGCGCTTGGGTACGATGGCTGCCAGCTCGTGGAGGGGAAATGTTTCTGGTGACTTCTTGTCGGGACGGACGCGCAAGGCGCCTAGGACGTCCGGGTTGAAGCGCCCGCCGCTGCGGGCTTTTGTGAGCTCGTTGAGGTAGTGCTCTGTGCCCTTTGCGAAGGCATACTCGAGGTCTGCGAGGTTGAAGGGATCTTCTAGATTTGGTTTTGGGGCGTCTGAGGATGACGACGGCGAGGAGGAGGAGGGGGTAGCGGGGGATTTGGAAGCCTTCTGTTCTGGTTGCTTCTTCTTAGCCGCCACGGCGGTCTGGGAGAAGTATCGTGCTGAGAGGCATGATCGGCTAGGTGGGTTGCAGCGCGTGTGTAGTCGGCTTGCGTATGAGGTCTGTCGATTGGCAGTGATGTGTTGACTGAGCAGAGCAACAGCCGGGCCTTCTGAGGAGCTACAATACAGTTAGGAGGGTCGAAGCTTCAAGCCTCAAGCTTGTAAGCTTGAGCTTTCTTGAAATATGTTCCGGGGTAACATACGCTACAGCTCGACCTATGGCTCTGGTACTGCCCAAGAGCGCTCTAGTCTGGCTAATATTCCTCATCTTGTCAATTACTGTCCAATTGACTTTACGCACACCTTGTACAGGTGTACGGAGAGCTATGCAAAAGACAGGCTTGTATCTGATGATTGAACGTTCAGGTTCTCAGCCTTGCAAGCCAAGAAAGAGTGGGGAACGTTCTGAAACTCGCCAATGGAAGATGACCCGGCCCACCCAATTCATCTATTCTTGGCTGGCCGAATAGTCATTATTGGCTGCAATAAGACCTATTCTCATATCGCCGATCTGATCCGATCTAACCCGGTCTGGTTATTTCTCGGTCGTTTAGCTCAGTGGTGAGAGCGTGTGCTTTACATCTAGATATCGCACAAGGTCGCAGGTTCGACCCCTGCAACGATCATTTTGCTGTTGGTCTGGATCGGAAGATCTATTTTTGCCCGCGGACACTTCGCTCTACTTGTTAGAAACCGTCCGAGTAGTCTGAGCCCCTGTCTGAGTCCTGTCATTCTTCTCTCGTCCTTTATTTCGCGAGAAGCGATGCTTTGTCATGTCTCCTGTGCGGCTTTCGTCCGGCTCGGTCGATTTGAGCTCAACCAGGGGAATTACTAAGACTCGGGCTCGCGTTGATGGGCATTTGTGGGGCTGTCGCTGGTGCGAAGACTACCATGTACTACTATACCATAGTAGTATGGACAGAGCAGGCACTGTTTGTGCCCATGTAAGTAGGCAACCCCATCGATGACATCGACAATTGTCCTCTGCTGCTCATCATGTAATGCTTAAGAATCACGTACCGTGTATTCTGGAACCGGCTGCCAGACCAATTCTTGAGAAGAAAGATTACGAGGTGGAAATGCACCCGGACGCCGTTCCGGGGTGGCGTCCTTAGCGAGCATGGACTGCCCTATGACTGAGTTCAGCTTTAGAACTCCGCGCATAGCTGCAGCAGTGCAGAACAACATGATCCTTCCGAGATGGAGTACATAAGTACCATAGCTCTTCCTTCTACTCTGGCCCTCGATACATCAGAGTCATCTACGATATCCTTCCCCGAGACTTACCCCTCTTCATACACAGTCCACTCTGGATTTTGACTCTCGAACCCAAACAAAGTTAATTCAACAGCTGCGAAATGGCTACCAAAAAGATCATCACTGTCTTCGGAGCTACGGGTGCCCAAGGCGGCTCAGTCGTGAACACTTTCCTCCACGATCCCAAGCTGAAGCCAGAGTGGGCTGTCCGAGCTGTTACCCGCGACACCACCAAGGAATCGGCCAAAAAGCTTCAGAGCCAAGGAGCGGAGATCATCACTGTAAGTGCCATAGCTTGGCATTCCGATATCCTGTAGAGAATCTGATTTGACATACCATACAGGCCGACAACAATGATAAAGCATCTCTGATCAAAGCCATGACCGGAGCCGCAGCGGTCTATGCAGTCACCAATTACTGGGAAAAGATGGATAAGGAGCTAGAGATCCAGCAGGGAAAGAACCTGGTTGATGCTGCCAAAGACGCTGGTGTAAAACAGTTCATCTGGAGCTCGCTTTACAACGTCAACAAGCGTATGCACCTCAGCCCTTACCATAGTAAACCTGACTAACACTGCCTAGTCTCCAATGGCAAGCTCCCTCACGTCTATCACTTTGACAGCAAAGCCGAAGTAGAGGATTACGCCCGCGAGGTCGGCATCCCAGCTACCTTCTTCATGCCAGGCTTCTACATGTCCAATTTCCCTGGCGGGATGTTCCGCCAGTCTCCAGAGAACAACAACGCCTGGACTCTAGCCCTCCCCGTCCCGGAGACGGCCGTAGTGCCCATGTTCGACACGGCCGATACGGGTAAGTATATCAAGGCTGCCGTACTGCACCGTGATGAGGTCCTCGGCAAGCGCATCCTAGCCGCGACGAACTACATGACGCTCAGGGAGATCGTGGATGCGTTCAAAAAGACCTTCCCCGAGGCTGGCAAGACGGCCGGATATGCTGAGCTGCCGCATGACTTGTATGTCAAGATATTGACGGGCACCGGGATGCCAGAGTTCGCGGCGGTTGAGCTGCTGGAGAATATGAGGCTGTTGGCTGAGTACGGATATTATGGGGGCGACAGTCTGGACGAGACGCATAAGCTGGTGGAGGATAAGTTGACAACTTGGGAGGATTTCATGAAGAAAGCTCCTGCGTTCAAGGACCTGAAGTAGATAGCGTGGTCTACTCACGGATTGACATGGGAGGCTGTCACCAAATTGTATTAGGTGGCTTGTAAAAGCAACACACATGCTTGCCCGTACGAAGGAAAGGCATCATAATTGCAATTGAAGGAGGAATTCACACTCGAAAGGAATCTCCAGAAGGTCTACAGGGGAAATATGTCCGACAGGAATACTTGCTGCTGGGAAGAAAAGGGGGAGATTTGTAAGGATGGAAATGAGGATGACATGGTCGCCATGACTGTTTTGTGACATGACAAGATTGACAAGACATATCATCAACCTTTGAACAAACCTTCTCTTTTCGCCTTAGACTTAGATTATAACCGGGACTGTCTCTCTACCTGTGGAACGGCTATACTAGAGCTCCCTCAAATGTCTGAGTATCAGCGGTATATTGCTTCTAATGCCAGCATTATTCACGATTCATACTCGGCGTGCTCTTCGGCTCTCTGGAGTCAACTTCGCAAAAATTTTCATGGTCTAATATCTATAAGCCCTCTTCATGTAAAATTACCTCCATGTCGAATATAGTCGCCCGGTTCATGTACCTCTGTCAAAGTAAGTGATATGACATCCAGTTTAGATCCCTACCGTCGATTACAACTCCTCTTCCTCCTCTGTTTTGTACTCTACACCTTCACCAATGACAGCATCTCGATAGCTCTTCACATTTCCACCGAAAGCCTGCTGCTGTGTGGGCTTCACGGTGTCGAACTTTGTGATAGGTTCGATTCTGGGTCGAAGCCCTTCATAGTGGCCATAGATACCCTCCATTTCACTTTGAGCATTGTTGTTGAATACCCAGATGATGATCTGGTTCCCGTCTGGTGCTGGGAAGAGGTAATCGACTTGGAGAGGTCGTACAAACCCGAGGCGCAGGTTTAGATTTGGATCCTTTTTTCTTCCCCATGCTTGGAGGAGCCCTGCAAGTTGATCAGCCCTGAGATTATTTTGGTCTCCTTTCAGAGCATCATAGCGGCTTGTCTCGTTGAAATCTTGGAACAGGGGGTTTTCGTTCAGCATGTCTTGCAGCTCGTCGAGTGTCGGTGGAGGATACAAGAGTTCGGGTTCCTGTGCTACTATGCTCTCAATGAGAGCACGTGGTCCACAAAGAAGCCCGTGTCCCGATACTGGGATACGGTCATAGCCATTGGGAAACCTGCGCATGTTTGCTTCTCGTGCCTCTCTTTCTGATGCTGCCACTCTAGCTACCTCTGTCTCCTGTTTCGTCAAGTCAGTTCGTCGACCTACCGTCTCTTCCTCTTCTCCAGTCAGTCCTTTGGATTTCTTCAAATCGGGGTGTGTGGACTCCGTTGATTCTTTGCTTTCGGAACCTGTTGAAGTCTCCTGTTGGGAGGCCGCAGCTATTGTCTGTGCGCCATCTGTCAATGTGTCATTGTTTTCTTCAGAAACTTCATCGGCAGTTTCTGCGGGCTCCTCTGCGGGCCATAAATCATCAGCATGAATACTTTGGCTTGTCGATGCTTGTTCGTTTTCGTTGCCGAAGCCCCGTTGCCAGCCTTTAGGAGGGTCCCGCATGTGCGAGTCCTGCTGTACAAGGGCGCTGGTGCTGTGCAACTTCCTGCAGGGGAACCAAAACTGCTTCTTGTCTTGAAGCCTAGCTTCGAGCAGCTCGGCTTCGGCGAAGCAACCAATATCATCCAAGAAGTCGATGAAATCATAGGGAGCCGATCCCGGATCGCCGAAGTCACCCTGTGCCTGAGTGAGACGCATTAACATGGCAAAGAATTCGGCAGTGCTGGAGTTCAGGGCAAATAGAACAATGCCGGCGCAGATACGGCACAAGGCAGTAACCCATTGTGCGTCCATGGAGCCGACAGCCTCGCGGAACTCAATGGTGAGTTTTTGATTCGGGTCGATGTCCCAAGTCCACTCATCCTGCCCCGCTGGATTCTGATCCGCTTCGTATCCTGCGAAACTGTAGTTGGGCTTCCAACACGGGCCGCCGATCACAGCCAGCAGGGCTGCCAGCTCATCTGTCTTTGCACAAGCAAGGCACCGCCAGACACCATCAAGAGCCGAGTCCACATCCTTAGTCGGGATGGTTTCCAATTCTCGGTCACCAAAACCGTCCGGGTACTCTTGCTCGAGCTTCTCATGAGGTCCTAGAGCCGCTCTAGAGGTAGCAAGGCGTGAAGAGGCAAAACGGCGGATGCGTGCTGGTCGGACCGAAGACATCGGAGCAGAGCCCCCAAAGCTAGGCTTCCCTATTCTTCCATTACCAAAGAAGTCTTCATTGCTCTCGATACTGTACGACTGTATTCCAGATGCGAGTCTGCTGTATTCTCGTATAGGAAGGCTAAAGGGGCCCCGTCTTCGTTGGGGCGGGTGGATGTGACAACCAACCGGGTCGAGGCACCAGAGCAGCGCTCCTACTCTCTTTACAGTCTGGGTGTTAAGGGGTTTCAATCCGTTTCCGATGTGGAATTGTAGCCCGCATGACTGATTGACTCTTATGCGGTAGTTATGTAGGATGACTCGAATGATCATTTCCAGCTCTTGGAATGCTATAGTCGACGTCCACGAGGCAGAAGAATTGATCTCGACTCCCTGGAAGCGGTAGCCATTCCACGTTTTGTCGAGATCTCCCTCGTGTATGGTGTCATCGTGCTTGACTGAGATACCGAACATCGCGCGCGCTCGCGCGTCATCTACATCTGGGGGTAACGGCAAGTTACCGTTCTGGAGTGTAAGGCCAGCATCCCGAAGGGTCTTGCAGATGTGGTCGAAAATGTACTTGTGAGTAGAATTTGACGCTACATTCTCTGGGACTCTCAGGATAGGAGCAAGGTCCTGGTTGTCTGCATCGGGATCAGGTTCATCTCCGAGAACATACGCAACGATGAATTCCAGCTCACAGCCAAAGCTGAGAACATTTCTGCTATATGTGTAATCCTTGCCCCGAGGGCTTTCCGCATCTGGCATGATTTCGGGTATATAGATTGGTGCTGTATATCAGAAGATTGGTCTTGAGATTGGTCGAGGAGATGATGTGAACTAGCCTTTCGCTGATCGCCATCTGCGCTCCCTGTTCAGGATACACGAAGAAGACTTTATATACTGGCCAAGGTCCGCATTGTTGCCTTATCTCAAAGAAGACAACCCAAAGGGCTCTCTTTTTTGTGGTTTGGCAAGAATAGAGCCTCTACTTAGCCCTCAAGGGACATCACAAAGATATGAATATACGCTCAAAGCCATCAATGGCTATAATGACCGTCCCCGTCCGAGGCCAAAGCCCTGGGAGGAGTGAGCACGAGCCATGAAGGAAGGATTCGGAGAATCCATCAGATAGGACAATGGAAGATGAGAGGAGGTTCAAAGACTCCGAGTCTCAACAATGAGGAGATCAAGGGGAATCTTGACTCTAAACTCTTGGAGACTCGTGGTACTGATCTAGGGAAGAAACATAGACACTCCCGTGTGTGGCCCCGTCGTTGGAGTCTGGGAACTGGGAAAAGCTAATTACCTGTCACCATCCACCAAGGCAGTTGGTACTCTCTCGTAATCAATGTCCCTGACTATTGATGATGGGCCCTTGATGATATTTAGTTGATGTTAGTTGGGTTTGGACCCTCGACTCCTAGCACGTGATCCTGATGCTATCACGCTAAGCCTGAACCCCGGTATAGGTAACCACCCCACCGAGACCCCGGGTTTTCTGACAAGCAAAAACGCAATAGGCCTGGACCGTGCTCCAATAAGCGAGCGAGTCAACAAACTACCGAGGCACGTTCACAAGCCGGGGAAGTCAGTGTTTGCCCCAACTTCATCATCATCCCATCTCCTGCATATCCTCATCCGAGGCCAACCATCCGCATCACATCCGTACCGCCCATTTCATCCCAATCCAAGCCTGATATTCTTAATCAAAGGCAAAATACATATCTGGGTCAAGTTTGTGTCAAGCACCCATTCAAATCGGCGCTGGGTCTGTCTGTCCGGAGCAACCTCCGCAAGAATTCTATCGCGAATTGTCATCCTCCTCGCCGGATATCGATCGCTTCGCAAACCCACCAAGAAGAACATCCCTTGTCCCGATGGCATCGCCGCCAAAGCCCTGGGAACGTGCTGGCGGCGCGCCCGCACCGGCAGGTATGTCTCTCTTTGTTAACCTGTTATTTAACACCTGTCCATCGAAATGTCCACTAATGTCTTTGCAGCAGCACCCGCGCCGACGGGCGGTTCCAGCGCCGCAGCAGGCTCGACTTCTACGACATCCACCACCACTCCAGCCATTCCGGAGCGTCCAGCGTCTCTCACTGCATCAGTAAACCAGAATGCGGCAGCTTACAGCCGGATGGGAGCCTCCCCATACGGCGGTGTTGGCACATATGGCAGCGCGTACTCATCCCCATACGCCGCACCCTACTCGAGGTACGGCGGCATGGGCGGCATGGGCGGTATGTACGGCGGTATGGGTGGCATGGGCGGTTATGGAATGGGCGGCATGTACGGTGGTGGAGGGATGTACGGTGGCATGCCCATGGGCACTGACCCCAATAACCCAGACACCCTCACCAACCGCTTCAACAACAGCACACAGGCCACTTTCCAGCTGTTGGAGGGCATGGTAACTGCCTTTGGTGGCTTTGCTCAGATGTTGGAGAGCACATACATGGCTACCCATTCAAGTTTTTTCGGTAAGTCTACATACACCTCGATCTACACAGGTCCAGAGACTAACGCGCGAATCACAGCCATGGTTGCTGTAGCCGAGCAGTTCGGAAACCTGCGAGACACCCTCGGTAGCGTTTTGGGCATATTCACCCTGATGCGCTGGATACGCACGCTCATTGCCAAGCTGACTGGCCGCCCGCCCCCAGCCGATGCGATGGCTCTCACACCCGCAGCATTCGCTCGCTTCGAAGGTCGTGCGGCACCGACCGTCCTCCCAGACGGACGACCGGCTCCTCCCAAACCCTCCCGGAAGCCTTTGTTCTTCTTCCTCCTTGCCGCCTTCGGCCTTCCGTACGTGATGAGCAAGATTATTCGCTCCCTTGCTCACAATGCCGAAGAGGAAGAGCGGCGCCGTATGGCCGCTCAAGACCTATCTGTTACCGACCCCTCGAAGCTCGAGTTCTGCCGCGTTCTGTACGATTTCGCACCGGCAGAGCCAGCGGTTCCTGGTGTAGACATGGAGGTCAAGAAGGGTGACCTTGTCGCAGTCCTGTCAAAGGCTGACCCACTCGGCAACCCTTCAGAGTGGTGGCGCTGTCGCGCCCGCGATGGCCGAATCGGCTATCTACCTTCCACTTTCTTAATGGTTGCTCGCAAACCCGGCCAGCCAGAGCCGCTGGCAATCAAGAATGGTCCCGAGACAAGGACCAATTCCCTCAGCAGTGTCATGTCTGCACCAGCCGCCGTCTCAAATAGCAAGCTTCCTGCCGGGAAATCTGGCGATATCACTGCCGATAGCTTTATGAAGTCTCAGTTCTATTCTTAGAAGGGATTTGGACGAAGTTCTGTACGCGATGCTGGTACCGATCGGAGGTTTAGCCCTCCTGCACCTGTGGCTGAGAGGGACGAAACTAGCCGCGAGTCCAAGGACAGACTCGCTCAGAGCGAGTTTGATCCTTTGGAGGCTGAAGCCCGTTGCTGTCGCAAGATGTCTGCCGTACATGGTTTGCGGCGCGGGCGCAGTTCAAGCGCCCCCCCTTTCATGTCTGTGTCTGTTGTCAGTTGTATCAATGACAAGGGAGATATGATGGCTGCTGAAGCTAAGAGGTTAGGGCAGGATTTCGACCTCATACAGGCTGAGTGGAAATCCTTGATTTCGGAGCTAGTTATGTTCGTATCAGATGTGAGGAAGTTAGATATGGGGAAACCAGATACAGTGATGGGGATGGGCCACGGTGGCTCGGCCCATGGCCCATTTCCTAGTACAGTCTATTCGTCCGAGCTCGATTCCGGCGACGACCACTCGAAGAACCTTCTCCCAGCCTTTGCAGTGGCTCTGGGGAAAGAGAACATCCCAGAATCCGGTAACGCGTCGAGGGGGAAAATGGTTAATTTTGGAGCTGCGGGCGATTATAAGAATAGCGTGGCTTTTCGAAGAGCTCTTCCGGCCATTATCGCTCGCAAGCCTCTGACCTTCAGCGAAGGAGAAAGCCTGATGAGCGGAGAGTCTGGGCGACAGGCCTCTGAGCCGACATGGAATTTCCCCAGCTATGGGGTGGTGTTAGACCAAGATAGCGACATACTTTCAAAGCAGAGTACCAAGAAGAGGATCGAGATGTGGCTCGTGCATATGCAGCGCGAATTCGACAAGCACCCTGTGATCAATGAGCCTCCGCCTATTTCTAAGTCAGACGATGAGGACATGGCAGATTGGGAGGACCTCGACGAGCCGTCCAAAGAAAACTTCATGGTCACGCCAACTCCGTCCGAGGTTGCGCTGGGGACGACGGTTCCTCGCAACGATGGCGAGATATCACATTCTGGCCAGAGGCTGTCCGGCCAGACTGCCGCAGAATATGCGGATATTGATGGCAGTCACTTTTTTGAAGCTTCTTATGGGGACCCGCGTCCAGATAAGCCTCGCGCGGCAATGCTTTCCACATCCAATAGGCCCTTGTTTGATGCAATACCGGACAGCGGCAGGGGGAACATAGGATCGGAAACCGGTCCTAACATGGTCCGACTTCCTTCTTCAAGATACTCCGTATCTGATGCGGCGACGAACACAGGCGAAGAGCGGGGCTTGCCAGCGAAGCCTCTTGCTACATGCGACAATCCTCTACACGATGGGACGAAGCCTAGACATCATATCGGCTGGCCGCCAGTCAGTGCCGAATTCGAGACTCACCAGGTTTGGATCGAACCCCCCTGAAAGCTCGGCGTCTGCACGACCGTCCTCCGACGTACGCGCGCTTGGAGGAGTACGCACGGTTCCTCAAAGATGAACCAGCGGACGACAGGGCTTATTCGGCATCGCCGATACGCCGGGCTTTGCCGGTGCTAGCCCGAACGTCAGTCCGAGCCTTGAGCAGGGGGAGGCGGGCAGGGAGAAAATCTTGTCCTGATCCTTGAAGACGAGAAAGACCCTGGTTGTGTTGCCGACGTGTTGAAGTAGTGGATGGCATGGTCACAAAAGAAGTGTGTTGGAGTGTTGAAGTGATTGACTAAGTGTAGCTTTCTTGTCCTTGCTCGGACGACCTCACTCCGGTGTCGAGTTGTGGGAGTACTGAAAACAAGAAGGCCAGAATGCTGTTCATGTACTGCACAAGAGGAAATGACCATAGAAGTTTGAAGACACAGGGGATCCTGTTGCGATGTTTTCATTACTTTGTTTGTCCCCTGCTTATCTAGAGTTGACGAGAACATGGCTCTAGGCATTGAGGAAGGGGACGGTTGACGTTTCTGCTACTACCAGGTGGTTGCCCACGGACAGGTTTATGACATTTCATGTTTTCAAGCGATGGTTTATAGCGTTGGGAGAGTATCGCTCATCCCGCATGTTAGAGTAAATAAAGCTCTAGATAAATACATCTTGCCGCCAAGTGCGTGATAAGTTATATAGACCGGCTGCGACAACATCTTGGCCGCTGCGTTGTTTTGCAGCCGGCTCTCAGCTAGTTGCGACTGCGCCTAGTTTCATGCCATTGTTCCAGACCTCATCGTGATGTTGCACAGTGTCCCGATGGCGATACGATTCGAATACGCTACGGCAGAGACAAGGATTGGATGGTGTCATGCGGATCCAGCCGAAACCTTGACATCAGCACTCAAACTGGACCAACTCGATACACCGGGTATGGGGTTCGTAATTATACTTTTATTCGTCCCTGACTGACAGAAGTCTGTCCCAGAAACAGCTATCAACCTCGCGAACAAACACAATTGGTCATCTAGGGGTATTGACAGCAAATATGGCTGGAAAGACCGGCAATATGTATTCCAACCACGTATCCGACACAGTTTCTGTACACTCTGTACAGGAAACCGAATATTTAACCTTCCTAAATCCTCCCTTTAAAGACATCAGATATCATGATATGTAAAACATGGAAATCGAGACATCGACGTACACCCCTCCACACCAACTACCTCTTGAAGTAGCTCTTCTCAACAGTCCGCAGCACAAGGTACGAGATGGCACTGAACGAGAATCCGAGCTCGAATCCGATATCACCGCCATAATCACCCCCAGCGAGCTTGCCGATCGGTCCCGTGAACCACACCTGCGCCATACCGAGCACGGCACCCATGACACCGAACAGGAAGGCGCCGATGGCGGCGAATCCGGGCGGCAGCAGCTTGGGGTTCATATAGTTCTCGGGCTGGTAGCCGCCGAAGCCGCGCTTGAAGACAAAGTGCTCGACGAGCGCGATGCCCTCGTAGATGCTCAACCAGTAGCCGATGACGAGCATGAAGTTTTCAAGCCAGGACTCGAAGTGGTCGTAGCCCGGGATCGAGATGGCGACGTAGACGCAGGTGCCCAGGAAGACCCACACGAAGCGGGGGACGCGCTGGGTCTCCTTGGCCAGGACCTGGAGGGAGAGGGAGACGGAGTAGATGTTGGGGCAGTTGTTGGCGATGATGGACAGCGCGAGGACGACGACGCAGAACTCGCCGAAGCGGCCGAGAGGCGGGACCAGGACGGTGGCGAGGAGGCCGCCGATGCCAGAGTCGAAGTAGGCGTTGAGGTAGGTCTCGTTGGTGAGGGTGGCGGTCATGACGGCCGCGCCGAGCAGCTCGGTGAAGACGAGGGGGAAGAACAGGCCGAAGAAGGTCCAGAGGAAGATGGAGGTGCGCTTCCGCGTGACGGGTTGGTAGACGGTGTAGTCGGCCGCGTACGAGGTCCAGCCTGTCGCGAAGCCGTAGACGGAGGCGGCGAAGGAGAGCACAGCGCCGGCCTCGGTCTTGCCGGTCTGCAGCGGCAGCATGCTGTTGAATTCTCCCGAGTGGGCGAACTCGCCCAGCACGATGAGGAAGATGATGAAGCACGGGATCCACGAGAAGCGCTCGTAGGTGTGCACAATCTTGTAGCCAAAGAAGCAGACGATCAGTGTCGAGACAGCGATCACCAGGATACCGGCCCAGCCGGGCATGTCGTGGTTGATGGCATTGAAAAGTTGGGCCCCCACAATGACGTTCACGGAGGACCAGCCGAGACAAGCGAGGATGTTGAAAATAGCAACTGCGCAGTATGTTAGACGGATGATTCAGACACCCGAATCTCATGCAAAAGCTACTTACTGAGTTTGACTCCGTAATAACCAAACCAGAAGCGAGAGAGAACCATCTGGCGCAAACCAAATCGCGGGCCGAAAGTCGAGAAGAAGCAGACTGGGAAGATACCCAGGATATTGATGAAGATGATGGTAAGAGCCGAGTCGACAAATCCCAGTCCAAAGATAGGGATAGACAGCGCGCCGATGGCGAAGGACGAGACCACCATGTTGGCCGAGAGCCACTGCTCAGCCGTTAGGGGGGGTTTTGCCAGTCGCGGCGGAAAGACTCAGAGGCTTACCAAGGTGCCGATCTTGCTCATGCCAGTATCGGTGCGCTCGTCGGCCGGCACGCGCTCGATACCGCGCTGCTCGACGCCGAACCTGCCAGCGAATCGCTGCAGCTTACTGTAGATGCCGTCGCCGGCGACGAACTCGTGCTTGTGCACGGCACCTTCGTCGGAGTACCCGACAGCTACATCGGGGTAGGTCTCATCGGGATACTTCTCCGTCGACTCTTGGGCAGACTCTACGTCTGACTTCTTGAAGGGACCCATGGCGCGATGGCGGCAGAGAATGAAGATTAGGACTATATAAAGTCGTATGGGTATCGTAAACCGAGGAAATGTTTCCTCGTTTTGCTCTGACTAGCAGCAAGTGCAGGCTAGACGTTGGGAGCAATGGATGGTGTGTAAGTCCCGAGAAGGGTGAGCAGGGTAGGTCGACAAGGTTAGTGATGCCAACCACAAGCGAGGTTCCTTATGTATCCGAGCTCTAGAGAGTCGACTGCGACTCCAGAGTTTGATCTCGGTCAGCCGAATATAAAGGGTCGGGGGGTGCCGAAGGCAGACAGGAGGGAAATAGCCTTGCTAACCGTGCGGGAGGGTGCGGTCCCGAACGGCTGGAGGTATGGAAGGGGTGTAGGCTCAAGGAGCGAGAGGGAGGCACATCGACAGGATGTGGCTTTTGGAGCTCGCGAGCGGCTTGCGTGAAGATCAAGGAGATTGGTAGATAGGTGACATCAAGGGTTTATGAGATGCGATCAAGGTCAAAGATTGATTCGGGAGTGGACCGCAAGGGTCAAAGTGATAAGCAACCCTAACAGTATCGACAATTGGCCACCCCACACGGGCATAACGCATGGTTGGGACGGACATGACTCGATTCAGGAAGGTGTCCATGTGCATTACAGAAAAAAAGTCGGTGGTACGGACATGTCTCCAGTAGCGTGGCTCTAGAACACACTGCTAAGAAAAAGCTCTCTGTCGCTGGCTCGGATCCACGGTACTGGGTGAGTATGCGTGACTCGCGCCTTGGCGATCTGGTTGACGACCCTGATGCTGCATGTTTCTAGGTATACAGTTCTAATAAAAAGCTTGTATTCAACGTCGTCTCTGTCGACGCCGTGGAGACTTCCCCGTATTCAGCTCGACTACCTACACTATGGCCGAGAGTGAATTCATGCGACTGCCGGTAACCTATCCTGCCTGTGCTTCGAAAATCTCGAGCCGAGGGACGAGCTTGCTCCACACAGAAAGGCCCGTCAGTAGTCGCGATAACCTTGCTACCCGCGCTAACGGACAAGTCTGTGGCATCAAGGATCGAGGGCCTTGGTGGGGATATGAATGTCTCGGTTGGAAGCTGCTGACTGCCATTCGAGGTTAGTCTTAATGGCTCTCAACTTCTGTACTCTGGTATTAAGTTGAAATAGAAAAGACTGTCATCAGGCGTATGTCGTGTCATTTTGCGCTGTTGCTGGGTCGCACAGCAGAGTCATCGTGTAGCATCGCATCATTCCCTCTCCTGCCTCCCTCCCACAGTGTACCATTCCTGTTTTTTTTGGTCGATGGACGCCGATCATCGTTCGTAAGAGTCGCCGTCGTCATGCAGAAAAAGCCACAATGCTTATCGGTCCTTGGCCCGTGCGCCGTTACCGTCCAAGTGGCGCCCCGAAACGACTGCCAAGATAAGGCGAGTCCCGCGACGCCGATTCGCTGTTGGTGCTTCGCGGGCTCATCAGTCCAGTGTGTAGTTGGGGTTGATAAGAGGGAAGGGATTGCCACAATGGTCGAAATCGCAAACCAATGAGAAGATGACGCTTCGTAATGTGAGAATACCCGGGACACTTCATCCCGGCGTTCTGAGCCATAACATGCCATCCACACCACAGCGACATTGGAAGCTTTGGCCTTGAAACGGGAATGAGGATGAGAGCGGAGGGACGCAGCTGAGAGAAGTGAGAGGCTGGAAGCGGCAACGGAAAGGCGGATTGTGGAGAAGTGCGCCCGGAATCCGCCCGCTTGCGTGCAGCTGCACCACGGATCTTTCCCATTTCAGCCAAGAGGACGAAGCCGGAAGCCGACGTTGGTCCCTGCCTTCCTAAGCTCTCATCCAAGTATGTACATTACTTGCAGCTCGTGAGATTCAGGGGCCAACGTCGCGATGGTTTCTCCTGTGTTTACTTCTATTCTATCTGCTACACTTCCACGGTCACAGCATACTGCATATATGCCGGTGCCCATTTCCTCATGTGGAAACCGGGCCTTGAAGTTTCTTTGGACACGGTCAGATGCCATGCATCGAATCGATTCGTGAAACCGCGTGTCACAAGCCACAACCTTAAACAGAACAAGCGCAATTCTCCAGAGCCGACAATGTGTCGATATGAACGCGTTCGGGTAGTGGCAATAAATTCGGGTGGCTGCCGTACTACGTTATACATTTCCGAGTGGAGGCGAGAGCCTCCCTCTTTCCTACTGTTGACTCGGCGCAAGTTCTCACGAACACCTCCTGGTGCCGTCATACGGTAGGTTCGACCTGGAATGCAAGACAGTGGGAAGTCAGGAGCTTGTTGCAACCCCATCCTTCGGTGGAGATTGCCATGATTCTCTCCCTGGATACCCGCGATTTACCACTCCGCCTTGGCCCTCTTGCTCAGGCAAAAGACACGATCTCGGATCTTATGTTGACGACACCTTCTCCCACTCTGGATAGGCCATCTTCCTGTCACAAAGCTCGTGGCCCGTCACGCAATGTATGGCCAAACACTTTTCGAAACACGTCGTTGATACTACTCAGGCGCCCGCACAAGGCCCGAAACGGAGTATATGACGCGTTGGACTGCCTTTCTCCTTGCCTGTCCATGGCAACTCTTTTTGCACAACACCCGTGTGGTTCCTCTAATTTCTCCCTGGTGTACCCCAGAGACGGGGCCGATTAACCTTCAGCCTCAATCTCGTAGCTGTTGGACTTGTGCTTCGGCTGGAACTTGAAGTCGGGATGTGCAGGGCCTAGGAACATCTCGCTGTGATCATGTTAGTCAACCTCTCGCGAGATGATTAATTCTACGTACCTGATTTTGATCCAATCCTTGTAGTTGTCGCTGGCAAGCAGAGTCTCAAGATCGTCTCTACCGCGGTAGGCCGGCGCCCGGTCGTTCAAGCTCGGAGGAAGATGTTCAAGGAGCCCGATAGGAATGTATCGACAAGAGAAGCTGAGGAACTCGAGCAGGAAACGGCGAGTGTATCCAATGCCCAGTTCGTCCGAACCCCAAGACTCGAGTCCGTATCGGCAGAACTTCTCGATGTACGTCAGCCGCTCAGCCGCTGACTTGTCTAGGTATTGCCCCTTCTCGATCTCCTCAAAGATCCATGGCTTGATAATAGCTCCTCGACCGATCATGACGCTATCGACCTTGGCTTTATCGAGATGCTCAAAGTAGTCGACGTGAGAGTAGCAGTCTCCGTTGCCCAAGAAGAACATTTTCCCGCCGGTAATGTTCGCCAGGGTGTTCTCTTCAGCTTCTCGAACGGTGTCGGTGAGGTCATCCTTCTTTTCATGGTAGGACTTGATCAGGGCTGCGCACTCAGCAATATAACCCCAGTCGGCGGACTTGGTGTACCGCTGGGCTCGACTGCGTCCATGGAGGGTAATGGCAGCGCATCCAGGGGCTCCAAGCAAGTCGCGCGAGCCTGCGCTACCAAAAGCGAGACGGTCAATGAGCTTCAGAGCGGTTGGCTTTCCGTCCTTGACACCCATCCGGATCTTGGCCGTGATGGGAACCTCGCCCGACACGGCATTCATGCCCCGAATCATGCGCTCAAGCTTGGACGGGGAGTCCATCAGAGCCGATCCGGCGCCCGAGTTAAAGACCATGTCGATGGGGCAACCGCAGTTGATATCGATGAGCCGAAGGTGAGGCAGGAAGCGGGTTAGAGCCTCAGCGGCTCTGATGGCAATCCAAGGCGCGTGAGCTGCTATCTGTGCACCAAACTTGATATCCTTTGAGTTGTCATAACCAACGACTGTCTGGGCTGTCGGGGAGACGCGAGGCGGCACAAGTTCGGATTCGTGTGCTCTCATAACAGACCAGTCCGCCTTCTGTCCCTGAATGAGAGGCAGTCCCAGCGCCATCTCGGAATAAGTGATCTGTGCTCCAAAATCGACACATAAGCGCCGGAATGGTATGTTGCCCTGAGTTGTGAGAGGTGCGAGCACGGGTGTCTCGCGACCGAAGTATATGCGTCGCTTTTCCGAGGGCTTAAGCGGAGGCTCAACGAACTTGGCTCGGTATTCCTCCATGGCCTTGACCTCCTCATCCTTCTTCAACTGGTGACACCGGTTGTAGACTTCTATGTCCTTCTCCAGCCACTTGATGTACTTGTCGGACTTTTCGAGGACGACTTTCTTCCTGCTCAGTGCAATTTTGTCCTGAGTGGGGACAACGTTGACGATTCCTGGAAACATTTCGTCTTCCTCCCCATTGAACTCGGCCTTCTTGGTCGGCTCCTCAAGGAGCACCAACTCCTTCCGGCCATCCTCTCGCTCGATTTCCTGCATGTGGCTTTTGACAAAGCGGCATCGCCAGCCAGAGAAGCACCGGCCGTAAAGCGCGAAGATAGGACATTTACCTTGGAAGGTGTCAAGATCTCCGCGGCGACCGTCCGCCAGGTACTTTCGTAGATCATGCAGGGCGTTACACTTGTCACCCCTTGGACATTCTCTAGGCGAGAACTCGTTGTTGTGGGCACGGGAATTGCAGAGGCGCAGAGTGTCTGCGAAGCGGCCAAAATCACGCTCCTTGTTCTGGCCCCTCTGCTTCTTCTTCTTGCCCTTCCGCGAGTCACCGTCACCTTGGGCATCACGCGGATCCGGAGCGGTACGACCCTCGGCAGCATCGTCATCAACTTCTTTCTTGAGAATAGCAGCACCATCTTGGCGAGGGTTCGGAATGAGGTACCTGGACTGGTTAGCGCTGATGGTCACGAAACGTCGACGGCTAACGTACTCTTCCTTGATCAATGCATAACCATTGACCTTTTCTCGAGGTTTCTTAATCAGCGGTTCGACGCTTGCAACGGCTCCAGGGTCGAGCTTAACTCTCTTCGCCGCTGGCTCATCGCTTCGACCCGGGGACTCGCCATTGGCCGCGATGTCGACTGGAGGCGCCGGAGCATCATGTGAGCCCATCTTCGTCGATATGAGAGAAGCTTAGTATGAGATGTATTAAGGCTCAAATGAGAAATAAAGTGATCGAATTCGCTTTTGATCACTTGAGCCACAGCGAGTCTTGTCCCGTGGCAACAATCTGCAACAGTGAGGTAGAGTTTAGAGATTCTTTTTAGTGGACCCCACTACGTACTCAGGTACCTTGGTATCGCCAAACTTCCAGCCTTCACGACGTTGAAAGATAATTTACCCACAGCGGGGTCATCTCTGTAAGGTACCTACATACCTACGGTCTGTACTCTGGTTCAAGAAGGACGGGAAGTCTGAAGCGGAAGGCTGGATACAGATAGACGGTACACCAGGTAAGGTATCTTATCCTACCACCGTATTTCTATTTCCCACTTCTCATAAAACTCTGTCGCTGTCAATCGTCTGATATTCTCTCAGCTCGTTGTATCGCTATCTCGCTCTAGGTTTATTGAACAACCGGAAGCTCTACCAAGATGTACCATCAGTTCACCGGCCGGCATCCATTGCTGATGTCTACCTATCTCTTTTCCAAAGACTCAATATCAACCTGAGCTATTGAGCATCAGAGTGAGGACGAGAAATATAATCATCATGATCTGCTACCAGTACTACCAGTACTCCCAGCCTCTCTCCTCAACAATTTGCGGTTCCATTCTTCACCTAGTAAGTTGTGTAGAATTACTGAATACTGCACAGGGCCTCGATCTCGAACCTCAAAAATAAAGTGGGCCACCCGGACGTCAGCAACAGAACACCCTCTTCGTCAAGGCGTTTCATGCAAGGTCCCGCACCAAGACGGGACCGAGACGTCGAGCTGAATGCGACTCCTCCTGAATCCCGTCCTTAATTGACTCTATACCTACTGCACCACTTTCCGTCTCCCCGGCCTGCCTTCTGTTTTGTTTTATTGTCATTCATTTTTATGCGATTTGCGATAATTGATGCCATTCGACCCGCCGATAGAGTATAGTCGCAGTAGTAGGCACGGATTGTCTTGTTTACCTTTGGCTCGAATCTCCGCTATCTTTGATACCAACCATCTTCCATGACCACAGCAAAATTCCACACACTCGATCGTCCCGTCTCGCAATGGCTGACCACAGGTCCAAGACGCCACATTCTCCAGTCAAGAACAAGGTCATCCGTTCACAAAAGATCTCCAACGCAACCTTTCCCACAGACACACAGTCCTCGTCATCCTACGCCGACGAGGCAAGAGACCGTACGCCCCAGATACCCCGCAGCCACACGCCCGGCCATCTCGCCTCCAAGAGCCAGGACCGCCGGCGCAAACCATCCGACTTGACCATCCGCCAGCGGTCGCAGTCATCAGCTACACCAGGCCCGACCAGCAGTAGCGCTTCCCTCTCCGCCAACGCCAGCCAGGCCCCTTCTTCGTCCTTCGCAGCGTCACCGTCGGGACGGTCACCATCCACCAGGAATATCGGTCCGTCACCAGCTTTCTCATCCGCAACAACTCCCAAGTCACCCACAGCGCCCCACATCAGCGACCACCACGATGCCTCCCAAGCCCAAGCCCAACAGCTCCTCCGCGAGAGACAAGACTCCTCCGCCGGCAGCAGCACCGGCACCTCCTCCCGCCGCCCAACCAACTTCCGCTCCACCTCCGCCATAGCCAGCAAGCCCTCTACCGCCGCCCCCGCCCCCGCGCCGGCTGCCGGCCAGAACCCCAAAGCCGTCCGCGTCAGCAGCACCTCCGCCAGTACCCGCACCATATCCTCCTCGCGCCGCACCCTCCTCTCCCACCAACACACCCCCTTCCCGCCCCTCGCCGACCCTCGCACCGCCCCGGACGTCCCCGCCGCCCCTTCCTCGGGCATGTACTGGTCGCGCGCCCCGGCCTGCGGCGCCCCGCACACCTCCCTACGCGCCCACACCACCACCCTGATAGGCTCAAACGTCTACGTCTTCGGCGGCTGCGACAGCCGCGCCTGCTTCAACGAGCTCTACGTCCTGGACGCCGACGCCTTCTACTGGTCCCGCCCGCACGTGGTGGGCGACATACCCGTCCCCCTGCGGGCGATGACCTGCACGGCCGTGGGCAAGAAGCTGGTCGTGTTCGGCGGCGGCGACGGGCCGGCTTACTACAACGACGTCTACGTCCTCGACACGGTCAACTTCCGCTGGTCGCGGCCGAGGATAGTGGGCGACAAGGTGCCGAGCAAGCGCCGCGCGCACACGGCCTGCCTGTACAAGAACGGGATCTACGTCTTCGGCGGCGGGGACGGGGTCAGGGCGCTGAACGACATATGGAGGCTGGACGTCAGCGACACCAACAAGATGTCGTGGAAGATGATCTCGGCCCCGCTGGCGACGGAGGACATGGGGCCTGCAAAGGAGCACCAGCGGCCCAAGGCGAGGGGGTACCATACCGCCAACATGGTGGGGAGCAAGCTCATCATCTTCGGCGGGTCGGATGGAGGGGAGTGCTTCAACGATGTGTGGGTGTACGACGTCGACTCGCATGTGTGGAAGGCGGTTAGCATACCGGTCACCTTCCGGCGGCTGTCGCATACGGCGACGATTGTGGGGAGCTATCTGTTTGTCATCGGGGGCCACGACGGCAACGAGTACTCGAATGATGTGCTGTTACTGAACTTGGTGACGATGCAGTGGGATAAGAGGAAGGTGTACGGACTGCCGCCTAGTGGCCGGGGATACCATGGCACGGTGCTGTATGATAGTCGGTTGTTGATGATTGGCGGGTTCGATGGCAGCGAGGTGTTTGGCGATGTGTGGATCTTGGAACTTGCTGTGCATGCGTATTATTCGCAGATCAGCCATTTTAGTATAGAGGTCTGATCATCTTGTCGTTATGTAGGGGAGTGTATATGATATGTTTACGGCGGCTGCTTGTTGAAGAAAAGGATGGAGGCGAATAACTACGGATGCCTGGGCCTTATATCTGAGGCGTACCTTATGGATTGCTTTTCTGAGGGGAAAAGGAAACAGATATACGGGACGACATAGAGGGAGGTCTGATGATCTGTCATTTGTAACTCAAATCTATGAATCATGACTCGTCCATTTGTATACCCTCTGCTTGATGTGTGTATAACGGAGCTCAGCTCTCTTCACTTCATCCGATGTTCATCATAAGTGACGCTGTCGCCCAAACACTAATGCAAATGCTTTGCATTACTCAGACACCAAGAAACCAAAGAAAAAGAAACGCCTGGCGAATGCAATTTTAAAATATAGTAAGGGGAGCTCCGGCCAACAGCAGCGTTGGGTTTTTGTTAGGATATCGTACACGACGAGCTAAGCATGCGCGGTGGTGGCACATAATCTCGAAGCGGCCTCTGGGGGGTCCTGAGTCAGAACCCACGCCGCTCGCACTTCGACAAGCCGAAGCAGCTCTTTCAGTTGGTGGTAGAGGGGGCGACGGCATCCTTCTCGTCCGCCGCCTTGCCCTTTGGCTCGCTTTGGTTCTTGGCCGCCAATCTGCGCTCCTCGGCAGCAACCATATCTGGATATTCAGTTAGCGAAAGTTCAAGTATATATGTGGCACGTGGTATAGTGGCACGGGCGACTTACCCTTCCAGAGATCCTGGCCCTCGTACTCCTCCTTGTGCACGCGCTTCTCGATCATGTGCTTGTGCTCGGGATCTTTAGGGTCCACGACCATGACGGACTCCCACCGTCCCTTGCCGCTCTTGGCGTCGGCAGTCTCGAACGCGCCGGCAGCCAGGATCAGCGCCAGCGTCAGGCCCTGGGCGTAGACACGAGCCTGCACGAGCTTCTGGCTTGTAGTGAGGTACCTGTTCCGGCTGACGAGCGTGAATGCAACGGCCATCGAGGCCACCCAGCCGAGACCGACGATGGTGTACCTGTTCTCGCGGCAATAGTCCACGAACCTCTTCCACGACGACTCCTGTTGCCGCGCGAGCTCGTCGGCTCGCTGGCTGGCGTCCTTGTAAAAGCTCATCGGGTCCTTGGCGCGCTGGAAGTTGATCGAGTACCGCTCGGCCGTGATGACGGCACCGGCGGTGGCGGAGGAGGTGACGAGGAATGTACGGAAGGGCAGGGTGAGCGACCGGAAGGCGGTCCAGCGCCTCGAGGCGAGCACCACGCCGGTAAGGCCGAGGGCCATGCTGATGCTGCCGCCGATGAGGCCGCCCTTTATCACCTGGTTGAAGTGGGCCTTCTCCTCCTCTTTGCTGATGACCTTCATTTTGGATGCAGGGTGCTGCTACCTTGATGGGTAGCTACTTATGAGATTGAATGGCTCCTTCTATGAAGTCAAGCTGAAAAAGCTGGAAAAGCTGAAAATGTATTGCGACTTCAGTGTGCGTGCCGCGGGACAATGTCAAACGAAGTCTCCCGTCGCTTGTATAGGTTGTGGGGTGATGAGTCGTATGTTGTCGGCTAGATATGTTTCATTGATTGATGAGATCAGAGCGAGAGCTTGCAGTGAGAAAGCGCCTCTAATGAACCCTTATATTCCGCAAAACTGGATGATAAATTCAAATAGACCCGAGATTCTATGTCTAACTTTGAATTTGGTCGGAGATGCTCTGAAGCAGGAGGAAGCGACGATATTTCTTAGGATGTCTAGAGGCTGTTGGAGCTCCGATATCACGCCATGAAAAGACACTGGAAGAGAACGGTTCCGCGCAAAGTTTCGTGTGATGTCAGCCACCTTTTTTTTTATTTAATCCGATTGATGATGTAACGACCACTGCCGTTGGCGGGTTTCCCGCATTCGCGTTAGTCACCGACCCCGAGCTAATGCCGGGCTTGTTCCGGGTGCACACAGGGGCAGCAGTGAGTTCACTATGGTAGAGTCATGGGTCGTTATTTTGGCCCTGATCCAGTTCTTCAGTTCAGGGTCTTTCCACGGCCAAATAGAGCGGCCTTCCGACTCGGCAGCGGCACGAGATGGCTCGTATTGCCGCGAAGAATGATTAATATTCTTCCTTGCCCTCGCCCTCCCGGACGTGTGCCCTCCCTGCCCATTCCGGGCCTCCTGCTTTCGCCGACACGCTGACTCCAGAGCCCGGATGATTTCGACGATTCAGCATTGCCGCTGCTGGCAGACTGGTATTTATTAGATTCTGACCGTGATTGAGAACTGACTGGCAAGTTCATTCGCCCTCACGCTGATGCAGCTGAAGCACCAATGACAACGGATGAGTTGAGCGCGCCTACGACTCCCAAGTTTTCAGGTATCAATCGCTCTTTCCGAGTAATGCAGTAAAGCTGGTCGCCGGCAAAAGTCGCCGCGGAGATGATGGTTCACCCCGTGCCGGTACATCCGTATCAGCTGGTTACCTCGACCGCAGTCGGTGCAAGAGTGCCGTGGTTGATCACTCAGTGTCTCGGTGAGCCCTCTCGGTGTGGCATATACATGTTTGCTTAGGTAGTTCACCATTTCGGGGACCTTTCCGTGATGAGAAAACTCTGACGAGATTCTTTGTCTATTGTTGCATAGTACATAGTGCACGCATAGCGTACACTTCTGAGTAGCTGGCGCTTATGCAGGCTTTGACGCTATCTCGGATTGGAGCGCCGTGGCCAGTGCCGCTTACCTCATAGCGACGTTTTACCAGCACCATGGTGCAGCCGTTGAATCCAGAAATCTTGGAAGCACCACCTTTCCTCGGCAGGAGAACCTGAGGCAACCTAACCTCGACGGGCTACACTACACCTACACATGTACCCACCTAAGGGTTGGTGTTCCAAGTGGAAGGAAGTACGCAGTCAGGGCAGTGCCACTATTGACCTGTTTGGCATGAACGGCAGTCGAGCGCTAGTCGCTGAAATAGACGGACATGTACCCACTATAGGAAATTCGATCCACGACAGACTTCAGCATCGGGAAGCGCATCATACACGTTCCTAGTGTACAGTGTAATCCTGTTGCAGAACTGGTAGAACGGGACTGCCTCAGGGCATGTGTGGTTAGAGTGTACATATTAGCTGTGTACATTGCAAGGCGCGCGGTATGGCGCTTTGTTTGGCGTTAGAAGCTCGTCAGGGTTGGTTATAAGTTGTAAGGTAGTGAGGGGTGAGGACCTTCCCCACGCTGCCCGCGAAGAGCTACCTTATGTTCCTGTGCCTAGACTTACATGGGCTGCCCTGAAACCTGAATGCGTTGGCGCCAGACAGGTGTCAACATCCCCATGCCTGGTTGAAAGGAAAGTTCATATGTACACTAGGAAGGGGTCACCGAAGAAGTAATCATGACCGCTGCACGCGCAAGAGTGTTTTCAAGAGTCCAAGCCATCTTTGAGTCGCAGGACCAAGACGGCAATGCCGATGGCATGCTAGTTGTGGTCGATCTACACTTAAGCAATGACCCGGTCTTCAACCAAAACACCTCACCCAGGTCAAGGCGCGCATCACTTCCATCTTCAAGACGCGCCGCCCAGTCAGATATCGAGGATCGTAATCCGAGCATGCAGACTGTTGAAATCGTATAGTACGGTGCAGTGTAACCCCGACGTCCAGTTAGCGAAAGCGGTATGCTTTCAGATAAGGACTGGTTGAGGAAGGATAAGGTTGGAAAACATGGCAGGATCACATGTGACTTGCGAGCTAAGGCGGAGATCGAGATGTCCTGCAGAAGTCCATCATCCAGAACTTCGATCAACTTCCTGATACGTGATACGCATCCTCACTAGGGCAACCCGACCATGTCCCATCCACGACAATCAACGACATGCCAGGGCATGGGGGAGTCTTACTAGCTACGCTCTTGCAGGCAAGATGGTGTAGACGCTTGTGCTCTTGTTCCTGGCCCAACCTGATTGTTGCTGGTACCGAATCAGGGATTGAGCACAGGATCTCCTGCGTTGTTCCGCCGCTTCTTGCTGGTCAGTAAACACCACCGGTGACTGGATGGCAATTTACGTTCGATTGCACTTCGACATAGGACGACGAGGGCTCTTGCTGTGCTATGCCGTGGTTGCACACTCTCAATCAAATAACTCCACTAGTAGTGTAGTACAGTACCTATTCTCGAGGTCGAACAGGTAGCCATCAGCAGTCTGGATCGTCGCCGACGACTGGAATTGGGGGGTGGCACTGCCGCCACGAAGGGTGGGAACAGCCATGGTACACTGTGTACGTGTAGTGTAGCTGACCGTAAACAGCTTGGAAGATCCATGTTTCCGGACAAGCTCGAAGCCATGCATGCAGCTGGGAGCGGCAGCACGGTGGAACACTGGAGTCATGCCGAATGGATGCGGGTCCGTCAACCAGTTTCAGCCTGCTGCGACTGCGGTGGCCCATTCCATCCCCAAGGAGAACAAGTCAGGTTTGCGGAGAGTACTCTCTGTGTGGATTTCGGAGAGTTCCTGGGGGCTTTGATGGATGCGCCAGATGGAACACAGCGCACATGTAGTGTAGTAGTATACATTGTATGCGCGCAGACGACTCAAGATGTGTGTTCGAGTCGAGTAGTCTGGGATCGCAGAATCCAAGAATGGTGCACTGGTGCATGCATGTGGCATCCACCGACAGCAACAGGCTCCACCAAGCTGCATCCTTGAATCTGCGTCCATACTGTCTACTGCCTGTACGTGTAAGGTAAATGCAGTGGGTGTAGATTCGGAGCCAATGGAAATGTTTGGCGGTGACCGAGGAATTCTGCCTCACTAATGGTCGGCGACTGTCCATGGTATCGACGATGCTTCAACCCCCTGATAAGAAACACCTCGCTTGGCAAGAGTCTCAATCCAGAGATACTACACGTGTATGTAGGGAACTCTTTACAGTAATTGCCGTGGCCCGTATCGATAGCCATGATATCAAGAGGGTGAGATCTGGAGCCGATGATGACCGACTGCAGTAGCGCGTGTCGGCCATGTTGCTCCGAAGGTACATGACGTACAGATGCGGCGATCGAACGGGGACGACGGCGACAGGGAGAGGACAAGAATACTTCCTCTCAGAGACACCTCCATGTTGGTGACGACCTTTGGCCGACCACGGATGAAGGACACCAAAAGTTGGACTATTGTTTGGTTCAGGAGGGGTCTCCATAGCTGCTTTTGCTTGTTGGAGGATCAGATAAAGTTGAGACTCTGGACCGGTAGTGTAACTGTCGCTAGTGCTACAGTACGTGTAGTGTACACTGCCGTGGTAGAGGTAGCACGCCAACTGCACAGCATTGTGTCACCTGTGGAGCGGGATCTTCCATCCCTGATGATCTTCGCATGCGTGAGTTCGGTACATCCTGCCTCTCTTGGCTAGGGGACAGAATATTCGAGATTCTGCCAGAGACTTGCTATGTTGTGTATGAACCGCCTGTACGTGTACGTTTAGATACGTCCTCGAAGACATAGCTCGCAAGAATCGCCTACTGGACTTCCACAGTTTACGTGTACATTGGCGTCCAGTAGGGATTCGGCGACTTTTTATACACCGTAGTAGTGTTTTCCAAGAAATCGAGTAGTCGAGAGGTACCGTACCAAGCATGGGAGGGGAGCGACGTCGTATGTACTTGGGGTAAGGTAGTAAGTGTACACGTACGTGTAGATGATCTTGATGTGTACGTGTAGTGTATGCCGTCCCCTGGTTGCAACTGGAGTTGACGAGATGACGGAGGGAGCCACTGGCGATGTGTGGGCACCATCATCTTGGGCATGGGAGATGCGCTGAAATGAGCTAGGCTGCTCTTGGCATCGTGCTGATACCGTACACTACACACTACACATACACTAGTAGTACCCCCCATTCGGCCATCGATGCTTTGCCGCACATCACTCATGATTGATGATTGACATGGATAGAATAAGGTTAGGCCGTACATAACAAGTGATTCAAGAGAAGGAGCCATCCATTTTAACATCATGATGGTCCAGGGCACGCAGACTACCATTGATCGGATCTGCAATGAGCTTTAATACCCGTGTGCATCCTGGAATTGATGTAAATTGTCTCTTTTCGACATTCTCAGAATTCCTCTCTTTTGATTCCTGTCAGTCTTCATTGCAACCGTACAAGGTACCACATTACCTTACCTGACTTATTGCCTTCCCACCCCAGCCAACATCTTTTACACCGCCTTTACCGCACACGGGCTTGTCGCAAGGACAGTCAGTCGTCTTCTAAAAAATACCTTTTGGCAATCTGGATCAAACCCGTCACGAGTCATTACCGGCACCTGTCTACCTACACTAAGGTACCTCTACAGCTAATTCCAGAAGCGGCTTGCATTCACGTACCACAGTATTCGTTTGTGGCGACGTTCGCGGCCGAACCCACTGTATTATTAGTCAGAGAAGTACTTTACGGTCTCGTACTACCACACCAGATACCCAGGTACCTGGCCTGGCTGGGCTTACACGCGTCCAATTCCCGCCCAAGCAAATCCCAGCAAACGGCGAAGCGGAAGTGCTCTCGGCGACTGGCCGGTGAGACCGTACCAGACGAGTAAACGGCTCCAAGACAGTCATTTTGCCATCCCTCGGGACGGGAGGCAAAGCTTCACAAGGCAGCCAAACGCCTGCGAAAACAAGCTGGACATCGTCCAGAACCCCTCTCATCGCTGTGTCCCCTCCCTCTCATTGTTGCTTGATTGCATCAGGAGTACACTCATAAATACCCTGGTGTTCAAGCAGCCAGTCAGCACACCAAAACCATTCATTCGTTCAGCGCTATTACCTTGGCCACAAGGAAGCCCCGTCAATCCTTAACATGAGGACCCCCTGGGAGTGGTTCGGTAATACCAATACCAGTGCAAGTCCTAATACTACTGAGGATCCGCCATCAGGGCGGAGCGGTGCCGCTAGCTCGAGTACCAGTTCCAGGTCCAGCAGTTTGGCACTAGACCCCCCAAATAATTGTTATCGCGCATCTCCGTCCGCTTTCGACGACCACCACTTCACTTCCCATTCACCATCCTCGCTTAGCTCGCTGCCGTCACTTTCACCCTCTCCTCAGCCCGCCACCCCAAAGTCAACCGACGACTGTGGTCGCGCAAGCCTAACAACATCCAATACCACTGCTAAACCCATCGACATCGCCACACCGACTCGCGCTTCCTTCACAG
Organism: Coniochaeta sp. PMI_546; assembly: GCA_021432605.1. Classification (NCBI taxonomy): domain Eukaryota; kingdom Fungi; phylum Ascomycota; class Sordariomycetes; order Coniochaetales; family Coniochaetaceae; genus Coniochaeta; species Coniochaeta sp. PMI_546. The sequence goes on along the minus strand of MU271149.1, from coordinate 752,812 downwards.
GGACTCCAGCAGTGCGCACCCTGTCCGACGACGATCTCGACACTTACATCGACCTTGACGCCGACATGACCGCCGGCCCAAACTTCGACTCGGCCATGGGCCGCAGTCGCCAGGACTCATTCGTGAGCGCTGGGCCCAAGCCTATCTCCATGATCAACCCAAACCGCGACCAGTCATCCCGCGGCCGTAGAGAGAGCCTTGCTGGCAGTATGATGGGTGGCATGAGCTGGGGAGGCATATCAGTTGGCAGCTTTATCAGGGACGAGTAAGTGCAATGTTTCTTCATCTTCCCTGTCATCCGGCGTACGGGACGACAACAGTGCGCGTGCTTCCGAACTCTTTGTCTCATCCCGTGTGTCTCGTTTATATCCTCAGTCGAGTCTCCCCGAAATCAACCATGGCGCATGGCTAATCGTATGTTTTCTGGGAAAACAGCATATTGATGGCTGGTACCTCGCCGTATATGACGCAGCAGTCACCCTCATTCCACTCTTCGTCCTATATTCCTAAGCTAGAAGCCAACTTTATGCGCGATTTCACTTGCTGTGATCGCACGTGGCCCACACTTCACGACCTGCTTCAGCATTATGAAGAGAACCATACTCAACCCAACTCCCAATCGACAAAGAACTTCTCGGCCTTTGATCAACCCAGTACTCGTGCGCCAAGCGCACAGCCGGGTCGCACGACTCCGTCTGTCGCCTCGAACCAGAATGGCGCGCCGCAAATGCAAGGGTTCCAGCAGGGTCCCCAGGCTGGCACTGGAACTACCCAGGTCGGAGTCGGCGGGTTCCATCAAATGATGCGACAACCGCAACAGCCATCAACGCCGGTGTCCCAGAAAACGACCTCTATGTCGCAGATGAATGATGATATGGACGCCGTTGGCGAGATGGAAATGGACGATCCTGTGGGTCCGTTAGACTTGGACGACAGCCAGCGCACTATCCAGCAGACCAGACAACTGTTCGGTCAACAGCAACGGCCTCAGTTGCATCTGAACAGCTCTGGTCTTCCTCACCAGGCCTTACGGACATCTCAGCCTACCACACCTGCAGCTGCCAGTTTCGGTTTCCAGAACAACCCGACCGTATCTTCTGTCAACACACCGACCTTATCGACTCAGCAAGGGCTACCGCAGCAGTTTGGTCAAGATGACGCCACAGGTGACTTGAACGACCTCGGTAACATGCCTCTGAACATGAATGGCAATGGCTTGGGGTTCAACTTTGCGAATGGCAACGGACTTCTGGGTATGGGCACCATCGACGACCCAGCGAAGCGGCTCTACAGCCCCGGAGGAACTACTCCTGTGGTAAACCAGAGACGCGTGTTCGAGCAACAGATACAGCAGCAATTACAGCAGCTTAACCTGGATCCCACACAATTACCTCCTGGTACAGACCCAGCGCTCCTGCTTCAGCACATGACGGCTCTGATGATGCCGCCTGTTGAGGAGCCCAAGCCCTTCAAGTGTCCCGTTATCGGATGCGAAAAGGCCTACAAAAACCAGAACGGTCTCAAGTACGTTGACTTTGTGATGCACTCACGCTGTTGCCTCAACTGACATTATCTTCTAGGTACCACAAAACGCATGGTCACACAAGCCAGCAACTGCATGAGAACGGCGATGGTACGTTCTCCATCGTTAACCCGGAGACGTCGGCGCCCTATCCTGGTACTTTAGGCATGGAGAAAGAGAAGCCTTTCAAGTGCGATGTCTGTGGCAAGCGGTACAAGAACTTGAACGGCCTAAAGTATCATAAGCAGCATTCGCCAATGTGCGATCCGGAGACGCGGTTGCAGCAGCAAAATGCCATGGCTACGATCGCTGCTCTGAGCCAGCAGAATGCTCTCGCCGGAATGAATCTCGGACTACCATCGCATGGCTTGCCAAACATTGGCGAAGATTCCATGTTATAATATCGATGACAGCTTCACTCTTGGACTCGACCACAATCATCTCTTTATCTCCTACTCCTGGCCGGCAATCTGCATTCTACCAGCATCTCGACGGCGTTACGGCTCAGCATCTTTGCATTGATAATGCCGGACGATACCCGCGACCGCGCTCGCCTTACCAGCGTTTACCGATTCTTGAGCTTAGACTAAGACTGATACCCCATATATATCTCTACGACCTGGTGGCGACTTACCCTTCAACAGGCCGCTGTGCGGTCCTCTTCTGTCGAGAAATCGATCAGCAACACTGCATATATCGACTACACCATCCATGGCATCCTCTATTCCGGGGTTCCTTCTGCCCAGACAGCTTCTGTCATCGGCTGACCGACTCCGGCCCACTCCCGCCTGAAGCCATGCTACGACACCAGAAGACTTGAACGTACAAACAATTGTCTCCGGAGACGAAGATACGACGTAGACAGGGAGACCGGAAGCTTCGGCGTGGCCCTAGGGGAAAACGCTCGCAATCTTGAAATGGCTGCATCGCTCATTTTCCTTTAATCATAATAGGTCTCCGGAAGTTTCGACCGTCTGTCTACTTGCGGAGGGGGGGCCTGCCATAGCAAGAAGGGTTTATAGACGGTGTCTCTCTTTCTCTTTCTTTCGTGTATTTTGCCTGTTTTGGCCCCTACCACTGCAAGTTGGAGTTTCGTTCAATCCAGTTGAGGAGGTGCCGGGCTTTTTGTAAACGGGAGGGAAACTGGCGTCTGACTGTCGAAAAACTCTTTTATCGTTTTGCTCCATGAAGTGCTTTTCGTTATTCTTCCTTTCCCACAAAATCTGCGGCGTTGCTTTGTTGGTTTGGCAAAAGTGTTTTTCATGATTTGATGTGACAATAGACGGGGATCTTGTCAGATCTTGTCGGCCAGGTAGCAAAAATGCGAAGCATGTGATGAACGTGAGCTTTTTCGGTCCCTCTGTTTTCAGGCCGGTCGTGAAAACTAACGTCTCCTGTCGTATGTCAATCGTCTGTTTGACTGCTCGTATGGAAACTCCGGGTCGTAACAACCTGGTTGAAAGGGGCTACCCGCGCTGGTGAGGGCCAGGCCCGGATGCGACAACGACACTACTAATACGACAAGAGCACGATAACATTGCAGCACGGAATGTCATAGGATTATCTTACACAAGATGACGGTGTTTTGCCAGTAGCTCACATCGAGCCATCACGAGAATATGTGCCAAGTAGAAACGCCCTCAGTCAAGTTAAGGTTAACGCCTAGAAATCTTACCATCATAGCCAACAAAGTCTAATACCTCCAGCCCCTCAGCCTTGCAAGTATACCGAAACAAAACGCCAGCCAAACCCTCTTGCCTAGATCCCTGTAGCTGAATAAGGTACTCGCTACACGCCGACAGCTTAGCGAGGTAAACCCTTGAACACCCCGGCCACCCAGCGCTAAGTGACAGCAACGTAAACACAACAAAGACAGTGGTATCACTAAGTCATTTCCATACCCTCATCATCGTCAACGTCATCCTCCAGCATCTGTGTCTGGCCCGAGCTGATGCTCTCTTTCCTCCTCGCCACGTCGGAGCTCTCCCCGAACCGCCCGCCCTCCATGCTGAACATGTCGAGCTCCTCGCCGCCCACGACGCGGCCCTCCATGTCTATCTCCTGCGACAGCTCCACGAGCGCGTGGCGCGGTAGCTTCAAGAAGCCGGAAGTGCGCACGATGCGGCCCCAGTGCGTGAGACAGTACTGCGCGGCGCGCTTGCGCAGCCACTCCTCGCTCGCCAGGCCGGCGCAGTACCAGATGATACAGGCGTGGTCGACGTCGAGCTCTTTGCTGAGCCGGTTGACGCAGAGGAGGCGGAGGTGAGGGATATTGTAAGTGTTAGACATGACCAGCAGGCCGGCAACGTCAGACAGGTCGGCCGTGACATGGTTGTCGTCTGAGCCGTCGTCGGACACTGGGTCAATGCGGTCGGTGTAGAGGAAGTATAGGAAGGCTTTGACGACGCTGTAGGGCTCGGGGATGTGCATCTTTTTGGTGTGGAACTCTGCCATCTGGCTGGACCAGAGGCGAGCGAAATGTGGCCATCGGGCTTGCAGGATCAGGCGGTGCACGTGGATGGGTTGTGAGGTTGGGGCGTCCGGTGCCAGCCAGGATTGTCCCGAGCCAGACTCCGCCGAGTGGACAAGAGCTGAGCCAATAATATCTTCGTCATCGTAGTCATTGGATAGGGCGGTGATGATGAAATCGGTACCGCTGCCTGTCTCGGGCGGTTGGTTGAACAGCTTGGATAGGTCAGCTCCAAGGCCCTTTGATGGCTGTTCAATCAGTCGCAGCCGGGATGAGGGTCGGTGGTCTAGGTCTGCACGCGATTCCGAAGTCATGTTGTTGCCCAAGAAGCCATAGCGCCTGAGATCGATTTCCATGATGTCGGACAGGTACTCCTCTAGTCCGCTGCCGCCAGGTTCGACTGAGAACGGGTCTACCGGGCAGCCAAGCAGCCATGCCTTGGTTCCATCGTCGTTCATTGTGCAGTAGTGCCACCGATAGCCCGACTTGAATATCTCACGGCCTTCTGCCAGTTTCTGCCATCGCAGCGTGCCCAGATCCAGGGCAGACAGAGAGCATTCCTTGGAAGTAGTTGCAGCCGAAGGAGTGACGAAATCCAGAAGTGTTCCGGACGAGTAAACGTGAAAGTGTATCCCCTGCATTTGTGATGGGATATTGGGTCCGCCGACGAATCTCAAAGCGGAGATAGCTCCAGGCGCCGGTGGGGCGTAGTTCTTCATGAGGAAAGATGGTGGGTTCACCTGAGCTGTCCTGGAGTTGGCGGCATAGCCAGACGCACCGACTGCGGGCGATGAGCCCGCGTTATATGCTGGCCGAGGGGATGTAGGGTTCCGACTGAGGCCAGGACGTTCGAGAGATCCAATGTGTGGAGGGGAGTCAAACGCCGGGCTGCCTTTCAAGTCTAGCCACCAGATATCAGAGACCTTGTCCATATCCTCGCTTAAGCCTCCATAGACCCATACGCGATCTCCCCAGATATAGGCTGAGTGATCGAACCTCCCCACGAATCGCCATGCCCGAGACCAGGTGAACGTCTTCAGATCAAGATAGCATATGTCCTCCAACACATAGTTGTCATGACCTGTTATGCCACCGACGATGAACAGTTTGTCTTCGTGCAGCACTGCAGCATGCCTTGCCCGCCCCTTCGGTATCGGCCCCGAAACTTGTGGCTGCGTCCAGTGCGCCGTTTTCAGATCGAATATTATCAGGTCTGAAAGGTAGGTTCGGTGCTCATTCTCGCCGCCGAATACAAGCAGCTTGTCACCCTTGTAGAGAGTCGCAGTATGTCCTATCGGCAGATTATATTAGCACGGGTCGCGTACAGCGCAGACAGGGCGACGCTTACCCATCCTGACGCCTGGAATGTCCCCGTAGTTATCCACGAGACTCCATTGGTGGCTGACGAGATCGAGTTTCAGAACGTGATTATACACCTCATCGGTGTATTGGTCGAAGCCACCAAAGGCATATATCTGGTTGTTGCCGCAGTACGTCACCGAGGCGTTCACCAAGCAGGCCGGCTTCTGCCCAAGGGTGCGGGTGACCTTTGGACGATACCCATCCATAGGTACGCGATTCTTCAAAGGAGAGTTGGGCATGATGTAGGTGTTGTTTGACGAGGTGGTAGAAGCCGGGGTTGCGCTCTGCTGGTGGTTGAGAGATGACAGGGCCAAGGACTGGATGGTGTTTGTGCTCGTGGCTTGCGGAGGCCCGCCAAAAAGAGACGAGCCAGTTGCTGGAGTTCCGGGTTGAGCCATGGCTGCAGTTTGGATAAGAGGCCGTTTAAAGTGTCATCGCAGCAAAGGACAAGAGACTTGATGATCTCTTGGTCAGACTGAGTCGATAGAGATACTGCCCGTCTGCTATTTATCGAAAAGGAAGTTGCGACGTTGATCTCAAGGTGTGATGAAAGGGAAGGAAGTCCCTCCGAATGGAACCCGCAATTCATTGGACGAAAAGGTTGCCGCTGCCGAGACTTCAAACTTTGGCTCAAATGACGCTAGTGCAGTAACGGCCTAGCTCATGAATGACGGAGTGGAGACAGAAGTGGAGGTCGCGGTTGCTCGGGGAACATTGACTGGAGTAAACAATATAAATCCATCTCAGGAGACACCTTGACTGTCTGCCTTTTCCCTTCCTCATTCTACCATTCACACCTCTCTTCCGCAACCATCCAAAACTCTCCTCCTCCTCTGCTTTTTAAAGCATCATCAAGCCTGTCGCAAGAACCTGCAAGTCCATTAGATCATTTCGCTCTAGCAGCCATTTGATCGCCCCACCGACGTTGTACCGCCGTTCTTCGTGAAGGCTCTTTCGTTCATCGAACACACCAACAGAAATACTAACCAATCCAGGAACCATTAGCTTGAGTCTCTTGGAGCTTGTTCGATCATCGAAAGCTCTTAATTACTCCTCATCCTCTCGATACATTAAGTTGGACTTCGAAAGGAATCATTACTGTCAGCATCAGCATTCATCATGGCTACTGCAGTATCAACCCCCCTCAAAAGCCACACCGGCCTCTTCTCCACCCGTACCGCTGGCGGTCGGATGCCCCTTACTCCGTCTCCACGTCAGCGTGTCTCTACGACTGTATCGGCCAACCTCAACTCTTCCCCGTACACACCTGAGAGACAGTCCGGCAATGACGGCCAAAGGGTGTCATCCAAGTCCATCTACGGTGGAAACCTCTCTGCACACCTCGCCAAGTCGAGCTCAAAGGCGGCTCATCGCGATTCGCCCAAGTCAAACATTGCCCGCAGTGTTGCCACTCCACGGAGAGCCCTCGAGCTTGGTGTCTCAGACTTCACTTTGACTGGCACCGGTCATCACAACAAGACTCCAGCAAGCACGAAGTCAAAGAAGGCTCCCCTGAAGCAGAAGTCAACCAAGACGACCCTATCATATGCCGCTGATCGGTTCATCCCCAACCGTGGCGCAAGCTCTGCCATCGCCAACGTTGGTTCCGGGAAGCTGGACCTCGCAGACAAGCAGCGTCCCAAGACAAGCAGCGGTGACGCCTCTGCTGTTCTTTCGGGTGCTACGGATGATGCTATCGCTGCTCTGGAAGGACTGAACATCAACGATGACGATGCCGAGACCTACTCACGACCGTCGCCGAACACTGTTGCGTACCAGGATTCCTTGGCCAATGCATGCGGCGTCAGCCTCAACCAGCGCATCCTTCAATTCAAGCCTGCTCCCCCAGAGTCATCCAAGCCTATCGACCTCCGTCAACAATACAACCGCCCAATCAAGCCTGCCAATGCAGCCTCGGCCCAGTTCCGCCGCCGCGTAGCAACAGCTCCTGAACGTGTCCTGGATGCCCCTGGTCTGATTGACGACTACTACCTGAACCTCCTCGATTGGAGCTCAGGCAACCAGGTCGCCATCGGCTTGGAACGTAACGTGTACGTATGGTCTGCCGATGAGGGTAGCGTCAGCTGTCTGCTCGAAACTCCGGCAGATACCTACGTCAGCAGTGTCAAGTGGTCCGGTGACGGCGCCTACGTCGGTGTTGGTCTGGGAACTGGTGAAGTCCAGATCTGGGATGTCGCTGAGCAAACCAAGATCCGCAGCATGTTCGGTCATGACACCCGTGTTGGTGTCATGGGCTGGAACAAGCACCTCCTGTCTACCGGTGCCCGAAGCGGTCTGGTTTACAACCATGATGTCCGTATCGCGGAGCACAAGGTCGCCGAACTGGTTTCGCACACCTCGGAGGTATGCGGCCTGGAGTGGCGCTCGGACGGGGCTCAGCTCGCTACTGGCGGCAACGACAACCTCGTGTCCATCTGGGATGCGCGGTCACTCTCAGTTCCCAAGTTCACCAAGACAAACCACAAGGCTGCCGTCAAGGCCCTCGCATGGTGTCCATGGAACATGAACCTCCTCGCCACTGGCGGCGGCTCTTATGACCGGCACATCCACTTCTGGAACACCACCTCCGGCGCTCGCGTCAACAGCATTGACACCGGCTCTCAGGTCACCAGCCTCCGGTGGAGCCCCCACTACCGCGAGATTGTCAGCTCAAGCGGCTTCCCGGACAACTCTCTCAGCATCTGGAGCTACCCCACCCTGGTTCGTAACGTGGAAATCCCTGCTCACGAGAGCCGTGTTCTGCACAGCTGTCTGAGCCCCGATGGCCAGATGCTAGCCACTGCAGGTAAGCGATCACCATCCTCAACCGTGCGACTGAGCGCAACTAACAGGAGACGTAGCTGCCGACGAATCTCTCAAGTTCTGGAAGATCTTCGAGAAGAAGCCCGGTGGTGGCGTTGGCGCCGGTGGCGCTGGTTCCTCTGGCAAGGCCGACATGGTCAAGCAGATGACGATACGCTAAAGGACAGACAACAACAACAACCAACCACACATGACAGGCATCGCACTGGTCAGTGTCAGACTACTAACTACAACCAACGGTAGGTATACGAATGGTTCCCTTCTGGCATTCCGGGCTTTGGGTCTTTGTCAATTGGTCGTTTTGAGCGCGGAGTTGGGGAAATCCTGGGACGAATACCCACTCGAGATGCGATTTTTGAAACGGGCTTTTCACGCAAGGAACGGACAGATGCGATATGAAATCTGGCTTGGTCATGGGTTTATGCATTCGCATTGATGATGTCGTGTTGTTATCGCGCTGGTGCGCCGGGTGTTAACTTGTTTTTTGGGGGATGAAGTGAAGGCTACAGTGAATCATAGGCCCAATACAGTGCTGTATCCTGTAGCATAGTTAATCATGTCTCCAGAGGGGCAATATGTTGAAGTCTGCCAGTCGTGAATTAGCCTACTGTCGACCAATGAGTCGAACTTCTATCAGCCCGGACGCCACCAAAGGAGTTCGTATTCGAGATCAGCATTACAGCTAACAACGAGGATTCCGAACCCTCCAGTGCAGCGTTCTACGCCAATGTCCCACTCGAACACCTAGGACTTTCAGCCAGAGATAGGTATGTTCATACTGGCCCTCTGGGTTGTCCAGTTAATAGGTATCTCAACTTCACCTTGTTTCCCGACTTCTTGTCAAGGTTTCTCGAACCCAACTCACGACAGAAAACAGTTCAAGAAAACTCTGAATTGATTCTTAGAATCGTGTCACTCCAAGACGAACAGAGAAACATCATCTGCAACTGCGACGGCTTCCTCGAACGAGTCAAGCTCGTCAAGGCCAACATATTCGTGAAGAGGGTAAGGTACTTCATTTGTCCACTTGCCATCGAACGGGAAGCTGGGTGGGTCCAACTGCTTTTCTTGGCATACCAAGCTGACTAACCCATCTGGCCTTACTTCTTTGCTGGGTCTGTCTGGCAAATCAACCTGCCAAATACAACTATTACCGGCCGAACCACTGTCGCGGCCAACCTCAGAACAGTTGCAACATTACGAAGGACGTCAATCCCGACATCGCATAATTCATCCTACGGTGGCTTCCAGAAGTTCTTTGCTGCCTTCGCGGCGCTGAAGCCGCATGGGGAAGTTAGGTCACTGACAAATCGATCATTTGCCTGCACCTTGACTCGCGAGCATCTCCAACAGTCTGCGTCACCGAACACACCCCAGTCTAGTCAACGCGAAACTGGACAGTGACTACTGCTCTACGCATAGGAGCTAGAAAGACGTAGAGGCCGACGATAGACCCGAAATTCCGGCATAGAAGAAAGGCACGTCTTGCGCCCGAAACCGACGTGCTCGCGATCGCCACCGCCTCCCACGAGGTTCTTTCCGTCCAGCTAGTCACAATGTCGAACCAAAATGTCGGCGCCATTTACGCGCAGATCATTACGGATGTAATCGATTCGTCGCGCGTCGATTTTGAGGAGATGGGGGTTGAGGAGTCGGTACTGGAGGATCTCAAAAAGGTGAGCATTCCGTCAGGGTTTCCGCAGTCGATCCAGCTCTTTTCCTTGTTCTCCGCGCACGCACTGCACCATTTCCAGCCATGTGCGGCACCCAAATCTCCTTCAGTTGCTATTTCAGATCAGGTCGTCTCTGTTTTCGTCAAATTGGCATGATTTTGTTTGTCGCTGAACCCGCGGCGTTGTTGTCGTTGTCACGGTCGTTTCTCTCGCAGATGCGGCTGCCTGGTCATCTCTCGAGAGGGTGGGAAAGCAGCGACTTTCGGGGGTGGGCGACCTGTGCTATATGGGTCTTTTAAGTCTTTCCCCTCACCCCTTCCAGCCCGTCATCCGCACATGCCCGCCATCTCATTGGCTGCTTTAACCCGCGGTCCTCACGTGCGCTGCCAATGTTCCAAAACGTGCACTGCCTCTGGCTTAGCCATACGCTGTCGTACTACGATGGGAACAACAAAGACTCAAAAAGTGAAGAAGTGGTACTAATCCGCAAACGTCTAGGGATGGCAACGAAAGCTCACGCAGCTGAACGTAGCTCAGTTTCCGTGGGACCCGAAGCCTGAGGCGGTTGCTCAAGCGGCACCTGCTCAGCCTGCACCTCAGCAACCACCTGCCGCCCCCAGCTATACACAGGCCCAGCTTAATCCCACCCAGGATGCGCAGCAGCACCTCTCGTTTCCAGGCGGCGCTGTGCAGCAAAACAACGCCAGCAATGGTCCTCAGATCAAAAATGAGCCGGGTTTCGCCATAAACGAACCCGTCATCAAGCAAGAGCCTGGTATGGTGAACAATGGGATGCCCAGTCAGCACCCGGGCTTCCCTGCGGCTCCTGGCCCTGGCGGTATGACCGCTGCACAACGCGCTTCTCAGCAACTCGCTGCAAAATTTGGCCAGAGTGCCAGTGCATCGATTAGTGCCATTCAGAACCAGGCCCAGTATCAAGGACAGCCACAGGGCTACCCCCAATCACAGCCCCAGGCACAGGCTCAGGCCCAGGCCCAGGCACAAGCACATGCTCAGGCTCAGGCTCAGGCTCAGGCTCAGGCTCAAGCTCAGCGCCCTGGCCAGCAACAACAACAACAGCAACAATTGACTCCTCAGCAGCAACAACAGTATAATGCTCAGCAGCAACAGCAATACCGGCAACAAATGCTTGCGCAGCAGCAGCGAGCTCAGCAAGCTGCTCAAGCCAACGGCCAAAATGGAGCGAACAATTCGCAAATGGACGGTCCCTCCGAAGCCTATGAAGGCGTCTTGCTGCAGCGGGACGCTGAAGGTAACCCGGTGGAGATGGGTCGAATGGAGATCGACAGCCTCCTCCACGCGCAGATTGCTTCCAGAGCCAAGCAGATGGAGGGTGGTGGCCTCATGCTTCCCCTTAAGGAGGCTACCAAGCACCGCAGCGTTGCAAACAAGTCTACGCGACCTGGCGGCCCATCTCAAGTGGATGGCTTCGATGATGATGTGAAGGACGAGGAGGTTGATGAGGATGCCATCAACTCGGACTTGGATGACCCTGATGATGACCAGGAGGATGACGACGACGACGACGATAGCATGGGACACATCATGCTTTGCATGTATGATAAAGTCCAGCGCGTGAAAAACAAATGGTAAGTTGTCATCCTGGTGATTGTACGATCCTTCACTAACAATACTACAGGAAGTGCACACTCAAGGACGGCGTGCTCACGGTCAACGGCAAGGAATACGTTTTCCATAAAGCTACTGGCGAGTATGAATGGTAGATTGCTATTCGGAGACTGGTTTTGCACGTGTGTTTGCTTGGCCTCGTCCTCGTCAGGCGCACTCTTATCACACATTGAATATGCTGGGCTCGAGCTGCATCAGCACCAAGATTGCCCACTTCGAGCGACTGACTTGGCAGCTACGATGCTTTGGCCAGGATGGGTTTGGACCCTATGACTAGAACTTTTTCGACTATTAAGGATGTCATAGTCTCGTGTCCTCTCTGCATGTGAGGCATACCCGATCAGGGTGCGTTTGCCTTGCATTGATACTACACAGTTTGCGTGTATTATAAGAAATACACAAAATCGATGATTTTAATTCATGCTTGTGCCCGCTTGTGAACCAGAAGTGATTGCCTGCAGCTTTCCGTCCGCAAACACAGGCAGGCGTATCGGTTCCAGGCAGGTACCTATTCCCGATGTCTTACACTGAGGTACGGGAAAGCTGTGTTACCACCATCATCTTGTTCTCCGAAGTAATATATACATACACACTCATCGCGAAATACGGTACCTGACGTACCTTAGTTTAAGCGATTGAAGGCACCGATTGCCTCTCGCCGCCCAAAGCCGCATAGGGCTTGTTGAGGTCGGTTTAAGCACTTGTGATGACGCAAGCTGCGGAACTCGGTTGCTCCTGCCTCGACTGATGCATGTATTCTGCAGTCTATAACTTACTTTCAGCCATGTGTTGCTACAACAAATGCCCTTACACACTTGCGGCCTGATTATCTGCGGATTTCACGAAACTGGATCCCCTGTCCAGCTTTTTTGGTCGTTGCCGAAAGAGGAGGTGTTGCTCTTTAGCGGTCCGACTCCAGCAGCAATACACTACATCTACATGCGACAGATACTCGAATCTGGGTCTCGATAGGACGCGAACCACAATATTTCTACGACCTCTATCAGTCGAAGCTCAGAGACACACCATTCTCGCTTTTTTATACCATGCCTACCCTAGTTTAGGATGGATGATCAGATAGCGCATGGGCACCAAGACAGATCTTCCGGCTTCAAGGGGGGGCCGGGTGCCATCTGGCCATCAACACACCGAACCTTCTGTGAAAGAACAACAGTTGATACATTTACCTAGTCCTCTCGAAAACTTAAAGACTTCTATGTATGACAATTGATTTGCCTGGTGCTGAACGCGCTACCTGGCAGCAAAAGCCTACACCCATTGGATCTGGGGATCTTGGAAACCCATCAAACCACCGTTCGCAGAAGGACTTCCAGACCATAATGTGAGAATACGCACTACTACCTATCCTCAGCTCGATGCAGCTTGGGTCTGCGCAGCATGTTGCGGTCAGTCTTTCTAGTTGCGTGAAACCGCTCATTGCCTTCGTTCTCAAAAAGTGGAGCCTTCATGATCTTACGCGATCTTTTCTGTCTTGGAATAGCTTCTGTACAAATGGCTCTAAGCAATGTTTGCTTTCTGGTTTCTGCAAAGCGTGCAACTTCCCCTTGTCCCAAAACCGCCGGTGATGATGTCCCGCCCTGTCCTGAACTTTAGACGACAGAGGCCACGTCAATGCGTTGATTCCCAATGTCTTCACAAGTGCTTTCCTTATAGAGAAGCAAGATATTGAAGTACAGACTGTCATTGAAGTCCAGTTTCCTAAAATCGTTTATTCTCGGCCAGGATGGTTTCCAGTTACATTGTCATCAGCACCGACCAGACTGGATACTGCGTCGGTTACATGTTCAGGCACATGTGGCTCAAGTAGCTGTGCTGAACTAAGAGGAGGCATTCATCAGTGTCAGCATCTGCTCTAGGAGGGATGTATCCTGCAGCTTCCTTTCACGCGGCATTACCTCCGCATTGGGGAGATTCTGCTCCATCTGGGCAGTGTGATGCTGAACGAGGACGTCCGAATTGTTGTTACTGTTTACCTGGCATGGAGGATTAGGGGTCAGTGCGACGGGACTTGGGAGGAAAGATCTCTTTGCTCTCGACGAGACCAAGGCGTCCAAAGAAGACCTTTCCATTGACTAACAGGATTCAAAGACAGATGGTGAGCATGCCTAGGGATGGGAGTAGTCGATGTCTTCTTAACGAACTCGGATTGTAAGGATGACATACCGTCAAATATGTGCCCCGTAGATCTAGTCGTGGGTCACACTGACTGCGGTGCCGAGACACAGATGCGGCTTATTGTCAAGCAACTTTATAAATGCTCAGTGTCCCTAGATGATACAAGTCACGTCGTTCCTAATTTCCTGTCTCCAGGCTCACTGTCGCCGCCCGCCGAGCCCCTAGCTTCTGTGACGGCCCGCAGCTTTCCTATTCAAAGAACCAGACCCAACGACTTATTGTTCGAAAGTGCGTAAAGGTGAAGCCAGGGCCACGTTGAGGAGTGAATGTTCACTCTCCCAGACCCAGATCCGCTTCTCTATTCACTCTTCTCCTCCAAATCTGCTATTGTCCTCTCCTCGATCTTCGTCCTATAAATACCCTCCTCCTCCTGCTTCATCGCTCCCTTTCCACTTCTTCCACACCAACTCTCCAAGTCCCAACTTCTACTGCCATTCTCATCTTCAGGTCTCTCGATTACAAGCTTCTCTCTTTTCCACCGCTCCGGATTTCAACCGCGTACACGCTCCCGCTCAGTCAGAAGCGCAACAAGCCGAGTAAGTCCTCTCTATCCATGCGTAAATCACTATCCCCAACGGGTTTTCCTTCAAGAACACACACATTTCCACCAGTTTGGGTCAGAGAGTCAAATATCTCTGCTCACTGGTTGGACTTCCCCTGCCTCGGGTCTCAATCCTCACCAGTCCATACCAGTGGCACTCAATGAAAGCCTCTGTCGGATTATCCCAACAGCATGGTTCCGTCGAGCCTATTGGAGGTTTGACTGTCCATCCTGGATGATTTTAAAGAGACTGTGGTGGACAATAGCAAGCTATTGACCCAGATTTTATTGTCGGTTGCCAGACTTCCCAATAGACTTGCAACCACAAACCTTCCAAGTCTCCCCTCTGCTCCTTCCCCAACCCCATCAGCCTAACCCTCTACGCGATCTCAACCTCGCCGTCCTCCCTTCTTACAACTCCCATCTTCTTCTTGCTTCGCAATAACCTCACTTCCACTTGGAGTACTGAGGCATCTCAACCTCCAATCGTCCCTTAACCCATCAATACCTTCCTACCTTAACGAGACATACCTCCGCATCATCTCTCAACACCTTCTCACAATGGCCAAGAACAAGAAGAGGGCAGGCCTGAAGCCCAAGTGCCAGGTACAGATCCGATGCACTCATGAGCAGCATGAACTTCGAAAGTCGAAGCCAAGTCCAGTTCGCTAACTATATCCGCAGTCGCCTGCCGCGAAGCTAGAGTTACCGGAAGATTTCACTCCCGGAAAATTGAACATGCCACGAAGAGGCAGAGGCAAAGGCCGGTTGGACCGCGCCATTGCGGCTGCCGAGAGAGACGCCGTACGCGCGGAGGCCGGACTGCCGCCTACCCAGCTGGCTCGTGTTGACAAGGTAAGTCTTCCTGGCGCGGGATGTCTACTTTGATCATTGGCTGAGCATAACCACTCCGTGGCGGAATGATTATACTGACATGATCACAGGCAGCGAACATGCGCCTAGCAGGACGTGCTGCTGAGCTGGTAAGCATTCTTTCCAAGTTCAACGCTTCAGGATCCGGGTGAATTGTCACTGACTGTTTGGTAGGGACTCGAGCTCGAAACGCCTACAAATGTTCGACGTCTTGTGTTCAACGCCAAACGCACATGGCGTTCACTGGAGAACCCTCAGGACTTTCTGAAGCGGTATGAGGTCTTCCAGAAAGTCAAACTCGATCCCAAGGTCTTCGCCTGTGAGACGCCAACACCTGGCTCTCGCAACGAGGCCGAATACATTACATGGTATCAGCAGAACCGCTTCGATTATTACCGTCGCCAGGGCCGGTTGGGGGAACTACGTGCTCTTGAGAATGTCAAGGACTGGCCAAACATGTCGGATATTATGACGAGTGTGAGTCATTTTGACTGTTCGCACGCACTGTGGCCCTAAATGTTCATCTATTCTAACAAACTCAAGGCTCCATTTGTGAGGACCCCCATGTCAGAGCATCAGTATGTCGAGGACGCCACGAACCACACCCGTGGGATTTTCAGGGTTCTCAATGTTCCCGACATTGCGCGCGCTGTTCTCAAAGACCTCGCAGAGACGGGCTATCTCGACCTCTCGAACCTTTCTCGGACTTGCCACACCGGCCTCAACATCGTCTCGCAGTACATCGAACATTGGGATGAAACCCCGCCTGGTGATTTCCTGGGTGAAGATATTTCCCTCGACGCTCATGACAAGGTGCAGCGAACACCTGTCACACTCTTGATCTCGCCGGTCCGCCAGGCTTTCAAGGATGGAAAGCGTCCTGATATTTCATATTCCGAGCACTACAAGACGCAGGGCAATCTCTGTAAGTCTACTTATCTCGTTTACTTTGACACTCGATCAGCACTAACGCATCCCAAAAAAAATTACAGACCGAGCGTTGAAGAACCGCGCCGACTACATTACGAATCTTCAAATGCACCGGATCCAATTTCTCGACCTCAACGCTGTCGGCTGCATCTTGAAATCCCTGCGCAACTTGAAGCTCATCGGTATATACCAGTGCCAACTGTTGCATCTGGGCAACATGGCTGAGCTACTTGATGTCGTGAAGGCACGCGGTCAGCGCACGGGGGGCGACTCTTCTTATGTCGACTTGGATTTCTTTCCCATGTATCATGAGGGTCCAAACTCGATTATTCGACATGGCTCGTATGGCGCGGTGTGGAACCATCCTGCCTGCGACATGGCCACTGGTATCTGGCAGCTCGTTCTGTACGAGCTCTACCCAAAAGCCAGGTATCTTGATATCGACATTCTGAGTTGGGGACGTGCTTTCCGCCATTTCCTGGAGAAGCTACCGATGCCTAGTTGGACCAACGTCCGCATCTACGAGGCAATCAAGAGCATGGAATATCGCGGGAAAGAGAATCCCGGTGAACTTGTCATGACAGCCTACAACAAGTCAGAGGGCAAGTGGGAACGTTTCGCGGACGATGTCACAGCGGCGCTACGGGGAGACAACGTCGAACCAGCCGTCGTTCCTGGCCATCAGCTCAACAAAGTGGTGGCAGGTTACCAGCCTGAGCGACATCGGAAGTATGGCTGGTGGAGAGACACCAAGCGGTGCGCCACGTGCGGTATCAACGTCCTGGCTGTGTTCTGTCCTTTCGGCGATAACCATTGCTGGGGCTGCCAAGCAAAGGAATATCTTACCGGACAGTATGATCATTACTTGTCGTTCAAGTCTCTCGCTGCTGCAACGTGGTTTGGTCGGTGCCGGAATCTAAATGACGTCGTGAAGACCGGCTTTTACGAGAAGGGTTACCAAATTGCCCAGGAACTGGATATCTTTCGCCGACGAGACATGACGAATGATCACGGCACTGGGAAGGCGGACTGGGCCGACCATGCTGATTTCGGTCGCCTTCACCGCAGATATGCTCGAGAGTATGAGCCCCACGGCCCGATCGATCGGAAGCTGAACGACAAGCAGTACATGCCCGTTGGTCACTTCCCCACAGCTATCACGAGCTCGATGGTTCCGGCATGCTACCCCGAGTTCAAGCTCGCTATCTGGATGAGAGACTGGGAGATCGAGAGGAAGAAGTCTCATCCCCAGGAATCCGCGGCCATGCGTGCACGAAACAGGCAGGAAGAACTCAAGAAGCAGACCAAACGCATGCAAAATAGCCGCGAGAACATCATCCAAGACCGGAACAGGCAGGATGCTCGGCTCATAGAGGATGAGCGTGAGCACTACAATCGCCGACGGCAGTGGCCGAACCGGCAGATCAAGTGCTGGGACGAGCTGATTCAGGACATGTTCTTTCGGTCCAACACCATTGGCAAAGACGGCAAGCCGCTCACGATGCCTCGCTGGATCATCGAAAAGCGACCCTACGGTCCGCTGGGCGTGCCATCGACATAGGAGTGTCTCCTTCCATCAATAGCCTTTATCACCCTGTGTTTCTCAACTTTGCGCTTCTTTACATCTTGCAGCCGGTGCAGATATGTCTCACTTGCATGAAGCTGTTCCTGTGGACTGCCTCAACGGAAGTTGCCCGCCTTGAGTTTGGGTTTGGACATCCGTTGGATGAATCCATTGGTTCAGTCTCCTGTCTCGCGATATCCTTGGGATGCTATGTCAGGGCCTGGAAAGATGACGAGTTGGACGATGACCTCTGCGATGATACCAGATTGCTTTACCTTGCGTTGAGTTGGCCGGCGAGCCATGTTTAGACAGAAGGCTGCCCTGCAGCGTGATGAACATAGGCCACAGGTGTACGCTAGATCATGTCTTGATTTCCGTAGCACAATGAAATTACTGAGCTCTTCAAACAAGAGACCCGGGTGATTTGTGATACGACTGCCCTTGAACTAACTGCACATTTGTAGTATCAGCATCAACAGCTTTCAAGCCTTCATGATGAGAACTGTATGCTTCTCCCCGAAGGGGCCCGGCTGCGTGATGGGCACAGGAGATGAATCTGGCTGGGGGTTGAGAGTACTGGATTAACATTTCAGTCACAGTCGAATCTTGTGAAGGGGTTGATTGTCTAGGACGAATCCCCGTTCGCGCAGGTGAACTTGAACATCGAACATCAACTTCCGAAAGGTCAGCCATTTCCACACCGAGGGATCACATCGTGAACCGAGTTCATGGTTAGATATCATTTAGATTGCTTCTTAACGGTCATTACTCGTATGCTACACCATCATCCTCGAAAAGCCACCAGCCATTCGTATGGTGTGGTCGAGAAAGAAGACACCCAACTCCAACGCCAATACCCAACGGCCTCTATTCAACAACAGAGAACTCCACATTATCATACCAGCTAGCCGCTGTGCCAGAACCACTCTCTACTCCCCAATGCCGTAACTCCGAACCCGACTGAAGAAAAAGGGCTTATAATTCTTGCGCCCAAACTCAGCCCAATCGTCCGTCAACCTGTTGTAAGAGTAGAACCCACGCCAAACAAGCTTGTTATTCCTCGGCCCTTGCTTTCCGGCACTCTTGAGGCTCAGGTCCAGCCGGTAGAGGTGCTTGCCCACCCCCTCCGTCTCGACAAACACATCCCCCTCCACCTCGCCCGTCTCCTTATCCGGACAGTCCCTCTCCGAGGACAGCCTCCACCGCCCTTTGTAGGCGCTTTGCATCACCACAGACGGCAGGTGCGCCAGAACCCCTCCCCGATGGAGCACCAGCGCTTCCTTGGTCAAGTGGTGTACCACGTCCGCCGGCTCGGCGGTGGTCAGGAGCGAGACGACGGTGCCGTCGCGGTAGAAGCGCAGGTACCGGTAGTACGTGACGATGTGCACGGGGCTGTGCCAGGTGGTGGCGTTGGCGGACGCCTGGCCGGACCGCATGTAGTTCACCGTGCTGATGTAGCACCCCCCAAACCGCACGCGGGGCCGCAGGCGGAACATGCGCTGCCAGGAGGAGGAGTAGAGATCTCTGACGAGGGAGAGAGTGGAGGCCTGTTTCTCGGCCCAGTCGCGGTCAGATCGCTCGGCAGGGGTAAGGGGGACGAGGTCCTCCGCGTCCTGCTGAAGTTTGGCCGAGGTCTCGTCCTCGCCATCAACATTGTGCGGGCCCGAGGCAACAGCCTCGTCTTCTTCTGCATCCAGCGGTCCCCAGGTTACGGAGGTTTGCCAGCGGTAGTGCATCCCGCCGAAGCCGAACTCGGGTCCGAGACAGACGCGCCGCCAGATCTGGTCCTCCGTCGCGACGAGGTAGGCGAGGCGCTTGCAGACGCGGGCGAGACGGACGAAGGAGGCGATGTCACATACTGCCACGTCGCGGAGGATGTGTACCAGGATCTCGTCTGGAAGAGAGGAGATGGGGCATGGCGGTGGGGGGACGCCTTCTACTTCTGGTGGGGCTCCCTGTATGGTTAGGCCGGCGAAGCTGGTGATGAGCTCTTTCAGTGATTGAGGCTTTGAGACCTCGGCGCTGGACGAGTGATGGGCCGAGTTGGGCACTGTTGGAGATGCATTGGAAGGGTTCGGTTGGGTTGGCGGTGGTTTTGCGGCGAGGGTTTGGGGAAAGTGCTTCTTTCTGTATTGAAGGTCGACGCGGTGGTCCATCTATGGTCCCGTGAGTCAAGAATGATCATTGAGGAGGTACACGGCTTACTCTATATGCCTTCCTATACAGGCGCAGGCTATCCCCTAGGTTACCGGCTGCCTCTCTCTCTACAGCTTGCTCGAAGTGTTCCAGTGCTGACACCGGCTCATTCTCACCGGCCTCGCTTGCTTCTGCATCGTCGGGCAATGCAGCTGTCGTAGTGGGCGCTGGCTCATCAAATGAGTGAGCAACGTACTCATCCTCGTCACTGTCAGGTTGTGCAACCTTCTTGCCGATCGCAGATTGCTGTTTTCCTGATTGTTCAGCGGCCTTCTGAGGCTTAGGAGGTTTAGATCTAGGTTGAGTTTTGGGATGAGCTTTATGTTGAGTATCGGATGGCCCAGCTACTGTCTGTTGAGGCTGGTTTCTGGACCCAGGGGCTCTGGACTGAACTTCTGCACGCCATTGTTCTCTAAACGACTCGAGTTCGGACTTGATGTCATTGGATGCCATGTTGGGACGGAGTGTGCGGGAGGAGCCTTAGTATAAGCTGCGTCTGTACAGGAAGATGGTGAATATGAGATAAGTAGGTCTTAGAATCTATTATTAGAAAGAGACGACAAGATATCATGCGATGTTCAGATCCCTCAGCTCATGAAAATCTTGATTCATGAGAGACACAACTCGGGATGAAGGTGTAAATGCGAAGTGGTGAGTAAGTGGTTGTGTCATCCGGCGACTGACGGACTGACAGGTCCGCCTCTCTTATCTCCGGGCAGTCGCCGATCTGCTATGGGCGATCTTGCGGCCACTCACTGCCAGCTGGAATCGGCTCGAGAATATCCAGACCACAGTAAACTCCAGCAATATTTGAGTTTCACAGTCTGATGAGCTGGTGACTGGAGTGCACGAAAACATGTTATTCTCGCTCGTCGCCTGGACACAGACTAACTTATGTATTATACAATATATATATCTGACTGCTACGTATTTGCGGACACATAGCCACCGGGACGTCCCATCGATGTCCTCAACTCCTTGGAAATGCCACAAAAGAAAAGGGAACGCTGAAAGCACCGTCTGTCTCAATAGCGGTAGACTCCATATTCCAATACTGTCCAACGCTCGACACACTGGATCGAAGAAACCCACGCCCCGAACTTAGTGGCTGTGCTCGTGATGGTCGTCGCTATGGGAATGTGTGCTCCCCGCCTTTGATCCTGGCGCAACACAGCACCCCTGGCCCACACAATCATCTACGCACTCCAAGAGACACAGGTCGGGATCATCTTTCTTGCGCTGGACTGGGCCTGTAGCGACTCCGTCCAGCGTCATGGCGGCGTCTTCGCCGTGGTCGTGCGCCCTGTCCAAGCAGAACTCCGGCTGGATAGTGGCGCTATGAATGCCGTAGGCATGGAGACACTTACGCACCGCCTTGGCCAGCCCCATATACTTCTCACCACCCTCTGCCGATATGGGAAATGCAACCTGGATGTGCATAGATGCCACGATCTTGGTGTCAGAAAGCTGCCAGATGTGCACGTGGTGACAGCTGATGATGCCAGGGAGCTGCTGGATGTCCTCTCGTACATCGTTGACATCGATATGGTCGGGCGTAGCTTGCAGGAGGATCTTGGCGGTTGCGGAAGTCAACGGCAGTGCCGACCGTAGGATGATAATGGTGATAAAAAGCGAAACGGCCGGATCAGCGTAGAACCTCCCGGGCCAGTCCGTCAACCAGATGATGAGTGCTGTGATGATTACACCAACGTTACCGAGCATGTCTCCGATGACATGCAGTATCATAGCATTCATACCCATGTCGCCGTGACTATGGCCGTGACCCTTTCCGGGTTTCCTCGGCTTGTTGTGGTTGTGGTCGCGGTGCAGGCCGGAATCACGGCGACTCCTGCGCGAAGTAGACCGATCTTTGCGGTGACCATGGCCATTAGATGCTTTCCCCTTGTCCTTCTTCAGTAGCGGCGTGTTCTCAAGGGGTTCCTCTTCGTTAATGACGGCGCTTTCCTCTGCTCCACTATCGCTGGAAGACTCGTCGTCATCTGGCCGAGGACGGCTGGCGGCAATAATCTCTTGCCGGAAGCTGGACGGGTGAATGCTTAGATCATCGATGCTGGTAAGACGGCCGTGGCGAAGACTGTTCGATCTCCTAGACCTTCCTCTAGAGTGGTTTGACGATCGGCTAGCGCAGCGCTCTGTAGGTTTTAAGCGGCCGCCCTCCTGGTTGCTGCCAAATCGAATATGTCGCGGCGCATCGGCCGCGGCCGCATTCCACCGAGCGACGGCTGCCTCGGGTAAGAGATCGGCCACACGTCCCTCCTCGTCGGCCACGTCGCTCTGTCTAGGTGCAGCGGCGTGTGCTAGGCCTTGTTCAGCGGCATCAAGGCCGTCTGCGGCGCGCAGATTCTCTTCGTGCTGGTGGTCCTCTCCATGCGCATGCTCTTCGTGTCCGTGTGAATGACCGTGACCTCCGAGGACGAAAAAACCGAGAATATTCGAAGCCAGGCCGAGACAGCCAACTATGAGGATGAGTTTGGGGTTGTTGATCTCGGGCGGGTCAATAAACCGCGTGAGGGCTTCGAGGAAGATGGATACGCATAATGCGATGAGAAAGACGGCGTTGAAAAACGCTCCAAGAATCTCAGCTCGCAGCCACTGACGGGAGAGTTAGAAGACATTCAGCTCTGTTTCATGCTTGCAGCGGCTAGAACGGGTTTCCACTTACGCCATAGGTATATTTGTCGGTGGTGGCTTTCCTTGCGACGCTGACAGCCCAAAGACCAACAAGAAGGGATATGATATCATTCAACATGTGGAAAGCGTCGGCCATGAGCGCGAGAGAATGGACGATGAATCCGGTCGTCAGCTCGAGGAGGAAGAATGCGATGTCAATTGCCAGCATGACGCTGATGCGCGTCGACTTGGACCACGCCATCTTTGCGGGGGACTGTCGACGAGCGACGACGACTGTTGATTATGGTAGCACGAGATGCTATGTTTAGACGACGACTGTTGGCCGTTGAGCAAGCGGAGATGCTTTGGATGGCGACAGGAGCTGTTTTGTTGCCGCTGCGCGCCAAGTGCCTTATCGGAGGTGAATCCTAGTTAAAACTGCCGATAAGACGGTAGGCGGGAAGCCAAACGTCATCTGATACACCTGGTAGACGAAACTGGAAGTGTTTACAAGCAGTCGGTGGACTCTGGTGTCAGTTATTCAGCTCATGGATATATTTTAGCAGGAGTGAGGCACTTCGGTTTTGCCTTCGCAGTGTGCACACGAAGGATCCAGAGCACCTTAGGTGATGATGACATAGGCAGACGGCTTCTCATTCGTCATCCAGCAGGTGTGACCGGCTTCGGCAGTCTCCACCTGCGGTCATAACACAGCCCTCCTCCGCGTCCGTAACAGACAGCTCCGAGTCTCCGATCCGAGCATCATCGCCTGACTCCGTTCCCTCGCATCAGCTTGGGAAGGCGCAGCTTCTGGGAACTTCTAGTTATGGCATTAGGTGCAAGTCTTTGTTAGTGCTAACATTTATATACCCTTGAGAACTTGCAAGACAGGAATACAGATCGCGGATCTCGTTTGTCCCTGCTTGATTCTTCGTTCTCATGCATTTTGATCCTGCTGTCGTCTCGCACATGGACAGTGTGAGCCTGAGAGCGTAGCTACGGTCGTGGGGTTGGTGTCTTTGCCCAACCAGGTAGCTGGCGAGTTGGAACGCCAGAGGGACCGACGAGAGCTGGTACCATTATCTTCTACCTTGGTGCCAAACATTAGTAACCTGGCGAGAATTGGCCTCCATATATCATGTTATCGCTTGACCCTCCTCTCTCATACGCGTACCCTTCCATAAGGCCAAATCAATTTTAGAGCCGCCGGCGCGACACTGCTAAAGATACAAACAACAGGAATGAACAGGTGAAATCTTATCCCTTCGGCAGTGCGCAATCACGATGGCTTGGCGGCGGGCTGGATCCAACTGAAAAGGCTTGAAGGCGTTCAATAGAAAAGACGTACCAAAAGTCTCGGGCCCGCAGGACCTGGAACTGATCCACAAGCCAGACACTGGAGCCCTCCCTTCAAACAGGGTCACATCTGTTAGGCTTTTACTGTTGCAGTAGTACGCTCCACTAACTGCAATGTCCAAACCTCCCTGTCCCGTGATTCGCGTGTTTCCTGGGTCTCATGGTCTGAGTACTTGGCGACGCCGAACACAGCCCACCAGTTTATGCCTTCCTTGTCCCCATATCTTGTCCAGGCGGTCCAAGGCTGACTGTGCCGCTGGCTTCTTTCTGTATTACCTTGTCGTCTGCCACCTCCTTACCAGTTTTCTCGTGCGACAGTTCGTAATTCGTTCATTCAACGTCGTCTCGATTCTTTAGTTTTCCCGTCTTGTCCAATTCAATATCATCCTCTGATCGCTCTATCGTCAGCCGCCTGGTGTGACTTTGAAGGCGCTCCTCTCTCGCTTTATCCTGATTTTATCCTATCGTCTGTTATTTCAATACCAAGCACCTTGCCGTCGCCGGTCCTGGCGACAAGGACCCACGTTCTTCCCCTTTGGTTGACCCTCGAACGCATCACCTCCTCAGGTTGTTTCAGTGCCTCCCACAGATCCAGACAACGACGACCCAGCGCATGCAAAACGGTCCCTTGCAGTGAAAGAAACTCCCCGGCTCCGCTGCAGACAACCAGGCAAGGCGTTGAACATCCCTTTCCAACAACACGAAACCCAACTCACGGACGCTCCCCCGGCTGAACAGCCACCTACTGTCTCTGCTCCACCAAGTCCCCTAATCCCCATATTTCCTCCACTCAACCCGCCAAGCCCAACCATCAACTTTATTGAACATTGTCCATAGCATCGCGAGCTGCCATTACCCAAAAGCTATTGGAGCAGCATTCCCGGCTCCGTACGCGGAGTCGTAAAACCAGCCGTCCTGGCTTTCCGACAAGATTCACGCCGGTCACTCCTGGCCGCAGACGATCCCGCACTGGCTCGTCAACCTTACCAGCAGACGTACGACCAGCCCAGCTCATACGCCGGTGGCTACCACGATCGAGAAGGCATGCCGCCATCATCGCGACTCGGCCCTCGGAGGAGCAGGTTTGAGTTTCTATCATCGAAATGGAGGCGGCTATTCTTTGCCACTGCCGCCGTCCAAGCTATAATATGTATGGCCTTTGAAGCGTAAGTAGAGCAGTTATCACGGTCAACGAGAGGACTCATGCTGATAGATGGCAATGCAGATACGTCTTCGCCAGATTTCAACTGAGCATCCAACCCAACTTCAAGTTCGGCGACGAGCAACTCAATTCGCAATACAAAACCATCCCAACCTTCTTAACGCTCTTCGTCTTCGCCTTTATCTACCAGCTGATACTGGTATGGGATGCTCTGCGCAGCAAGAACACCATTCAGATCATCGGTCTCTGCATATGTAACCCGGCCCTGCTGGCCTACACGGCACTGCAGATCGACCAGATCGGAAATGCCATTGATCTCCTAGAGGCAAACGGTGCGATCCGGGCCAACTCATTGGGAGAACACGATGTTTGGTTGCGGTGTCGACCGTTTCTCATCGCTATTCCTTGTATCATTGCTGTTGCCACGGTAGCATTGGCCTACATATCGTGGCAGCTGTACAAGGAGTTTGCTTGGGATATCCTGAAGCAGATCGGTGCCGACTATCGTATGAAGAAGCGCTTCTTGCACTACCAGGTCAGTGTTGTCTACAAGCGCGATTTTCGCTCCCTTTAACCAGTACTGACATTGTTCCAGATCTACATCGCCCTCCTGAAATTCGACTTCTTCTTCTTCCTCGGCTTCACAGTCCAATTCCTCGTCATTGTAACGGGCAAAACGGACGTCGAGTTCGCGCTCACGATAGCTGCCATACCAGTCACAATAGCCATCCTCCTCTCGGCCGCCTTCTTCACCCGCCGAGAGATCAAGCTCGGCATGGTGGCCGTCATAGGGCTCTACTTTGCCGGCCTGGCCTACTTCTTTTTCAAGCTCGTGCGCATCTACCAGCCCTCCCACCAAGCCAACTACCTGGCCGTCCGGAGGAGTCTGACGGCTTTCGCCGTCATGACCATCATCCTCATCATATTGACGATTGTGAATGCGTTCATCTGCATGAGCAACTTTGGCAAGGGGCTGAAGAACCATCTGGTCAAGAGCTCCGCGGAGGATGTAGAGAAGGTTGAGAACGCGTACCAGATGCAGGACCAGAAGCCGCAGCTGCCCAGTCGGATGACGATCGACTAAAGCAGGAAGAAAAGAAAGGGGAAAGATAGAATGTACAAAGGGTCGAAGTTGTTTTACGCCCCGTTATGAACCCTGGGCTTATGATGCTTTTGCTTGATCTGCCACTTGGGGCCACACCGGCGAGTGTGGGCAGGATGGAAGATGTGAGCGAACAATACCACTTTCCTTCTGAGTTAATGTTCTTTTTTTTCTCTACTATTTCCATCTGGGGCATTCCGACGGTTTTCCGGCTCATGGACGGGAACAGGGCGCTGGAGTTCTGGTTTCATATTGCGACATGTTGCTGCCTCATTTGCAAGACCAGATCACTGTCTGTGTAGCTTTTGTTAGCTTGTTGAGATGGCGGGCGAAATGCTGAACATTGGCTTCAGCGACTAAGCTGCTTGGGATGTCGAAAGATGTGATTTGTGACGTTTGGCTTAGCGTCCCATATTCTTTCAGAGCGGACGTAAAGTGAGGTATCGATTCTGCCTCCACGACTGGCTGTATACCATAAGACTCGTTCGACTGAGTGAACGACTCAATACCATTCATGTCTGTCTGTATGTACAGCACGACCATGACGCCGTAGGTCCCCTAAATTGGATAAACACGGTGTTTGCGAATCCCTCATATTCCAATTCCTTCAACTCCTATGTCCCAGGGAAAGGGCAAGACCGGTTCTCACCCCAAAGGACTTTCCTTCGCTTGTGTGACCGGCCGATGGACCCTCGCTTCTACCGTGATCGTACAAAAACCCCACCCCCTGAAGCTACAGCAGCTTCGTACTTCTCTAAAGAATGATCTGCTTGGCATCTTTGATATTGCCGTCGCTCGGGCAGTAGGGGCACTTAAACCTGGACCCTTTGCACAGCTTGGTCAGCGTCTCCTTGGCAAGGACGTGGCCGCAGGGAATCATCATTGGCGGGTTGGCCTCTGTCGTCTGCTCCTTTGAGACGGGACAGACGAAAATGCTGTGGTACACCATTCTTTGCGGGAGAGGTGTCTCGAAGGCGAGCTCGTCGGCTGTCGTCCAGGCTGTCCCCTTTGCCTTCGCGGCAGAGGTGTATTTGAGTAACCTGGGCAGGGCGAGGGCGCCGGCCGTGGCGGCCACGTAGAGGGGCGACTCGGCTGATAGACCGAGAAGGGAGCAGAACTCCCGTGTGAAGGATGCGGCAATGTCGGAGAAGGCGGTGTCTGAGGCGAAGACGGAGCGGTAGGGGGAGTCAGCTAGGTTGGGGGCGTAGACCATTGCAGAAGCCAGCTGCTGGATCTCGCGCAGGTGGCGGGCCTGGAAGCGGCCGAAGTTCTGGCGGGCATAGAGTAGGGCGCCGGAGCGGCCGTTATGGATGTCATCCGGGAGGTTGTTGGTAGTCGGGCCCTTGAAGAGCCAGACGTACTGCAGCTTGCTGAGCTCGAACTCGAAGTTGGAGCCGCGGGCTTCGAGAGCTTCGCTATTTTGACGTGCCCATTCGATGGCGGGCATGAGGTTGTGGGACCGGAGGTCTTGCAGGATGCGGTACATGTCTGTGAATTTCTCTTGTAGTTCTTGGGAGTGGATAGGAAGGAGCTCCGGGTGCCTGGTTGTGCCGGTGGTGGACATTGAGTGGGACATCTCGTCGTCTATGTCGGACATGGGCTGGTCTGTGTCGCCTGTTTCTATCGGTATTGGTATTGGTGTCGATATCGGATGGTGAGGGGCGAGGTCGAGAGATGGGTTGTTCTGCGTCTCAGTTATGAAGGTAGAGGCGACTTCGAACTCGCCCTCGCGGAGGAGATGCATCGCGATGGCTCGATTGATGAGAGCAGTACGGTTCTGCATGGCATCGTGCTCCGTCGGTAGTGGCTTGGGAGGGAGTGCCTTGTCCAGTGCTTTGCCCAGCTTCTTCTGTGCCTTGCTCACGTTCGCCAAGTCTTTGTTCACAGCCTCGAACCGTTCCTTCAGGGGGTTCTGGAGTTTCGTCATCGTCAGGCTAGCTGTATGGGTATCTAATGCTGTACCAACGTTAGCAACATCTTGACAAATAGTCAGGAAGGCGGAAACGAACTAGCAGCGACTTGTTCTCGGGCGGCAGTGAGCTCGGCGATGATCTGATCGACATCGTTGACAGCGGAAGTGAGCCTGGAAGCCTGATTCAGGCTTCTCAGCTCTTTCTGCAAGGTCTCCATGTCAATAGTTCACATCAGATGTGATGTTGATCAAGGGCGTGGTGGCTGTTCACGCCGGAGCTGGGTTCTCGAGAGAACGCAGCGTATAGACGACGAAGAGACACTTTGTCTATGTAGTACTGGGATCAAGCTCTCGTTCGTTGTCTGGTTCCTGCCTGGCAACTGCTCCCGATCTCGAGACGAACTTTATAGTCAATATTTGAGTTTGGTGGTTCTGACGAGCACACAGGAACGGTGCAAGCTTAATATGTAAAGTGAGGGTTGAATGTGCTTTGAATCCGGATGATGATGATGGGCAAGCTCCGGGCCTGCGGCAAGGTAATGTGGGGATGACCTGGATGAACTGGAAAAGCGGTGGCATTCCCCGCTAAAGTCTGTACCGGTAGTGCAACGCTAGGACTCTTATCGAAGGCCGATATGGGCGGTTACAGGGGTCGAAGAGGGCGTTTCACTCCTGCACCGCCTGGCCAACTCAGGTGGCTTCCCGCTGTGGAAATGATGGCGTCACATGCCAAGTTCAACACGAGCTGAACACAAGCTAAACATACCTAACAACCTCGACATTGCTGCTTGGGTTATTGTTCGTTTGTTTCCTCGGCTCAAACGACCAGTATGACCTTCTGATAGACTCATAGAAGCAAGGTGTCACCACGTTGGACCCCACGATGCACTGTACCCACGATCGCATAACTACTTTGTCCACTTGGCTGCAGCTACTGCCACACACCGTCTCTTGACTCTGCTTCCCGCTGTGTCAACACAAGCCGTGATGCGAGCTGGACCTGAGCTGTCGGATCATGCCTGCGTACAGGTAACCCCACAGACTTGAGGAACAACAGACACCAGACCATGTCCTTCCGGCTCGCCTTTCCGGCTCCTTACCGCGAGGAGGAAATCACGCTCGCGCGCATCGCATCCCAACGCAATGCTCGTACTGCTGCTGGTCTTGAGGCCTATCCTGGGGCAAGGCTCGATGGCTCCGGGGAGGCATCTGGGTCCATGTCCCCAGTTCCGCAGAAAAAGAAGCGTGTCGTTTTGCCGGACCCGGTAGCGTTCAAGTAAGCCTGTCTGCACCAGCTGGCCATAGCAGTGGATGTTTCGTATGCGGACAGAATGTACTAAGACAGCCCGTCCGTCAGGTTTCTCGAAGAAGACCCCTCCGTGACCCTCATCGAACGAAAAAGAGTCCTGCAAGGCTACGAACTCTACCTGGTCGAACAGTGGGCATGCTCTCGGAAATCGCCGACCCTGGTCATTGCGACTTACACCGGTGACCCGAGCCACTCAGCCGTTGTTGGCGTCTTGGGTGTTCCTGAGGACGAGAAAGACTGGTCGCCGAGGCTGAGGGTATACTTCAAAGCTGTGCAGCAGTATCATGCGCGGCCAAAGGAGACCGAGGCCGGGGAGCTCATGGTGACCAACTTGAGCAGTTTTCCCTCTGCCCTGACCGTTATTGCCATACCAGACGGCGACATACGCAAACACCGCCAGATATTCATCATCAATGAAGACCTCAAACGACTTGGCTGCTCTGGTCGGTCAGGCATGACACTGTCTGACCCCACGCCAGCAACGCAGGCCAAATTCCTGCAGCTCTACAAGACTAGTGACCGGGTACCATTCTTTCAGAGCGTCTTGGAGCTCGTCAAGATGTGCCAGACAGCGCTGTTTATCTTCGGCAAACTCGAACAAGAATACATAGATGGCTTGCTTTGTGATGTTACAGAAACTGCAATAAACAACTGGTGGACTGAGATCGGGTCCGAGTACTACAATATCGAGCCAACCGATGGCATACTCGGTCCCACAACTGTGGCAGCACTACTAGGCACATTGATGGGAGCGAGGAATCGCCTCAGCTATTACGGGGCGCCCATCACCAAAGATGTGTTTGACGTGGACAATATGAAGAAGGGCATCGGGACGTTTCAGAAAGCGTACAAACTAGAACGGACGAGACGACTAGACCGCAAAACGCTCTTGAAGCTCCACAACGTCACGGCGAAAGCAGCTGCTGGCGAAGGCGGCTGGGGCGTTCAGAAAGCGGTGAAGTCTACGGTCGCTGAGATCGGCGGTAAGAGGGGCGAGCTTGTCATCGGCATGGTTGGCGGCAAGGAGAAGGCAGGCATAGGAGACATCGAGACGGCCGACTTTGACAGGTTCATCAGTCTCGTCTACGGCGAGAAGCCGAAATGGCTATGGCACGGGAAGGCGAGAAGAACAGGCTCAGAACCACACGATCACTCCATGTCAGAGGCCAGCGGTCTCCTTTTTGGAAAAGATTCGAAGGAGGATTCCAGCCAGACAGCAAGCAGAAGGGCACAGTCACTGCCTCTTGACGAAGAAGTCGAAGTCAGGCGGAGAGAAGATTTTTCAAATGTCTACTCTGCAGCACCGCCCGGATCGGCAATCAGTATGGCAGACTCGCCTGGGGACAAGGATGCTTCGCGGAAGACGGTCTTCAGGAGCGTCGCGGGCAAAGTGAGCGATGCACGTTCCGGCTTTGGGCGCATACGCGATGCTGTTGGAAGCAACCTTAGAGGTCATGTGAGCCGGCCATCGAAGGACGAGACCCCGGATACGGCGTGGTCCAACACCCCCAGCATCGCGACGCTTGCGCAGTCATCAGCAGCACTTTCAAGTCCCGTTGTCGCCACCAGAGCCTTCACATGGAAGAACAAGCCAGAAGAATACGCTGATGCTTTCAAGAAGGAAAGGGCCGCAGAGAACGCCACGGTTGCTGCTGCTCACAATACCTCAGAGGATGGCGAAACGCCAGTGCCCATGACTGCCTTTCGGGATGCTGCAAAAACGCTGGAAGGCATACCAGAACGGCGAATGAGCGATGAAATTAAACCAGAAACCGAAAACAGAGAGATTCGAAAGGAGTTGGTCGAGAATGATCCATCAGTGGCCGGCTCAGTAGTGGAGGAGGGCGATCTGCAAGGACCGGTCTTAGAAGCAGAACGCAACTCTGACATACCCATCACCTATCTCCAGCGGCGGCATAGCGTCAACATCTCCTCGCCAACTCAAGAGTGCTGCCTCAACGAGAACCGCTGGCCCCGTCGCCTGTCCTTCAGCAACGCCGAAGAGGCGCTTCTCCGTTGGGACTCCATAGTCGACATGGACGAAGAAAGCGACACCCTCGACAGCTTCTCCGCCCTGCAGCAACTTCACAGCTCCGCCGAAATTGCGCGCTCTCTCTACGCGAGCATCGCCGCCCTCCAACTGGAAATATTCCCCTGGGTATCCTCCAAACTCTCCGCCGTCGAGAACCTAGATGACACCTACGCGCGCCAGCAAGAGTCCCTTCAGAATGTCTACTATCAACTATCGGACGCTTATCAGCGCCTCAAGCACAGCAGCAGCGAGATGCTGGCCGAGGAGCGCGCGCACCTGGCCGAGGCGGTCAAGGACGTCGAAGTTCTGGTCGCGAAGCTCGAGTACGAGATCAACGCGCTGGTGAGCAAAGTGCAGGACGTTGAGGACGGGGTGGCGCAGTTCGAGAAGCAGGTCGAGGATGTCGAGGCCCGCGCAGCGGAACTCAAGGCCGTGCTTGAGACTGAGAGCTGGCTGCATTGGGCTGTTCGAACGCTCACTGGGATCGGGACTGGGCCGAATATCACGCAGGAGACGCCGAAGTGATCCGCTGCATTTGGCCGAGAACGTTTTTGGATAATATGACTGTTTGGTGTCTGGGGACGGGCATCATGGCGTAGCATCTGATTGTTATGGCTAGCATAGCAATGCATTGCGACGGGAGTACATGAAATATATTCTTGACGTTTTTCACACAACTTGGCTTTTCTTTCTCTCTAATGGTTTCCCTCTATCATGACCCAGTTTCTTCTCGCCGGTGAATTTCTTCTTATGGGTCTCACCTATGTCATAAGCCCTTCGACGAAGGCTTCTGCTCGTGAGTCTCCTTCTATGCCTCTGTTTCTTGGGAAATTGTCGGCGAAGCTCTCTCTCCGTCGCAAACTACATTCGTGCCTTATGCCCTTCGTTCCTTCCCTGATAAATCACCCCATTCATCCCTGCATCCCAAGTCAAAGTGTGTAGATAGGTAAGGTAGTTACGAGTAGACATTTTGGTATTCATCTCCGATAGAACCCTATGCCGTGGTCCCTTCTAAAGTCATGCCTTGAATCCCCTCTTCCAGAACCGAACAATATTGTACAGAACCCAAAGCAAAACAGACGCACCGGGGGGGTATGCGAGTTATGTCCATGTCCCGGAAAGACTTTACATAATACAGCGCGGCATCAGAGAAAGGCGGCAGCGCCGACCACAGGATAGCAGTCGTCCGTCAATTCTTAAGCCAACAGGAAGACAACCCCAATGCCACATTGCGATATCCTAACATCACCTCTAACCTCCAAAGCCAAAACCACCACCAGCCGCCGGGCCGCCCCTGTTTTGACTCTCCTTCTCGAGCGCCGTGGAGACAACGGTGTGCGCCTCGAAAAATTTTGCTGCACAGCGGTCTAGGCAGACAGACTCGCCCTTGTTGAGTTCGCCTTCGCGGTAGTCGGTTGGGAGGCACTTCTTTGTGCACATTTGGATCATGCTGTGGAAAAGGAATCAGTTAGCTAAGCGTTGCAGGAGAACTCTTATCAGAGCAGATGAGAAACAAGCGATCACTAGCTCATATATGGGGAGATGCTGCCCAGATGGAGCACAAGCACAGGCAGAGTCCCACGGCAAGTATAGAAACGAGGCTGGGTTTGGCAAAAAGAACGTACCGGTTATGCATAGAAGCCATCAGCTTCATCTCCTGCTCCACGGCAGCGATCTTCTCGGCCGACGTAGGCTGTTGCCTGCCCATTCCAAAGAACGACATCTTGACGGTGTGTATTACTAAAATCAATAGCACGAGGGGTGTAAGATGTCGGCCGCAATGGTAAGTCCGGATCGCGGTAAGAGAAAGCGAGTCGGATACGAAGAATTTCCAGAAGACGGCGAAGCTGATCAAGACGACGGCGATGCCATGCAGGTCTGCCTCGGTGGGTCTAACCTGGCGACTGGCACTGGGAAGTTCCAGGTGGAGCACCAACTCTGTCAGCCTTGCATGTTGGCTTCGAACTTTAGCGCGAGGCTGGAATTCGACCTTGTTCACCTTAGCGCAGTTGTGAAAGACATGTCCCGGGTGAGTTTCCTTGTGATTTGAATTTCCAGTCCAAGCTCTCACAATGGAGATAGTAGCAGTCAACAGCGGCATATTGGATCGAAATCGAAGATCAGAACGACGGACAGGCATTGTGCCTGGAGTATCTTCGGCTAAACAGCACTTGACGCTAATGTCGCTTGGCTCGGTGAGCGAGTGGTCGTTCGGTGAAGGGCGGCTCAACTTCGGCTGGCTTGTTGAAGTGGGCCTTACATAAGTCTAGTACGCTGGGTGCTTTGGCCAACAACTTCAAAAACGAGACACAAATCTCTCACGTCAACATTAACAAGTCTCCTTTCGTTCCAAAGTTCCACGTGCTAACAACAATGCACGTAGAGGCAATCGTAAATGTAAGTGTACTCCTCGAGTTTCATACTAAGGCAACATGATGATACCGAAGATCTAAGAACCGTTGCGACTGACACGATTCATCGTGCGTGATCAAAAATGCCTTCTTTTCTGACTGCCTCTTTTCATCACCATTATAGCCCTAGAATCGAGGTGCTGTTATATTGACCGCCTCTTTAGATACAATGAACTCTTCCCAGGGCCTCCAGTTTCTGCGCCCTTATGTCTATCAACGGCTGTCGGCGAAGAAACAGGCCTACCTCAGTATCTATGATTCAGCTCGGCAGCATGCAGTTGCGTCGCGTGCGGTCAGGCGATGTCTAGTGACAGAGTCGAAGGGGAAAGGCTTAAAGCTTGACGTGGAGGAAGAAAAGGACGCCAGTGAGGTACGCTCTCATGCGGTTGCCGCCCGCATCGAGGAGTTGAGTCAGGCCAAAGCTTTAGTGTATCCCAGGATCCAAAGAAGCGTTGCTATGCCAATGAGAATTCCGACGTTCAGAGAAAAGTACCGTGACGTCTCAAAAGAGAATCCTGGCGAGGAGGAGGTCGTCCTGCGTGGTACTTAAATATGATCCGTAATACGACGTGACTTGAGGCTTACATCTCGTAGGACGACTCCAATCCGTCCGTCGAGCAAGCTCCAAGCTGGTCTTCCTGGACATCACCGGCGAGTTCGAACATGTACAGGCCATGTGCAACTTCCGCAAACTGGAGCCCGCTGGGGTCGATCTCAATGCATTCAAAGACCTCTCCAAGCTTCTCCGGAGAGGAGACCTTATTTGTACGTGACGTCCACTTCCACTTGCCTATCCCATCGCTTACCGTAGCCCAGCCATTACAGGAAAGGCCATTCGTACTCAGACTGGCGAATTGTCAATAGACGTGACACAACTTCCGCAAATGCTTTCGCCCAGCCTTGTTCCTTTGCCCTTCAAGCTGGAGGAAGAAGATGCCAAGGTCCAGAACCGACACATTGACATGCTCGTCAACCGGGAGACAGCCGATGTACTGCGTCTGCGCTCGTATATCATGAAGTATATGCGCGACTTCTTTCATGAACAAGGCTTTCTAGAATTCCAGACTCCAATCCTCGCTGATAACGCGGGCGGTGCCATTGCTCGTCCATTCACTACCACCTCGCCCTACATCCGCGGGGAAGAGCTGTCTCTGCGCATAGCTCCGGAGCTCTGGCTAAAGAGGCTGGTTGTAGGGGGCGTCGAGAAGGTCTTCGAGATGGGACCGGCGTTCCGGAACGAGGGCATTGATCTGTCACACAACCCCGAGTTCACCATGTGCGAGTTCTACAACGCATATGCTAGCCTACCGGACCTCATCACGCAGACTGAAGAGTTGATCTCGGGCCTGGCTCACCACTGCCAAGAGCTCATTTCCACAAAGCTTACCTCCCTACCAGAAATTGATCTCAGCCGATACAAAAAGCCATACAAACAGCTCGAGTTCATACCCTCACTCGAAGCAGCCCTCGGTTTCACTCTGCCCGACCTGAACTCCGATGGCGCCCAGCAAGACCTCATCTCACTGCTTCAAACGCACGATATCCCCCTCGCATCCGAAGCGACCCCCATCACTCTTCCCAAACTCCTCGACAAGCTCGCAGGGGAATACCTCGAGCCACATTCCGCGTCCGGTCCGCTCTTCATCACCCATCATCCAGCCTGCATGTCACCCCTCTCCAAGTCCTTCCTCTGTCCCACCACCAACCAAATCGTCTCCGCACGCACGGAGCTCTTCGTCAACGGCCGCGAGCTGGCCAACATGTACGAGGAGGAAAACGATCCGTTCGCGCAGCGGCGCAAGTTCTTGCAGCAGGCGAAGCGGCATCGCGACCCAGAGGCTGGCGAGGAGGTCGTGGTGGACGAGAGTTATGTTCAGGCGCTGGAGAGCGGGCTGCCGCCTACAGGAGGTTGGGGATGCGGCGTTGAGAGGTTGGTTATGCTGTTCTCTGGGGCGAGGAGGATTAGTGACACGTTGAGTTTTGGGAATTTGAGGAACGTGGTTGGGTTGTCGGGGAGGAAGAAAGGGTGATAAGTGACGGTTGGAGGGAAGGTGTATGTGTAGGTTATACATCTTATTGTAAGATGTTGTATTACTCTGTTTGTAAACCAAACTCTTTTTCAATGAGCTCATGGCCTTGCGCCGTGCCTTGTGGAAGAAAGTTGCTATCACTCCTCAGAGGACTCCTATTCTCACGGAGTACTCAAACAGTGGCAGCACTGTTACAGAGACACTTGGCGCGGTTTGGGTGAATTATATGTGTCAAGGTAGACGCAGTTAGCCTACACTATCTAGGCACTGACGAGGTACCAACTAGCAAGAACCATCACCTATCGTCGGAGCGCTGACGGGATCATGACGATAGCCCAAAGGTGTCGAAAATCCAGACCACGCCAGTGCTCCTCCGCCCTTGTGAACGACACGTTTCACCACAGTCAACTCCTGCCTCCCGAACTCGCAGTAAGTCTAGCCTACTCCCAGACCCGAGCTCAGCCCAGATCCAGCCTTGAGCTGGCAGTTGGCTAATACCCCGTCCACTCCCACCCGGGCGGAGGGTTTCGACCCCGAGAACCTCATCACCACACCTGGGTGCAGGCGTGACATCGAGGGTGTTGGGGACCCCGATGCTCTCCTCCCTGGCATTCGCGAGGACTACGCCTCAGTATTCGCCCGCAAGCACGTAATCCTGCCCGGGACCCCCAAAGCCCACGTCCAAGCCCTCATCGACAGGCGGATTACCCGCGAGTTCCTCCATGCGCTCAACCCCGCAGCCCCGGCTCCAGGTGCGCCCTCACTGCCTTCCTTGAGCTCCCTCGACCTCCCGTCCTTCAACCGGCCAGGTACACCACCTACCAGGCGTGACCCAGCCCTGATGGGAGCCTCCCTTGCTAACAGCCCTCCTTCGAGGGCGACGACGTTTTGTTCTGTGAGATCTACCTATTGTCTGTCCTGGTCTGTCTCGTATGCGCTACTAATCGTCAGGTTGCGATACCCATTTCGAAAGGTGACGTAGACGACGCACTTCCCTGATCAGAGAACAGGTGCCATCGAACCTCAGGCACATGGATTCCATTCGAACTGTGGCTTGTACTCTTTGCCATTGTTGGCATGTCGACACATCATCGTTTTCGGGTGACTGAGGTGTAATCCATGATCGGGCCGTCGAAAGGTATGATACCGAAGTGGTCTCGGATCAATAGGTACTTTATCCTACCATAGACAGGGCAAGATCAACAGCTTGTCTCGGCCGCAGCTCCCATGTCATTGTTGTGGCTCTGTCTCACTTCGTGTCTGACAAATTCTCCGGGGTTTGCTGTCTCGGGTACCATCTCCAATCATGTCTATGTGAAGGTTGGCAGAGCACTAGTGCTGAGGAAACCCTTTGGAACCTATGCATGCACATTCATACACACGATACTGGGAAGGCATTCACTCATTGCATTAACACGAGGGGCCATAAGAGGAGGCCCTGAGCTGTAGTTCAGAGTCACAGGCTTTGGAAGACTGACTAACAAGACTGTGTATCCCTCGACTGGTTGGTATCACCCACACCAACGAAAATATGAGATTGGAGTGAGGTTTGGGTATGGTTCGAAATGACGGCCACAAGTTGGCCGGCCCGTGTGAGTCCTCCGTGTCCAGGGAGAAACACTTCCCTCTTGGAACGGAATGCCGTATGTCGCCACCCAGTTGCTTCGTGAGCAAGGACTGGGAAGAAGACGCCACTTAATTACTGGACATAAATGTAGAGGGCATTGTCGATCGTAACAGGGTAGTATAAGTACCGAATACAAAGGGCGTTCATTCTCTGCGAGATCACGTCGAAGACATCAAGCCCTATACCAAGATCGGCGACGATATCATTGAGCCACTACGAGGGTGAAGTGAACGTAGTGGTCAAGAGCCTAGGTGATGACCTGTCCCGGCGAGTAGTCCTATGCCACACATGTTCACGGTAGGTAGGTGGCAGGTAATCATTGGCATGCCGTCGTGTATGAGGGTGTTACTTGTCTAGAGACCCCTGGTTCGGATCTTGAGTTGGCCGAAGATGGATAGCTCACGCTGCACACCGCCATTCACATGACAGCAACTCCTCTTAAGCGCTTCGGGACTTCAACTCTGATGAGGATCGACTCTGGGGATCAGCCTTAGAAGGGACAACGACAAAGAGATACCTGCGAGATCGACCGCAGCATGTCTTGCTTACACTACCACAGTGGCCCTGGTCAAGAACGAGTTTGGGTCGGCCCCGACTTGTCTGGGGCCTAAACCAAGCGAAATACCCATAGAGTCCAGAGTTATTGTCCTGTCAAGCGAGGCAAGAATCGAAATTTTGGACACGATGGAGTCCTGACATCTTCCATTTCCTCAAACATCATGAATCTGACCATCTTCGGATCTCGCCGGCATTTCTTGGCAAGGCTGGAGACGACGTTAGAAAAGGAATTCTCAACGGGGGTTTCCAGCTGAGCCACGTCTTCTTACAGATTACCCAAAGAGGATAGCATAGCGCCAAGAGCGCCGTCAACGGCAGAGCCATGGTAGACCTTGGCTTACTTGAACGCTCCTTGTTATCGGGAGCCGGCCACTTAAAATGGCGAGGTGACGACACACTTCAATAGCGCCTCGCCGGACAACGCCCCTGAATTATTAGCCTCTGAGCGATATCCGCTTGACAGCGAAGCCGCGCGTTCAGAGAATTATATTTTTGGACAAGTTTCGAACTCGGCAGGAGATTATGCGAGTCTCGAAACATTACATGGTGATGTGGCTTATAGAGTTGTCGTGAATCTAAACCCGCACTTTTCAGCTCGACAATAATAATCAAGCAATACGTGACTAAGCTCTGTCACTAAGACAGCGACATTCAGCAGTACATCAGCGTCAAGGATTGCTACTTCGAACACCCACAGCTTGGAAAAGTCAAAGCGATTGGTATTTTCGTATCGTATAAGCTCCAGGCCGGGTTTGTCTGGGGAACATATGCGGCTGTCCGGTGGTGGTTGCTGGCACAGCAGTGATGTTCGGCAGCTTGCATTTGCGGAGAAGCTGGGTAGGACAGACACGATGCAAAGTCGGATGTTCTCCGAACGAGACTGTACCGAGTGGTAGTTGTGCCACATAAATCTTATTGCCCTCCTTGATGTGGACAACTCCACTTATAGATACGAAATATCTCACCCGTAGATGCCAGAGAGTAACACTCTTTCACAAGACATACACGGCTCCTCAACCACGCAGACAGGGAAGAGGCGTGTTGACTTTGGCTTATTCCTCTGCACTTCATACAATGCAGGACATCGGAGCTGAGCTCTGTATTGCAGCATATCTCGTCGTTGACGCTCTAAACGCGTGCACACAGTCTCTTGGGAGCAACTCGAGAAGGCAAACCATCCGTGTAGCTGCTGCTACCAAGAGTTCCCTCCGCTCCAACCAGCGTTTCCCCGGAGTGTGTTCCGTGCTGATGCTAAAAGTCCTGCCGATTGATTGTTACCTTGTCTCACATGCGGCCTGTCAATAGCGCCAAGCTCGAGGCCGACATCAGAGACTGCATATCGAAGCTCCCACTGGCACAAAAAAGGCAATGCTACTCAGTTATCGCTTTCAGCCGCAGGACATCCGTCATAAGTATTGCACTATTGAAGCAAGAGCAGTGCATAAGTTTGGAGTCTAGACAAGTGTGGTCAGTCCTGGGACTTGCCACGTCTGCATCCGCAAGCCGTCACTTGATCTGTCGGTTCTGACAAAGAAACTATCGGAGGTAGTCGTGGTGGAGGATTCCGATGACTGAGTCCAGGTTTGGGACGATCGTTGCATGATTGTGCCTCAGTGCAGCTTTCTGAACAGGCGCTACCGACGACTTCAGAGCACTGCGTTAGTATGAAGGACGATCAGCTATGAAGAGTGAAGTATCAAAGCTTTCACTGAGTAAAGGAAAGTCGATGATCATCTCTTGTGTACATATATGGTAGAATGCCATTGCGTGACCGAATTTGCTGGGTACATGAATTTGGGGGTGACGGCTTGGCAAAAACGTGTTTCGAGACTCAACTCGGAGAGGATCACTTCAGTGGCCGATCCAATGCTACCGTCTCATCTGCGTGGCTCGAATTCAAGACATACTATCGACCTCCGATTGGTGGTAATCTCGAGACCGAACCCAATTCTTTGACGGGAGCTCCGCACGGACCGAGATTTCATCCTACACGTGTACTACGGTACTTACTATGCCCTGCTATGGCACTGCGCAGAAGGTACAGGTGTACCTACGCCAACGGTTACTGCGATATGTTGGTACCTTCCTTGCCTTCTAGTGTAGCTTCGTCCGCTAGACATGAGATTGTCTTATCTTTAAACTCAAGCACAACAGATGATTCAGATCAGGACCCACAGTGCTTGATCGTGCCACATGTAGACTCCATCGTGATGAAAAAAAAAACTACAATAGGAATCTTGCCTTCCTTTATATCTCTTCAATTCATTGATGCGCATAGCTTTCCAACTTTGGCATGCTGAGATCCAGTTGCTCGCACAGTATTGTTGTATAAGGCGCATACAATGGTGTACAAGCATTCCCGGGTTCCCGGCACCAGCATTTCCAGGATACGCCACACCTCTTGATCCCCGACTCTTCCAGGCTTAGCCCTACATGTTCAGCGACCCACAATTCAAGCAAAAGAGCCAACATTTTGCTGGCTGAACTTTTCGATAGTTCGTTTGTGCTGAGGTAGCCCCTGGGATGGGTGACTCGGCCAGTCCACCAGCTCTTCAGACCATTGAAAGCATCTTCTTTGTCCCGCTGTGGCGATTGCTGAACCGCAACGGTATGATGACTTTGAAGTTCAAGAACTCGTCGTATCTTGTGACTTATGCCCTGCCCAACGTCTGCCAAGACATGCCGTCCGGGTACAGAGTGGCATTGTACCAGGTAGCCCTGGGAAGGTTGTCGGGGGACCCCTGCCGCATATCACAGCAGGCCCTGGGCTAACCGCACGATGCTTCTTGTGGAAGTTGTGGCTGCATAGCCTGCAAGGGGAAATTAAATGGACAGGGGATAGGGGATTTGGGTGAATCGAGGACGAGGAGTGACAGCATCAAGTTCAGCTCGAACCCACGACCATGTTCTTACGGCACAGCATGTCGTCGGTGACCCTACGGGCTCCTCCTCTTCCACTCTCTCGTTTCCCCTTACGTAGGTAGGGTTTCTGTTCTTTGAACAAGCCTTCTGTGCCCCGCCCTACTGCACCGAAGTACTGTTAGTCCAGGTGGCATCGCGCCACTTGCATCCGCGCTACGATCTGACTATTGAATGCGGTTACAGGTTCTTCGGGAGGCCTTGGCATTTTCTATATCCTACCCTGTGGCCCCCATTCTTGCGTATGATGCTGTTTTCTTGGCTCTTACGTCCTCTTCATAGTATGTTGATGTGAAACTATCATCTTCAGTCCATTCGTTTGAGCCTTTCTTCTGCCCCTGCCCTTCAACCAGTCTCCAGGATGAAGAGGTTACTGGGGGCGCTGGCCACCATGCTGTGGCCAGCTGTTGTGTTTTCATATGCCTCGACAGACTCTATCCAGGATGCCGTAAGTAGAGATCTTGTTCAACACTCCGATGCACTGGGTTGCTAAGATATTGATCAGGACCCCGCGCAATCCGGATATCTATCTAACCATAACATGGACCCCAATGTCGTCGGCGGGTCGAGCTTCGGAATCCTGTGGCAGACGACAGGAGCTCAGAACGAGGTGTGGTATGCGAAGCCATTGACTTACACCATGAATGGAGGAAGAGAAATGGTCATCACGGCCTCCAACATGAACAACGTCAGGGTTCATGATTCGAAGAATGGCACTCAGATCGCCTCGAGGCAACTCTACGCTCCGTTTTTGCAGTCTGATATCGGATGCGGCGATATCCCGAACTATATCGGTGTTACCGGTACTCCCATCATCGACCCGGCCACGGATATCATTTACATGATGGCCAAAGGCTACAAGAACGGGGCTGCCTCTGGTGGAATGCCTAATGGTATCTATAAGCTTCACGCTCTTCAGCTACCGTATTTGACAGATGCACCCGGATTTCCGGTTCTGATTGACGGACACAATGCCGATAATGACCCGACGAAGTACTTTGTCGGTGGAACTGTCCTCCAGCGGCCGTCGTTGACAACACTCAACGGTGCTATCATCGCTGCCTTCGGTGGTCACTGCGATCTTTTCAACTATACCGGCATGCTGGTATCAGTCAGCAAGACTCCCGGGGTTGGTGTTGTCAGTCTATTCGCGATGGAGGCCGCCCCCGGCGCACCAACTCCTCAGCCACTCGATCTCACCGTTCAGAACGGCGGCAAGGCCGGTATTTGGCAGAGCGGCATGGGCTTGGCAACCGACGCATCTAGGATCTTTGCTGTCACCGGCAATGGCCAAGGACACGCCAACGGTAATGTTCCAGCAAGTGGACGTCTGCCCCTCTCCACTCTCGACGAGGTCGTCGGCAACTTTGCTGTATCCTCAGCTGGAAAGATCACGTTGAGCGACTACTTCGAGCCCTACGACTATGTCAACATGGACGCTGGTGACCAGGATCTTGGCTCTTCGGGCCTGGCTCTGCTCGACGGCTCAACATTCAAGACCTCAGGCGTCAGCCGGATCGCTGTAACGGTGGGCAAGAACTCGAAGGTATACGTCCTGAATGCTGAGAACCTGGGCGGTTTCAAGCAAGGAGTCGGAGGCACGGATAACATAATTCAGACTATCACGGCTTCTAACTCAGTC
This sequence comes from Coniochaeta sp. PMI_546, assembly GCA_021432605.1. Taxonomy (NCBI): domain Eukaryota; kingdom Fungi; phylum Ascomycota; class Sordariomycetes; order Coniochaetales; family Coniochaetaceae; genus Coniochaeta; species Coniochaeta sp. PMI_546. The sequence goes on along the minus strand of MU271149.1, from coordinate 710,321 downwards.
TTTGGTGGTGCTGGAAGTTATCCCCTGGAAGGCGGATATTTCTACTTCACACCTGTCGGTGACTACACCTACGCCTACAAGTTCGGAACCGACTCGTCTGGAAAACCTTTCTTCTCGCTGGCCGGCAAGACGCCGACTACCTCGGCCGGACGAGCTGGCGTCGGTCAACCGACTATAACCACCAATGGTGGACGGGCTGGAAGCGGCATTCTGTGGATCACAGACGTCAACACCGGCCTCAGGGCCTTCAAGGCTGTTCCAGATTCGAGTGGCATCCTGCAGTCAATCACGCTCCCGGCGACACCCGGTATCAACAAGTACCAGCGACCAGCATTCGGAGACGGGCGGGTGTTCGTCACATCGGGCAACAAGATCATCTGCCTAGGTGCTCCTGTCAACCTTCCTCTCACCTGCAGTGGCCCGATCGACTTTGGCAACGTCCAGACTGGGGGTACGAGCCAGCAATTCGTGTCTTGCACGGCAAACGTCTTGGTTACCAAGGTCAACGGCTGCACAACCAGCGACAAGCTATTTCAGTGCGACAACTCGACCTTGCCTCAGGGCCAAGTCACTGCCGGGACAACCTTCACTTTCCCCGTTACGTGGAACCTTACGCAGAAGGCTATCAATGACGCTCAGGGAGTCAGTTACGGGCGAGTCATTCCTGGTGTCGAGGGTGCCGTGCTGAACGTATACACCACGAATGGCGTTGCCGGTTACTCGACCACCGTCCCCGTATCCGTAAGCGGTACCGTCGTCAGCAGCTCTCCGTTCCTCTTCATGTCCCCCACCGAAGTTGACTTTGGTGGCTTGGTGCTGGGAAGTTCAGAGGCCGCGCAAGGCCTGACCGGCTCCGCTGTCATCCAGAACATCGGCAACACCACCTTGACCATCACCGGCGTCGCATGGCAGGACGGCAACGTTGCTGGCGGTGCTTACCACAACGTGTCGTACTCTGGACAAAGCGCGACCTTTGACCAGGGCTTCACCGCACCTGACTTCGTCGTCCCTGGTCAGACTATCGCGGCGGGACAGAGCATCGGCATACCGCTATCCTTCAACACGAACGCGGCGGGCTCCTTTGCGATCAGTGTCACCGTCTGGTCGGACGGCGGCGTTGATACCATCATCCTCTCTGCGTCAGCCGGCAACCCACCCATCGCCTCCATCGCCGTGTCGACTAGTGAAGGAGGCTGGGACAACGGCGTGCCCACTGCTATGCACTTTGGCAACGTCCTCGCTGGATCAACTGTCACCCGGCAAATCCGCATCTGCAACACCGGTGGCTCTGTATTGACGATTACCAAGTCCAAGCCCCCTATCGGTGCGCAGTTGACAGCAACCAATCCCTATGGAGACTTGCTCGAAGGTCAAAAGATTGATGTCGGCGCATGCGCCTATGGCACAGTAGCTGTCTACGCAGCCCCGGTTCAGCCCAATCATCCATCGCAATATATCGACCTTGTCTGGGTCCTCAACACCGACGGCCTCGACGCTCTGAACCCCAGCCAGGACTTTGGCGTCCACGACGTAGAGACTGACGCTACAATCGTTACCCGCCAGATCGGCCCCGTCCTAGCTAACGGGACGGCCAAATACCAATGGGTTGGTTGTTTCAAGGACACGTCATCAGTCGGCCGCAACTTGGTGAACCAAGTCAACAACGCCGCCCAGCAAGCCAACAACACCAATGAGCAGTGTCAGACCCTCTGCCTCGCCGCCGGGTACTCCCTAGCTGGCACGCAGTACCAGAAGGAATGCTGGTGTGGGAGCACCATCATGCATCCTACGACATACACGGCCGATAGCCTGAACCTCTGCACCTTTGCTTGCCCTGGAGACGGCACCGAATCGTGCGGTGGCAACAACGGGTACATGAGTCTGTATGCGGACATAACCAAGTTTGACATCCAGGGCTTCTATGCGTCGCTGAGTGCCCTGACAAGTTCGACGACTTCCACCACAAGTACGAGCATTAGCAGTGCTTCGACATCTGCCGGCAGTGTGACGACGACAAGCTCGTCGACGTCAACAACAGCCACCGGGACTGGAACCAGTTCGAGCACCTCGGGCACGAGCACCTCGGGCAGTAGCACCTCGAGCAGCAGCACTTCTACGACTAGCAGCGGACCTACCGCGTCCTCGTCGGCCTCGCCCCTGAATCCCAACGAGCCAGACATTGTCAGCGGACAGTGGAAGTACATTGGCTGCTACCTGGACAACGTCAATGGTGTCAGAAGCCTGAAGTCTTCTAGCACCGCCGCGGATACCATGACACTCGAGTCCTGCGCGGCCTTCTGCTCCAAGTACAACTATTTTGGCACCGAGTACGGGCGCGAATGCTATTGCGGATATGCCTTGGGCGGCTCCAACACGACTACGCTGCGCGCGACCGAATCAGACTGCAACACTCCTTGTGCGGCCAACTCAGCCCAGCTGTGCGGCACAGGAAACCGCTTGTCCGTCTACAACAACTTGGTTTACCAGGTGCCTCCTCCTTCACCGTCACACGTCGCCGTGTCCGGCATCTACGGATGGATCGGCTGCTACACCGAGGCCACCACCGGCCGAGCGCTTAGCGCGTTCAGCTATGCGGATGACTCCATGACCGTTGATACATGTGCTGCCTTCTGCGCTGGCAAGGGCACAACCATGATGGGCGTCGAGTACGGTCGCGAGTGCTATTGCGGGAACACCCCCGCAGCTGGCTCCGTCCTGGCTGCCACGTCTGACTGCAGTACGCTCTGCAAGAACAACACACTGCAGTACTGCGGTTCGGGTGGCAGGCTTGACATGTACTCGCAGCTGCCTGCCAGCTCCAGTACCAGCACGTCATCGTCCTCAAGCAGCACATCCAGTAGCGTATCAAGTAGCTCGTCTACGACTACCTCGAGCAGTCTTTCCGGCGTCACCACTACAAGCAGCACGTCGAGCAGCACCTCCAGTAGCCCTACATCAACATCGAGTACTACATCTAGCGGCACGTCGAGCAGCACGTCGAGCAGCTCTACATCAACATCAAGTACTACATCTAGCGGC